>JAQLOL010000006.1:12525870-12537467 GCA_029783665.1 Naso thynnoides
AAGTTGTTCAGAACTTTTCATCGGCAGTGTCTCCTTAGTCATCTATTAGCGTTTCAAGCCGATACGATAAACGCCCTAGAAGGAGATAGCTTTTGTTCGAGGCCAAAATTGGGGCCGAAATTTTATTTTGAAATGCAAATTGCAGACTTCCTGTTGGATTTAGGTCAGTGGTGTCAGTAGGTGATTTTTAGGTCTTGATGAGACGAACAATTGAGTTCTTGTTTCATCTCTCTACGACATTTTCAGCCGTAGTGGCTGTTTTAGTGTTTCCAGGTGGCGCTAGAGCACATTTTGGCACTCTAGCAAGGCTAGAAGAGTCCTTGACTTACGGGCCTGGTCCCTAATAATAAGAAACGAAGCAATTACAATAGGGTCCTTGCCCTCCAGACTTACGACTCAGTCCCTAATAAATTTATAGAGAAAACACGCTTAGTTTTGGGTGGTGGATATTGAATCTATCTTTGAAGATCTATGCCCCCCCTCCGCTTTTAGTCTTTACTGCTAGTTTTAGCAGTACAGACTAGACCTAATAACTGACTTTAAATGCTAATTACTAAGCATTTAAAAAAAAAAAAAAACTAAAATACAAATGTTGCTTAAAAAACTAATTGAAAGAAAATTGAAATTAATAAATAAAAGTCAAAACGAAATAAAAATAAAAACTAATAAAAAATCCAAAACTATTATATCCTTAGTTCTTGCTGGTTGCTAAAAGTTCAGAAAGTCACTATTACATATACATATATATATAAAGTCAATACAACTCGGCCCACCACCTACTACTACCGGGGAAATAAATATACTGATACATGTAGCGGCTTGCTGTGTCTCTGGTTTGCAGACTTCATGCTAAGCTACACTAAGTGTCTGCTGCCTCTATGCAGATATGAGAGTGTATCATTCTTCTTATCTAACTCAAAGCAGGAAAGACATTAAGGTTACATGTTCTGTATTGAATTACTACTTCAAAAAGCTCTGACAGGAAGACGATAATAAATAAGTAAAGACTAAAACAATTCTTACTCTTGACCACTAAAGTGACATTGACTTCAGTTCCTCCCACTGCGTTGGAAGTGGAGCACCTGTACTCGCCGCTGTCTAGAGTCTCATGAGTGTCTCTCACAGTCAGATTGGCCCATGCAGATGTTCGTAGCAGTGTGTACTTCGAGGTGTCTCGGACATCCGCACCCTGATTGTTGTACCAGGTGATTTCGTTGACGGGAAGGTAATTGGCTCTGAGGTTGCAGGTGAGCTGGACATCACTCCCCTCAAGTACAGACACAACTCTGCGCTGCGTCAGCAATACAGGAGCCTCTACAGATGAAAATACATAAAGAATTAATTGACATATCATCTCTGTTATTTGTTGTAAGGAGGGTCTTAATGTGCACTGACCCAGTGTGAGTCTGCAGGTCTTGGTTTGGACAAGAAGTGGATGCTTAGCATTGCAGGAGTAGGGTTTCCCACTGCGGGCGGTGCCATAGCGAAGGATTAAGATGTTGGAGTTTTCCTCCCCACCTTTGCCCTGGCCATCCGGGCCCTCCCACCACACCAATGCTTTTGGGGCCCCTCCTTCCCAGGAGCAGGAGAGAATCAGGTGCTGTTTGTTGCTTGTTACATAGGCAAAACACACTGGCTCTGCAGGGGGAATATCTGGTGGAGAAGAGGTCGTTTGAGTGAGATGTGAGGTTTGGAGAACAATTATCACACAAATCTTTCCATTTCTAGGTCTTACATGAGCGTGTGCTGCACACTGTTGATTGCCTGAGTGCCATGTGGGAGCCAATGCATTTAAACAAGCTATTGGAAGGCAGATCTTCAGTCGACAGCCAGATGGCAGTGCTAGTGAGTGGATTTGTTTGCTGTCCTGTGTCGGCCCGAATGTGCTCCACTTGGTTCAAGTCTCCGGTCCACTGGAGGGAGGGGGAAGGGAAGCCGCCGGGCCAGGAGCAGAGTAGTCTCAGAGAGGTGTGATTCAGAGCCGGCTCCACAGAGCAGGAGGGGGAACCATCGGGTGGATCTGTGGGAATAAGAAACAGCGTAACAAGGCAGTGATGTGCAAAGTGGGGGTTACATGAGGTCAGCGGGGTCAGAAAAGTGCCTGTATTACTACAACATTCAGGATGTTTGGTGTGAATCATCTTACCAAATTAAAGCAGAAGAAATATGCTTTTAATTAAATGTCTTTGACATTTTTCTTACAATTGTTGGGCAACAGAGGAAGGCCAAGTCAGTGTTTTCCCATGTGAAAGATGCGCAATCTCTCTCTCTCAAGCAATGTATTGTTTTAGATTAGACAAAAGATTTGAGTAATTAGCAGAAATGCAAAACCACACAGAAGAGCAGAATGACAAGCACCCGGCCTTCTAGAAAACCAACACTTGCCATGGCTGTGACATCACAGCGAGGTACCTGCCAGAGAGTCGATCAACATCCCAGACGGCTCGAACAGGAGACTAGGTCTGCAGCACTTCCACACTCTGCTGTGGTGTGTTGGTGTGTAAGTGTGTGAGTTCATAAAAAGGAGCTTGAAATATGAGAGGTGATTCTGAATGGAGGCAGAATGTGAAAAGCAGAGGAAATGAAAAGAAGAGATTCTGCATCACGCAGAAAACGGGAGAATATTTCAGTGAGAGATTCAGTTTTAATAATTATTTTTAAAAAAAAGAAAATCGAAGTGATTAAGATTCTGTTTGTGTTCCATTAGCCTTGTTCAATAAATGTCAAATCTGGCTGATTCAAACTTATCACAGCATTGTATGCACTTTGCCATTTGCAGCAACAAGACTTGGGAACACAAGTTAGGACTGAGTTTAGAGGTTTACATAAGAGCACTAGGTCTGATGGGCGGGCCGAGGTCAGACTCACAGTAGACAGTCAGGCTGATGGTTTTTTTGGAGCGGGTGTTGAGGTAGGTGTTCTGCGCCAAGCAGGCGTAGTCGCCAGTGTGCATGCGGAGGATCTTGGTGATGGTGAACTGTGGCCCCGAGTAGACCTGCGAGTTGTTGTAGAACCAGACATACTGACTAGCCGGGTTGGACTGGGCCTGACACAGCAAAGACACGGTCTCTCGCTCCAGTGCTGAATATCCCCGCTCTGTCATAGTGTATGGAGTGACGTCTATCTGAGGTATGTCTGGGCCAACTGAGGAGGGAGAACACGGATGAGCAAAATTGTCATTCATTTGGAGTTGTCTCTCTGGTCACCTGGTGAATATAAGTCCAACTGTCACTAATTTTAGCTCCTCTTTTGTTCTCCACCTGCTTCGAAAAAGCTCCACTATGTTCACCAACAGCTAATCGCTTGTGTCTGCTGTAGCTGCTCAGTGCAAAGCATGTAGCGTCTGATTTTATAGCTTTATTCACTGAAAAAAGCTGCCTGCTTGAATCGTGGCTATGACAGCGATGAGACTGAACCAAACAGTACATTTGCAGGCTGCAGTAAAGGTGAAGGGAGCTGCAAGTTCAGATGATCTGTGGGTTCATCATTGCAGGCAACCCCTCTCACATTGCCAGGTTGTTATGACGTCGTCATTTAATACATGGTTTTTGATTTTCACCCCTACATTTTAACATGTTTTTCAAATGCCAAAAGAAAAGCAAAGGAATTTAAATGTGAAAATTAGAAGTTTTGCGTCTTCCCTCAAAACCCTAAATCAAACTCAAAATTTGTCAAAATACTCACAGATGGTATCCAGCCACAACCGGTTGGAACTCTCACTGTTGACGGCGTTGCTGGCCACGCAACGGTACCAACCAGTGTGGTTTCGGTTAACATCGGTCACGTTGATGATGCTGCTGTTGCCCTGTGCAACAACTGAGACGTTGCCATTGCGGGTTTCATGTTGCCACACATAGTGGATTGGCCCAGTGCCATTTTCCAGATTGCAGCGCATCCACATCGTGGATCCTTCCACTGGAGATGCATCACTCATCAGGAGGTAAGGCTTACTGACAGGAACTGGATTCAACACAAAGTCACACATGTGGGAGGTCCTTCATTTACTGTCTTTTGAAGCAGATGAAGAACATTTACATTTTTTGGCCTCTCATTTGTTACTGTGGTATCAATCTTCTATTCTAAATTGGCACGAAAGCGAAAAAGTTCCCTTGAATTTTGCAGTAGCCTATCACAGGGCCTGCTTTCGATCTGTCTCTTTTTTGTCCATTGGTTGGAAGTGATACATACAGTATTTATCTCATAAATTACAATAAATAAAGCCTGTAACACATAAATACAGCCATGTACAGCATGGATTGCCAAACTCTTTTTGCTTGAGGCCCAAAGGAGAAATTTTGTGTCTCCTTAGACAAGCAACCCCCAAAAAATGTATCTTCTTCCAAATGGCGACCCAATAGAACTCATTTCCTTTGAGTCCCAAAATAGGGTCCCAGCCCAAAGTTGGGCATCATGGTTCAGTATCGGCATTTGCTAAGACAAAGTTACAATAGAATGCTTTTTTAAACTGAAACTGAAAACCATCATATAGGCACATGTGCTGAACAATGGCTTAATTAGAAGGTGTAGAGTAGAGCAACAGACATATTGGTGGATTAATTTCAGTCAATTTTGTTTTACCATACACATATCATTACTGGCAGGTGTTAGCTCAAAAGACACATGCCAAATAAGTTTGTTTTTGTTCACCACAAAACACTGGCAGGCATGTTTTCTAGCTCTAAAATGTCATCTTGGCACACATGGAAATTTCTCTCTGACAATATATCCTTTTCATAGTTTTGAACATGGGTCTTGGTCTCAAATATCTAGTTGCAGTATTAGGTGAGCTCTCTCAAAGTGGGTTTAAGTTGTGTTTGAAGCATGGAATCACACGTCAAGCCCCTTCCTTTGTCAGAGTGCAGGAGGTCTTACCTCTGACATTTAGGTGCACGTAGTAGTAGTAGACTTTGGGCTCCTGTTCTATGTAATAGAAGGCCTGGCAGGTAAACAGGCCGTGCGCAGCCAGAGTCAGTTTGTCGATGCTCACAGCGGCACTGTTTGAGATGACTGTCAGCTGCCCCAGCCTCTCGGCCAGCTTTTGGATTCTCGTTCCTCTCCCCAAATCGTACACCACAGCTTTTATAGCTTCAGTACCGGGCTGAGTGAAGCTCCATATGTACATGTCAGGTAGGGTGGCTCCACACTCCAGGATCACCGCTTTGCCCAGCACACCATACACACTGGTGTCCCTGTACACCACCTCCCAGTTGTGGTTGATCTGCACCGCTAGAGGAGGGAGAGGATACACAGATGTGCAAGCAAACTTGTGTCCGTGTATGTGTGTGTGTGTGCGTGTGTGTGTGTGTGTGTGAAGGAAAAGGAGATGGCAGTGTCATGTGCCTGCCAGTGTTGAGTTACAGGATTGATTACACTTTAAGTCTCAGACACGCTGTAATATTTTCTAAAGGGATTCCAGAACAGATAATCAAATTAGTTAAATTATATTTCAAGCCAAATTTAATTTGTCAACCATCTTTTGTTTCCCCTCAGCTATTCTATTTTCTCTGTTACCGACTCACAAACCATAAGGTAGATTAAGACTGGTTAGAATAAATTTCACAGCATTGGCAAATGTTTGACAAATTCATAACTTCATTCTATAACGTGTGAAATCACATATAAAAAAAATAGTCAAATCGGCTTTCAGTGCAATGAACAGTTCCAAAACAAACAAATAAACAAAACATCTCTCAAGCTCTTGCTTTGATTTTTGTGTAAAGGCTAGAGCATGACTGATAAATTGACCAGGCTGATATTTTTTTTTTTGTTAACATGACATAATATAACCATTTTTGTTTATGTTACCTGTTTTTATTTTAATAAAGAATATTGCCTATATAAAATACAGACACAAATATCAAGTATTTACTGTGTTATCTTGCAAATCTTGATTTTCTACAACTAAAAGTTTTCCTAGCCCTGTCGACAATTTGCCATTTGGGTCACGTGATGTGGAAAATCGTTTATTAACTTTTAACTCATTGAAGTGTCAACTAATTCAAAGACATTAGACTCACCATATGTCGTCAAGGTGACCAGGCTGGCAGGTAGAAACACAAAGGCCAGCCCTATCAGTTGGGCCACCATCGTATCATGATGATCCTGAGTCCAAAAACCGCTTTACTCCAAAAACTGTAGCTAAGCTGAGCGGAAATTAAGCTTTGGACTGACAAAACTGCTACCTCAGATGCCCAAGGTTGCGTCTTTTCCACTCTTTGGACCAGAAGTTTCTCAGAGAATTCAGAGGTACACACTGACTTCATTAGACTGAGAGGAGGAAGGGACGGAGGCTCACTAAACTGATTTGGCTCAATTATTCATGTGTTTTTCCTTTCTCTCTATCCCTCTGTCCCTCTTTCTTTCTGCTGCGGGGTTAGAATAACACAGTGATACTGAGCTCATCTATTATACATGACAGATGCACGGTCAGGTCAGCCTTCCCCACACACACACATGCCTGCACATCAACTGCTAACTGACATCCAGGGTTTTAACACCAACATTCCTTCACTTGGGCTTTTTATGGTAATCTGTAGTTAAATCTCCTAATGGGGCAGTTGAGACTAAAAATAATTTACCATTTTAGTCTTTTTCCCTTTTCATACCCAAGTGCCAATCTTAAAGGAAAAAGATCTCACAGGCAAAACAAACAAAAGTTTGTCGGTTGCCTGAAGATGAGCTCAGCTAAAACACATTTAGTTAAAATGAGACTGTTTCATGTCATCTTGGCCGGGTTGTAAAATTAAAGGCTTGAGATTTTAGTTTTGAAGGTCACAGAAGGACCAGAGAGCAGAGGAAACTCAACTGATGGGAGCAGGGTTTAAAATAGAATTAGAAATCTGGCATCTTGCAACGATGGTCTGTCTGTCCTGTTGTGTCCTTGACACTCTGTAGGCCACCGTCGAATGATGTAAAGTCCAGTTAAAGGAATGCTGACCGACACATTGTTTCAAAAGAATCTTGATGTGGGTTGTGTGTTTATAAGGGAGAAAAGTTTGAGGAGAACCTGTTAAGTGGAGCATGAGTGCGTAATGTGAGATGTGCGTCATGAATGAATGCAGGACTAAGATCGGTTTTCTTAATTTGGCTGAGACAAAAACTGGATGGCATCAGAAGCTAAACAGACACTGAGGGAGCCACAGTGCAAGACGGGTTAAGTTTAACAGCCATATCCTGAGAAAAATCAAGTAAAAACAGAATAAAAGGTTGGAAAAGTCAAAAATATTCGGTTTTAGTGGTTTATCACAATGGAGATTACACAGTGCAGATGCTTCATTTGAAACTAATGACTGAAATTTTCAAAATGGAGGAAAGAATGCAGAAGACTTTTAAAGTCCCTGTGAGGAACTTTCGACTGATTATGAAGCAGTCTAATTTAATAACACTAATGCCTCACATCTTGCCTACATTGGCAAATGGGACCATCAGTGAGGAGTTTGGAGATTTCTATCCCGTCTTTTACAGTGTTTTTGCCCAGGCCGCTCAGTCAGTGGAAACACTACAAAACGCTTTACAGCAAACAGACCAGACCGGAAAAGACAATTTGCTGTTTACGAGCCTGATCAATCTGCTGCTTTCTTTTTACTATGGTTGGAAGCTTTTCTTTAGATGCTTTCAATATTTTGTGCTTATGGCCAGAGCATGTGAGTGGAGCTGAGCAGTAAAAATCTCCACTCATCGCTAGTGCAGCTGTCTGTTCCTGGCGCTCAGTCGCTCAAAGCCCACCCAGTCACTCCACTCAGTATTACACTATTTTTCTTGTGCGACATTATCGTCATCTGTTACAGAAAATGAATAATACTCCGGTATGACTCCTCAGTTTCCTTTTTTAAGTACTTGCGAAGTGCATTGAGCTGCAGCCGCCAGCAGGTACCAGAAAACAGTGTGAGTGGGTGGGGTTTATTGTCCAATACACCGATGCACTACGGATTGGGCACACTTTCGTTCCGTGGTGTGAACGGCAACGGAGTGAATTTGGAACGCGGTCCAGCACTCCAGTCGAGCCAGCTGTTTCAAAACCCACTCCTTGCTCAGTCCAAAAGCTTCACACTCTGCTCACACACTTTTTATGCCCGAAATGATATTGTACAAATAAGTGGTGCGTTTCTTTCACTCTTCCAAAGCAAATGATCGTGCTGGACAAGACCTGTACGACAGTGGGCAGTAACACTTTTGTCCGCGTGCCTGCTACAAGCAGCCCGAAATGAGAGTTCCTTGAGGGGGTTTAAACTGTGAATGCAAATCGTATACACAGTAAAGAAAGAGAAGAAGAGTTTAAATTCAGCCACTGTTGATACAAATTTACATGATGATTTTTATTTAAATGCTAAAAAATCCAGGTTCATCCAACAGCCAGTGTCAATGAATACTAAAACCTACAGATACCACGAATAAAAACATCAGTTTTCATAAATCAATAAAACGCTTTACGTAAATAAAAATGTTTCATTTTCTTTGAAAAGAAAAAACATAAATGATACAAAATACAAGCACAGTAAAAGTATTACATCAGGAGGAAAAGCAAAAGGTGAGGTCTGCTGTTCCTCAGTGATGGGATTGTCAGGGTGTACGACGCAGGATTAAGAGAGAAAGAGTGCAACACAGAGAAAATCAGAAACTATGATCATTTTTTGTTTTCTTTCTTTCTTTCTTTTTTTTTAAAAAATGATACCACAGAGGATTAAGTACAGAGTCAACAACATAATCCTATCCACTCAGCTGGAAGTATTTTCCACCAAAACAGTTCAACAGTCAAATCATCTTTTACTTGACTTTCCTCTATTCTAAAACTTAAACTTCTGGCAAAAATTTGAATGTGGTTCAACAATCCTCCCTTTTCACATAATTCATTACACAACAAAAGACAGGACAAAAGAGAGAAATCCAAGTCCAAAGATAAAAGCTGCACTGTCCTTTGACTTCCAGACCCGTCCAAAATGCTGTGGATCAGACAGTTCAGAGACACCGCCCGAAAGTCCAAGGCTAAACAACAACCTCCTTCTTGGAAAGGTTCAGGTGTCATTTGGGCCGTTTCATCTGAGCTCAATGGAGAGTTTCGAGTTTGTATTAAAGTTCAGACGTACTGCTCTTTGGGGAAAGTGTATGCAGCCACACCGGGGGGAGGAGAAGCCAGACCCTGCACTGAGGGGTATTTAAAAATGGCCGTGGTGTGTGAAGGAGGAGAGAAGGTGTTTTTTGACGTGGTGGTGTTGCTGCTGCTGCTGCTGCTCGTGGTCGCAGTAGTTGGTTGTGAGGAGTGGTAGGGATGCTGGGGCAGAAATGTGAGAGGGGGGTTGATGGGAGGGGAGTAGGGCTCTGGGTAGTCCTCCTTGTTACAGGCCAGTCTGTAACTCACATAGTCCGCTGTGTTTGGAAGCTCTTCATAAAATCGTCCTGAATGCTGTGGAGAGATGAGAGACACATTAAAGACCTCTCAAGTTTCTGTCCCAGTTCTCCACAGTTCTTCCGAGTGGAGCACGAGGATGCCCATTATTCCATCAATCAACAGGTGGCAGTATCGCATCCAGAAGTGTAGTTTTGCATCAAAAAGGAAAAGAAAATGGAATGCAAGTAGACTTGGATGTAAACAATTCAGGTTTTAGCAATTTCCATAAAATTGGCTGTGCAAAAGTTTTAAAAGGAAAGAAGTGCATCAGCAACACTAGATATAAACAAAACAATGACAATAAAGGGTTTATTTATAAGAAAACTCAAGAAATGGAATGCCTGCCACACCAGCAGCTGCACAAACTTCATCTGACATCTTCATGTAACAGGCGGAAGCTCGGACATTATTGACAATCTGTGCTGTGAGTTCTTTTATATTCTCCTTATAGAGCCTTTCATTTGTGATAAATATGATACAATAACAAATGAATGCCACGATGAAGGCTTATGAAGGCTTATTTGATAGCTTCCTCCATTTTGGGCTTTATGTCTCCTTCTGTTCTTGTAAATTTCAGCACTGTTGAGAAAGTCAACTGGTCACCAATGCCAAATTTAAATTCATGCAAAGCACTCACAGATCACCCTGATTGCACTAAAATAAAGTGATTTTGGCCCATAAATTTCACATTAATAAATGAGCCCTTACATACAGGCATTCTATTACATTAGAATCATTACACAGATCCACATAAAAACAGCGTAAAGATGGCCAGAGAGTGTTATGCATCTGCATAAATCAAAGCTGAGTTATGTTACCTACCAAATGGTGGGCCAAACACAATTTATGAGGTCATTATTTAGCAGAAATTAGTACTCCTCTTAGGACTGTGTTGACGTGTGCATGTATCCTGTAAGCTGAGCAGAGGTCTAACCACTTCAGCCAAGATAACTGAACGCACTGGTGTACTTGTGCTTGGTGTTAATTATGAATTTTCCATTTAGGGTGCTTTTTAAACAATTTTGCTTATGAATGCAAGCACTTTGCTAATATACTAACACCGTGGAATGACAGAATTTTAAAATTCCAAACAATAAATTCAAAACAGTTAACCATTACTACTGCACACATATTAGGAAACATGGGAGCACACATTATATGCAGTAAATATCTGGGATCTTATCTTACAAATAAACAACACATTGCTTACCTGAATATCATCTCCTGGTCTTTTTCTTACTGGCTGTGACAGTTTTCTGGATGGAGAGTCCCTTCTGATCAAAGAGAACAAGGCAAAAAAAGTTGGCCAGTCAGAATGTTAACAGAGGAAACAGGGCGTGTCCGAAAAACAGAAGGCTAATGGACTGTTTACGTACGGGTTGTCTTTGTTACTTCTTATTTTGAGCACTAGAACTGTGATAGTGATGCCCATGAGCACTCCAGCAGCCAGTAACAACGCAATTACGCTGATGACATCACCTGTCGCTATCTGTGGAAGCGGCTTATCTATAGAGAAAACATACACATACTCAATCAAATTTCATACAACACACATCTTTACTTCCAATTGTCTCTTAAAACCAAATCAAATGACAGCAGATTTCAGGTGAACGTACCTATAATGCTGACCTCGACAGAGCCTGATCGCGTCCCGATGCTGTTCGTTGCATCACACACGTAGGTGCCCTGCACATCATATGTGACTGGACCTTTGAAGGTAAGGACGTTGTCTTGGATCTCAGCATTGCTCGGTATGGAGCCATTAATCCTGCAGATTAAACAGGATGTAAAGCTTAAAAGTGAAGACAAGCTATGACGCTATGAGTTTGTTGAGTCAACCATTCTTTTCCTTATGAATACTTAAAATTTAAAAAAGCAGTGCATTAAATATTTGCAACACTGACATGTGCTTTCCTTGTTGGTTTGATCCAATTTCAACAAGATAGTAGGGCTGGGTATCACTACTGATTTCCTAAATTGACTGGATTCTGATTCACAAGGTCCCAATTCAATTTCTGATTCAATTTGATTCAGCTTGGCTATGAAAGAGATTTTTACAGAACTAATGTTACAGATTGATGGAACTCTCTAACCAGGTGCATTATTAAAAACAATAGGGTTTAAATTAAAAATTGACTCCAAAGCGGTTATTTTAATGCACTTTTTATCTAACATGACCCGCACACTACAGTAGGTTTAGGCGATAGGTGAT
>JAQLOL010000006.1:12541123-12557991 GCA_029783665.1 Naso thynnoides
TGCGGCCAAAACTAATTATGAAGCGTTGCAAAGCTGCAGATTTGCATGATTATTTCCTGTCCTCTCCAGGGTCAACTTTTACAATGTCACACTGTGTTTACATTGTGATTTGACAGAAAATACTGATTATAGCTGCTTTAAGTCAACTGGGTTCATCATCAAGTTCCTTAGAAATGTGAAAATATCCTGGGTTATTAAAGCATTTTTGCTGATTTATCTGTAATTTGACAGGCTTGTTTTGGGTCCGAAGGGCATTTTTAGCTTTTGAGGTTTAATGCATGAAATGTTTTGACCTACACACACTTTGGTGTAATCCCATGTTCAGGCAAACAACTGAATACCTGGGAGATTTTGACAGGCGGGAAGCTGTTGATGAAGCGACAGCGCAGATCCACCTTCGATCCAACATACCCAGACTTCCCATCATCCATTTCCACAGTCTGGCCATTCATTCCTGGAGGAGAAACACAAGAGTTAAAAAAAGACTTGAAAGAACTCTCACCTTTACTTGACACACACACACACAAATGCACACTTGTTGGCAGCTTCGGACTGGCATGCTATAAGCTGTTCACAGTCAGCCCAGCGGGTTGAGCTGATAAAGTGAGCTGAGCTGTCAAAGGTGATATGCTTCAGCAGCGTGAGAGGTGAGCTGAGGTCAAAGGTTCTGGATTAGAGTGAGGTATAAATAAGCATGATTTGTTTGGTTACTGTTCCCACTGACTTACTGATCCCCATTAACAAATCCACAGCCGGACCATGCCCACTTCCTGAGTGGACATGAGTCACGTGTGTTTACTTGTGTTTCTAAGATATTCTACTATTAAGTGCCAATTTATTGCTTGCACTTTAGTATTGTCTTTTTACACCAGTTTATACTTTACTCCACAACATCTCAGACAGAAATACTGTGCTTTTAACTCCACTACAATTACTTAACACGTCTATTTAATTTACAAATTCAGATTTTTGTATAATAATAAATAATAAATAAAGTATTTTTACAGTTTGGTATTCACTCTTTTACTTTAGTAAAAGATCTGAATAAATCCTCGCACACTGAAGTTAATATATTTAATAGAGCAGGTTCATAAAGGATGTATTTACTGTTACTCATGATGTAGAATAAAGAACAATGACGGTCCCCAGAACAAAACATCTCAGAACAAGGACTGCTCTTATTCTCTCTCTCTCTCTCTCTCTCTCTCTCTCTCTCTCACACACACACACACACACACACACACACACACAGAGCCTTTCTTACTAAATTTGTCTAATTGTGTCTCAGTCAGTAACTGTCTGCCAGCTTTGAATATAATATCAACAGTCTTATCATCATTGTCTGAATATTTAATTATTAACTCTGAATGAATAGAACTTTTTTTCTGACATGTTCTATGAAGCCTGTCTCTATAATGCATTATAAAACATAATGAAAATATAAAGCACATTATAACACATTATGAACACACTTATAGAGTTTGGATTACCCCTAACCCTGCTTATAACGATGATTATAAGGCACTATTGGCATAAGTTAACTTATCAAAAAATCTTTTTTGCTTAAGATTCTCTGAGATATAAAGTGTACTTACCCTATGTATTTGAAATTGATTTTTATTAGTGTAATAAATACATAACTTTTTCCATTAAAATTTTATGTCTAACTTTTACTTAAACCTTGCAAATTCTGGCACATAATTCCAAACTAAAAGTTTTGCAACATACAATAGATTTTACATATTAACCTCACAAACAAGATGATCTTGCCTCCTTTTAAATAAGACAGTAAGGTAACACTATTTATACAGTGTTCCCTCATACTCATCTTTGCAGAGCCTTACAACATGGAAGAAAAAAGACACTAGGATGTAAAAATGGAGCAAAACGTATATGTGACAAAACACTAAAGCATTTCTTAATAGTAAACAATTATTTCTAACACTTCTGTAAAAGCTTGGTGTAGTAAGAAATCTCATATGATTTCTCTCCAACCATTTTACTTTTCACTCATAAACATTCAATGCCACAAACCAGACAAAACTAAAAATGTTATTGTATGAAAATGATATTGAACTGCACAGTGTAAATGTAGCCCATACCCAGGGGGGGATATAATAATGTACCATCTAGTCCAATATTTCCATGATACTAATGGAGGGACATTGATCAATCCATCAGTGTTCTGCTCTGGTCCCCATCACAGAGGCAACCAAACAGGCTGACGGCACACACACCAGAAAGCTGTTTGTCTCCCCGACAAAAGGTCATCTTGCAAACGTGAAGTAAAGCTTTGACCCAGAAATCCATTTTAGCATCCTAGTTTTTCTGTCAACGTAGGCTGTATGTAGCTTACATGTAGACTTCTCCTTGTGCAGTGTCATGTGTCGAACAGTTTCGAGTTTGCACTCCTGTATGCACGAAAACAACACATTTATAATGACAAAACGCTGTAGGAATTATGGCCCTTTGGTCAACAAAATGTCAGTAGACTATGACACTGGAGACCACTGATCTCTTCCCATTTCAAAAGTCAACATTAGTTTCTTTAACAGCACATTTTAACCCAAACATCCCTTTCCATAAGCATTGCTAAATTGTTTTTGTGCCTAAAGTTACCAAAGCATAGAGAAACTCATTTCACACATCAAAACATGTTTACAGCTGGTTTACCAAACTGTTGTTGGTTGAGATGCATTGTGGGTCACTTAGGCAGCAGGTTTTGAAAATGACGAGTAATAAGTGGAATAAAAGTATCAGATCAGAATATTTCTTTCTTGTTGTAGCAGTTGTGAAAGGCACTGACAAATGGAACTGTGTTGCTGATGGGATCCTCTTGCTAAAAGTGTTTCATATTTTGTTCCTGAGGCAAATACTGCTTATTTTGCTATTTAAATTGGATGTGAAGCTCTGGCGTCACCATCAGCCTGTCTTTCTGCAGTCCCTATCAATGAAAATTGTGTCCATTCTGCAGCTGCTCTGCTGATAGGCTTAGACAAAGCTTAATATGTGATTTGTCCCAAGGGTCAATTCTGGGTCCAATCCTATTCAGTGTGTCCAGCTACCCCTGGACATTGTTTCTTAATATCCTTTATATTGTTCAGCTGATGATTTGCAGCTGTATCTTTTATTCAATCCCAATGATTTTATGAAACCCCACCATAAAACTAGACACAATTTAAAACAATTAAAAAAAGACATTGGACCTACAGATTTTTGACCATCAAGGGAAATCTTCTCTTGTGCTGGCAATTTCTGTTCAATCAAGTACAAAGTGAAAAGTCTGTCCTTCTTAAAATTAAATTCAGCATCTGCAGATTGACTCACAACACAGTCAGTTGCATGAGCTGCACAGACAGGCAGTGAAGACAGGGGATGTCAGTGTTTTATACACACTGACAATCTACAAGGTCAGAGGAGGGTTGAGATACAAATTGTCTTGAACTGATACAAAAACAGCATCACAGTAGATGACAGAGCAATTCAGGTCACCTTATCATGTCCTTTCCTTGGACCTTCAGTGAAGCACCAGCATCTGATGTATTATGATATGTTGGCAGAGGAGCAAAATGTGAGGTTTCTTCACATTCTCTGCTTTGTCATAATGACAAGGTACACAGATACATAGAGGCAGTGTGTGAAATACTCTGTAGCAATCTCCCCCTAACTATTGCCCCAGTGTTATGCTGAAGTCTTACAAATACAAGGCTAGTCAGACGACAGACCAAGATGAACGTTGGCTGCAGCAGCCAAACAAGCTTCCTCCCCTACTTTTGGTTGTCCTGGTTACATTTTAGAAGTAAACTGGAAGTTGGTTGGCAAGGAGCTTTGTTTTTTTCTTTGCCATGTTTGTCCATGAGTGAGCCAAAAACCAAAACAGAAAAAAAAACCCACCACTTTGCAGACAGGTGGAATGTGGAGAGTGCGAACTTTTGCAATAGTGCCACCCAATGGATGGCAGCATTACCAGGAGCAACCTGGTAACCAAGGAAACACCACAACAATGTATTCATATCTCTGAATAAAAGGTTTTGCTATTTAACTTAAAAAACTTTTAAATCTTTTTCTTGAGACCCTTCACAATTTTGCATTTGAGGCTTTGAGGGGGTCTGACCTGTCAGTTAAAGGGTCTGAGACCCCGTGAGACCCCTTATATTTCCCACCCTGCATAGAGGTCTGATAAGATATGTGGTTAGAGTTGTAAGAATACAAATAGTAGGTTCTGGAAATTTTCATTATAAGCATCAGTCAAAAGCTCTGATGAAACGAATCAATGCTCTAAACACAAAACAAATTAGCTGCTGTAACAGCTGATTCACCTGCTGGGTCAACCAAACAAGCCCAAAGCTCTGCAGGAAGACTTGAAACCATCACACATTACATTGATTCTTTCGACTGACTTTCTACTATCATTAAAATTATTTTTTTTTAGATTTTGGTCTTAACTTACAAGGCATTTCAACATGGAAACAGTCTTCCTTAAATTCTAATTCCTGAGCTAAATTTTAACTGATATAACAAGAGAAAGAAAGGAAGAGAATTATTCTTCTACTTAAAAGAAAACAACAACAGTGAATAAACAGACAAGTATTAGTTACAACTGGCTAATTTTCTTTATTTTTAAGCACTTCCACATTTTAGAGAGCTGACCTGTAGACCAGGACCTAATAGGGCAGAGGGAGTCTTGGGATCTGATGTTAGAAATGACGTAAAAAATTCCTTAAACAATGAACTAAATAAATGTCAACCACGGACTGAGCCTGTGCTAGAACAGGAAGCCTGGCAGCTGCAAAATACGGAGGAAACAAGGTCTTCATAAAATTCAGAGGTCATAGGACTGCAGATACAACAATTTTCTTCAGACTGCTCTTAGAAATTTCTACTCTTTTACCTGACACTGTCTCAAAGTTTAGCTTTGACTGAAGTGACAGAGCTTTACAGATAACGTTCTTTATTTTCTAGAGCTTAAAACTCCATCAGTGCTCCAAAACTGCCATAATTTGTTTTGCTGCCACATAAAACCTGCAAAATGTAAAAGAATATGTTGATGCTTTCAGCTCCACTAAACCATAAAATCTGTACCCCATTCAAAATCCCCATCGTTCAAAATGCAATTTATGTCAGACTGAGTCCTGAAATTCATTTTAAATGGATTTTTTAAGACACACATGCACACAGAAAAGGCACAAGCATGTTATGCTTCCCATCGCCACAAGGATCAAAGTATGAAAACAAAGCCTCAGTAAAACTGTGAAAACTATGTGCAATAATAATCTGTTTTGTTTTGTCTTCTTTTATAATCTGCAAAAAAAAAAACACATTTAATTTGCAAAATGCATTTGGTATGTGATGCGTTTGTGCATGTTGTAGGCATGCAAGCATGTACACAAAAGCTTAGATGTACAGAGAGACCTCTCAGACTCATCTGAAATGCTGACATCAGTTACAAAGATATGACCAGCATCCTCACCTCCAACCTGAGTCGTATGTGTGTTGTGTTGTATTAATAAGTTTAATAGTTTGGTATGAGAGCAGAAGTTCACTGTGTTGCACACGCCCACCATTGTGTGAGTGTTTGTGCAGGTCGTTGGGAGGGAAAAGGCCAGCAGTGGGAGTAGATTACAGCTTTTAGGATATTAAAGTGCATCAGATCATTTACCATCCCATTTCTCGTTTTAATATCTTTTGATGGAATACTGTGGATTCAGTTACTTGTAATTTGTTAGTGCATGTGTGTTTTTAAGCCTCCATACCTGTAAGAAACACCTTAAGTAGGCTACTTAAAACTTTCCATTTGGTTTAATGAAATGTAATGTGCTTTTAAATTCTTCAGATGGGTCCATGTTTGCGTACAAACTGTGACACAATACTGCAGATATACTTTGAGTTTTTCATAAGATGTGATTCATGCTAAATTGTTAATGAAAATCTGTTTTGTTCATATTTCCATAATAATTTAGTTCCCCCCTCTTAGCTTCTCCTGACTTCCAATGTTCAGACCAGAGAAAGTTCTTATTAAAACATTGTGTCTTTGCAGATTCATCTCAATAATCCTGATATTGAACTGTCAAGTTAGACACAAAACACTCTGTTGGATTTATTTTTTAATTCAAGTACTATTTACCCAAAAGCCTCTTGTGTTTTTATTACACGACTTAATCAATTCAACCAAAAGTCGCCATTATGTTCCTAAAGCAGGATATTAAATTTCCTTGAAAACATATCAGCGGATGCAGAAAAAATCTAAACGAACCCAATCGGTGGAAGATAAGATATCAGATTTAAAGAAGCTGTTCAGATGCAAAATGTCTGGATCTCTACAGTACAAAGTTCATCCTGGATTCACTCGATTTTTACAGAAAAAAAAAAAAACTTTCATTAATAAATCAGAGACAGATAATTTGCTCGGTTTACTGTTAAACTGCTGACAAGAATTTGATCATCATTATATTTAGCTCATATCTGTAACAGGATCATTTTGTATCACAGATGAATGAAATGTATGTTGACATCAATAAAAGAGCTAGTTTGGGGAATGCACAGGGGAGCCAATACCACACTCACACCCATATAACAAATATGAAACTACAGCCAGAAGCTATTAGCTTAGTTTAGCAACCAGTGTTGAAAACAGCTGCCCCTATTCTGTCAAACATTGAATAACGCATTCTCGCACATCTAAAGTTCACTAATTAAAGCCGGGACAGGCAGTCTGTTTTTGGTGTCAACAGGCAAACATTCCATAATAACCTTTCAGCATATTGTAACTCAGCTGGTCTGAAAGAAAACTAGACTTCTGCACCTCTCCTTAGCTCTGTATTCAGGATTTAGAAAATGAAAACCTTGTCGGGCACTTTTCGGCCAATCACGGGTAGTTTTAGAGAGCATGTATTCCTATTGGCTGCTCTATGTTGCACCTCTAAGCAACGGGGGATGTCGCTATGAGCTGATTGGCTCTTGAAACAAGTGCTATGCTTTAAGTTTCAAAACTGGCCTCTAGTGACTTGACAAGCTGAGCTGCAGGCGACACTGTCGGCCGGCTTGAGTCGAGTTGAGACGGACCAGTTTACGCCGCAGCAGCTTTCCCTGCAATCATTTCATCTCGTGAATCTTTGGTGTACACCGCCCCTAAAAGGGCAAAAACAGAGAGCGCAGGGTTCAGCGGAGTTGCTCCTTTAGGGGTCTCATGCTACAGCCAGCTTGATTTACAGACATTTCTTACCCCAACTTTAATATGTTATAACTAAACTTCTTATTCTAATTGGTGGACTTCTCCTTTAAAGGATGTTTTCTGTCAACAGTTGTGGTGCATTCCCACTCAGAGTCCCCCTCACTGACCTACGTTGCTGAGCTGATTAGGGGCTTTAGGTGAGAGCAGAAAAGACAGAGAGCCTTCCTCTCTGACAAACACATACACATACACCACACACACACTTTAATAACTCATCAGTCCCACTTCTCTCCCACCATGTCTCAATTCACATTCTTCTATTGTTCAGACTATGGGAAATGACCTCACTAGTCCTCATGACAATGATCCATAAACAGCAGCACTCAGGCTAGAGACGAGAATGGGGACATAACAAACAATAGCAATATTGTTTCACTCTTAAATGTGAAACATGCTGGAGCGTTAAGAGCATCACAGCTGGGCTTTTTGGTCATATCCTGAGTGGATATCCTGCATCTTTCTTCCCCGTACTCATTGTGATGAGCCATGTTTAACCTTTCCTCATCTGTTTGACAGTTCAACAGAGAGACAATGGATGGTTATGCTTATGGAAAGATGGGAAAAAGTACCTGAAAGCATCATTATATCCTTTCACCCTCTAATTCCTTTTGGTCGATATGGAAGAGATAGATTTTGGACATACACCGACAAAAAGATGATAACATGACGCTTTCTAAAAAAATCAATCAATCAATCAATCAATCAAATAACCTTTAGTGAGCAGGAGGGTCTCATTGGTCAGTTTTTTGGCCAGTCAGATAGTATGAAATAAAATATTTCATCTACTTACCGTAAATGAAAAAATCTGAAACTAGAAAACAACAAGAATTTATGGCTGTGGCTGTGAGACTGTATGTGTTTTTACCTAAATCCTGCTGTCAGCATGCTGAATAACATTTGCTAATTAGCACTAGCATCTCATGGACAATACAACCATGCACCAGAGTGGCTAAAATGAATTAAAACACGCCAGAGTGGCTAAAATTAATTAAAACACAAATGAGACCAGCATCATGATTTTAAAAGTACCCCAATTGGCAGTCATAAATTAGCAATTAAATTTCAATTTGCTATTGATACATTCAGACAATTAAAGCTATACTTGAAAATGTCTAAGATGGCTGTAAATTAATTTGAGTCAAAAATTTAAAATCAGTTTATTTATAGTGTTTTCTGATATTTCAATAAATTTCATGGAAAATTGGAAAAGAAAGCAGAGAAAAGATCAATAGGCTTTTCTGTCACATCTGAGCCAAGTCAGTATTTCGCCTCCAATTCATCACATAGTGCAGTTTGGTCAACCTTATTATGAGCATGTGTCCAAGACTAAAACTATGAGGCAGACATTATTATCTGCAGTGGTGCCGTTAGTAAAGTTCATCTACAACGTTTCAAGGCCAAACAAACTCCATCTATCTTGAGCCCCCAGCAGCTCACAGATTCTATAAAACTGACCTCATGCGACAGACGAGAAAATGAAAAGCACAGAGAGAGAAAGAGGAGGGGACAGATTAACTGTTTAATCTTTAGGCCATCAAATCTGTGATTGATCTGGGATTACACACTGTGTTTGTGTCTTTGGCCTTGTGACTTGCAATATAGGGAAGCCCGAAGCAGAGCAAAGACAAACTGGCACAAAACCACACATATGCTTGCATTAAACCCTCGCTGATGCAAACTACATGCAGCCTGAAGGTGACAAAGGTCCACAGAGACGTGACCTGTGACCAGGATCTAATTTCACATGGCAGCTCTCTTTTATTGTTGTAAGACTGCACAGCTTGACAGCAAAGAACAACTTAACCAACAGTGGAAAATGACTTTTGGACATCCATTTTGCCAAATGATATGTGCGCCTTTCCATTTTCGCCTGATTTAAATAGATAAAATACTTTCTCTCATTTTTGAATCGATTCAAATCTCTCATTGTGTTTAATTGAGATCTTTTTGGGTGTGGGCAAATGTGTGCGTGTCTGTGTGGGCGTGTAATCTCTGTGGCACTGCAGGAACGTGGAGTGTGCACTTGGCCAGTGTTCAGCGGGCAGCTCACAGGATTATGATGACTGTTGCTGTTGCATCTGTGTTTTGCGGACATGAGAGGAGAATAGATTTTAAAAAAAGACACACTGGAGATGGACTGAAATGAAGAAAATGTCCAAGGAGGACAGAGAGGAAATGGACAGAGAGGAAAAAAGACACAAAGTATAAATGGGTAATTTTGGGAGAAAGCAATGCAGAAACACGAGATAAAAAAAAGGAAGAGGACAGAAGGGTTGTGTGTTTGTGCTGGATTATTTCTGTGGAGTAGCGTCTGTGTGCTCCAGCTGTGGACTGTGGATTATGCAAAAATTCATGAGGACGCCTGTCAGTCAGCCTGTTTAATGTCTCTCTGCAGTGAAGGAGGCAAACTTTTACCTAAAGTGGAGCATACATCAGTGACTGCTCGTGACATGCTGCACCCTGCAGCTGACGGCACCCTACAGATGCTGACAGACCTGCAGAGGTGCTCTGAGTGTGCACCAGCCAAGACAAGACAGATAACACTGCAGCAACAGTCAGCAGGCTGGGACTTGGCAGCAATCATGTTGTTACACCCTTCCTGCTCCCTGTGTAGCTCTAATCCACTGCTCTGTCCTTCAACATGACAATCCTGCACACATGGCGCGGCCTCACACCCCATAATAACACATGCACACATGTATGCAGACCAGGAAATTACTGCTAAGCATGCACGGGAGGGTTTATCACCAACTGAGTGAAAAAAGCAATCACAGCAGATGTCACACCAGCTCAACACATCCATATGTTGCCACAATCGCTTTTGTCATTACGTAATGCAGATACCACCCCCATTTTTTTATATCACACAGACACAATAATGCCAGCTTTACATTTGGCCTCAGCCTGGTGTGATCACATAGCCACACCTGTTACACTGAAGCAAGACTTGGTCCATTCATGCAAGCACACACACCCACACACACACTCTAAGATGTTGGGATGCCATCAGCAAGGGGTGGCCACAAGTGTGATTACACCAGTGCACCTGGCAAAAACAGTCCAGTTTAGTGTGACACTGTGTGGATCTGACTGAAATGGTCTGATGTGACCTCAGCGCTGATGAGCAGTAATGTTGTGTAATTTCAGAGATTAAATATGGATTTGAAAATGAGGCGTTTGATGCTGTGAGTAGCTCCGAATGAAGCAAAACCTGCACCAAGATCAGCAGCAAAAAACAAAACATTAGTGAAAACAGCAAGACAATTATTTAACCTATTAAGCTAATTAAAAAAAAACTCATCAGGAACCCCTTAAAAAGATTTTAAAGTTGTAATTCATGACTTTAGTGGTTAATAAATCATTCACTGAAGCTTCATAGATCAGTTTTAAGCCATTAATAACGTTTTTTGGGTTGCCAGGTTTTGAAGATTTGCACCTGTAGACATGAACATCCCATAAGTTGCTCTTATTAATGACTCCTAGAAGACCTTTAAAACAATATTTAACTAAGTAGCCTTATTCTTTTTATTTAATTGATTGCAACATATATATTGTTAATCAACGGTGGCTTATCATAAATTGGTAATCTTTTTTATGTTTTCTACCCGTTCCTTTGTGATTAATACTCTTTAGTAAACAAAGCAGGTGTAACACTGATTTAAAAGTCATAAAACAATATTACCAATTGGGTTTTTTCATAAATACGTAGTAATTTGTCAATACAAAAGCTTAAATCAAAACTTCATCTTTAAATTACCACGCTGTTTTTTCACGCTAAATTGGTTTACTCTCAAATGTAGGTCAAAAAAGTAGGCTATATTTCTAATAATGAATTGTTCTTTTTGCACGGTCTTACAAGTCTACTTCCTTGTTTTTGCCACAAATTTGATTAAAGAGAAATCAATCATAAATTTTACCTGGACCCACAATATCAGTGTCACATGGGTTAGGTCTTAACAGGTGCCAAAGAAGCAGAGCAGCCTACCTGGAAAAAAACAAGTTGTTATCAGGAATATCCAAAATCCAGCGTTGTCCATGCCCAAACCACCGGTGCCAGCTTCTCGTTGTGGTTAAAATCCCAGTGTGAACTTGTTTTCTGCCTCCTGCCTCCCAGACTGAACGCACGGTGGCAGCTTTGGCCTCAGGTCTGCGCGTCAGGGTCCGGTCAGGTGTCCCTGTGCGCTGCACACCGAGCTCACACTCCTCCAACCCTGACAAGAATTGTCAAAGTTGCTGTAGCAGCCTGTTTCACTTTTTTCCTTCTCCCGCTCTAACGCCGACCTCCCTCTGACTGGTACCGGAGCTGCTACAGTCTCTGTCCGACTGAGGCTTGGCGGGGATAAAGCAGCTTAACGCGTGGGCAGATTATTTCCGAGATAGCCTACCCCCAGTCCCGACCGACGTCTATCTGTTAGTGTTTGAGGGCTGAGCTGAGCAAAGCGACGGTCTGCTGTGCACATTTAAAAAAGGCGCAGTCAGGCTATTTTAAATGAGCACACTCAATAGACGCAATTGAGGCCTAAACAGGGGCGTAGCTAAAAGAATTAACTTCCAGAGGCTGAGACCCGGTCTGTTGTGTTGGATGACTTTTAAATGAATGGATGAATGAATGAATGAATGAATGAATGAATAAATAAATAAATACAGTGCATTATAGGACACACACACACACACACATATATATATATATATATATATCATACAAGACAAGACTAATGGTGGAGGGTGACCGTGAGAAGTCATGATAAATTAACTGCTAATATATAATTAATATATTAGCACAATTAATGTAATTAATACAACCACTAAATTATGAGCACACATTAACTTTCTCCATGGCACCCCCCAGTTGGTTAACAAATAAATAAACAGAAATGGTCAAGCTGAGGCTTTCTGACACTTCAAAACCTTTCATGGACTAACAGGCATCATGGAACATGAGATTGACTATAAAATCTGGCAATAAAATAGCTTGTCATGCCAGAACAAATTGCATTTGCACAACTACATAACGTAGTTGTGATTGGCCCTGGTGCATTTGTCTTCATCCCTCCTTCTCGCCAAAAACACAAGCACACACTCATGCATAAACACGCAGACTTACAAAACAGCAAAACCTTAAAGTTATTTGTTACATTCATGCTAAAGCAGATTTTAATGTTGCTGTTGAACAGTTACTTTGAAGGCCAAGCAACATGGTTTACATTACCCTTGATTGAGCAGCAATTTATTTAATGCCCCTGAAACACTGCACTGGTTGCACCTACCTTATGCTGGGGCATTTGCAAATCGTTCTGGTAACTTTCATATCATTATCAATTTCCAAGGGCCTCTGGATGCAATTGGACAGATCCAAGCCAAACAATCTTCAATTGATATCCATCCCTGGTGCATAGCCTGCAGACAGACATGTAATGTTGACAATGGCAACATTAAGTGTGCCTGACAGACAATCACTTGCACTAAAAATTCCTGCTCCGCATACATGTAATGCAAAATGAGGAGAAAAGTTCAGCAGAGGCAACCACTGAAAAGGAGAAACAATAGAAAATGAAAGAAAGAGGAAGAAAGAATCAGTCTGCTTGAATGAACTTCAAGATGAGAATCAAAAAGCTGATGTAGGAGGCTCCATGACACACCTGTCCGATAAGCTGAAGACAAACGTTTTCCAGGTCGCATATATTTACCACAGAAATATTTTGTTCAAGCACAACTGTGATTAGGCCTTTTTCCGTCTTAAATAACAGAAGCTCACTATACTAGAACTTCTTATAAATGTGACACTGACAATCAGAACTAAGTCATGTGGTCTCAAAATGGACTCAGGCCTAGCATTAAGCGAGGTTAACAGTAAAATCTAATGGTGTAAATGTGAACAGCCTCTGGATGAACAAATAGCCCGTTCATGTTCTGCGCAAAGCATGCTGGGAACAGTACAGTCCTCTTTTCCATTTGTGGTCAGAGTATTTAGCTCAATCGTTGTCAACAAAAGTGGACTTTGGATGATGCGGGTGGCTTCTGTGTTGTGAAACCCTTCTTTCAGGGAAGTTTTGGTCATATCCATCCATGTAAAGCAACCTCTAAAATTGCAAACATGTCTTGGATGCACACTCTGAACCTGAATCCAAGTTACTTTGTGAAGTTCCTTTTATTGGCCTTAGGGTGGAGACACTGAGCAGTCAAACATGAGTCATTTGTATGACTGCTGGAAATTTCTAAGGGGTCACAAATCATTCTTGTAATAGTACTGAATGCATTTAAACTGTTCAGACATAACGTCAATAAAATTAAACATCTCTTAATATCCCCTTAAACCTCTAAGGTTTACCTTCCCACAATAAGTGTACAATTATTTGTCTGTTGTACAGAGCAATACTAGAATCACTCTAAAATCTGTGGAAGTCATTTATAATGTATAGGAGCTACTTTTAAAGACGAAACAGAAGCGAGACTACAACTTGGACATGAATAGTAAATCAGGGTAGGCGTGGACGTCTGGAAACTAGACAAAAGCAAGGAGAGGACCATGGAGGAAAGGAGACAAGGTCAGAACACACTGCTGATAAAAAAAAAAAAAAAAAAAAAAATGATGCTGACCGTCTGTAGCTGAGCCATTCCTGCCAGCCTGCCCGCCCTGTGTCCTCCGTCAGGCACTGCAGAGGAGAAAGACGAATCAGAGCTCTCTGGTCCACCCTCATCCCTCCCATTCTCCCTCCACCTCCCTGTATCTATCCCCACCTCATCTCAGAAGTGTGATACTCTGCAGTGCTGCACACTGAGGCAACCAGCGCCAGCTGCTCATTCCTCAGCCACAAAAGAGCAAGCAGGCAGAAACTGCTACATCATCCATTCCTGACCGGAGGTAAGACTCTCAAATAAGATGTTCAGCTGCAACTCAAAGAATAGATATGATGACTAGAGTCATGTCGGAGAGACAGAACATTCTAGAACATATAAATATGCAGGAAATGATGACAGAAAATACCTGTCTGCAGAGATTTGTAAAATAATGTATAGTTAGTCGAATCGTTATGTAGGTTATGTATGCGAGGTTTGAGATACAGATAAATACAAAGCTGCATCAAGGGCACTGAAAAAATGCGAGTAATAGTTTAAATAACAGGCAGAAAAATGGGATAGAGAAAACATCTGTGTCATCTTTTGGTCTGAATTGTGTCCACTCATTAGATTTGGCCACAGGTGGACTCTAAGTTCTGCAGACAGCTAAAGGACATTTACAGCAATTTAGATAAGAAAATGTCAGCCTTTCTGGCTCATGATCCAAACAACATGTTCGCCCTGCCAAAAGAATGATTTAGTAATTTTCTTTGGAATGTTTTTCCGCTCTTTTGTGACATGACATTACTGAAAATACAATCATGACCTCACCCAAAACAACCCCACATCCGCCTGGAGAGCCTGTGGTTAAGAATAACTGATTTAAATGGATCATAACTCAATTTGGTCTGTCACAGCGAAATCGGTGTATGTCTTTTATTGTTACGCATGTCCTTTGTAAACTGTTTTACGATCTGATATTTCCTCTCTGGTTTTTTCAAAGTTGGATGGGTGCTTTTCCATCATGCTCAAGGCTCTGTTCGTGTGCGGTGTGCTGGGAGGTGAGAATTATTTGTAACACATTTCTATACTGGCAGATGGAGACTTCTACTTCTTTAAAAAGGACATATAATAGGAGTTTAAATGAACATTTCTCTATATGTGCTCTCATCCCTTCTGTATTTTTCGTGTCCCTCTCTGTTTTTTCCCCAGTGTTGCTGATCCCAGCCAAGTGTAATTTATCACAGAACATCTCAGTGTGTGTTGAAGATGATGACGACGTGAGAGTGGATTGTCATATCCAGCCTCAGGCCAACAAGATCAACAGCTATGAGTTCTCTTGGTCATCTGGAAGCAAAGAGTCCCTCATTAACACCAACGTCTCCGGCTCATCGGCTGAGGACCGGTTCAAAGACAAAAGCGAAGTGACTGAGCTGGATCCTTATGGCTACAGGATGACCCTTTCCAGCTTCAAAGACAAACTCCCACAAAACACCACCTACATGTGCAAAGTATACGGTGTGATTGCTAGTGTCTCTGTGGAGAAAGGTAGGAGGATCAACGGTGTGTGTGGATTTGAGGGAGTGAGTGGGAGAGAAATTCAGAAGGATTTGTAAATTGTTTCATCCCCCCTTTTTTTTCCCTCTGCAGATCAACTTGTCCCATGCTCAGCTGTGAGCCTGTTTCTGAAGAACTCCTGCTCCTGGATCGTTTGTCTGCTGCTCTTCTTCTATCAAACACACAGCTAAAAAAAACCAACAGTAAAGCATGCAAGCTTGTGCTGGCGCTCATACACACATAACCACATCTAAACATCTGTCCTCAGCTAGAAAACCTCCTCCGAGTAACACCCACATGTTGATAAGATGTTGTCAATAGCTTGCAGCTGTCTCTCCCTCTCTTGTTTTCTTCTCAAGTGCACAGAATTGTTTTCATAATTTGGACAAGAAAGAATGAAGATGACTCAAAGATGATGCAACAGAAACGTTTATGGATGCGCTTTTCGCTGCCAAGGCGCACGCAGCTGTATGTGTATAAATACACTGAGTAACTTGTGATGTAAATATTACTCTGAAAGCTGAAGCATTTCTTTTCAATAAAGGGTTGCTATTTAAAGCCAGATGTGTGTGAATTCAGTCTTCATAATAGTGGGACAGAGGTGGGATGAAAATAAAAACCTCTTACCCTTATCATGCACTCAAGGTCCTCAATGTTGGAAAAATGTTAAATATTGATGAGGAAAGCAAATTTTTCACATCATTAGAATTATATCAAACGTATTTGAATGTTTTCACTTACAGTTCTAATCATATATGAAGTGTACAAACTCCATGAAAGTTCTAACGTGTGTTTGCTTTAAACATTAAATCAGAACAGGTTTACTGTGACCTGTTTAAGGAATACCAACTGAAAAGAACCCCTTAAAAAAACTGGTCTCAATCAATTTAAAAATATACTAAAAATATGTTTGTAAAGTATAGATATAAACAAACTTTTAACAGTATACACCTGAATCATCACTGATGCAACAAAGTAGTTTAAAATCTCAAGTAATTAGTTAAATGGAGATCCCCAGTGTGCAGGGGTGGATAAATGATTGGGACTGAATGCAGCAGAGAGTGTTGATATCTTTAAAAGCAAACTCAAAACCTCCCTTTTAAGATCTGTCTGTTAAGAGAACTGCTGCCCAAGGTTCATCTACTTAATGTTTAATCGAATAGATATGTATATTCTGTTTTGTTTTTTAAGTTCTAAGTTTAAGATATTTTCTGTTGTTGTTGTTTTTTACAAAGACCATACTGAATATAGATGTGAACATGAAAACCTTTAAGTGTAGTTGAATACTTTTATCAGTCTGTAATCTGAGGTATCAGACCCTATGAAGCCCCTAAAGTGTTCAATGTTATATATAAATAAAAGAGTATGTAATAAATAAATAAATACATAAACAGAATAAAATATGTAGGTAAAAGAACAATAAATTCTGAAATTATATAAACTATGATTTAAACCCATTACTATGAAACGAAGTAATATTTGTACTGTTCGTATTTTCAATGCCACTGTGTGTGTGTGTGTG
>JAQLOL010000006.1:12571098-12598563 GCA_029783665.1 Naso thynnoides
AACACATTAGGCATTTCTTCAAGTGATGCGTCTAATATTTTAAGTGCTTCCACTTCAGCTGACATCATCTTTCTGTAAATATTAACCTAACTGCCGACATAACTGACAGACTTTAAGGACTACACTCTGACTTCTTTTATCTCTCAGTATTTAACTGACAGCTATGGTAACTCTTCACTTTATTTTAGCACTTTCACTTGAGCCTCATCTTAATTTAGCGCTTGTACTTAGACTCAAACTTTGCTGTTTTACGACTTCCATTATAGTTGTCATTTTAGGCTTCTGTTACAAGGCCCATTGCAATTTCAACACCTACTGACGCCTGAAGTTTATTTCTATAGGATGATCACACTGAACTTTTCATGTTTTTCACAGACATTTCGTAAGAATACGCCCCAAAAGCGTTTTGAGCTAACTTTGCCTGATTTCTGCACGCGCCAGCAGGAGTCTCTCGTTCCCATAGTAACAAGCCTTCTTTCAGAGCCGTATGTAGGCAGGGTTTACAAATCTCCCCGCATCGATTCGTCTAAAATCACGTCCGACTGTTTTCGCCGCGACTTTTGTGATTTTTCTATAACCTTCAAAGCAGCTCTCGTACAGTGCGACGTTGTATTTGGATATTTTGACCGAAAAAGGCGAGAAAAGCGGCGCAGAGCTCTTTGTATAGCCTAGCTAAACTCGCTCTGTCAGGGACTCTGCTGTGTTGTAGTGTCCGGAAGCTCCGAGGGGAAAAAAGTGAGAAAGGCATGAAAACGGGAGCAAGAGGAAACGTCTCGCCAAGTTTTTCCCAGCTCATTGAATCTCTAGTGTGTCTCGGAAATCTCACCGGGGGGACCGACAACACGTCTTACTTCATTTATCTGTTATAACTGGCTGTGTGTCTGAATTTATCGATGGGTCTGCCGACGCTGGAGTTCAGTGATTCTTTCCTGGACAGTCCCGAGTTCAGAGAGCGACTGCAGTGCCATGAGATAGAGCTGGAGCGCACCAACAGGTTTATAAAAGACCTCATCAAAGATGGGAACATGCTCGTATCTGCACTCAAAAGTAAGTACACGCGGGTGAATTAGGCTACTCAAAATTGAAAAGTGCATGCTGCAGTAACATGAACTGAACCGGTTGCGCGGTCTGCTGCCCGATAACAGCGACACAAGGCCATCAATGCAAACGGAGCCAATGTTTTGTCTACAATAACTGTGTTTGGGTGGTATGAGCGACAGTTAGGTTTGTAGTTACAGTGTTATATATGGAATACAACATCAATATCATGATAGATTAGAGCCTTTATTCATTTTTTTTAGATTCCTGTGCTATTTTTGGCAGTTGAATTATACTATTTTTAACCAAGTCATGTGTGAAATGAAGGTTGAATGTTTATTTTTGCTTGGCCACTAAAGGCCACTGGTTTGCTGTGTGTCAGTCATATTAAATATTTTTCTATAGAGCACAAGGGCTGCAACTATGATTTTTTTCTGAATTAATCTGCATGTGTTCATAGGGTATTAAATATCCATTTAGCACCAAAAGAATAATCAAATTCACCTCTTAAGAATGCTCCTGTTGACTGACAAATTGTAGAAAACCTAGAGATAGTCAGTTTACTGTTATTTAATCCAGAAAAATCTTTATTGACATTTTGAGTTGAGTCAGTTATCTCTTTTTTTTCTTATTGAGGCCTGGTAATAATTCGAATTTAACCCCCCATATGACACGTGTGACAGAGAGGCAGTAAGGTGCACAGTCACAATAATGTCACCTACTTATTGCAATGAGAACCAAATATATGCATATAACTTCTGTTCCCTGAAGCAGTGGAACAAGGACATTAATTTTTAAATGATTAAATGATAAGGCCTCCAATAACTGACCGTGAAGGTGAAGTTGGTTGATTACCTTCTTCTGACAAAAAAAGGCAAAGTAGACACAGCAAACGAACATTATGTTGACATTAAATCCAATATTCAGTTCAGTGCAATTTTATTTGTATGACACATTTCATACAAATGCAAACTCAGCGTGCTTTACAGACAATAAAAGACAGCAGCACAATGCAAACGATGAAAACAACAATCCTAATACTTCAGAAACAAATCCACAAAATGTTAACACATGCAGCAACTTTACACCAGCCCATACAACACACACACACACACACACACACACACGTTTATGTGGAGTGTGATATGGAGGGCCTTTATGCAGGAGAGTTGTACATTTAATTTCTGCAGTTTGATGAAAGCTGTCGTGACTTTTACTCAAATATCATCAGCCAGTGAAAAGTTTTCTTTTTAATCACGTTAGGTTTAAGTCCAGCCCCACCCTCGCTCGCTGGTTGAGGTCATCCTTAAACGCACAGGCGTGTAACAACGAGATCACTGCATCGTTTACATAAACAGGTCACACTGTGTACAGAACTCCGGCATCTCAGTCTGTGGAGCCTCTGTGATACGGTACAACCACAGTGCAATGCTGTCGCCATTCATGAAATGCCAACATTCATTATCATTACTGACTGAAAGTTCTCTTCCCAGTTGAGAGCCTTTTCATGATCTGGTTTTCATTGTGCACATCTCAAGTCAGTGTGTTTAGTGTTTTCAATTTAACTGAACAACATCATTAAAATGAATTAAACACGACGTTTGTCGGAATCTGACCACAAAAAAATGTGCATTAACATCACTAAACAGAAACATACACAGTGCAGGATGTAGACTGCTGTGTGTAAGGTATTTGAAGGCAATTCGATGCACATTTTAGTTTTGAGACTAAAGAACCCAATTATTTTTCGACCCACAGATAACGGGTGTATTCAGATTATTAATTAGCATGTAGCACTCATGACAGTGTGTCATCCAGCTGAAAATCAAAATTACAGTCTTTTTTTCCCCCCAACATCACCGATATAAAAAAGACTTAACAGCATTAGAAAACATTAATAATACGGAATTAGGTGTTACTACTTTTATATGTGAAAAAAGGTCCCAGTTCACAGAACAATACACGATCATCCTAATTGAAGTTTTCATTCTGTTGTTCACTGTGCTTTTGTCTTTCGTTTATTGAGCCTGACAGTTCTTTGTGCTGATCTCCATGCAGTAATCTGCTGTAAACTGCTGCAAAGGCCGATGTAGTGATTTTAACATCTGTGTATAATGCAGTGGTGGTGTGATTGAAGTAGTGTCTTACAAAGGCTGGCATGCAGACCTGCTTATGGGTGTGTGAGTGAGAGAAATTGTCTTGCCGTGCCAAGTGTTCATGCGCCTAAGAGAATAAAAGTTGGTATTAAACTGGTTGGTATGTAAACACAGTTGTCTGAGTCTAAGGCTCTTAAGTGGAGTTTGTTGCAGGGTGTGGCAGTTTGTTTGCTTCAGACTTTGACACTTCATATCTTGGCAGTGGACGATGTGGATATGATTAGTAGTTTATTACAGGAGGGAACAAGTGATGCTGCTTGTAGCCAGCCGTGGAATGAAAGCATTACATCGTGTTGGACCGATAATGGTCGTATTTCTGTACATATTACATAATGTGAACAGGTGAAAATATATTAACTTTAAGTAGATAGCAACAGTAGTTAAATGGTTGTACCTGCTGAAAGTTGGTGAATGACTTTCTTTCTGTTTTTCCCAGGTCTGTCTCTTGCTGTTCAGCGATTCTCTCAGTCTCTACAAGAGTTCCAGTTTGAGTGTATTGGAGATGCTGAGACTGATGATGAGATCAATATAGGTGAGATGGAAACTCATAAGTGTTCAGACTGCAAAATGAACAAAATATGGTACAGGTTTCTAAAATTGAGGAGTGTATTTTGTTTTACAGCTCAGTCCTTAAAGGAGTTCTCTCAGCTGTTGAACACCATGGAGGAGGAGAGAAAACGACTGGTAAGAAATGCTCTGTGTGTGTGTGTGTGTGTGTGTATGTGTGTATTAGGAACTTGAAAAGAGGCCATTTTAAGGGAAGTTAGGATTAGAGGCTGCTGTACAATAAATAGGTCCTCTAATTCCAAGTATTTTGGAACGTTTCCTCTTACACAGGTAAATGTTTCTGTAAATATTCTGCCGATATTTTGGTCTTTTTAAAACACAACAAACTGAACTGATTTCAACGAGAAGTGTTTTTGTTTTATCAATTTTTGACTTTTCTCTGCCTCTTTACACCTCTACTAGTGATTAAAAACAGACTTTGGAGAGAAAATATACAGGAAGAATAACTCATCTTGCCCTGAATGACGCCATTAGACCAAAAGCCCCTTCTTAACCAAGCTCTGAACCCTATTGTGGCCTTTTTCCTGATTGCTGCCCACCAAAAGTGTTACACTTTTGTTATTTCAGCTGAGCTTCACAAGTGCACCTTGCACATTACTTTGCAGATGCTTCACTGGTTTTAATTCTGAAAGTGAAAGTCTTTGTGAGCCACCTTCACTTGATGCACCGCTCTGACCAACTCACTTCTCCTAATCTGGTTTCCCACAAGTATGATTCACACATTTGTTGTTGAAACGTTGTGTCACTGGCAGTGAGGGCTCCATGGCGATTCAGAAAAACGTCTTTGAGTAACAGACCTTCTGTCATCCAGAGGCCTTTGTGTGGGAGGGACTGGGGTCTGGCACAGCCTGTGTATAGGCAAACCTCTGTGCCTGTGCAGTGTGTGTACATAGTACACTACCTTATGCATAGCCCCCCTGTGTGTGTGTGTGCGCTGGAGTGTGTGTGTGTGTGTGTGCCTTTGTGGCGGTGTGTGAATGGTCTGGTTACAGAGGAACCATGTGGAACCTATTCTGCCAATTCCCCTGTGAGACTGTGAGCAGCCCTGACTGCCTGGGAAAGTCCATAAAAGGGTCCTGTGTGTGTGTGTGTGTGTGTGTGTGTGTGTGTCTGCTTTCTTTTTCTTTCTTTCTGTGTGTGTGTATTTTAATTGTATGCTTTTCCACTGCAACACTGCTGATAACTCCGAAACTCTAATAATACCATCATTATTGAGTTAAAGGGCAATTCCAGCCAATGGGAATGCCTACCTGTTTAAACTGAAAGAGGTATTATTGGGATTTAACAATGGCTCTTCAATCTCTTTTGTGTGTTAAGTTTCATCCTGTATATTGTTATATGATGACAAAGAAAGACTTTTTCGAGGAAGGGGCACTAGCTTGGTTCTCAGCTGAACTGAAGTGTAAGTGAAGTCACGCTGTAGAACTATTTTCAGTGTAAAGCTTAAATTAACTAGACAGAACAAAGCAAGACGTGACTGAGACAATAAATGGAGCCGTGACTAAAGAGTAAGCGAGACCCAAGATAAACAAAAGAACTCTGATAACCGCTCTGTATCTTGCCTTACCGCTTGTGTGTCACCATCAACCACAAGATTCCCGTCCATGCTCTATGGTCAGCTGCAAAAACATTGCCACAATGGTGCCAAAGTTACGTGAGGTTAAGAGGTTTTCTAGCATGGCAACTTTAAAGAGAGCACATTTTAGTCCTGGCTCATGTCCCAATCATATTGAGATGCATTTGCCTCAACAAATCTATAGTCTTGCTGCAAATACTGGCCGAAAAGCTGCTGTTTTGCCAATTTTCTGTTTACATCAGAGTATTTGCATCCAGATTGTAACCATGCCAGCAGCATGGTGATGTGGGTCCGTCAGTCTGTGGGTGAGTCGGTCAGTCAGTCCGCCACATTGGTTCACACTAAAATAACTTAAAACCATTGAATGCATTGCCATGAATTATTCATACACACATCCGTGTTGCCTTCGACTTTAGTGGTTTTCTAACTATTGTCGGACTGCAGTTTTAATTTGTCTGGTACTTTGGCCATGAGAGCTAGTGACAGTCCCAGCAGATTGACATGCGTTTTTATTAGCAAATTAGCATGCTAACATGCTAAAATAGTGTGGGTGGTAAAAATTATACCTTCCCAACATCATTTAAGTTTTGATTTTTGATTTTTTTTTTTTTTTTGAGTAAAAAGTGCCAATTTTGACTGGCCAAATAATATTTGTCAGTTACCTTTTTAAATCCAGATATCTAAAAAGAAAAATCACTTTTCATGCTTTTGAACACAATATTCTGTTTTCTTGTCTTCTCTTCTCTTGTCTTTTTCAGCCTAAAACACAGAAACACTGAATCTGTCAGCACGTTAGCTTGCTTTTGTGCCAACAACTTTCTCTTTTCTCCACCTTTCTCTCCTCTGCTCCACTCCCCGCGTCCAGCTGGTCGAGGATCTGCTACATGGGATCTACATGTGGTTATTGGCAGTGCTGTATGTTAATCGATGAATGCCCTCAGTTTTTTAATCTGTCGGAATGACAGACCACATTCACATTTTCCATCATTTTAAAAACAAGGTTGGTCAGTGAGTAGTGATAAAAAAGTGAATGAGTGAAAAAAAAAGTCCTGCTGAAATTGTACAAAGAGAGAAGCTGTAACTTAGTAAAGATAGAAAGTATGAGTTTTATAAATCATTGAAAATAAGGGATAAAATGAAATAGAAAATAAATTAGTGTTCATGTTATCCTATTTGCAATTAAATAAAAAGTTAAGGTATGCCTCATTATGGATCAATTTATTATAATGATAAATTAGGAATCACTAAAACATTTTGGTAACAATCATTACTGTAAACACAGATCTCTATCTTTGCCTCATTTCCTCTGATACATAATGGGGCAGTATTAGAGAGCAAATTCTTCTCATTCTTAATCTTTGGCAGCACAATGTTCCAGAAATATACATTTATTAAACAAAGACCCAGAGAAAATTCTGAGGCCATGGCCTCAATGTTTTTAGTGGTAGCTCAATAAATCTCAGCCCTGGAGTTGCTCTATTACAACATATTTGGCAAGTTTGTTATAGACTAACATGTATCATTGTCTTGTAATTGGGCAGTTTGAGTTTTTCCTCAGTATTTAATGACAAAATCTAATCTCTAATGAAGCCGGAATGTCAAGAAAATTGTAAATTTGAGAGAAAATTGTCCAAAAAAACCCCCCAAACACCCTTTAATAGTTCAGAATTGAGTGATATCATTTTAACAAGCAGCAGCAGCCTTCATGGAGTAATGCCTGAGTTTTCGTCTTTTTTGGTCTTTTGTTGCTTGTTTCTTGGTATTTAATGTTATGACACACCTGACTGCTATGTGTCTTTTCTTCTCTCAGATCCAGAACGCCGATGACGTGTTGATCTCGCCGCTCGAGAGGTTTCGTAAGGAGCAGATTGGAGCCGTTAAGGTACATCTGCAGCTGGGTAGATTGTTAACACAAAGTAATGTAACCAGTGAACTTAAACTTTTACTTTTTCACTTGAGGAATGACAGGTGATGCTTAAAACATCATAAAGTCCCTGCTGAGGCTTTATATTGTGTTCATTAGTTGTCCAGCTCTGTTGGTGGTGATCGGACAGATCCTCCAACTCCGGTCTGGTCTCAGTCGCTCTCCGAGTCAGCGGTCAGAGAATCCAATTTGTTCAGATAAACGATGGATCACAGTCAAGTGTCAGTAACAAGGTCATGGGAACGGACGCTGGGAGGGAAGACAGGGAGCGCGTCACACACAGAGAGACGGTTGAACTCAGTGAGGCAGTATAAACACATTGTGAGTCCAGTGTCTGGTTTCAGCCACTGTCTCAAGTCTTAAAAATTCAGTTTATCCCACTTTTTTACTTCCTGTTGTCTCTCAGACTGAAATCACAGCAGCGACAGAAGTTTCGTGCAGCAGGTAAAAAATAGAAGTGGTCAAAGCTGTGACTAAACCTGAAAGTGAAATCACAGCTCACTTCTTGTTGAAGCAAGGGCTTCCTTCGCCTGTAGAATGTAGCAGATGTGTGTGAGCACTACATCCTCACACAGATGTTGTTGAGCAAGAAAAAGTGGGTGGAGGTGAAGTTTCGGAGCTGCAGTTTTGGGAAATAGCGGTTGTCCTAAATGTTTCGAGTGTTACTTCATGTTGCTTATAAATGGTCTGACTGTACTTTCTCATATCTTTTTGGTTCTTCAAGGCTGGTTTGCTCGTCCAAAAACGTGAAAGATCAGATGCAGAGACATTATGAATGTATTAACATAGTTGCAGTTACCTCACTGCAACTTTAAGTGCCGGGCTCCAGGGATGTCAGTGTCCATCTGACGGTCATTTGGTCAGACCATCACTTTAATCCAGACTAAAACAGTTTGATAATTATTGGATGAACCTGCATGAACTCTGCTACAAGCATTCATTGTCCCTGTAGAGTGAATCTTGCTAACTTTAGTGAGACTTTAAATTTTCCTCTAGCGCCATAATGAATTGTGTTTTTAGTTGTGATTAAGAATGAATTATCTTGTAAATAACTGGACAAAATTCCAGGAAAAATGCCACAGTCATTAAAAGTTTCAGAAGTTTGGTTCATGACGAATTGCCTTGAAAACCGATGACATCGCGTGTAGCTGTACTCTTCTTTATTTTACAAGTGGCTGGAGATTTGTCATGTTCTTGACATTCCCATCAGCCTCAGCTGTAGTTGTGTTTGAATTCTAATAAACAAATGTTTGCTTGCTATCAGGCTAAATTAAGAGGACAAACAAGCTAAACCTTACAGCTGCTAAGTTTCAGCAACAATAACACTGTGAGCATGATAGCATGCTAATGTTAGCGTTTACGTGAAACCGCTGCTGTCTAGCCTCTTGAAGATGCCAGTATGTCTTAGTCTTATATCTTTTATTTTATTTTTAAAGATAATTTTTGGGCTTTTGAGTCTTTATTGATAGGATAGCTGAAACATTAACAGGAAGAGAGAGAGAGAGGTTGACACGCAGCAAAGGGCCATAGGGCCGAAACAAACCAGTGGCGGCTGAAGCGAGGACATAGCCTCTGTTCATAGGGCGCCCGCTCACCAACTGAGCCATCAGTGCACCCCTTGCATTTATTTATTTAATTTCACATATTAGGTATTTAACCTTTGGATCTGGTATCTAACCTCAATACTGTTGATTGCAGTTCGAATTGTTGTGGTAGTAGAACTTTAGTCATATTGAAAATGGTGAATGCTGAAAGCTAGCATCAGACGCACATATTCAAGCAGTATAGATGTGACATTCTGTCTGTTTTTCCTAAAAAATGATTTTTACAACCTTTATGTGGACATGTACAAATTCATGAGTTTGCTGTGATGTGTTGCTCATGTCCTCTCCACATTCCCGTCATCTTCAGGAGGGAAAGAAGCAGTTTGACAAGGAGACAGAGAGGTACTATTCTGTACTGGAGAAGCACCTCAGCCTTTCCTCCAAAAAGAAGGAATCACATCTACACGAGGTAAACCACTTCCTAAAAATGCGCACCCAATTCCTCCCACGTGTTAGGTAACAAAGTATCAAATGTGTATTGTTGCTATTTTTTTCGCGCAGGCTGATTCACAGATGAGTAAGGACAGGCAGGTTTTTTATGATGCATCGCTGCAGTATGTCTTCAAGATCCATGAGGTGCAGGAGAGAAAGAAGTTTGAGTTTGTGGAGCCGGTGAGTTCACATACGTTCACCACGATCATGTTTCTGTGCAACTTTAGCAAAATTCAGCTCTTTGTTTTCAAGCTGGGACACACATTTAATTTCCAGTATAGGAGGATTTTGTCAGCGTCGGCCTTCTTTGCTCCTGTGTAGAGTTGCACTTTCGTTCCTTCAAATTTTCCTTCGAAATCTGACCAGTGGAGGGAAAACACAGTCTAATCACAGGAAAACATGACTAACTAATCTGTTTTGTAAACAATGATGTAAACAAAAGTCAGAATTGCTGCCAAGTCATTAATGACCATGTGTTGCATGTCAACACAATCATGAAAAGACAGCAAGCCAGCTCCTGAAAAACACACTCTACACACACTGTTTGGCCAGTAATCAAAAAGTTTAAATGATAGATATCAGTAAAGCCCACTTCCTGTTGCTGTTGCAGCACTTCCTGCATGGATATCTCTTCCGCCTGACAGAGAGGGAAACCCTTTGTTGTAAAGTAAACAAGGGCAGCGAACCAAACAACAGGCAGAATTCTGGGATTTTCTCCCGTAGAGGTTATTTTAATTGAATGAGCAGATGACTAATGATCATCCTTTTGTAATCATCTCATTGCACTCCCAAGCCCCCAGCTAACATTTTTCTTACGGATTCTCCCTCTGCTCTTCAGTTATTAGCCTTCCTGCAGGGTTTGTTTACATTCTACCATGAGGGCTACGAGCTGGCCAGTGAGTTCGAACCCTACAAGCAGCAGCTGCAGTTCAACCTGCAGAATGTAAGTGTATATATTTACTGCAAAGTTCTGGACCAAACCTGGACATGATATCACTTCTACACAGTATTTATGAGTAGTTTGCTCTATCTTGTCTACCTGCGTATTAAGCCATTAAGAGAAAGTATTTGTCAGTTTCAGCGGCATGTCGTATTATGTACCCGTGCCAAAGTGGAAATCTGGCATGTTGAAACACACAATGGAAACTACCTTCAGCCACAGTTTCAACTTGGCCTGGTCTAGCACAGACTCACATTTTACTGCCTTGACAGTTCACACTCAGACATGTTTACCTGGAAAGAGTCCATACTAAAAAACTGATGAGAGGCATAATAAATTCAGACTTTAAACAGTCACAGTGTACTGTGAATCCTGTCAGTTTCCCTTTAATTTCTGGAAAAATTACTTCTTAAAGGTAAAAATTTCACAAAGTTTGGGGTCTCTAATATTTTTCTTTTTGGATAAAAACAGGAACTTTGTGAATGCAAATTGGTGACCTATTTGCTATTTTGAACAAAAGGATTTAGATTATAATTACCAGAAACACTACCCGTATCATTTCTCACCTGGAATAAACACTCCTCGACCTACTTTTTAAAGCATATTCTATTTTTATATAAACATGTAAACAACACCGTCTTTTAATGCAATTTCTTATGCATACATATGTTAATTAGGCTCGAAACAACTTTGAAAGTACACGTGCTGAGGTTGAGAGACTAATGAAGAGGATCCGATCTGCAGAGGAAGACTTTAAAGCCCCCAGCTGCTTCACCATGGAAGGATATCTGTACATACAGGAGAAACGTAAGATACACAGAAAGCATACACTCTCAGTCTGTTTATGTGACATATGCTGTGAAGAAAATCAGATGTCAAAAGAACACTTAGACTTTATCATGGTCACTCAGACACGAGCTCACTTGCATGAAAGTGTGTGTTATGCATTACAGGTCCGCTGGGCAGCGTGTGGACGAGATACTACTGTACTTATCAAAAAAGCTCAAAGATGTTCACCATGAGCAACACAGAGTCCAGACCAGCCAGCAGACAGGTGAGCAGCACAGACCAAGAACAGCACCTGTGTTCAGTGTTTTAGCCAGTCACCGAAATCATGCTGTGCTTCTCCGCTGACCTTTCTCCAAACCAGACAGTTAAAACAAAAGGAATTGGGCAGACTTTGTAAGAATCCTTGTAAGGCTACAGTACCACATATTTGAGTGTTTATTGCAAACATGTCTCTGTTGACAGAACGGCGTTGTGAATGGCGCTCCTGAGATGTTCAAGCTGCGCTCGTGTGTCAGGAGAAAGAGGGATTCAATCGACAAACGCTTCTGCTTCGACATCGAGGTGGTGGAGAGGTGAGATGGAAGGATGACTGCAACGCTGTGTTACCCACATTATCTGTAGTATGCTTACAGTAACCTATAGTGGTATACAGGTGCATACACTTGTAGAAAAAAAAAATTGAGCTATGGCTTCTTTTCTCTGCAGACATGGCGTCATCACCCTGCAGGCGCTCTCTGAGGCCAACAGGCGGCTGTGGATGGAGGCGATGGATGGAAAAGAACCTGTACGAATTTATCCGCCCTCAAATGAAAACTATGATACAGTAACAAGAAAGCAAGAGTAGCAACACATTACCTATTATTTTACTTTCTTAAAGACTAGTATATGTTGCCTTAAAAAGTATTGTTTGAAATGTCAAGCTGAAACAACATTTTCGTCTTTGTTCAGATTTACACTCTGCCTTCGTTGCTCAGTAAAAAGGAAGAGAGTAAGTATCCTGATTTATGCGGTTGCTGATTTGCTGTTGCTTTTGCTCTGATTTGATTCTATTAAATATCTGTTAAAGAGTCTTGCTGTCAGAAATGAAGGTAAAACTGTGAGTTTGTTTTACAGCTTTTCTCAACGAAGCAGGCATCAACTTTGTTAAGAAGTGTATCGAGGTGGTTGAAACAAGAGGTGGGCATTCCTTCTCCTGAAAATGGTCACATAAGATAAATAATTCTGTTGTTACGTTACTGTATACATTAAATGGTATGTTAAATCACGTCTGTGTGTGAATGTACATGTGTAGGCATTACCACCCTGGGTCTGTACAGGACTGGAGGAGTCAACTCCAAAGTGCAGCGGTTGATGACGAGTGTGTTTGGTAAGAAATGCCCTGTTTTGCTTTGTATTATGTTATTTTTCTGCAAGGGGAGAGATTCATTTCAGCACAGTGAATGGCAAGTGTTTTTGTTTTTTTTTTAAATACGTCTCTTATTATTTATTCCACTTTCTTGCAGCATCCACAGCTCCTGCTGACATGCAGCTGGACACGGACATGTGGGACAATAAGACCATCACGAGTGGCCTAAAGAATTATTTCAGGTAACATACAGTCTAAAGCTGTCATTTTAAAGGGGTCATATTATGCTCTTCTGTCATTTTCAACCTATAAATCACGTAACAAAGTCAGATTGCTGTTTTAAGTCATGAGGTAATGGTGTGGAACAGTAATCTCTGTGGGCTGTTTCTAATGGCTCTGAACGCTCTGTTCTCATCCTTTTTTTAAATCTCAGACCACTAGTGTGTCACAGCGTGCTGAGCTTCTCTACAGGTTCATATGGAATGTGTGTGTTTGAACTGGCCAATCAGAGCAGAGTAAGCCTTTAGAAGCGGGGCAGGAGCGTCTCAGATAGAGGCAAAAATCCTGTAAAAAACGGGGCTGCTGCAGTCGACTGTATGAGAAAACAGACAAGTTTTTGAACATCGAAGCATGTAAACCTGCTCTAGTAGCAAACAAAAGTAAAATATGAACCCAAAAAATGAGCATGATGTGTCCCCTTATTTAACTGATTAAATGTTTGATTTAATTTTAAAAGAATGTTTTCTAATGTGTATCCAGGTGTCTGGCTGAACCTCTTCTGACCTACAGACTACATAAAGAATTCATCAAGGCTGCAAGTAAGATCTTTTGCTGATACACAATCTGAGGATATTTCAACAGTGTTTGGATTGAATTCATTTAATCCTCATACATGCCTGCCATGCAAACAGAAGCACATAATGTCGCCCTCTCACCAGTGAATCCCTTCCTCTGTCCTCTCTCTTTGCCTCACAGAGTATGACGATCAGAAGCACAGAGTGAGAGCGATTCATGCTCTCGTACACAAACTACCAGAAAAAAACAAAGCAATGTTGGACCTCTTAACCAACCACCTCCACAAGTATGTACATATTGACACACATTGTGGTTTTATTGTTCAGTGCATTTAGAATATTCCTTCAACTCTGAAAACATCTTGTTTCACAAAAAACATTTGAAAATGCTTTAAGCAGTGATATTTTCTAGTTATATGCAAATACTCTTTTAGCCAAGGGGCTGTTATGGTGAGAACTTCCTGTTGACAATTTTCTGTCAGCCTCACAACATGAAATCCTTTCCAGCCTAATTGCAGACATCTGACAACTGCTTTGTCTGCAAGGAGGTCAAATTGCATAAATAGGTTAAAATATACTATAAAATGTGGAAGAGTAAAATGCATACAGGAAATGATTTTCAGGGAGATGATTCATGCCTTTAAAGTAAAGCTGCAAATATTTAAACAAATTACAGTTCAAATTGACACCTTTACGAAATGTTTATTTTCTTAACCTTATTTTAAAAGAGAAGCACACGCCTCATACAAAAATATGACAACTTTAATGAAAAACATGCTTGCATGCAGGGTGTCCTCTCACAGTGAACAGAACATGATGACTGTGTCAAACCTGGGGATGATCTTCGGCCCCACGTTGATGAGGTCACAGGAGGAGACGATGGCCGCCATGATGAACATCAAGTTTCAGAACATCGTGGTGGAAATCATCATTGAACACCACCACAAGGTATTCTTACGAAGACTTACTGAAGGGCTGTGCTAACAAATCGACACAAAAGAACACTTAAGTACTTAATTTTCATACTTTCAGTTTCCTTGTGTCCACTGTTTCAGTGTGTCCAGTTAAAGTGCAAGAGTTCATTTAAATTTTGTTTTTCATTTTGATGTTTTTGCAGCCACAACACTGTGTTTGGTAATTTTCCAATACCAATTTCAAAGAAAATTTTGTATGAAATTGTTTTGGCTCAATTTGTCATTTTAATGATCAATATAATGAGATGTGATATATTATGATTACCCATATCATTGACTCGTTAACTTACATTTCAGCTATGTTTTTACATTTTCATGAACTATTTTGAATATTCCGATATGTATTGCAAAATGCATTGTATCGTGATGCATGTCATATCATGAAGTTCTTGTCATTACCAGCCCTAATACATTCATTGATAAACATACACCTAACAGACATGTGCACTGCATGTTCCTGCCAGATTTTTGGCGAGGCCCCAGACCTGTCAGTGCCGTTACCTCAGGCTCCGTCCTCACGGTCAACTCCTCGGAGGAGCAAGGCCATCTGTCTGTCATCTGGGAAGAGGAAGGCCCGTCTCTACTCTCCTGCTCTCTGCCTGGCAGACAACGACAGTGAGTCTTTGTGCAACTTTATGGCTTTAGTCATGAATGCCTTTTTACCCCACAACATATATTTGACAGCTGTAGCTACTAGTTACTGCTGAGATTAAGTTCAAAGAGTAAAAAAAAAACATGAGCTGTCTATGAAAGATGTCTGTACGAAGTTTGCTCAAAGACATCATCAAGAGAGCCTACTTGTGGCTCTCCAGTACAGGGGTAGGGTTTAGCATGGCTGCCATCTTACTTTATTTCTTCTGTTGGGGCTGATGGGAATGTAATTATTTTAGCTTCCAAGTCAAGGAAAATTGATGCAATTCATTCCCAAGGAAACATAAATGTTTGTGCCAAATTTAATGGTTGTAATATTTCAGTCAGGGCGCAAGTGATGGATAAACAAGCATAAACAACTGTAATGCAAGTGGAACAATTCCACCTATAACAACACTAGCAACACTAGCATGGATATGTGTCTTTGCACATTTGTCATTTTGCAGTACAGTGTCACACCAACTCTTAAAACTCAAAAAATTGCAAAAAAAGATTAATGCTCCATCACAGAAGCCTTTTGAGTGCATGATCTCAACTACATCTTCATGCAAATGTAACATCACATTGTTAGTGGTGTTGACTAAAAATCTAAAAAACGTAATCTATAAGCACTAAACTTGCTGCTGCTTTTGCCACTCAGTCTCTCCGTTATGTGATTTGTTTCCGTTTCTCCTTTCAGGTGACACATTTAGTAGCAGCCCAGGCACCACTCCCATGGGCAGCCAGGAGTCTCTGTCCTCACACTCTTCTGAAAAGAACGACTTGTCTCAGACGTCTCCTCCGTCCTCTCCTGCCGCCGAGCCCAGTGCGTCCCCTGCAGCACAAGTGTCTCCTCCTGTACCTTCTTCCTGCTCCCCATCCCACACTTCCTCAAATGGGAATGATCAGAAACACCCGGTGGACAGCACCGCCTCCCCTCACCACACATCTTCCTCTTCCTGGACTTCCTCCCAGCCCTTTTCGGCCCAGCAGACTTCCTCTGTGTCCTCCTCCATGTCCTCTCTAGTCTCTGCAGAGAGGAATGTCAAAGGAAACTCGAGTGCATCCTTGTCATCTGTGAAAGAGTCGAGGTCTCCCTCTGTAGTCTCATCCTCCACCGCCTCCATCCAGCACTCTTCCATGGAGCACGCCTCCTCTCTCAGGGAGGCTCGACCTATTCAGAGAGTGTCGTCTGTCTCCTCTCTAAAGAGCACTCATTCAGTGGATCAAAAAAATGCTTCCTCTACTGCCACAGAGACCAAAGTTACAGACTCTACCTCTCCTCAGCAGCACAGAAAAAGTTACAGAACTGCCTCGTCTTCCTCTTCCTCCTCGTCTTCAATATTTCCTTACCAGCTTTCCACGTCCTCCTCTCTCACCTCCCTACACATCTCTGAAGGTGCGTACGTCTCTGTCGGATAAAGGGTGACGACAGTGTGAAAAGAAGTATCTCCCTTCCCTATTTATTTCTGATTTCTTCTGTTCTACTGCAGATTATAAAAGCTGTCATGGATCAGTACAGAGTCTGATGACACTGGACCCACATGACGCAATGCACTCACGAAAAACTCACATCCGCTGCAGCTCCGACGTGACGGCGAAACACTCTGCAGCCACAACATCCAGCAACGGTTACCAGAAGCCCGGCTCAGTGTGAGTGTTCAAAACTGATTGTATATCTCAGACACTTCAGCCTTTGACCTGTGGTTTTATGAAGGAATACTTGTTTCTGATTGGCTCAAGACCTTCCAAGACAAAAAAAACAGTTCAGCTCCTTTCAGATGGGTTGGTGAGATGGTGAGCTATGGAGACTGACATACTCAGTCTGTCTCCGTCAGTATCAACTGGGGATTATCTCGGGAAATGCATTAAGATCCATTTATGCATTTGTGTGTTTCAGATTATCAGTCAGACTGCCGCAGCGAGAAAGCTCAGTATTCTCCTCAGCATTAGACATTTGTTCCCCAGGGAGGTAAGTAGATTTTAACTTCATTTGTAACACAAACCTTGTTTACTCAAATCCAAAACCACTCTTACGGATCATTTCTTTTTTGCTCTTAGGGAAGCAAAAGCTCTTTACTCCTGTGAGGCAGAGCACAGCCATGAGCTCAGTTTTCCACAGGGGGCACTGTTCTCAAATGGTAAGGGGACCTCTCAAACCTTGCATTTCTCCATTCACACCTGGTGCTCACATGTGATCTGAATGTGGATGTTTTCTGAATAATGACATCAGATTTATGATTTGATTTGATTTGATTTTACACCTGCTATTTACATGTGTCTCGTCTTTATTATTCCTGCATGTCATTTAAATATGTAAATTAGTTGGGTGGGGTTTGCCGTCATGCCAACAAACATAGGAGTGTTGGTCAAGGAGAGCGGTGCTACTTTCTTAACACCTTGCTGCTATTTAACTGGCCGGTAGCTGTTGTTTTGCTGGCTTTAGTTCCACAAATTAAACCCAGTAGGACCTTTATAAATACTTTTTCCCTCTTACTTACTTACTTACCTACTTACCTTTAAGTTTCCTCTGTGCAGTTAGATGAACATTTTACTCACTTTATAGCACCTTCATTGGCTTGATCCATGGACTCTCTGAAGAATGAAAAAGGATTTTGTTTTCTTTTATCACGACTGTTTTTAAACACATTTCTTTTGATTTATTGAGAAACAATTTTACGTGCGGAAAACGTCATCTGGACTAAAATTTAACATAAAGGTCTGCAGGACAGTATTATGCTTTGTTACTCGACACGCCAAATTATTAATTATTGAGCAGTCACCGTGGCACATTACTGATAATGTATGCTGATTGCTTAAGGAGTGTACGATTAACTGCAAAAAGCAGAAAATCGGTTTGACTTTCTGTCTAAAATTTGTCATTCTTTAAGATGAAAATGGATCGCTTTATATATGAGTTATGTGTGTCTGCAGTGTACCCATCAGTGGAACCAGGTTGGCTTCAAGCGACATACAACGGCAAAACAGGCCTCATTCCTGAAAACTACATCACATACATATGACAGACCCATCGATGTCATCATCACTGATCAATACAAAACACACGACTTAGACTTCAGGGATCTCCAGTGCAGTAATCTGTGCTGATAATCTGATATATTAATCATGTAACTGTGACTGTTATCACTGAACTACTGGGGCTGGATCTGAATGATGTAAGTACTGTTTGTATGTCTGACTACTGTATGTGAATCATGTTATTAACCAGCTTATAATTCAGTAATGTTGAAATCAGACCTTTCCGTCACATAATCAGTGTTATCAGCTCCTCTTTTATATTTGTGTTAAATGTTTCTGTCAAGTAAATATCAACAGTATTTTTCTATCAATCTTGGTAATTTAAGTGTTTGTAAATGCTCATATTGATGTTAAAGCTGTATGTTAAAAGACGCATGTAACAGGTGGAACTTGTGGTTAAAGACTGAATCCTGCCATAACGTCTTCCTTCTACCGTCTGTCAGTTTTCATGCTGTCTAAATAAATAACTTCCTTAAAAACAGACGTTTCTGTATGAGGATTAATTTCATGTTGAATATTAATTTCCATATTTCTGAAACAGTGTCCTCAAGAAAATTATATTTTACTACAGATGTTTTTGTTACACTGCACACCTGCTGATTTATTTAATTATTCTTTATATGTCAAATCCGAGATTAAGCACTTGTCTGTTAGTGTTGCATGTGTTGTACCTCTAATAGCAGCAGAAAGAAAAGGGATGTGCTAACTTAATGTACTCATATTGTTCAATATTTACTGTATCTTGCTTCTGTGTGTGAATGTCTTTTGTTTGTCCTAAATAAAATTATTATAATGGATCTTTTAAACATAAATTATAAGTCATGAGGTTCTATGGATTTTTTTTTGTCTCTATATTTCAAACCTGAACTTTGTGTGCATTGTAAGTCACACATAATCGTGCAATTTGCGAAGCTACTTTTTATTTTATATTCACAAACATACAGTTTATTTTTAACAAGTACATTTTTGTAAATATTATACTTTATGTTCAAGAATGGAGAGCAGGCACTTGAAACACTTTGAGCTGTTTGGGGCGTCTGGCTGTTACGATGGTGTGCTGATCTCTCCCAGCCTCTTCAGCAGTTCGTCCAGTGTCTCCATGCTCTGTGATTTCTCTTCTAGCAGCTCATATCGCAGACTCGAGATGTCCTGTTTGATCTCTTTTAACTCACCTGAAGAAAAACAGACACAAAGGCATAAGACAAAAATTTCAGGAGGTTTATCTCCAAATCTGAGTATGACAGTTGAAACAACTTTGTTGCAGTCTCGATTTCATTCTGTTCATTTTACCTTCTGTGATCTCATCACTCTCTTTGTCTGCTTGTGCTTTGATGATGTAACGCTTTATCAGTCGCTTCATGATCTTCTGTAACCAATAATGGAAAAGTGCTCACAGTATTTGTATAGTTAACAATACTATTATGGGAAAAAAATAGTAGGTATAAATTCAAGATTTTATTGTTAAAAAAACTTCTTTAAAAAAAAAATGTATCTAATTCTGCAGAATTACTAAAAATAAAAAACTACAGTTGTGTAAATGAGGGGTAAAATTTTTTTTTTTTTCTGAGATGTGGAAAACACTCAAATACACACCTGATATCTAGTTGGGCTGTTAGAGGCACCATATGATGATGAATTTTTGCCAACGCCGAGCTGGAAAATGAAGCTGAAATTAACTTCACTGAAAAACAACAGTGAAATTTACAAATACGACAACAGGTCTGAGGTGAAGCCAGTGGTGCAGCAGTGACACCACTGGGAGGTGCTCAGGCTCTGCCTTTCAAGCTCCATTATGTTTTAGTAATTACTACTGTACAGGCTGAAAAAGAATAAAAATACTGTGTATACACACAGTATATAAAGCTAATTCAGTGTATGTATACCTGGTGGAGCTGTGTGCCAGTTTTCTCCTCCCTGTGCCTTGCCACATATTGCAGGAGCAGGGATTTGACAGCTGTAGCCAGACCGAGCATAGATTTTGGACTGGGAACCAGATTAAAGGGCACAGGGAGGGTTCTTCCCTCCTCAAAGTAGGAGAACCAGAGTTTGGCCCGAGCGAACTTCCACTCAACGTCAGCATCATCCTAGAGAAAAGGAGGGAAACAAACTGTTTGTAGATAAGAAAAAGAAAAACAGTACCAGCATTGCTCAGGGGTGAGCCCAGAAGGGGGGGCTTGGAGGCACTGGCCCCCCTGAAATTGGATTGGTGACTCCACATGCCACCAGGTTATCCTAAATTATGATTGGCCACCCGCCCAGTGGGACCTCAGTTCGAGCTAACTTTTAAATTTCACAGGTGCATTGATTTGTTTTTTGTTGTTTTTCTGTTTTATATAACCAGCAACTAGACTGACAGAAAAAAAGCATGATATTAAAGTTTGATATTAAAGAATATACTCATATTCTACTGTTAGTAGGAGTAGATGTGAGAAGTAATGAATTGATGCTATGTCAACAAATGGTCAATGCCCTAAGATTTAAATAAACGTAGTGCAAATTATTGGTCTTCCTGCTCATCTTTTGTTAAGAGATTTATTATATTTTAAATAAGAAAACACTCTTTAGAACATGACGTGTCATATTACTCCTCATACCGTATGAGGAACAACTGGGAGTTTTTTGATGAGATACTAAACACACAAATAAACTGCAGTCTTGTGGCATACCTCAGTTTTACTCATGGTTTAAATTAAAAAACTCCTCTCATGCCAAAAAAAAAAGTTTTAACTGTCTAAGAATGGGTGGATGGATGTCTATTGATCCCCAAGGGGAAATTAGTTTGCCACCTGAGCAATTACACAACAATACAAAACAAGTAAACACACAGTTACATACAATACAGTAAGTAAGTAGAAAGAATACAGTAAATAAACATCATGCTCTGACGTGTGTCTTCTCTTGTATCTGAAGCACCTTATGATTCAGTATTTGATGACAAACCTCAATCTCCTGAAAGGAGCTGTTAATCATGGCGATGAGCATGTTGAGCAGCACTATCACCATGGTAACGTTGTAAACCCCGTACAGCACGTAACCAATGTTCTCGATGAATTTGTGCCCGTTGCTGATCACGACAGACTTGACCTCAGACAGTCCAAATATGGCCCAGAACAACGTCTTGAAGCTCTCCTCCAGGCTGGAAGGATGCACAGAGACGGGAAAGGAGGGAAAATCATTTTTGAGTTTTAAGAAAAAACATCAGAACTGAGACAGTAAGATGCTCTGTGAAACAACGTTGGAAAACAAAAATGTTTTCAAGTGTTTAAGATAGTGTTTATAAAAATACCTTTAAATCAGCCTCGAATTAGGCTAACATTATTTTGTTTGGTTAGTTGTGTCCAATTATTTTACTCAAGTATAACCAAAGAACTTGCTTTATGTAAGTAACCCATAATATAATTTCTATTCCCTTACTGGCCTTTAAATCAATACATAAATCAGACTCTGTGCTATATTTTTTTATTTTCATTCCCCACCAGTCACAGCAACTGTAAGTGCTGCTGTCACTGATAATAATAATAATAATAATAATAAGAAGAAGAAGAAGAAGAAGAAGAAGAAGAAGAATATAGATGATTAATAACAGAAGTCTAAACACACTAAAAACTAAGAATTTTTATTTGGGCCTAATTGTTTTTGCAAACATAAGCCTGCACCCGGTTATAGATTCATATCCGAGCCAAAACTAATAAAAAAAACAAAAAAAACCATCAAAATCTGGAACTTGCACAACATTAATAATTTACACGTTCTCCTGATGTCTAGCTGTCCTCCAAAAAAGTCAGTTTACTGTTCTCTAGTTATCTTCAGGTGTGTGCAGTAAATGTGCATCTCTCACGTGGTGAAGGCGTCGTTCTGCTTCGCCCCCAGGTAATAAGAGTACAGGTTAAACATGCCGATCATGAACGCCAGAAAGACTAATATGAAGATGACCATGAACTTGAAGATGTCCTTAACAGTCCTGCCTAGTGAGATCTGCAGTGGACCGAAGCTCTCATTGGCTGGCAGGATGTAAGCAATCCGAGAGAAGCTCAGTACCACCGCGACCGCATACAGGCCCTCCGACACGAGCTGGGGATCTGATGGCACCCAGTGGATGCGTGCTGCCAAAACAGGGCATGAATCAGTCAGGAAACTGTACTTCTTATTTCATTGTTACTGTGCACAACTGTTTTTTGAAATGCTTCACAGTACAAAGATGGCTGAGGTTATGCTTTTCGAGGCAATGGAAGACGTTTTTTTATTTATTTGATTCCTTATAAGCTACCGGATTCCAACAGATTGTGATTACAGGGTTAGAAACATAGCGGGAAGAAACAGAAAAGAAATAAATATGTATTAATTTTCGTGAGACATTTCTCTAGCCCTTGCTTTTCCTGTCAAATTTTGGATAGTTTTGCCTTTGGGCAGCCAAAAGTCATCAAATACTCATGCAACCTGTTATAAGTAATGGTGTGGTTGATGGGGTCACAAGCCAAAAATGAACTAATCAGCAGTTATCCAGATCTGCCTTTCAAAAAACTACCTGTTTCATCTTGTTTTTATCCTATTTCCTGTTAAAGAAAAAAAAAAAAAAGGAAAATTTAGGGAGAGACTGTTTCACAGCAATCAGTTATGTCCAAACCCGACAGATGGTATCTCACCTCTTGCATAACTGGCTGCACCCACTATCACTCTGCTATTGGGGACACAAACGCTCTAGCTTGCTTGTATTTCTTTAAATAAATTACAATCCTGTTAAGAGAAGCTAAAACCAAGATGAAACAAATAGGATTCCGAAAACAGTCACATGCAAAGGGCAGACAGGGAGGAGAATGTCGATTAAAACAGGCAACAAACCGCAGGCTTGCACCCACAGTCTACAGACTATCTCAGACTATCTTGTCTGTAGCAGAACATATGCTCCTAAATGCTTTGCTTACATGTCTAGTGACTGATTGTTTACAAAGTGTGGTGTTCTGTTATTCTGTGCCGGTGTTGTTAGCTTGCTCACCCAGTGTAAAGTAGTGTATCTCAGGAGGCAGTGTAACATTAATCAGTGTTGTGTAGTGTGTGTGTACATAGGTCTGGGCTAAGTCAGCGTGTCTCAGAGTGGAGAAGCGGCAGCTGAAAGAGGCGAGGAAGATCGCCAGCATCCCAAAGTCCAGGAAGTTCCATGGCTCAAGCAGGTACTCCCCCGGCCCTTGACTCCAGATCTCCTTCACCTCAGCCCAGATCATACCTGCAGCAAGTCAAACAATGGGATACACAGGATGTCATGATGTTTCTGATGAGGACTTTACTCCAACTTGATCACCTAATGCTCACCCATGACCCATGAAATGATGAGGATCTCCATCCACGTGAAGGGTGTTGTGGTCATGCGATAAAGCAGCAGTGGATCCCATTCCACTTCTCCAGGGTGCTGATGATGGGTCATGTTGGCCAGTAGGGTGGTGCCTGCGAAACGGTCTGCAGCATTCAGGATAAGAAGACCTAGAAAAATTGTGAAGGACGAAGCATGGGCCACAAATTTCATGAAGGGGCTCCGCATCACTTTCCCCACCTGAGCAAGAAAGATGAAAGAATTAGATGATGAGAGAAAACATCCTGCAGGAAATTAATGTTAGTGACATGTGAGAGCGTAAACGTCACGTACTCTGCTGCACGGAGCAATCCAGTAAGCCAGAGCCAGCCCAGGCAGTCCTATTGCCACTGCCAGCACCACCAGCAGTTTGATAGCAGTGGTTTGTTGTCTCAGGCCAGGCAGATTTTCATACCAGATGCTCAGCAGCTGCTGCTGGCAGTTAGGATGAGCCACAAACTGAAAGGTACAACATCACAGAGATATGAAGGGATCCTTTCATTATATGAGGAATGGGCCGATAAAGACCAAAAAAATCATCATAATGCCTCAAGAAGAAAACATGAACTATTTTTTATTCTGAGTGTTATCTTTATTTACCAAAATACCACAATGGAGCTCAGAGTTCTGTTCAAAATGCTTGTTTTTCCGATCAACGCTTCAAAACCAGAATCTATTTTAATTTGCTATGTTACATCCTGATGTTTGAGCTTTACCTTTGAATAAAATCTCTTGTTTTGAATGACAGACTCTTAAAATACAGTGGTCTCCTGAGCTAAATTTGTGGATAAAAACAAAAGTCCATCAAAAAAATGAAGGAAGCGCTCAAATGTCTATAGCATTTCTTCACTTTAGCTAAACAAGAAATCATTTCCCTATAAAATTTTCCCTGGTTTTTATCTTTTATACCAAAATCAGCTTTTCTTGCCTCTGTCTCATTGCCTGCTTGTAGGCATACCAACCTTTTTGAGTTCGTACTTGATGGCTAACTTGAGTCGAGTGAGGGAAGGGCGACCTGGGACATCATAGCTCTCTTCAGAGTCCATTTCACCACTCAGTATGGCATCCACCTCCTCAGTGCTCCGGCACAGATCCAGAAGGCCCACCACATAGTCCTTACACTGGCTCGACAGGCAGCAATAGTCATTCTGCAAACAAAATAAGGAAAAATGTTCATCTGTGACAGAAACTTTGATATGTGCTGCATTCGAAATGGTCTGATGTTGGGGTTACTGATGTCATAATGGACCAGCTTTCATTGTCAGTATTACAATCACACTTTTTGCCATATTTTTGAAGAAATTATAATAATCTCTATAAGCAAACAACAGCACGTCCCATCCATCTGACAGCATTCAGCCAATAATGAGCAATGTATGAGCCAGAATCTTGTGGAAAGGTAAAGGTACTTTATTGGTCACATATACAGCGTACATTGAAATTTGGTCTCTGCATTTTAATATCCCTGATGAGCAGTGGGCAGCCACAGCACAGCACCCAAGGACCAACTCCAGATCTTAGCCAGTACCTCGGTCAAAGGCACTGACCTAACATATATGTTCTGATGAAGGGGGAAACCAGAGAACCTAAAGAAAACACACACAAACACAGGGAGAACAAGCAAACTCCACATAGAAAGGCCCTGCCCCAGCCAGGAACCAAACCCAGGACCTTCTTGCTATGAGACAACAGTGCTAACCACTACGCTACTGTACTACCCAGCACCACATGTCTAAGTTTTAAGGGAAATATGGTCCGTAGGTAAAGACATAATAGCACAAACACTATTTTAAGATGGGTTATGGTTGCATAAGGTTGCCCGTTTCTTGCTACATGTAACTGTACCTGTATTACATATTTATATTGACAGTGATTATTGGAAAAGTTCTCCTTAACATGACAAGTTATTATAGTAAGACATAAAATTGCCAGTATACCAAGGAAGAGAGGCAACATTCAGTATTTCATTTGTGTGAGTGGTGCATTTGGATGTGACGTTTATTTTTTGTACAGTACCTGACGTAAATGGTCCCACTGTAAGCCCACTAATAATGATAGCAGTTATATGTGTGTCAAATCAACAATGTCAACAATTACTACAAAATCTAGACCTTCATCTGCTTCTGCCTCCTCTCTTAGGGCTCATAAAATGTTCCTGTGTTTACTGGCAGCGTGAAGTGGTAGCTTGTTGGCAGCAATGTGGCAAATCTGGTTTTTGTGTACCTGACAATGAGCCGGTTTTCAGGGCATGTGTACAGCAGCACTAACAGGATGTGATCTGTGGTTACAGAGAATGAATGTGCAAAGTAGACTGGTGTTTCTGGTGATGATTCAGTAGGAAATTGAATAATTTGTACCTTAAATTCTTTCTCAATGTTCGCCAGCATGGCTAGCTCATTGCTGAGCTCCAGGGCCGCCAGCACTGGATCCTCATTGGACAGAGAGAGGTAAGCGGGACTGGCAAGTCCTCTGTAGGCATTAATCCTTGATCGTGAGTGGCTAAAGGAGTCAAACTGCTGCTGGTAGTTACAGGAGTCGCAGCCACAGAAGTAATCATGAGGATGGTCAATGCGAGCTCCTTTGCTCAGCAGGGTATGAACTATCTCGTATTCTTGGCAGTGTGCTGCGAGGATCACCGGAGTAACATCATGAGAGAACCTGTGGGAGTGTAAACACACGAAAACAGACTAAATATTTACACTAGCAAGAAAATTGTTAATCAAAAGCATGAACATTTCAGAAACATTTCACATATTCCTCTGCTATGCAGCATCAGGACTTCATAGTTTTGAGCAACCGCCGCTTTTACACTGTGTTTACCCTACCTTCCTCTAACTGTTAGGATTTTTAATGGAATGGACTTATAAATCTTACAAGGTGGATGTCTTGAACAGCTTTCATCACATTCATTGCAGCAGTTAACTCACATTTACTGTATTCATTAATGCCTCACTATCATTAGTTTATTCACCAGCTGTTTGGCAACCAGCTAACAAGTATCATCCATATTTACACTTATGATGAAGCCTTTTACTAACGCAGCTCCACCCACTTCTTCAATCTCGTACTTATGTGTTAGGTTTTCGCTCTAATTGTCTTTAAAGTTAAGTATTCTTGTATGAGTTCCTAAAGTGTAACATTGATGTGGATATGCTGTCTCATTGAGAGACTGATGTCACTCTGATGTTTGTGTGGTAAATAAAAAGTTACCTGCTAGCTAACATAGCTTAGCGCCAAGACTGGAAACAACAAGCTAGCCTGACTCTGTCCAAAGGTGACAAAATTTACTGCACCAATGCTACACTGCTGTCAGAGAGCATGAGAATTTATTGGTGCGCCTTTTAACTGTCTCACCTGGTCCCATCTTCATCATAAGCATAGAAGTCATCCAACATGTCTGCTTGAGCAGGGCTCGCTGTCAGACGATGGGCATCTCTGAACGCCGGGTGATTCAACAAGGCCTCTGTGATACGGACATAACCTTTACCTACAACGCACAAACACAGCAGAACCGTCTGTGTGGTTTAGTATCTGGTTTCTGTAACAGCTTCACCTTTGTGACCAACTAAACTAACCTGTGGAACATGAATCACCTCTTAAAATTTGGACTTGTCTTTAGTTTTCAACATTTTGATTGCATTTTTATTGTTGTTGTAATGACGATGACTACAAATAAAGTAACAACTCTAAAAAACAGAGCTGCCTTAATCAAAACTCGCCATTTGTTTTCTTTCTTGTTTACCACCCACTTACAGCCAAATGAATCAAAGGTTTATGTTTCTAACAAATAACCTTGAGAAGTTCAACAGCAGAACAGTATATAAATGTTTGTTTGCTGTTTCTACTAGAAACTGTATTTGTAACAACTGACAAATCTGAATAATTATAAGCATTCTATGTAATCACTGTCAAACACAACTAAATACAAGGTAATTTGCTTTATTGTGGTTTTTGTCCTGTGTTAAAAAGTTTGTATTCATGTAAATAGGTGTGTGCCTCAACAAAGAGGTGACTGGTGGATTGGGCTCCTGCCCCAGCAAATGATTGGCCGTTGCACGGTGAAGTCAGCATTGGCAATGGGAGCAACCAAGATGGCCGCAGTGTGCAGTAGCATTCCTTCCCTTAAACACCCATTGTTTGATCCTGGTTTTGTTTACATCTTTTGGGGTTTATGTTAAGGTTAGGGAGGTAAGTATGCTCTGTTTGTTTGATTTATGAGGCTAGATCGGTTACTCCCAAGTTAGAATTAGTTTTTTGTTTTATTATTTTGGCCTCAGTCCAGCCTGAAGTTACTAAAATCTCTACTTTGTATT
>JAQLOL010000006.1:12611452-12623914 GCA_029783665.1 Naso thynnoides
CAAGTCCAGTTGCCTACGATTCAATTTGCCCAGAGAGAACAATGACCTGGATGAATGAGAATATTCACAGACACTCAACAAAAATGTTTTTACATTTATTTATTTATGGACAGAGCAGTAGGCCTAGGGTAGGATATAAGTTTAGGGGTTTTAAAAAAGGTGTATTTCTGTTACCCAATTAAATCAACTAAATTGGGCTTTAAAATAACAAGAACTGAACTCAAAATACAGCAAACTGAACTGCAACATAACTGACCTAATAATGACAATAAAATAATAATGGCTGATCAAAAGTCCTCTGGACCTGCAGCACTGCATGCAAAAGAAATAAAATTATAGCCTACAAAAGTAACACAAAGAAATCAGAGAGTAAAAATTACCTCACAATGTGTTTGCTCTGTTTGCTTGTGCCATTAGAATAAGAAAAAAACAACAACAGGAAAACATGTTAAACGGTGAGGTTTAGGTGGATGGAATCTAGTTGTTTCTATGCTAGGCTAGAACACTCTGGGATGCGCCCTATAATAATACTGATCATTTGCTAATCTTTTTTAAAAAATATTTACTCAATTAAAAACACAACAAAGTAATGTTTTATCTTATTTGTTTATTAAATTTTTGTGATTATAACCTATGCTTGTTTTAAATTTGATGCCAGCAACATGTTTTTAAGAAGTTGGGACAAGAGCATCGAAAGATGAAGAAGGTGAAAATGATATGAAAGGTCAAGATAATTCAAGCCAGGGTTTATTGAACTGATTCAAAACCTAAAAAAGGTTCTGTTCAGGAAATCAACTGAGGATATCCTGCAGCTGAAAATAATAATAATAATTTAAAAAAAACAAAAAACATTTCAACAGTGTGAAGGTCTAACAGTGCCATCTACTGCACTTTGCTTTGTATTACATTACACTTATGTTGAACTTGTCTGTTGCGAGAGTGAATTAAAGTTCTTCTCATACAAAAACGACAGGTAATTTTGTTAATGATGGACCTTGCATGTTTAAAAACTGTTGTAAAGCATGAGATGCATATGAGAGAGTCCACGGGCTACGTAACACAAGTAGCACTTTGACATACACAAGGACTTGCAGCAAGTGTGAGGCAATTGTCCAAATTGTCCCTTTAAGATGAATATATACAAATCTGAAAGCACAGTGCTGCTAAAAGGGAGGATAAATAGATGGATCCCAGCTAATACAATGTCTGCCACAATAAAGGCCACGAGTAGGCCTACAGACACGTGAATAATCACAAGAAAAATATGACATAACTCCCGACACATGATTACAGTAGCCTGTAAAATGGCTCATATAAAAAGTTTAGTGCAAAGTGTTTACAAATATTTCCCAGAATTGAGTGAATTATGATAAACAGCATAATGAAGGTGTACAGTTCAAAGCAACAAGTGTGTGAAGGAGCCTTCAGTCTCACAGGTTTCATATCTCTGAGGATGACGGCTTCAGGGTGACAGCAGCTGCTGGAAATCTCAGCTGTCCTTTTCTTTCCACTCAACTTATGCAACTCTGTCATGGATACCGATAGGAAGTAGCCCAGAACTTTATCAGTCACACTCTGGTAAATATACAGTATGTGCTGAAAACATCATGGGCAGTGGAGGAGACTGAGGCAAATACACACAGTCACACTGTATGAATCTGTTTTGATCATCACAAAGTTATTGCAGCTTCAGGAGCCATTCAAACATTAAAGAAATTCAACACACCAGGTAAACATGAGAAAGATATAATTGGCTGTATCAGGCATTTTAAATAGAGGGGACGTCAAAGAAAGTTATCAGTGTACTGAGAATTTACCACTAAAAGTTTAAAGCGTACACACCAAAGCAAAACTCAAGAGCTCTTATTTAATTTAGATGATAAAATTTTGACACAAGAACCTAAAAGTCATGTAAATTATGACAGTAAGCTCATGAAAAAAAACTCTTTAGAACCAACTGGTAAAATCTAAGCGCAAATCATGAGAATAATTCCTCTTTTAATTCAATTTTCCCCTTTAGATTCTCCATAAGAAGCTTGGGGGGTTATTCAGATTATCTTGTTGCATGTCTGGCATCTTATGACGACAACAAGATAATTTGAGTAAATTGAATGTCATTGAACTGCAGCAATAAAACACAGTTTGGCATTTAACCACTTACATTTTTGGAAATTTTCTTTTAGTGGTCTATTTAAAATACAATAAATAGTAAAAAAAAAAAAAAAAAAAGGGGGGGGGGGATGAGAAATAATAAAATAAGAAATAAAAGTTGAAATCTGTGGGTTTGAATCATGTTTGGCTGCAGAACTGCATAAGATTCATTTAGACTATGTTGTATTTCTTTTCATTTTGAAATTTGGTTGTTATTTCCCCTTTTGAACATGACAATTTCCAACCATTTTTAGATTATTAAATAACTTCATTATTTTTAATTCGTTTTTCAGTTAATCTTTTTTATCCATTGAGTAAAATCTAGTCTTTAAAAGTCGGTTAAATCTCCTTCAATTCTCTGCTTGTAAAACTTCCCGTGCCCATTAAGTCTGCTAGATGAAAGTGAATACATAATCCAATGATTTATTGAATGCACAGTAGATAATAACAACAGTCCAGTCAGACATTTAAAAAAAAAACACCTATTATTCAATCTGTTGGCCAGCTGAGCTCCAGCTGGCTGTGCGCATGTCTGCCGCTAGAGGGCAGGACGCCGCGGCTGGTCCTGCATGGACAAACAGGCTCCGGCTGGGGTTGGCCTCATCAGGGGCGGATGTTTTCTCAGTGCAACTTCCCAAACTCCCCTCCCCAAACCCCCCCGTCCCCAAGAAAAGCCCGGAGCAGGCCTGGAACCAGAAAAAAAATGACTCCAGCGCAGCAGCTCAGCCTCGTTCCTGCTCTTTAAGTCCATCTCTGCTCACCTCTGTCTGCGCTCGGCCGTGTGCGCGTCCTTCCGCCAGCTGGAGAAAAAGCACACCAACTGGAGACTGCCCCACAAGAGTTAGAGAAAGACTTTTAGTAGACTATAATATGATATCACCTCATATTTAATGTCTGAAATTGCCTTGTTGGACGCGTCCGGAGCATGTGAATAAAACACGGCTGTGACTTGTTTTGTGAGTGCGCCGCAGACGGTTTCTGTCTGTGCTGTGAGTGAAATATTTCCCCCTGGAACTGCGGCGGCTTTAAACCCTGCAACCCCGCCCCTCCGCACTATCACATGAATCTGGACTGAGCAGTGGATGTGAAAAAAAAGAAAAAAGTTTGGAGGTCTCGCTGAAATCACTTCTTCTCCAACTGTTTTCACATGTGTGTGTTTGTTTGCCACGCGAGGAGGCTTTTAGCCGAAAGTCTGCATCGGGAATCAGCGTCGGCCTGAGTTATTTTCCGGCTTTCTCCAGTTTCGTTTTTTTCCCCTGCAGGAATACAGAGAGAGGGAGAGAGGGAGAGAGAGAGAGAGGGGGGAAACGGTCTGGCTGCTTGAAGGTATGTGGGAGGCATGTAACGTGTTGTGCGCCGCTCAGATTGATTTTTGCCAGCGATCCTCGCTTCTAGTCGCCCCCCTCCTCGACTTATTTACCCGAGATTGGTTTTCTGCTCGCAGCTGATTAACTTTCGAGATGTTACAGCTTGAAACAGACACGCAAGGACACAAAAGTTCAAATGGGGTGTGGGGGGGAGGGGAGGGGGGGGCAAAAAGTGTAAACAAATCCGATCATAACTGCGGCGCTCAGGCGCGTCCACGGTGAATTGGCCCGGCGTTTGTTCTCACCCTTGTTTGTGCGTTTGAACTTTTTCTTGACAGATTCATTGCGACACCAAACTTTGGGCGACATGGACGCGCACCGCGGCGCGCCTCCGGCCGGGCAGCAGATCGTGCACGTCCGCGGGGACTCGCAGACGGAGTTGGAGGCCCTCTTCAGCGCGGTGATGAACCCCAGCCAGGCGGCCCGACAGCCGGCCTCTCTGCCCATGAGGATGAGGAAGCTGCCGGACTCCTTCTTCAGGCAGCCGGACTCCCGAGGCCACTCGAGACAAGTACTGAAAACTGCTGCTGTGTGCACCGTGATTCTTTACAGAGCAAACTCTCATGCATGCAGAGAAACAAAAAGGAATAAGCAGGTCATTTTGACCAGACAGGCACACATAGTAATGTAAATAACATTAAAATAAAATACTTTTCTATTCTAATAAAAGAATGCATAGAAAATACACCAGAAATTGTAAATGTAGCCTGCCAAAACATGCCAAATTGTGAATAGTAATAATAGAAATTCTGAAGGCCTACTGTAGTGGAAAGATGTTACTTAATATTTTGTCCACGTCTCATATACATGTGAGACTCATGCTTAAAACATTAAATCCATTAAAGTCCTGTAAGGGTTTTTATGTACCCTGCATTGTTCCAACATCTGCATTTCTGCATTGGTGCTTACAGCCTTTTTTAAATTTTTTTTATTTTTTCCCTATAATAAGCTTGAAAACTGCTCAGACTATCAACATTAATTTGATCAAGACATTAACTAATTAATTGACCATCATTTCAGAACTGTCCCTATTTTAAATGCACCAGGTTTCGTTTGATTAGATCTTTTTACTGGTGTTCTGTTGCATCCTTGTTAAATATTTTGCTAGAAAAATTATGGAAAGGAAAGGAAAACGGTGCAGAGGACATGCAGCAGCGCTGATAAAACCAGCACTCACGCTGATCAGTTGCATGCACGTGAATCTGCACAAGGGAGAAGCTGGAACTGGCAAATGTTTGACAATTGTGCTTGAAAAATGAGCGAGATGAGTGTATAATAATCAAAATAGTTGCACATTTTCCAGATTTAGAGAGTTTCTGGTTCCAGTTTCTTCACTGTGAGGTTTGTTGCTCTCTATCGATATCAGCTAAACATGTCTGGGTTTTGACCGTTGAAGTTGGTACCTTGGGCTTGGGGAAACTGTTGTTGTTGTTGTTGTTTTCTTGGTGAAAGTTATTTTGCTGTTTTTGGAGACTAATCAACCAACTGTGAAATGTTTCCAGCTTTTATCTCTTTGTCCTCCACGAACATTATGATATCCAGAAAGGCAGTATTACTCCAGGGTGGCTCATTTGATTAATTTACTTTATTCTCATCACTGACTGTGTGAGTTTCACTAAGTCCATTTGTTTCTCGACACTATAAAAGATGTTCTAGACGCTCTAGTTTACTTTTGAGCGCAGTTTCCTCTTTTCTATTAGTTTTATCATGAATGTGCTTTTGTGTTTCTAAGACTTTTCTTCTTGCCATGATTAACATTTCATTGTGTTTTGATAGAAGCGCCAGCAATTCAGACAGCAGCTATTTATTGAGCCTGATACATGCTGTAATCTGGCATTGTAATCATTTAGTTTTGCTTTTGTCATCATTAAACATTGTACTCGTGGCAAAACGCAAAAAGATTGTTGGTGGCAAGTTGTAGAACTAAGTGTTCACACTCTTTTTAGATTATATTCTTGAAAAGCCATAAAATTACATGATGCTTAATGTGAGGGTAAATTCTCTTACTTATCATAAATATGTCCAGGTCACATTTAGGGCTAATCCTTTTAAGATTAGAAAGCAGTCACGATTTTTGTGATTCCTTAAATTTCCCCCTAAATGCAAACATGCCTTAAATCAATCTCTTGCATTTGTACATGAGGCTCAAATGTTCAAAGTCCTGCAATGTGTTATATTGAATAAACACTGAAGGACTTTTAGATGTTCCTGCCAACAACATTACACCCTCAGCATTGAAAACACCTCAGTAGAAGTCACAAAACCATCTTTTGAAGTAAAACAACCAGTTTCTCTCTTTGTCCTCTGAGCTTTTGTTTCTGCACTCTGGTTTCCATCCAAACAGTTTCTTCCTGCTGCTTTATGTTTGATTGCCGTTTGTGGGCTCGTCATGGCAGTTGTTAACCCGGCTTGTTTCTCGTCAGGCCAGTTCAGATGGAGGTGTGTGCGGCTCCCTCACTCCTCATCACGTCCGCGCCCATTCCTCCCCTGCCTCCCTCCCAGTGAACTCCCTCTCCACTCAGGCAGCAGATGTAGCGGCGGCACCGATCATACCTGATGACGTGCCACTCCCCCACGGTTGGGAAATGGCCAAAACGCCTAATGGCCAACGTTACTTCCTCAAGTAAGGTTTGACTTCTGCATATCGATGTGTTTGATCAGTCACACTGCAAGTTACTAGAAAGGTTTCTGTTTAGAAAAACCCACATCGCTCCGACATATTATGCATTTGTGCATTGGCACTTACTCTGCTTATGGCTGCAAGTAATGGTTAAGTCCTTTAATTACATAATATTGTCCTTTAGTGACATTTAGTTAAAAGGTCAATTTTCTAAAGCTCACATTATGTCTTTAAGTGTTTTTGTTTTTTTAGTCTGACGGATTATCCAAAAATGAGAAAGGTTCATTTAACGATCATATGAGAAAAAGCAGCAAATGCTGACATTTTCTGAATTTTTGCTTCATAATTAGCTTGAAAGTTATTCAGACTATCAATATTAATGTGATCAAGATCATTAAACTAATTAATTGATCATCCTTCCAGAACTGTCCCTATTTTAAATGAACCAGGTTTCTTTTGAATAGATTTTTTCCACTTACATCCTTGTTGAATAGTTTGCTAGAGAAATAATGAAAAGGAAAGGAAAACAGTGCAGAGGACATGCAGCAGTGCATATAAAACCAGCACTCACGCTGATCAGTTGCATGCGAACACAAAATGTTCCAACTAGTTTTGCAATCAGTGTGGTTTCAGCCAGTTTCATTCATGAGAGCACATGTGGCCTGACAGCTCGCACACCTGTCAAAGGCCACCGCAGCGCAAGCAGTGACATTTGTGTAGACGTACGTGCACATCTGGTCGTACAGGTAAAGCAGGTCCGAGGCGAAACGTGCCCGTGAGGCTGCAGCGGTGTAACAGACACAGATACGTTTAGACTTGTTGTGTGTTTGCAGTCACCTGGAAAAGACAACCACTTGGCACGACCCCCGACTCTCACAGCTCCAGTCGGCTGCAGCTCAGCATCCGATCTCTGGTGCCCCGGTCCACGCCCACTCCCTCAGCAACCCAGCACCCACTACGCAACCACAAAACATCAACCCAGAGACAGGTATCACCCCCTCCTCACTCCCACAATCCTGTTTCTTTTTTTTTAAAAGCACAGACGTGCTTTTCAAAGCTCAGCTCCATTGGCAGCAGGTCGGGTCTTTGCTGGGTGTGATTTCTTTGGGACTCTGCTGCTCTACATCCATGGCTCTGGTGACTTTTGTGGGAATTATTAATTCTTAGAATAAAGACTACGATGGAGACCTCTGTTAAAGTAGAAGAGGGACAATCAGGTTTGATATATCAGTAAAAGTGTCCCAGTAAATGCAGAAAAATCTTCAGTATCAGAAAAACAGTGGTGAAAGCTCTTCCATCAGTTTGTCCATCCACATCATTCGCATTACATTTAATTTTCATGTTGTCTTTGACTAAATTCCACTCTTGTCACAAATTTTTAAAGGGTTTGTTAAACTAAATTACAAAAAATCTTACTGTTACTTAGCTGTGTGAGGAGAAAGAGCCCCCTGTCTGGACTTAAACAGTGACTTCTAATGATGTGATCACGTGATCAGCATCTTAAATGAGAACTTCACAATTCTTCCTACGTCTGGTCCCCATGATTGCTAGAGCAGGTTTCCTGCTGTAATCATTCCTCCTGTTCATACTGGAAATGAGTAGTTCCCTTGCTAATGAGCAACTAATGTGACTTATATAAGGGATGGGGACAAAATCTTTTCTTCATTCTTTGCAAAAATATAAGCATAAGTTTATGTGATGCTTTTTTTTTGGGTGGGGGGTACTTTGGCTCAACTGCAGCGCATTACAGAAACACATCCCAGGGAAAAACAATTCATCAATAAAAGCTTCTGCATGTAAAGACAACTGTTTGCTAACAAGTTTACCAAAAGTTTATTGTAATAAGGTGTGTCATTGTTATGTTCACAGCTTATTTAAGTCGCCCCCAAGTGGTCAAATCTCGATAATTGCAGGTTTAATAAGTTTTCCCCAGAACTTCTTTTCTACTGAAGAAAAAGTTCCAACAGTAAATGTGATTCTGTGGCTTATTCGGTGTGATGTAGACAGGTACATGAAAAGAGATGTTATGACTGAATTTTTATATTTGTTATTTGGCTGACCAGACCCTTTGTAAATAAAACATTTTGAAGCCTTTTTTAATCAAAAAGAGAAACATTACTCATCAGTATATAACAATTTTGTCTCACATACTTAAGTGTTTTACATTCCATCATCCACTGCATTCAGGCAAGCTGCACTTACAGCCTCAATCCCAAAAAGTCGGGACACTGTGCAAAAAAAAAAAAAAGAAAAAAAGAAAGATTATTAGAATAATTATTGTAATTCAAAAAGAAGCTCAAATATGATATATATGATGTTTTATCTAACAGCTTCATTGATTTCTGTAAATATATGTTTATTCTAAATCTGATGCAAAAAAAAAAAAAAGAAGGTTGGTCTAGTTGTTGAATGCTCCAAATGCACCTGTTTGGAACATTCTACAGGTAAACAGCTTCATCGTTAACAGGTGATTGTATCATGACTGGATATGAAAGCAACATCGTCAAAAGGCTCAGCTGCCCACAAGCAAGAATGGGACGAGTTTCACCACTTTGTGAAACACGATTGTGAAAAGATATGACCACATGGCTTCAGGAACACTTTGTCAGACCGTTTTCGGTCTGACACAGTTTGTTAACATTTGCATTCTGTTATTATTTATCTTTACACAGCGTCCTGACTCTTCCAGAATGGCTGTTGTGTGTTGCAACATTTTGATTCTACAGAACAAACTATACTCCAGCTATTGACCCACTAACCTTCACTTCTATTAACAAAATCTCTACAAACCAGAAGCTGCGCAGACATTAAAGGACGTGGGCCACATTCTACTCTTTACCCTCCATCCACCATTTGCCTTCTCACTGTGTACTTTCACTGCTGTTCAGGTCCACTGCCTGAAGGCTGGGAGCAGGCTGTGACTGCAGATGGAGAGGTGTACTACATCGATCACGTAAATAAGACCACCACATGGGTCGACCCGTGTCTAGGTAGCACACTATCAAATTTGTGTCTCCTGAAATTGACAATTCTTGTTTGTCAATGAGAAACATTTTGTTCCAATGTCCACCATCACAAGTTGCTGTTTGGCAACGAGAATAAGAAAGATCGCAAAGTTTTGACAAGTTTTTCCTCATATTTTGTCATTGCTGAAATGTTTGACCTCCACTGATGTATTAACTTAGTCATCAAAAGGTATTTTTTTTCCTTTGAATCTTATGTTGCAGCCCAGAAGATGAACCCTGGCATCCTTGGCTTGGCATTGCAGCAAAGGCAGGAAAAGGAAAGGCTCCGATGCAAACAAGGCCTTCCTCAACAAATCACACCACAGGTCAGAGATCAAGAGACTAAACTGAGAAGAATGTACATTGAAATTATTTCTTGTGTTACGTGGTTGCATTATGCTGTACATTTGGTTCTCATTTAACAGTAATTCATCAGATTTTGCATTTAATGCTTTGTGTGTGTGCGCGCGTGTGCATGTGCATGTGCATTGTAGGAGGCAGGAGGAAGGAACCAGATGTCAGGTGGGATGGACCATGACAGGAAAGCACCGACACTTGCCCCATCTCTGGATGTCAGGATCAGAGCCTCCAACCATGAACCCACACTCAATGGGTGAGTTCATGCTCCGTATTATTGTCACAGGCTGAAGTTCTTTTTGTTTTGGTCATTTAGGAAAAAAAGTAGAAAAAGTATTTGCACCCTTTACTCACAATCACTAAGACAGTGTACAAATGATCAACTGAAAGCTCATTTTCTGAAATTTTACAGATAAAGGGAATCTAAAGAATGGCCCTGGGTGTTACCTAAATAATTACATTTTCTTGCACATTCGTTCTGCAGCCACCACCATCCAGCAGAAGCACAAAAAACCCCCATTTGAGCTGCCCAAAGAATTAAAAAAACGACATTAAGAAGACTCAACAGCAGCATCACTTTCCAAAAAAAAAATTACTCTGAACAATCCATCAGTTGACCTGCCAGAAATTTTCATGAAAAATCAAAAAGTAGGTCTAGTGAAAACGATGTAGTTCCAGGGAGGATTTTTGTGTATGTGATTCCCTTAAAGTTTTCTGTCAGTTCGGTCACTATGCAGAACGTTGGACCAGATGATCTGATTCGAAGGAATGTTTGTGTGTGTGTTCTTGTGCAGCGCCCACTCTCGCAACGAGAGCACTGACAGCGGCCTGAGCGTCAGCAGCTTACCCCGCACATCGGACCACATGTTGAGCTCTGTGGATCATATGGACACCGGTAAAACACACACACACACACACACACACGAGTACGCAGTGGAGTCAGAAAAATGCAGCTTTCAAAGTGGCGAAGAAGCTAATTTATTTTTTATAAATCATTCCTCCAAAATAATGCTAAAAATGTCCAGATGTGACATCTGTTGATCTAAATATGCATATCATTCAATAGCATGCAGTTCATTCAGTGATCGTAGAGTGAAAATTTCCATGGTGAACAGGCACGGAGAACCTTTTGTGGACATCATACATCTCCATCCTGGAGTCCAAACTCTCACTATTGATATTTAAATCCTCCACAGTTCAGTAATTTGTGTCTTCTTTTTTATGACTTCTCCAGGCGACTCTGCGGAGTCCTCCTCGATGACCTTACAGGAGTCGATGCCTGTGCTCCCGATGTCTGAGAACGAGGAGCTCATGCCCGGCATCCCTGAGGGTCTCAGTTCAGACCTTCTGATGGACATGGAGACTGTTCTCTCCGGCTCGCACATGGACAGAGACAGCCTGCTCACCTGGCTATAGACACACCCGCCCACTGCCCCAGAAATGGTTTGACATCCAATCATCATAACATGGCTGAGAATTCTGGAGAATTTTTGGCTTCAGAAGTGGTACAGAACAGCAATACTGAGAGAATATGCTACGGTTGAATGATGGATCATAACACTACTCTCACCCTGAGGAATGAAAGAAACCCTGACTCTCAGGGAGGGTGGTAAGCTGCTGGTATTGTCTTCTTTTGAAGTCTGGTTTCACACAGATGCATGTTGGAGCGTCCATATCTTTAGGACATTCTTTTCTTTTTAGTCAGTGGCCTCACATGTTGCTCCTAGATACATGGAAACATGTGTCACAGCTTGTTTTTAAAAAAAACGCAGTGCCAATGAAGTTTGCACAGCAGTTACAACATAAAAGATGCTCTGAGTTTATTCGACAGAAATAGAAAATATCATATTCATGCTAGTTTACAGAGCTTGTTGGAGCAACGTTTGGGATTGTAATGTCCAAAACATCTTCTTCAGGAGTGTTCGGACTGAAAACTAGAGATGACTCAAATAGATTATCTGCATTAACATTACATTGACTCCATAAAGCAGAAAAAAAATCTGCTCAAAGGAGACTCAAAGCTCACACTACATCCATTGCTACTGCTTTATCATGGAGGGGAGAGGGCGCACCCTTGTGTTGAGTCAGATGAAGAACGCTAAGAGTCCTGTTTTAACTTAAGAAAAGCCTTGAAAGCAATTTGTGTGAAGGACCGAGGGGGTGCTCAAAACCAAGATTGCAATATTTTTGAGCTTTCAAGGAAAATCAGCTCCATCTTTGGTCACAAAGACCTCATTCTCGACAAATCAAGGTCTGTCAAAATAATTATATTTAGAGAAATAAAGGCACCAGACTTCTGTGTAGAGGAGTCTTAACTTTGGGGCGCTAAGTCTACATAAAGTTTGTTTTCGGAATGATTGAATATACTGAGGATATCTCAGTAAATGAGTAAATGTTCAGTATAAGGCAATCCAAAGCAAGACAGGGTTTTCCCCAGCAAGCTGTAATCCTGATACATCTAACCCTCTGGTTAACTCAGTAAGTGAATGACCACCGAAACTACAATTACACGTGCGTAAAAGTGTTTTGATATTTGAAAACATTAGCCCACCTCTGCTCTAAAATACTCCAGGAAACCCTGCAACTAGAAAATTCCCTGTTTTAGAGCTACTAATATTCATTTTTTTTAATACTGTGTTTTAGTTTTTGTCGTTGCCTTTGATTGCATTTTGTTGTAAAGTGTTACCATCATTTTGTCCACTCCATTATTGAAAATAAGCTTCACAAAGGCAGTATTTATTGGAAGTTTTTTTTTCTTTTTTTTTATTGGGTTGCATTATATTGTACAGTTGTAGTGTTATCATGTCCATCCCTCAGTTAAGAAATGATGCCACTCAGTGTCTCTGCTTACTGTGCTGCAGAGACACTTTTAGCACTTTCTACCACTCAGTGCCAATACAGTTATTTTAAAAATATTCTAATAATCTGCCAGCAACTTTGAGATTAGACTGTTTTCCTTTCT
>JAQLOL010000006.1:12636491-12658934 GCA_029783665.1 Naso thynnoides
CTGGGTTCAATTCCACCTGTCCTGTATATAAAGGCACAAAAGCCCAAAAAATACCTTTAAAATATATATATATATATATATATATATATATATATATACAGCAATTAGCAGGACCATATTAGATTTCTGATGACATGTAAACTTGATTGCTTCTCTGGAGAGCTGAGCAACAAAATGCATTAAGTCTATCAGCACGTATCTGATCAAAAACTTGGGAGAAATAAGTTACATTTCTGAGTGTATTATTCTGACAGAAGCTAAATGGATCCAAATCACGCCCATTTCCAATTGCTCAACAAATTGCAATCAAATAGGACTTTGATGCCTGGTATGAAAACATCATGTAAAAAGAGTATTGTACAACTCCCACTGTATTGACTATGATCAACCACACTGTCTAAATCTAGCAAACAATACAGTCTGCACTGCGGTAACGTTAGGAGAAATTGATGCTTTCAGCCAAGTCTGCCAAACATATACTCATCTGAAACATGTTAATGATAAATGCACAATTTTAACTTTCAAGATGGCACAACAGACAGCCCTCCTAGTTGTCAAATGGCACAACCCTAAATTTACAATTCAATGGTATGAAGTTTGAATATCATAGGCATAAGTAAGTGATGAGCGCTTGTAAAGCCTAATTTACTGAATGTAGTCATGCGAAGACAACTCAAACACACAGGGACACTGAATTTTGGTTTATACAAATATTTATTATCCGACAAGTCTCTTCTGCCACAGTTTAGATGATGCCAATCTGTAAAGAATCAAAGGACACGAATTACAAAATATTCATCAACTGGTTGAATGCATCTGTAACTGCTTTTTCTGGCATCAGTGGTTCCTTTGAATGCATCACAAACATTCAGATAAATAAAAGTTTACATCACTTGCACAGAATCAACAATGTCTGAAAGCAAATAATCATGTTGAACTTAACTTGCTTTTAAAATAAATTTAAAAAATAAGGTGCTGTACATTGACCGAGGACTCACCTTGTTTGCAACATCCAACGCATCGTAATCTGGTGCGAGACGAACGTACGCCTTCTTCTCACCGTCAGGCCTGCGCACAATTCACAAAATAAAAGCAAAGTTAATCAATGAAATGAGGTTGGTAAGTTTAGTCTAAATCCTAGTTTATTTTTTGGTACTGTGTTAACATTCAAATGGTCATAAAACCACGTGCTGTGTGTGGAACCCAATCAACCATTAACACCATTCACTTCTGAGTCAAACAATGACTACAAACATATTGATCACAGTGAGACAACGCGCCACTGATTGCTTTTCTGGCTTAAATTATGAGCAGTTAAAAACAACAACAAAACAACGCAAAAAAAAAAAGGGACACAACACTCATGCAGTCACTCATGTTCAGTCTCCAACATGAAACTGGCACTCAGCTCAGTTTGGATAATGATTTCTACCTGATGAGTGTGTTGACTTTGGCGACGTCAATGTCATACAGCTTCTTGACAGCGTGTTTGATTTGATGTTTGTTTGCCTTGACGTCAACAATGAACACAAGTGTATTGTTGTCCTCAATCTTCTTCATTGCGGACTCTGTTGTCAAGGGGAACTTGATGATGGCATAGTGATCCAACCTACAGAAGACAAAAACATTAGCCCAGGATCCTCACTCTTTCCTGGCTGTATGCCTCTGTACACTATTTTCCAAACATTTATGACATGTTTTACTTGGGTGCATCAGTAGTTTATAAAGCTGGAATCATGCTTTTTCATACTTTGATCGCTTTTAACCATCATGTGCACGCTTCATTTGAGATTTCTCAGCAGCATGCTGTCTAGGTAACTCACTTGTTCCTGCGAGGAGCACTCTTACGAGGATACTTGGGCGTCCTGGGGAGACGGAGAGTTTTAGGGCGACGGAAGGTTGGAGAAGTCCTGATTTTCTTCTTCCTCTGGCTGTGCACACCCTTGAGCACAGCCTTCTTTGCCTTCAGGGCCTTTGACTTGGCCTCCGTTTTGGCAGGGACCACTAAAACAGAGAAAAACCCTTTGTTAAATTGTTGGTCAAATTTTCATGTTCCTCTAGTTAGTAATAAATAATAAAGGCACAAGAAACTTTGAAAAAGGTAGCAGCACCATCAACTCTTTTAACCAGCGTAAAATTAACACAATTAATTAAGTCTTCAAGTTATACTTACAGCTGAGTTAAGTGTACTACTTCTTTTTATAACATCATTTGGAAAAACTACATTTACATAGACATTTCCAGGATACAGAATGTGTTATAATGAATTAACGTTGGGCATTGGTAGCAAATATATCCACACAAGCTACCATACAGATACCATTTCTACCACTTCATTTATCTAGCCTAGCCTAGCCCGAGCCTCACTTAACCCGAGACATTTGGCTCCTTAGATCTTTTTAAACAAAATCTAGACTTTTTCTAGACATTGTGCTCAGTGTTCCTAACTTAAACTGGTAACTCTCACGTGCAGCTCAAGAAACGTCTCACACACACGTCGCTCCGCTGCTGCCAGGGATAACATTGTCAAAACACCGCTACTCCATAACCATGTAATAGTATCTCACAACTATTGCTCCCAGGACTTAACGTTAACTTAGCCACGGTCATATTACAGTGTTTATGATTATATCAGGGCAGAATCATTGCCCTAAACACGCAGACTTTGTTTCGGCATCGTCCACGCTAACATGCTAGTGACGTTACTAGCTTAGCATCACGTTCCACCATACATGCCGGAGACACAAGTGTGCGTAATCTACGTATTTAGACAGTTCACGGCGATACCAGGAGAACATTTAGGCTACTGTCAGTTTATCTTAACACTTCGGACACACTTATTGAACATCAGAGGCTAAATTTCTGTTGACCGAATGAGTTAATCGTTTAAAATTATTAGGTTGACGAACCTTCCTTCTTCACCTTCGGTGCCATGTTGAGAAAGGAAGACTGAACGGGGTTTCCTGAAGTATAATGCATGGACGAGATCTCGTTGCAGAAGAACCGCGATAGCTCATAAAGTGTTCTTGACTGCGAAGGGGTCTTCGAACTCATCAGTGTTTATTACCACATGTATTACAGCTAGATTCTCACGTAACTGTTTTTCAGTCTGAGTGTGTATGAATTAAAACTGAATTGATAACTTCACTAAAAATTCATTTCTCATTTCCTTCCTTGTTTTTTTTATAGAGGGCTGTAAAAACTTCATGTTGAACACGCATACTGAGCTTTTAAAAGGATTATATCATAGTTATGCTGTAAGAGACAGGATCAAGTGAGGGTTAATTAATCTGAGTAAATCTTTGTACCCTCTTGCTGATAGGTTAAGGAAATCGTTGCCCAATTAACAGTGAGCATTTTACTTTACAATTTCAGTAACAAAATTAGCAACAATGTACAACTTTGCAATATGAAAAAAGCTTAAAATATAAATCTGCACTGTATTGGAGATAGCAGTGAATATGGGATTTTGCTTCTGGCAAAATATTTACAACATTTGATTGCAGCTGTCAGTAAACCGTAGCTTTCATAAAAGGTAATACTATAACTAACTTTGTCCTCCCTATAGACTGTCATTTTAAAATTGTAGAATATCAAAATTTTCAGGGAAATAATACTTTTAAAACTGTATCATACTTTAATTTATCAGTGTTACTTGGTTAGTTCAACATATCAATTACTCATTACAGCCATTTTTCCCTTGAATATTTGGAAATTATTTTTCAGTGCTGAAGATGAGCAAATGTAACAGAGGGGAAAACAAGGAAATATAAATATATATAAAACATTTTATTTTTTCACTCTGATAATAGAAAGCACAAATGTGAAAACTGGTAGTTAATCAGACTGCAAGAAAAAAAAAAACAAGTCCATCTTCATGTCAGGCTGCTTGGGCCACTATCTTCTATTCCTCTTGGGGCTCGTTTTTCTTCCCCTTTTTCCTGTGTGGAGAGTTCAAACAAAAAAAGAGAAATTTATTTATTTATTTATTTATTTTTTTTACATGTATGTACAGGTAAATCTATCCATTATGGGGCCATACACACACACACACACCTTTTTAACTTGGCTCCAGAGGAATGTGTTCTTGTCTTCTGATGCACCTTCTTGTGTTTTTTACTTCCCTCTCCTTTCTGTGTTTTATTTTTTTTCTTCGGCTTCTCTCCTTTTCTCTTCTTCTCCTCTTTCTCCTGCTGCACAGCTGTTTGAGATCCACTTTCTCCTTTCTGCTCTCTACCCGCTGCCTTCTTCTCTCCTCTCTGTCCTTTACTTGGTGCTTTTCCTTTCTTCTTTATTAAGAAGCGAGGAGTTGTGCAAATGGTGCTTCTCTTGGGAGGTCTCTTCTCAAGTCTCCGCTTTACCTTGCTAAATACAAATACAAATACAGGTGGACTTGTTTAAAGTTAATGTAAAAAAAAAACTGAAAATACTCACTTTTTAAATAAATTTTCACAGCCATAAAATTATTTTAATTTAACAAAAATAATGTCATTTAAATCAGAATGTTTGGCTAAAGTGGAGCTTTGTTGTTATTATGGATTTCTTTTACCTGTGAATCTTCTTGAAACCAATCATATAGTCCGGCACAGGACAGCCAGCTTGTTTTATGACATTAGCAATGCTGTAAGAAAGAGAAAAAGATTCAGAGAAAATATGAGACTTGTAAAACATCTAGCAGTACAACGCAGATGATGGGATACCTTGTTTAAAATATTTTAAACCTGGTTTTACAAAAACAAGCAATACACTTTTGCTTGGACAAGAAGTCAGTTTGGTAAGTTGTAACTTTTGGTAACTTTTTGTAAGTTTTACGCATCTGTGTACCTGCGCAGCAGTGGCTTGTCATTCTCTGTGAAGAAGGTGATGGCCTTTCCTTGATGTCCTGCTCTACCAGTTCGACCTTAGGAAGAGCAGGTGGGATGATTTGTGAGGGACCGATGAGCATACAGGGAGAGAAAAATAACTGAGTGAACGACAGAAGCAAATCATCAGGTTTCTAAAGCTCTGACTGGCAAATGTTTGACCTTTTCTACAAACTAAATGACAAAATCAGCTGATGTTCAGACCAACACAATGATCTCAACTGTGAAATGATTTTACACAGAAACTAACCAATTCGGTGGATGTACTCCACAGAGCTGGTGGGGAAGTCGTAGTTCAGCACAAGGTTGACTCCTTTGAAGTCGATTCCTCTGGCGAGCAGAGCCGTGCAGATCAGTACCCAAATCTTCCCGGAGCGGAAGCTGTTCACTACGTTGTCTCTCTGAAAAGAAAAGCCACAGGTGGAGGCGGTTAAATCCAAGGCTGGGCTTCAGCAGGGACCTGTGATACAGTGCATCAAGTGTCTGTGCGGACCTGCTGCTGTGTGCGTTCTGCGTGGATCACATCTACATTGATGCCTTCGTACACCAACTCATGGAAAAGCTCCCGTGCTCGCTCTATAGACTGCACGAACACCAGCATAGGAGGCAGGAAACCCTGAAAATGGCGAGGAGGACATCCTTTCATTTAATGAAAATTCATTAAGAAATGGAACCTATATTTATCCACACAACTACTTCACTTCCCCCTTTAACAGCCAGATTTAATAGCTGCCAAGTTTCATCTCAGGACTGTAGGATGATCTAGTTCAGAAAAAAATAAGCTACATAAATTTTTCCCCAGCTTGAAAAGAAGCCTCTTCCTTACTTTTTTGATAATGTCCCTCATGGCCACCAGTTTGCCGTTTTCCGTCCCAACAAACAGCAGCTCCTGTTCCACCGTCTCGACTGCCGTATTTCTGAGGAGACAAATCCATTAGCACAAAGCAAGAAAAGGACAATAAAAATCCACCAAACCAAGTTCTACACATAGATTCCACCTGTGTCCGATGTTGACCGACACCAGGTTATCCAGGTTCAGGCGGCACCACTGCTCCACATCTGATGTGCAGGTGGCGCTGAAGAAAGCCCTGCGCACCTTGGAACCGGAACAGGCCAGAAAAATTGTGGCAAGCTGCTCCCTGAAGCCCGTCTTCCCGTCCTCAAACAGCTTATCGGACTCATCGACGACCAGCCACTCCACACTGACCACCAATACAAGACAACATCAGTCTCACATTTTTCTTTTGCTTTCATTTGACCGTTAACAGAGGAGATGTGCACCATGAAGTCAGATCAACAGGTTAGTTTGCTATCTTTGAACCTAACTCTGGTCTCCTACATGTTCCTGACAGGGACAAAAGTTTACACCGAGTGACAAATGACATGGAGCAAAAGAAATTTATAATAGGTCAACAGAGTTACTTTGCTTTTCAAGTGTCGTCTCTCTGGATTAAAAACAGAGCTTCTAACAGTCTGATGGAGTGATACAAAATTATGCTCTTAAGAACAATCAGAGCTGCGTTTTAATGGCACAAAGATTCTTTGATCCTCATCAGAGTCGGAGCTTTTTCACCCGTCCTCCATGGCTGCAGCTCAGAATAACGACAGGCGACAGTGTGGTGATAACTGTAAATGAAATGCTTATGTTCTGTTGTGGAAAAAAAAATTCACACAGTTAAGAGAGACGGACTTAGCTAAACTTGCTTCTTGGTACAGGCCCCAGAAGTTTTTTGTTTTTTTTTTTTAAATCAATGTCATGAAACACTTGATTGATGAGTGAGTTGTGGGCGAGTTCCTGCTAATAGCTTCAGTCTGTGCTGATAACCTACAGGTGGAGTTTTTGCCCCACTACATGTAGCACCAAAGGCAGTGAAGAAGAAGATGACAACCTGGTAAACATGAACGTAAACAATGTAGCATTTAACATGTTTCAATATAAATAAGTCAGCTTTGCAATTGTTCTCCAGGGAAGGAAATGCATTTAACAGGTTTGTTCAACCTCGTGGACTAACACAACGGGTTTCGCTGAATAAATGGTCTTTTGTTTTTGTGGACAAGAAGCCTCAATGAGAGAGACCCATAAGAAAAACTGTCTTCGAAAGCGACAGATTCTGTGTTACCTGCTGAGGTCGAGCGCTGGAGGATCCTGCTTGAGGAGGAAGACGAGTCTGTTTGGAGTACTGACGAGTATATCTGCGCAGACAGATGAAGCAGGTAAACAAAAGGAAATTCATTTTGTTTAACTTTAATTCATATTTCAACTCTTCTGGAAAAACATGTTTCCATTTCTTACCATATTTTCTGTTTGACTGTGGGCCGTATTTCTTGGCTGCCAGAGATGCTTTGTCTATGATGTGAACTCTAAATCCGACCCCCTCTGACAGACGGAGCAGCTCTCTGTGGGTCTGAACACAGTGCATTAAGTTAACTACAATGTGTTTAAAGTACATATAAGTTAAGTAATAGATGAAATCAACTGTGTTCAGCAGGGATTCAAACATGGAAAACTTCTTCCATGACATCAGTATGCAACATGTTAATCACAAGGGGACAAATTTGACTCAGGCAGCTTGACAGTCAAGGGAAAGAGAAGCATTCTGTGCAGACATGCGTGTCGTGTACCTGGCTGGCCAGCTCTCTGGTCGGGGAGACGATCACAGCTCTGAAGCCGAGGTTAGCCGGCTGCTGCAGTTGGGCGAGCAGCGGGAGGCAGAAAGCCAAAGTCTTTCCTGATCCTGTGGGGGCGCAAGCCAGCAGCTCCCGACCCTGATCAAGGAACCAGACATGTGGAAATCCTCACAAAACCCCGGACTGTACACTGTTCACCAAACACTACATGCGTGTATGTCTGCACTCACATGCATCATGAGCGGCATCGCCTGCATTTGTACTGGCGTTGGGGAGCTGAGCCCCACGTCTTTGAGGTTCTGGATGATACGCGGGCTGAGGCGATACTCCGACTGCAGCTCCTCAAACGTGCACACAGGGTCGGGTATGTCGGAGCCATGCACGTTTATACGGTGTTGAGAGCGAATACGGTTCACCTGAATCACATTTTAAAAGAGAAGCAGTTCTTTTCCTGAAAATCACACAGGCCAGTTTCATTTCTACACTCACGTATGTGCTTCAAAACTCCTTAATGAAATGGTGTCTCTGTGAGGACCTTTTCCTGATGAAGATGCTTCAGCCTCTTCAGCGAGGATTTCTCCTTCCTGTCGTCCGGCAGGTTTTGGATCTTTCTGTCTAGTGAGGAGGTCCAGGTGATGCCACTCCCCTCTGTGTCTTTCAGAGGTCCATCGCCAGCTTCAGTCACACAGCAGAGAGCAAACAGCTAACGTAAATGCATCACACAGGTCACACATTACCTGAGAACTTTAAAGCACCTGCACATATCCCAAGTCACCTGTTAATTAGTTGTTAATGCTGCAAACAGTCACATCCTTTACCTTCCAACTCCATCTGGTTGCCTTTCGTCTTGCTCTTTTTCGTCCTCACGTCTCTCCGCACATCACTTTGCTTTCTTTTACCTCCTGCACAAGAATCTCTACTTTTAATGTCCAATTCATACTCCTCTTCATCATCATCCTCTTCCTCCAGTCCTTTAGAGCCGCTCTGGGCTCCATTGTTTGGTCCTTCGCCAAAGTAATCGATCGCAGAGAGACGATCTAAGGACGTGTCTACTCCCTGAGATCTGACAACCTGCAAATCAGACAGTAATACAGTCAATATCGATGCATTATATACTTGTGTATTTACCGCTCATCTAAAGCAGTGCGATGTTAAGGCACATAACATCGCTGAAAATAAAAGAAAATCCGAAAAACAAACGTAACAGCACACTTCATGCTAGCAGGAATCGGGGTTAGCATAAATATAACACGCCGTGGCTCGGACTGATGTTATTAATAACTGCTTTTTTTCCCTTTATCATCAGCTACTTATTTAAGTTTACCTTGAACCGAGCAGCGTCTTGACCGAACCTCTTCAGGTCAAATTTAGCTCCCGCTCCCAGTTTCCGAAACAAGTCGAAGGCGTCCATTCCTTCAGCAGCGTGGTCTGTCGGGATCCAGGCATCACTAATCAACATCCGGATCATCCACCAGCAGCTTCTTCCGCTCTGCACAATGGCGCCCCCCGCTGGCTCAGTCTCGAAGTAGTCAAGTGCGCCAGCAGCGTCAATTAAAAATCAAACAGTCCATACACCATCAGTCACATAATTCACATATAAATGAATAGACTGAAATTACTCATTTATATTCATTATTTAGGACTGTGTAATCATTACATGTGCTTTATACTGGGTGATAATCTATGTTTAACCCACAGCTGAAACAAGGTGTTAAGTCAGACTTTGTCACTTGTCTCTTTTACTTTCTTGCAGCTGCATTGTTTTATTTTATATATATAAATAAAACTGTATGTAAATGTTATTAACTAATGAAAGTTATATTTTTGTTTAAGAGTGTAATTCAATTTTGCTCTAAAATTCACATTTTTTATTAAGTGGTGACTTTTGAAGTGTGTGAATATTGTACTTTATACTCCTCAACATTTATCTGATTTCAATTGTTAGTTCAAAAATGTTTGCTAAACAGAAATACTGCGATACTCACGAACTATAACGCCTTTTAAGAGTTTCAATTTGAAAATAATTATATATTTCACCTGTACATGCAGATACATTTAAAATATCAGAGTACTTACAGATAAACACAATAAGGATTTTACACCGTCATAGTGGCCATTCTGTTCTTTTCCTTTCTTTCTTTCTAATTCAAGGTATTTTATATGACATTTACATGTTTCTCTTCATCTGTTGTTTAAGCTCAGCTTTGGGAAGACAGCATGTTGCAAGATGAGGCAGATAAAATATTTCTCTGACATAAACACCTGCTTTAATTCAAACAGTATGTTGTGTTTAGTGACCAGAAACCAGACTGTAGAAAATCACTGCATTTATTTTTTGAACAGGCAACGCGCTGCACAAGACGTCCACAGTCTGTCAGTCCAGCCACCTTCATCATCGCTGAGTTAACATTGACACTGTAGTGTATTTCACAATCTGCGTAATAGCTCACCAGTATAACTGCAATGATTTACAAAATCAGGGCTGTTTGCAAACATCATTTTTTCAACACACACACACACACACACACACACACCAGACAGCTCAGTTAGTAGATATTGGCTAAATTTGACCAAAAGTGTACTGTAACAGAATTATTAAGTGTGGCTTTACTTAGGTGGCTTTTTTTTATGTATAAGAGATAAAAAGACATAAAGACGAGACACTTCATTTCTTGGAATATACAAAATAAAAAATAAGACCTAGTGCATGGCTGGTAGGGCTGTCCCAGATACAATTTTTTAAACTCCAGAGCTTCAGTAGTAATCGACAGCAAATTTTTGAAGCTTTTGCAGGGACATGGGATGGTGGCGGAGGGCTGAGGATCACTCAGGAAGAACGCAGGCACAGTCTTTAAGTAAAGGCATCAAGTGGAGGCCAAGCAGCAAAGCTGCACAGGCCACCTCTGTGTTCTCATCTTGTCTCCCTGTTTATATTATTCATTCTGCCACTGACGTCAATGGCAGCCCATAGAACCTCCTGGTCAAAAGTTGTGAAATTTCACACACGGGTAGAGGGTCATGCCTAGAGGCCATGGCAAGAATTTCACATTAATTGCCCATAGGGTGGCGTTATAGCGAACAGTTGAAAAATTTAACTTTGAACAGGTATATCTCGTGCCCTGTGTGACCCAACATCATGAACATTTGCTCATGTATGCCAATAATCACAAAGAACAAATCAGTCTCAAAGACCTATAACTTCCAGTCGCTAGACTTTCCACCATTTTGAATTTTGTGAAAAATACTTGAAAACGAACTCCTCCTTACAATTGTCACCAATCTACATGAAATTCTGTACACATAATTTAGAGACCAGTCTTTTTGGGGGGGAGCCATTACAGGGGCAATTAAAACTGCAGGGAGTGGAGCTTTTCAGGAACAGGTGGCCACGAAACTTGGCAGAATGGCGGAGGGTCAGGCCACGTGACCATGGTGCAAATCTTACATCTATCGGTCAAAAGGGGGGGCTGAAGCAGACAGTTGAAAACGCACTTTCAACAGGCATATCTCACGTCCTGTTTGACTTGTCATGAAATTTTGTACATGTGTACATCACATCATTTCAAACAAGTTAGGGAACTACACCTACCATAAGGTCCTATGAGCACCACACATTACATTTTCTGCAAGTTCCACTTTTGGGGAAAACGCTTTAAGAAGCAGTGTGTAGATGTTGACGCCATCTACTGGTGAAACTGAAATCAAAAGACATTTGGTAAGTTTTTTATTGCCACACACAGTTTTTGCAACCAAAGCACACATATGTGGCTGAATTTCAAACAGTGCTTAATGTGGTCTGTGTTTTTTGCAATGGAAGTTTACAGCATCACCTGCAACCAGCTCATCGGTTGTTGCGAAACTTTGCTGAATGGTCAGCTTATTGACTGCTCGACCCCCTCATTGCTGCTTGCAGCTAGACTTTTCGAGGATTCTGTTGTTCCACACAGGACTGTTTGTTTTGTTGCTGATTATAAATCTTTTTTTTTTAAGGCTTGGAGTGTTTTCTACTTTTATTTTTATTTTTTTTTATCTCGAGTGGTTTGGTTAAACACAGTCATGTCTCTGAAGCTTTTGTGACAAAAAGCTTGTGACAGTTATCATTCTTACTGACAAGCATTCTCACCAACATCCAGGCATCAAACCCTAAATCAGGAGATCAAACCTGACCAGGCTATCACCTACAATCAGTATTTTGCATAGTGATGAAAACATAAAGACGGATTACTGGAAACAGACAGAGAATCCCTGTAACCATGGCAACTCATCTACTCTTTCATGCACACAGTCCAAGAGAAGAGACACTGTTGTCATGAGAGCTGCTGCCTCTTGTCTGTCCACGCGCTGTCACTGTTCCATTTAAGTTTTCGATTTGGTTTTAATTGTGAACAAACAAATGTGATTGTGTGAAAATTGTCGATTGCGTTACCTGAAAGTTGTCAGACCTTCTAACAGTCATCCTCCAGCAGCAGAGAAACAGAGTAGCTTACAGAAAACACAGTTAGTTTTGTGCTTTGTGGTCATTTTGAGCCTCTGTAAAGTTTACACCCTGCCATGTCGTAGCTCCTTCATTAATTCAACCTATACAAACGTACATAATGCACCAAAAAATTAGCCAATAAGTGTGACTGTGTCACACACGGCTGCTGAATTCTACCTGCATTTAGCAGGTGGTCTGGTGCTACGGTTCAGTCCTTGTCTTGTGGTTCCTTGTTACTGGGTCTTTGCCTTCAGTCATCAGTAAGTTTGTTGTTGAATGATTTGCCTCAAATCTGTCGAACCTGAGAGACTGGTAGCCAACACAGCAGCTGGAAATGAGACTCTTTAAAACTCTTGACAAGTCTTTATCAAATCCTCCAGGAAACTAACCACCACCTCTTTTCCTCTCTCCTCCTCTCCTTCAGCCTCCAACCCGTTCAGTCTGATCAGGGTCTGCTGCAGACCTGCAACTCTCTGCTGAGGGTTGATACTGTCCCCCACTGCGTCTTTCTCCCCCTGCTCCCCGTCTCCTCCTCCCCCCTCTGCTTGGACATATTTGATCAAATGCTCTTTGATGCACCTCCCTTCCTCCCCGGCCAGTGATGCCCCGAGGGCGGGCATGTCCTGCGACTGGCTGAGGCTGAGCAGGTGCAGGAGAGCCTGTGAGAGCGTGTGACGGAGGCTGGCGCTGTAGCGATACTCTAAGAAGTCGTTGGTGTCTTCGCTGTTCTCCAGCGCTGTGGCCAGGGAGCGCCACACACAGTTGAAACGCTTTGTGTTCCCGTAGCAGCTGCGGTGGCTGGGAACTGCCAGAGCGGCCGCAGATTTGATTCGTACCTTGAAGTTCTTACAGGAAGTGACAACGTTACAGAGGGAAGAGAATGCATCATGAGACCACGGGGCCGAGTCTGAGAGGAAAGAAACAGAAATGAACTGTTAAGTTGGATATGTGAGCATTATTAACAATTAACATACAACTAAAATCTGAATTAATCACGGTTAGGTACATTTTACACCCCTTTAACAAACAACTCATCTCATATCTGTGCAGCGCCAAAATTCAAGACACAGCAAAGGACCCGATTTTATTTTCTGGGATTGTTCCTTTAAGTCTCAACTGTTAACACAATCACGACAACTTGACTAACTCATACCAAACTTAAACAGAGGTTAACGTTCTCGGAATATACACTCACCGAGCGGCAGGGCAGGGTTTCTGAAAGCATTTCCTAATGCGTAACAGGCATTCCATCGCACCTTCATAATGGCCTCTGATTGGACAGTTTTCACTACAGCACGGACTGCGTCTTCCAGCGGGCGTTGGAATGCAGACCGGGTCAGCTGGCTCTCACGTAGGAAATGAAGCAGATTCCCGAGTGCTCGCACTGCGTTAGACTTAACCTGGAGGGAGGAAGCAAGTTCAGAGAGGTGAGAGCTGATCAAAAAGACAAAAAGAACCTCCTCATTTACACGTTACACATTATCATGGCAAGAACAGCATCCTTTGTGTCCCAAACAGATGGATGACATTATTTCATAGCAGAAGAAAATGTAGCAAGAGTTAAGAGATCTGAATGTATGCGTTCTGATCTTGTGTGGATGCTCTCACTCTGTCTTTGTCGGCCGCTGCACGAGTGGCTGCCTGCAGCATCTTGAGCAGCAGCATGTCCGATAACTCCTCTTGGAAGTCCTCACCTACAGTCTCCCTGAAAAAGAGACGGGAGATGATCTGAAATCAAATAAAATCTCTACTAGTGGACTGCAGAGCTCAAACACTATACTATAAAATAACATTGATTTTATCTGAATCAGTTAGCTACGAAGTGGATATTCTTATACCATATGTAAAATAAGCCTGTCTTTGATTTTGTAGGATAGATGAGAAATTTAGGCATTTGTTGTGATCGTCAAAGCATTCACTCTTACATATTAACAATAAGTGTGTCTGTGAGGTTGCCCAGAGACCAGGCAGCCTTGGCACGGACATTTGAAGCTCGATTATCCAGAGCATCAAGGATGGTGTTAGCTGTGTCCGCCACAAACATCACATCCTGAGAAAGAGAGAGAGAAAAAAAGTCACAACCACTGTAAGTGACCCTTGTTGCTCAGAAAGACGTTGCTTGACGCGCTCACCTCTCTCAGACAGGGGAACTGTACGTAGATCCCAAGTGCCCTGATGGCTGCCATCTTCACCAGATAGAATTCACTGTGGGTCAGCCCCAACAGCACGGTGATGCACATCAGCTGGGTCTTTTCCTGAAAAAACAACAAAGCACGTCACACCAACGGCTACATAAAGCTCAGTGTGAGCTGACTAGAGGCAGAGTCCAAATTAAGGGAAACTCACGGGCAATTGTGCGAAGGCTTGTGGCAGGATGGAGGCGAGTGCGTCGCAGGCGCTCGTCTGCAGCTTGAAATGTTGTTCGTTCTGTAGAGCTGCGTTAAGAGGACCGCTCAAGATCTCTGACCAAAACAGCATCACCTATGTCGCACAAAATAACAAAATAAAAACACTTTTAATATGTGTTAGTTTAGTGAACTTGCGCTCACGTTATTTCTGCCACTGGAAGTGTGCTGATTCAAAGAATGAAAACAAAAGACATAGTTTGATTAAGTCATGAAGTAGTGTGGCATCATGGGAATCATTTCCTCCATTCTTTAAAAGCCACCTTTGCAGATGAAAATCTATGGGACTGACAGAGGCAGATGAGATGAGTGAGTCACATTTTCTGACATCCTCTCTGAGTGGTGTGACCCCGGACGTTAGTGACAGGCAACATCACAAAATGCACCATTACCTTGATTAAAATAACAGATTTCTTTGGGTTTCAACATTGTTGGAAAGCTTGAAATGTCAAAACACATCTCAGCAAAAAATAAAACAAAGATATTGTTGTTTTTAATGAGTGAAAATGTTACATATTGTAGATTTAAAACATGGCACTGAGAATTTCTCAGTGACACGAGAAGTATAAACTTTATACAACATTTTTACAGGTTTGTCATTACGGGTGTTAAAAAAACAGAGAGGAAAACAAGACGCTAGGGGTGTTTTGTAAATCACATATTTTTGCTTTTTACTTGTAGAACGCACTGCAGCTGCCATCACAAAGCACATATGGTTGGATGCAGTATGCATACAACTGAGACATACTATTCCATCATGATAGTGTGCCTTGAATTTGGAGTCTGATGCTCCTATATCTTTCGCAGTCTTAGTGTGAAATTTTTGAGAAAGCCTTCAGTTTGAGTTTGAGACATTCTAAGGTAATGTTCGCTCAAATCTAAGTTAATGTTTGCTCTCATTTAACCACTTGGATTTGTGCATTGTCATCTGTCGCGTGGCGCTTGTTTATTCTGTCAAATCATTTTCCAAATGTTTGCACTCTCTCGGCTTTGTTTATCTTCCCGCAACACATGTGACGTATTTTCCATTGCACAGAGTAACGTGGGTCAGAATGTCCAGAAAAGGATGCTGACTTGCATGATGCAAAATCCGACCGGATACAGCACAACTTCCAGGTACTTCAGCCATACTGCATTTCACATTCTACGTATTGGTCCATACTAAATCGTCTTCTGGCATACTAAATGGTAAGGTAGTATGGGTATTTGAATTCAGTCTGAGACTCCACTGACATACATTGAAAGTAGATACCCAAATCAATTAGAGGCGATTAAGTTAATAAAAGGAAACAATCAACAACAAGACATAAGAAATATTCTTCTAAATTAAAGCTGATCTGACCTGATACAGAATTAAGGCATTTTGTACTCACTTGGCTTATGGGGACCCGCTGGCTCTCAGGCACGTTGTTCTCTGCTCTGTACTGCAGGACGATTCCCATCCCCAACTCCTCTAGTAACTGAATCAAAGAAGAAGACATACAGACCTTGACCTCATGACTGTGGCTCATGTAATTTCTGAATATTTGTTTATTGTTGGTACAGTTTTTCAAAAACAAGGTGTTACCTTCGTTCCATGCAGTTGTACGGATGGGTCTGCCTCCCCAAGGCAGCGAGAGCTCACCTGCCCAATCTCACAGAGAAATTTTTGGACTAGAGGGAAGTAGCCACGGACGAGTGGGGACATGACCTGAAACCCACAGGACACACTTAAAAAAAAAAAAAAAAAAAAACTTAAGAAGGCTCTATTGTCACTTTCTGTCTCACTTATTATCACTCACCTGTAGCGCTTCCAGTCGTACAGGTGAGGGCTCTAAAGCAGCGCCTCCTGTCCCCGCCCCCTCGCTGTCTGATTGGTCCTCTCTGGGCTGGGTCACTAGCGAAATGCACAGCTGCAGCAGCCATGGCGGGGAGTCGTTCACCTCCTGAGGTGTGCGGGAAACATTTGGGGAGTGTGCGCTCGAGCCACGCTGGGTGGGTGTGACTGGAGCGCGAGAGGGCGTGGACACTCCATCTCTATGTCGCCAGCTGAGAGCTGAGTTCTGCGGCGTTAACGAGCCAGCGCTGCTGCTGCCCTCTGGCTGTTGGAGAAGGAGCTGCACCTCAGGGAGAGGAGCATGAGTCGTCACCAGAGCCCCATAAAGAGTCAGGACTGACACCCGAACATTCACATCTACAGACACAGTAGAGAAGTATTAAAAGAAGTATGTTTCACACACTTGTTCTCTTTAATCCTTGACACTATACAGACCTCTGTGGCGCACATAGGGTCGAATCTGCTTCCAGAGCTGGCTGAGCAGACCAGGTCTGAGACGCTGGTAGGGAGCGTTTGCCACCAGGTAAGCCAGACACTAACAGACAGGAGAGGAGGAGAAAAGCTGTTAGGATAATAAACACACATCTGAGCTGAGCAGCGTCTCAGCACAGCCTGTTTTATTTTCCTTAAAAATCTTAATTTGGGAGATTTTTAGCCAGTCCATCTGTTAGTTCAACACAAATACATGATACTCAAATGATTAGTTCTAATGACTTAGCGACCTCCCTAATTTCATTATTATCTCCAGAAGTTTAAATGTCCCAAAACTATGGTTACTCATAACACTCAGATAACAAATGATCAGTTAGTTCATTGCCAAAACTTTCCCGTAAAATTTACAGAAGGTAAAAGGTGTTGAAATAAATCTGTTTATTGAGTGCATCTTATCATACCTTTATGACCTGTGTGAGCGTCTGAGGGGAGGTCTCAGCTAACAGAGCCAGACTGAGAGAGCGGTGCAGTTCTCTGACAACAGTGGCCAGCGTGAAAGAGAAAGGGGTGTAAGATGTGCGAGGAGAGGCCGTGTCTTCAGCCACAGCCAAGAACTGACGTGAGCCATCCAGCATGGCCGACAAAACCTGGAGCGCACATGCACGCACCTAGAGGGAAAAAGACAGACGGACTTTACTGTCGTACATTCTGAGGAGGACTGCGACCAAGGTGAGGGTGTGTTGTTACTGTTGTACCTTTGGCGAGGGGTCCTTCAGTACAATAGTGACGAGAGTGAGAGTCGGTGGTCCGCCCACAGGAGAGTCGGGGATGAAAGAGGACCAATAACCATACAGAGTCCTCTTCTCTACCCCTTTAACCACAGCGAGCAGACAGTGCAGTGCTCCCTGACGCACACATGCGTGGTACAGCCTGTTGGAGAAAACGTTGGAGTAAATGTGAAGTTTCAGTGCTTTCTTAAGACACCTTAAGCCTGTTGCAAGCGGCGACCTCTGGAGTGGGAAAAAAAGCCACTGCCAAAAATTGGAGTTCCTCATATCGTTGCTCTAAAAGTCAATCAATCTTAGTGGACTGTGATTTTGAAATATCCAACTTCACAGCAGTAATAAACATCTTATTATTTTGGTAACACTTTACTTAAAGCATCTATCTATAATGCATTATGAGCATACTTATAATGTGTTATAATGCGCCTATAGTGTTGTATGATCATAGTTATAAGCAAGGTTAGGGATAATCATTAACATATATAATGCATTATAACTGTGTTCATAATGCGTTATAATGTTTTTTATATCGTCATAATGTGTTAAAATGTATGAAAGAGACAGGACATGGATAGTGTTACCAATATTTTCATTATCAATTAATCTGCAGATATGGCCAAAAATCCAGCATCCTGATATTTTTGACCAAATACCTCGATACTGATATTGTGATGATATTGTTGGAATTGCTGTTTCAGCTATTACAAAACACTAATCAATGACACTTTTGATAAATAATCATCAGTAATATGGATTTGATGAGTATGTGGGTAAAGACAAATGTTAGAACATCAGTCAGAAATGTGTGGTAAGTTCAGAAAATGACATGGCTTTTTTTGTGATGCAGCCTTTAAAACCACAAAAAGGTGACACATATTTAATGGTGATACAATGATATCCAAAATCTTAGATGATATATAGTCTCCTGTCACCATAGCAATAAAATAACGATTCACTGCCCAGCCCTATGTTTCAAATTAATCATTTGTTCCATGAAACGTCAAAGAAAGTGTGAAAAATGCTCATCTCAATTTCCCAGAGCCCAATGTGACGTCATCCAATCGTTTCTTTTGTCCAAAGAACAGTCAAAAAAACAAAGACTCCTCATTTATTATTAGAAATGACACAGAAAAGCAGAAAATAGTCACATTTAACGGGCTAAACCAGCAGTTTTTTCCAACTTTTTTAATCTGAAAAACGACTGAAACAATTAATCGATTATCAAAATAGTTGGGGATTAATTCTCTAGCGATCGAATAATCAATATCCTTGCAGCTCTAATACAGGCAGTGTCTTTCTGTACCTTAGTTTGCTCTGTGCATTGCCTTCTGGGTCAGAAAACTCTGAGTCAGAACTGGTTCTTTTCCAGGAGGGGTAAAGAGACAGGGTGGAGGGTTTGGACAAAGACTCTCCCTCTCTTCCCTCTCCTTTCTGAAGTGCAGGCACTGCCTCTCTATCGTCATCCTCTCCATCATCCCCTCTGCTCTCCTCGGTGCTCGGCTTTTTCCCCTTCCCTCTGGATTTCTTCTTTTTACTCTGAGGTGAGGCAATTAATACATGCGATTAATACAAACAAAAATGTGTGTTTTGTAGCAGGTTTCAAACTGCTTCTCACTTTCTTACCCCTGAGGATTTGCCTGACACAGCTGCATCCTTTGCTGGTTCAGAAGGTTTTGGTGTTTCAGCGGGTTTTGCTGGGGAGACACCCTCGTACTGAGGAAGAGGCGTTGGGTAAAGAACAGCCGGCCACTCGACACTCACACCTGGAGCTCCCTGAAACATGAGCCTCTGCAGAAAACGTGCAAAACCAACTGTCATGTAGTGTTTTTGCAAGATACATGACAAAAAAAAAAAAAAATCAGCAAATGTGGAACCATTTTGTACCTTAAGTGAGGCAAGTGTAGACCCAAGCTCCTCTCCTTCACCAAATTTCCACTTCACACCTGAGAGACAACACTGAAGTCCCTTCAGTGCAGCCTGGATCACCTGCACCAAGGAGTCAAGGGCACACACTAGTCAACTATGATAAAGGAAGTTTTTGCCCATCGAAACTTTTATCAGAACACAGCGATTATCCATACCTTGCAGTAGAAGAGCTCGTCAGTGTTGGGAGGTTTGGGTGACTGCAGAGTTTTCAGAAAAATGCTGAAAGATACACTTCTGTGTTGGTCATCTAAAGGTGGCTGACCAGGAGTCCTGGGGAAAAACAAGCCGGTCGAACACAGAAACAATTACAACCAAGAATTTCAGTGAATTAAATGTTTCTTTTTGTTTGTTTGTTTGTTTTTGACCACTTTAGTGCAAGGGGGAAAAAAACTGAAAACAACACTCACATATAATCGTCTTCTAAAATGATATGGTGTACTTAATGGATTCTGTTTGAAAAACAGATGCGACAGATGTTTTCTGGTCTCTACCAACTCCTGGAGGAAAAATGTGTCTTTTTAGCTGCTGAACGCTCAACTATAATCACTAGACAGTAGTAGTGCTGTGCATGTAGTGAGCAGGAGGTATTTGATACTTTCTCTCTGAAAACAACTGACTGCTATGACTGAAAATGACACAGTGTGAGCAATGAGAGTGAACCAAATCAGTTACGTTTTCGGGAGGACAGAGAAACAATAAGTTGAAACTCACTATAAAGCTTCATACAGCCGAGGGAAGCTACAGATACAGTTAATAACTCTGTCAGGTCATCACTACAAGCAACTCTTTCACATTATATTTAAATTTGATAGATTGCTTTAGCAAAAATATTAATTACAGCTGCTTTAAGTCCCAGGAGGAAGCATTTAGCTAGAAATTAAAACTATATAGAGGCTGGTTTGAGAACCTAGAATGCAAATAAATATCACATAAAGCCTACCTGAGACAGATGTTTGCCAAACAGGTTAAAGCAACACGGCGTAACTCAATATTCGGCTGGGATTGAGAACTGTACAGCAGCAGGAGTCCATCTTCACACAGCAGGTCGCTGAGGTGCTACGAATAAGACAAAAACTCAATATAAATGTTCAATAACATATCAGGTATCACAATACACTTTCACAAAGCTTACACAAATATTTACCTGGTTGCACTGAGGTCCATTGCCGTACACTATTGTGGAGAGTGCCAGGAGAACGTCAGGGTGTGTCCACGCACTGCAAACCTTCAGCGCACTGGTGGTGTACGTTACCAATACATCCAGCGTCTGCTCGTCTGTTATCACCTTCGGCAACAGTGAAAACAGACATTACGAAAAACAAGGCAGTGCCAGCTTGCTCATTAGTACAGCACATTTACATATGCAGTCATGATCTGGTCAGGTTGTTACCTTCAGCTGATTGAGCAGGTGATGTATTAACTGGCAGAGTTTGATGACTAAATGTTCTTGACTCAGCAGCACAAGAGAGGTGGCGTGCTTCAGCAGACTGCACACATCCTAAAATGGGAAATAAGAGGCTCAGTACAAACAACATCTTTTATAGCAGCAAAACAAAACAATACCTAATGTTTTATCATGTATCTTGATTTCGTAAAGACACATGTAGGAAAGACAAACCTTTTCTTTTTTTTTTTTTTAGGAAACTTCAGGTGTTGTTTCTAATTAGTTACTATGGTTTTTTGTAAAGCTGATCTGAGTGAGAATAAAAATGTACTCATTATGGGCAAAATGTAATTTTTATCTTTCCTGATTATCTACTATTAGCTTTCATTAGCTTATCGAAATACACCCCTCCCGCCTTCCATCAACTTCACTGTCTGAGTGCATGACATGAAGAGGACTTTCACAAGAGTGAACACAAGGAAGGCCCCAAGAACAGACAGAATATCCAGATGTGTCCACAAAGCCAGCACTGCCCAGCTGGCAACAGGTTTTTCTTTTTTGGAGATCTTCAACCTCTACCTGGCGCAGTCTGTTTTTCCTCACATCTTAAACTGTCAACAATGGACCCTTACCCACAGAAATCTCACTCCACTGGCTTGAATGAGAACTGGCCAGTAGCTCTGACCTTCACTTATTGTCTGACCATCAATTTAAGATTAACAGGACTGCGTTAGAAGAGTGACAGAGGTCCCTGTGGTCCTCTCTAGTCAATACACTTAGTGAAGAAAGTCTGTCAGTGTCTCTCTCTACCATGTAAGAGGCCTTACAGTCTGCCCTTCAAGGTGCTAAAGACTTTCTCCACCTGCACTATACGCGCTGACAGGCAGCATCTTCTCCTGGTTTGGGAACAGCACCGAGAGGGACTGTCTGCAGAGGGTGCCGCTTTCAGCAGATAGTCAGTTCTCAGCCCTACAATACATTTACACCTGGAAGTGCAGGATGGGGGATAAGCATTTAAAAAAAACAAACAAACAAACAAAAAAACCCACTTAATCACCACAGCAACAGACTCTCTCAAGGTGTTGATTCCAGGTCATAAATCACTGACTCTACACACATGACCTATCACTGGCCTACATGTAGCACATCACTGCCATACTGACGTCACTACAGAAGTTATACTGCATATACGCACAAGTTGAGTGTTGTGTCTGAAGCACACGCTGAAAAGTGAAAATCATTAATGGCCTAGGCCCAGGCGACACAGCTGAAAAACCTATTTTATAGATAGTAAAGTTTCATATAGGTCAATGTCGATAATTATTGATCATGTAGTTTGTGACTGGCAACTTTTTGTGCACTCTAAGAGGTGGGTGCAGCTAAGGTGATAAAATGAGTAAATACCACAATATTTTTGACAAAATACCTCAATACTGAGACAGTATTATAGAGATGACTACTGGTGATTTCACAAAATGACATTTATTGATAAATAACCATCAGTAAAGTAGAGTAAGTAAGTTCAGAAAATTGCATCACTTTACTGTAATGACACCTTTTCAACCAGGTAAAAACAACACTTATGCCATATCACAATATAACGATATCCAAAATCTGTCACAATATCTTGCCTCAGATCATGATAGGGTACATTATTGATATATTGCCCAGCCCTATAATGGCCACATTGTTCATTGTTTCGCTTTTCATTATTATTTTTTTTTATAT
>JAQLOL010000006.1:12671772-12687166 GCA_029783665.1 Naso thynnoides
TGCCAAAAGAAAAAAAAAAAAAAAAAGCACAAGCTTTGGGTCACCAAGAGGTATACACGGTGAAAACATTCAACCATGGCACTCTAATGTCAAGTGTTTCTAAAAAAAAACCAAAAAAAAAACTGAACAGTTTTATAATGCAGATTTCACAGTTGACAAGGCACAGCCATCATACCATTGGTGCCACATTTGACTCCTCCTCCTCCTCCTGTTTATCCTAATATGAACTGTTTCCTCTCTTCCCATCCTATCCTGTTCCTTTGAACTCTACAGAGAGACACACAAGAAGGTCAAAGGACAGTAGTATATGTTTAAAAAGAAAAATTTTCTTAACAAATCAAACATATACATGAGGACAGTCAATAGAAGGAAAGTATAGAGAAGGCCGAGAGATAGTTGGAAGAAAAACAAATGCTTATGAGAAGGAATGACGGGGCCTGGCGAGACTCATCTCAGCTGAAAAAAATGAAAACTAAAACAAAAACAGCAACCAAAAAGTGGAAACACAAAAACACAGCATAAACAGGTAACAGACAATGATCCGGATTGGTTGAGTGATGTGAAGATTTCCCCTCCAGCTTTGAGGCACACAATTGCTTTAGATGAGGCGAATCTAGGTGCGGGAGCGGGAGCGGGAACGTGAGCGGGAACGCCGTGGAGAGTAACGTGGAGACCCTTTGCTGCGACGGGGGGAGTAGCTGCGTGACCTGCTCTTGCTTCGGCTTCGGCTGCGGCTACGAGAGCGGGAACGACCATAGCTGGGGCTGCGTGGACCGTCCATCTTCACACGAATGTAGGCTGTTTCCCCCTAGACACACAAATGCACACAGGTAATTAAGCATCCACTACCATGTGTAATCAGACAGAAGAAGAAAATTACTGCAGCAACAACAAATGTGTCAGGTAACAAGCCAACAATCTAAACCCCATTTGCACATTCTACTAAGTAAAACATAGACCAGTGCTTTCACTTACACCCCTGAATTTTTAATTGACAACCATATCTAGGCTTGGGTCGATGTCTGGTCTGGTGTATGGGCTCAAACCAGTTTCATTTCATGCAAATCAGCTAAACCGGCATTTGTTATTATGTCAGATCCTGGCAAAGTGAAAGCAAACATCAGCAGCAACACGTACCAAGACCCAACGGCCCGACATAGTGCATAAATTTAATTTGTTTTGCATTAATAACAAGCAACAAGACGATGTGATTAAGATATTCTCATGTTTGATTTGACTGTGAAGAACAATGAATGACAGCCTGAATGTGCGCACTCTTTGGTTAAGAGCTCAAGCTGCCACTGCACAGCTCCATGTAAGGTTATCAAGACACACAGTCTTAAGTTTAGCTATTAGTGTCAGGAGGAAGGGAATTTTCTATCATTAACTACAGCTCAGATAATCATCATTTCTGCACTGTATCAATTGTGGAAGCTCCAGAAACGTTGGAAAGCTTAACAGTGTCTGTATTTGTAAAATAAGCTGGAGGTCTGTTAATGTGTCGCACAGCCACAGCTGAGACGTTAGCTTAGCTGGCAGCATCATATAATCCACATTTCTGCACTGTATCAACCAAAGAAGGCCCAGAAACATTGAAAAACTTGACTACGTCGTGTCATTACATAATTCCACAGTGAAAGTTAACGTTATAAAGTTTGTTGCACAGCTCCAAAGTATTCACAAACAGCAATGTTTTGGTCTCAATGTCCGGACGTTAGAGATGTCAGGAGAATCTCAATGCTGATAGGCTGTTGCAACACAGTTTGTGTAACTCGGCTGAGACTTGCGACACCCAGTGTTGAAAGTCTGGTATACTGGTTCGGTCGGATATTTGGTTTAATATCAAACTGGTTTAGACCTTTTTACACCGACCCAGGCCTATTCATGTCCATACCCAAAACAGACATCACCTGAAAGACTTCCTTTGGGGAAGCTACTGGTCTAATAAAACATCTATACCGTGTTAAACTGTGGCCATTTCTGTCCTCACTTTACTGTCATGACAATCACTGTTGTAAGTGATTCTGTCAGCTACACATGTCCATGTATGACAGTGAGCAGGAACACTAAAACTAATCCTTACCAGTTATATTTAGATTTACAGCAGGAAACTCAGAAGCTTTGAGTTTTAGAAGTCTTCAGCAAAAATAGGTTTGTGTTGACACGACATGATGACTAAAAGAATGAAGTTAATTTAACTGCTGATCTAAAATTTTGAAATGACAACTCCAATATCAAAACATTACCGGATTGGGAACATAGCTATAGCCAGAATGTAAGGTCCATATCCACAACTTACTGTGAAAGCATGTTTATTTGTCTTCTACAGGAAAAAGACAGAAAAGGCCAATTATATTTTTCGTGTTTGTGTTTGCTGTTCCTTAAAATGATGTTCAACCACTGGTAATGCCTTTACTTGGATCAACATAAGACAACGTATGTTTTGTCAAAATTATTCTGATAAGGGGCGCCCAGTGGCTCAGTCGGCTCTGTCCTTGCGCAGCGGACCCGGGTTTGATTCCACCTGCGGTCCTTTGCTGCATGTCATCCCCCCTCTCTCTGCCCTGTTTCCTGTCCACTCTTCAGCTGTCCTGTATATAAAAGGCACAAAAGCCCCCCCCCAAAAAAATCTAAAAAAAATAAAATAAAAAAATTCTGATTTAAAAAAAAAAAAAAAAAGCATCTCTTTTCACTGTCACGCCATGAATGACAGGCAAAGCTAGAATTAGGACGCCAAGCATCACTGTCCTTTTACTCAGTTATTTTCACCCTCACTCTTGCTTCCTTCACCTGAGAAGACTTTTCAGTTCCAAAATACAGTCCCACAGCTGTTCTTTAAAAAGTAAACCTCAGGTTTTAATGCTGTACGTACCTCATGAGAGCGAAACTTGGTGTTATCTAATTTACGGACAGCGTAGCTCATGTCTTCTTTGCGTACAAACTCCACCACTCCGGTGCCATCATGGTACACATCAGCATAACATACATCACCTGCCTCTCGCATGTGATCCTTCAGGTCCTGCCAGCTTCCACTGGGAGGTAGGCCTGACAGGAAAAGGTGGTGTTAAGACCTTTTTGATGAACTATACACATTGACAAAAAGAAAAGCAATACTATAGAGGGAGATATATATAACCCACCTGACACCACAACCCTGTACTCTGAGCGTCTGGACGGGGGAACATGCCTTGGCCTCGGGGGTCCCATTGCTCCACCGACACCTCCCCTTCCGCTTCTGGGAAATTCAACGCGCAGACGGTAGCCATCATAGTCATAACCATCACGCCCTTGAACAGCATCCTCAGAATCCCTGTGGAATCAAACAGTTAAATAAACATACAAAATCTTGCAAATCAGCCCGGATATTTTTTGTTTGATTAAACGATAAAATGTACATTCACTGTGGCTGCAACTAACTGGTATCTCATCAACAGTTCAAAGCACAAGCTATTTAATCTGTCAGACAAGAAAAAGAAGCAGCGTTCACATCTGAGAAGTTAAAAACCAAAAAATGTTGCAAATTAACTTGAATGGCTGATTATCAAAATGTTTACCAATTATTTTTCTGTCCATCAACTAATCTCTTAGTCACTGCAGATCTAAACACAAATGTTCACCTGTGGTCTAAATTTGCCTCAAAACTGGTTCAGCCAGATTGCAAGTGTATAGCATACGTCTGCTGAAAACAGGTTTGGGTGCAGCCAACAAAACCTGCACTTGGGTGCCAAATCAAGCACCTCTCACTGTAACTGATGCAACAATGTTTAACACCACCACAGGCTATTGCCTGAAAAAATACCAACGCATTAAATCACGGTCCCTCTTAGGCAATTGAACAATAACTGCACTAATTCAAAGACAGGATTTACTGTAGCTCGTGCCTAACAAACAGGCACTGGAGTGAATGTGAATATTTCCATGCGCTCGTATATGTTTTGAAAGGGTTTCAGCGAGACATGGCGGATCACTGCAGCTCACCTCGGGTCTTCAAACTGCACGAAGGCAAACGGTGGTCCTCCTTTTCGATTTTTCAGATCAATATCACGAATGGCTCCATATTTGTAAAATAAGTCTTCAATGTCTTTTGAGCGGATGTCGGGGGGCAAATTCCCCACGTAAATCCGACAGTCGTTACTCCCCGCTGGCCCTCGAACTACAGACATCTCAACAAAACTAGCGCTAACGTTAGCTCACTTAGTTAGCAAGCTAGCTCACGGGTTCCCTCCGGCCAAACAAACGACAAAAAATATATGTTTTAGCGGTTTACTGTATAAAGGATGCTATTGTCGAATGAGAAGTTAACTACAACCTATTTTAGCTACAGCTGAAATCCTTTAGTATAGATTCCAACACTATCAAAATTTTTGCATTCGCATTCCTCGGATTACTCCTTCATATCGTGATGCCACCATCAGATTTAAAGTATCGCACACCGCCACCTACCGGCCCGGAGTGCGAGGAACTCAAGAGCAGTTTACAATAAATGGGACGTTTATGTCCACAAGCGTTTGAATCATTGTGGACTTTTGAGCTTTTTTTTAATTAAATCTAATTTTAGGTTAACTGTCATAGTATAAAAACACACCACTATATTCGTAAAATCTCGGTAATAGAAAAGTTTACTTTTTTTTTAAGCAATCAGAATATCGTAGCAATACTTTTTGTGCAGTCAGGGATTAAAAAAAAACAAAAAAACACAAATCTTTGCATGTAATCTATTTGATAGTGTTTTTAAGAATCAGTGCAATAGTGCAAAGCATATCGCAATATCGACATGTATTTAAATTTTCCTGGCCCCTAGATTTAAATGTATAGAACGCCTTTTCATACTTTTCTCATATAACACAAGTACACTTGTATATATATTTTGAAGGTGCAACAGGATTGGACTGCTCATGTCACGTCCAGGACTGATCAGAACCAGGTGTAATCCAAAATCAAATGCATCCTGACTATATAGTATTTGACAAGAAACAACAAAAACAACTGAATCACAAATAACACTGCCGATGAAGACAGTGAGATGCAACTGAAAGGTCTTGAAACAAGAATGCTTGGACAACCTGAAACAATAATTCCTGAGCAGAGTGATGCCAGTGCAGAGGCACAGAAACATTTTACTTGGACCTTGTGTTAGTTATTTTGTCTATTTATTATTTGCAATCATCATCATCATCTTACAAACTAAAGAGAACAAAAAAGTTACAACTTAAGTTTTTATTTGTCAATAACTTAAAATAAAAAGCTGAATTCAAATATAAAACTTATACATATTTACAATTCAAGCTTTCCGGTGCACAGTGTCAGACAGCCACAGCAGCCATTCATTACAATCTTAAAATTAACATAAAACAATAAAAATCATGCATCACTGATTTGTACACCACACTCCAATGCTGTATGAGTCCTTCTTGTCTACGTTTGTGTCCAAGCATCAAGGCCACTGACTTGACGTGTTTTTCAAAAGAGTTCCTCAGTCCTTCTTGGCTTGCTTTTCTCTGCGCCTCTGTCTAACCTCAGACAAGATTTTGAGGAGTGACAGCAAAATGGGGACACACATGGGCAGAAACAGTGGTATGTAGATCGCAAACTTCTGGTCATCAGGAAAGTACAAGAGGTGAAGGAGTGAAGGGTCAAAGAACGCTCGTTCTGATGCCAGGATGGCCTCTTTACTGTACTGTAGAGCAAAGCCGAGGTTTCCGGCCTCCAGCTCAGCCACAGCCAGCTGCAGAGACGTGACAGCGCTGGACACCTGAGTGACAACAACAACAATCACAGGTTGGATACAACTGAGACAGGAAAGGCAGATGTGACACACTTGTCATCATCTTTAATTCATTTTATTCTGCCATTGATTTATTGAGCTTTACTTTATGTTTATATAAATTAATAAAAGTTTTTCTTTTCTCAATAGTTTCTTTCTCATCTGTTGTCTGGACGTCCTGTGCAGTTAACATGGAAGCATCAGCGGCATTTTCTGTTAGCATGTAAGTTATAAATGTTTACAAAATGATCAAAGAAATATTTTAAAGGTTTAAGGTGCTGAAAGTGACCCACAATGTTCCTCCAAAGGTTTCTTCCAAAAGGCATTCAGTGCAAAAACCAACCGAAAAAACAACAACAACAACAACATTTGCATCAATCTTGTACAATCTCATGGACTCAGTGTGGCTCAATTCTCTGGAACTGAGTTGTGCACACACTATTTTAGTGATCAGGCCCCCCCAAAACAGAGGACCTACATGGCCAGATTTGTACATCAACACTGTTTTAATACGCAAAATCTGAGTCTGTGATTGTATTTAACATCTAATTGCAGTATTTAAAGACATAAACTATACTTGGTGTGACGGTAAAAGTACACAAAATTTGTAGACAGACTCATCAAAATACAAGTGTGTCTGCATCTTACCTGTTGAGCAATGTTGTCATTGATAACAATGTTTCCTATCTGGTCCAGCAGCTGTTCCAGTGAGGTTATGGTGGTGGTTGCTGTTGCAACATTTTCCACACTTCGACTCCACATGAGACGGTCCAGCTCCCAATCAGCTAGTCCTTCACTGCTGCACGGTGCCAACAGGAAGCCAGGGGGAGGAGTGGACGACTGCACACCCAGCAACAGTCTGACAGGACACAGTGCTGGAGAGTTAGCTTGGGTTGACAGAAAAAGCAACGCCTGTACTGTGTGTGTCCACTTACCGAAGCTGTGCAAGAAAGACTCCCATGACTTTGTTCATGTTGATGTTAACGTCAACAGGAAACACGGCCTCTGGTCCATAGAAACCATTAACATTATACACCTAGAAAAGGATGAATAGTGAAAGTTTTTGTTGAATTACCACCCGGCACAACAAAGTAAGAGTGCAGAATCACTTTGGAGCTGATAAATTCTGATGAATGAGATCTGCACTTATAATAAGCTATTCACAGTATTGAAGCAACACTTTGTAACTTTGACCGTCACCTGTTGCTTTGAAAAATGAAACTAAACAATGCACATTAGTACATCGTACAAAACAGTAATTATAGTGAAAAAAGGGTCATATTTTATGGAGAAAATGTCCTCTGGTTTTCCCTCTGATGTCCTACGGCTGCTCTGCCTCAACTCTGTGATTCACAGAGGTTCCTGAAAGCAGCGTGTAGGCTGCTTGCAGACTGAAGCAGGTAGTTGTTGGGGACAGCTTCGCTAAATAAAAGGCTGCAGACAAACAGAGCAATTGTTGGACATCAGAGGGAAAACCAGAGAATATTTTCTCCATAAAATATGACCCTGTTTCACTACAGTTGCTTTTTTGTGCGACATATTATGCATCGTTAAGTTTCATTTTTCCGTTGCCCTTAAAGTATCTTACCATAATTCCACCCCACCGAGGAGAGTGAAACGCATTAGAGGGCACTTCCTGTTTCTTGCTGTCATGAATATGAAGAGGCGAATGGTAGGCATCCGGCACATACAGAAGAAAATTCAGCACTGGGTTGGAAGATGCAGCATTTGAGCCTGGGAAATAAACAAAACTGTTTAACACATATTCATACACAGGAACAAATTAGATGTTTCATGTGTATAACAGTGTGCGTTCTCTTTTACCAAGTCTAGCCTCCACGGGGTTGATGACATGTGCCAGGCTGTCGGAGTTGAGTGTGTAGGCACTGCGACTGCTGTCAAAGCGCGGATTGACACCGAGCATGGCATAGTACAATATCTGCGAGGAGAATACACTCATTAACACACATGTTGTAGCGTGGGGGCCATATGCTCACACATTCGCAGTATCACAGTACCTGAGAATCGACACTGAAGTTAGCCAAAGGGGCCAGTTTTGTAAGCAAAGGCTGAATGTAGGTCTGAACAGCATCCTCTATGTCCCAGTGTAGCCGGTGTGACTTTGGGTCGGGGTTCAACAGACTGAATGTTATCTCATAACCTTAAGACAAGATGAGAAAAAGCAGAAAACAGGAAAATGTTCACAAAGTTAAGTACATACTGATTTAAACATAAATGAAGTTGGTAGACTTTACATAAGTGCTGAATCAAAGAGCAACCTGGGCTGGATTTGAAGGCTCTCATACTGTCAGCGATGCTCTCTTTGTTGCCAGGGCTGAGACGGACTCTGTCGCTGAGTGCAGCAGTGATGTCAGTGTGGCTAAAAGACATCACCTGCAGCACCTGCTTGATCCGCGGCTCAAGGTGAGCAAGCAGTTGCTCTAGTGTCCTGCCCACTCTCATCTGAGCAGCAATACGAAGGAGGGCTGTGCGTCGCTGACCAATATACACATCCACATCCTGAGAGACAGGAAGGTACAGCTCAGTTATAGGTATTGTATTATCTCACACATATCAAGAGGGACACAAATGACTTATAATTCTGTTTGCCTGCTCTGCAAAGGATGATGTATTTAGATTTAGATAGTTATTAGGCAGAGACTCTGCAGAAAAGCTCTTTTTTTAGTTCAAAAATACCCTTCAATGTGAAAAATAGAAAAAAAACATTAAAACATCTTATAGTTTGAACCTCAGGCAGCAGTGAAGATGACTCCGGGATCACATACACAACCAAGGAACCACATGGACTCTCACTGAGCATGTGCAGAGACAGATCTGCCTCTAAAGAGGAAGAAGAAGACAGACAGGCAGAATTTACTACTTGTAGTCCCACTGAGATAAGAAAACATTTGCAGGTGAGGAGCTTAAAGCTGGATTTAATACACAGACATCTCACCTGCAGCAGTGGGCTTGTTCAGGGCATCCTCCTCCATGATTGTAGCTGTGCGGTATCTTGTCTCATACCTGTACTTCAAAACTGTGTCTCCTGGAAACAAAAGTTTTTTTTTTTTTTTTTTTAACTATAGTTACATTACAGCTTTCATATTTTTTAATAATGTGATCACAGGCAGCGTTAATAAGTCACCATCTATTGCGTGTTTCTCATCCTGAGTCTGTGTCAGCGGGACCTTCTTCTGTTGTTCTGGTGTCACTGTTCCACGTGCAAACACAACCTCCACGTCAGCACTCAACTGCAGCTGCAAAAAGAAAAAAAAAGAAATAAAACGGGAATTTTTCAAAAAGGTACACACATTAAAAAAAAAAAGGAAGATAAGACGGGCCACATGATAGGAGGATGTGAGTCACTGGAAGGAGCACTAACAAACCTGCAGGTCAGCCAACTCTTGTATCTGACTGACAGGCAACCAAGCACGATACGTTTCGGTTGTTCGCCACCACAGAGGGACTCCCAAGATGATGACCAATGCTGCTATGGACAAAGCAGCAAGCTGGCCCCGTCTACGCTCTAAGAGACATACATGCACAGCAAGATTGAACAGATATAGATAATAGCTAGGCAACTGACATGTCATAAATCACAGTGCCAAATATCATATAGCATAGTAGGAGGACTATAAATGTACTGTTCTGTGAAATCTCACTGGGCAGTGGGCACCATTAATTAGATGTTTCTACAATAACAGACTGAACTGGCAAACATACTTCAGATTTATTAAACTATTAAGATGCAGACAAGTAACGTAACGTATCGCCTTAGACAACACTCATTGTGAACAGATCTAACGTTAATATACTCATGAAGACAAACGAACACAATTTACAATTCACAAAAAACTAACGTGCTTCGTTTTGCTAAGCAGGACTTTAGGAATATTAGTGTTGTACTTGACTGAGGAATAAATAAAATGTAACAAAAAAAGCAGGTGTGCTAGCCAGTGATAACTCATTGCTGCAACTGCTGGTGGCAAGCTAACTGTTAGCTTTCAGACATATTACATATATAAAACAACGGCCGAGTGCTCTGGTCCCTATATCTGTTGTACATGCTAAATGTGCTACAAAAAACGGCTGTAAACTACTGAAAACTGTTATGTTTTTATTTTTGACGGAAGAAAATTCATTTCAATTTCAGTTATGAGTTTACTCACCCACTTCCGTGGTAGCCATTCCTGTTAATGAACTGAATGGGGTGCGCTTGTTTTTACGTCACACCCAGCCAAACATCACGTGACCAACAAATCGCGAGATTCACAAGGCTACAGAAATAGTAACTCGTGATCAAGATAGCAGCCAACAACTGATTCAGTTGAACAGATATCGCAATATACACACGCCTGTCCTTCCCTAAAACGAAAAGTCCGAGAAGTTTGTGGGTGTAAAGCAAACAAAGTGCGACAGCAACCAAACGGCCCACCCCCTAATAATATTGAACGCTCTACCCTAGCGCCCCGTGTGGTGGCTTAAGAGTTGCCCGACTAAAAAGCCCTTGTACATTTGTACGTTTTTTTTTTTTTTTAATAAGCAAACAAGAAGGTCAACTGCAACTGCTAAATGTCACAAATTACATATTGGTTTGCATTTTGTTGGGGAGTGTTGTTTACATGTATGAAGGAGAAAAAATAATTACAAGAACAAGACAATACAGCTACAGCAAACTAAGCTAACTACGGGTGAAGACAGACTGCAGGACTGTAACGTAAGAATGTACAGATGTTTGTATAATATAAAATATATTGTATAAGCCCATTAATACACGTCTGTGTACAAAAATAAATAAACTGGACAGCATTAAAAAAACATTTTTTTCTTTTAATTTACTGAACTGTACTTTTCCATCAATGTTTTATGTAGAAGAAAGCTGTATTTTTCAGACAGGCGTTGTGCGCTGATGCTAAATATTAAGAATGGATTCCATACACCAAGCTAATAGAAAAATAATAATTAGTCTAATTATTATGTTAGATAGCCTGTACTGCAATATTGGTTTAAATGTAACATTTAGCTAACTGGGAAAAAAATTAGCTGGATGGGGGGGTGTCGTATTGTGATGCAATATTGCATAACTGAGTGACAGAAATACAAAATAAAATAGCATCCAAAGAGAAATGATTGGGTTGGACATCATGAGAATAGAAGCAATAATGTCACACAAAGAGATCTCTGCTTGTTTTTAATGTTTATTTAATTTTTCTCCACTATTTGACACACCAAGTGCTTCAAGAACAATATTAACATCACAAACATCACAGTATCCAACACAGCAGTGACTGTTTCCCCCACTGCGAACCCCACATATTGGTCCACATTATGGCTGTGTTTACAGAAACCATCTCCTCTTCCTGTGGGGTGTGCTGGGGGGGAATCATGGTGGGGATGACATAAGCATCACATAATATCGACACCTTCACACAACTGAATACATTAATTACTGGATGAAATTTAATTCTAATGTTATACTGAGAATAGACACACAAGATGTTTCTCTGATTAGTGGTGATTAGAAGCGTGTTAACAGAAAGGTTAGGATGAATCAGGATAAATTCCAGTGTGTCGTGATTTATTACACCGTGGTCTACTGACCTCTGCTGGAGCTATCTGAAAGTACAACCAGCACTCCTCACATTCAGACAGTCGCTCAAAGGATCAACTCAAAATGAAAGGTCTTGTCACCTTGTCCTTCAACAGACGCACTGATATCAGTTGGTCCAATTGTCAGTGAGGATGTAAGTAAAATATTTCAAGGATGAGCCAACACTGTGTTCTGACAGAAGCGAAACACCGACACACACATGCTGATCCGGCCTGCTCGGGAGTGGCTCAAGATTAACCATGTGGGGGAGAAAAGGAGAAAGCACTGGGTGTGAAGACAGGTGCAGCTGAGAAGAGGCATGAAGTGAACACTGACTGATTATCTTTTTGACTGTTAAAATTTTGCAGCCTCTAACTTCCTGTCTCTGAGCCCAATAACTGTTAAAGACACATAAAATCGATTGCCGCTTCAGTCGTTTATTATCCCAAAACTGATTTCACTTGTTGGATTAAATAGAAAAAATATAAGCCTGTTCCCTTTAGTATTGTAGTTTCACATTGTCTTTAAATACGTGTATCTAATGGTGTAATTTTAATAACTGACAACTCTAAAGTACAGTAGACAGCGCAGGCCTGTGACTGATGGAGGAGTGAGGGGGAATAGCAGAGCAGATATAAGACTACAATTAGACCACAGTTAAATGTGGTAGTTTGATGTTTAATAGGCGTGATTAGCCACATAAAGGGACTTTCCAGCAGCTCCATCGGTTCCAGAGGACTCGTACTTGCCAAGTGCAGCCTGACCATTTGCCTGAGGAAGAGAAATAAAAAGTGTAATTAACTATACCGCAAGAGGAAAGTTTACTATGCAAGGATGTGACTGATTGAAAGTTAGTAAGTCTAACCTCAGCACGCTTGATGAACTCCTCAGTGGCGGCCTTCTCGTTGCTCAGCTCTCCTCTCCATGCGTTCAGGGCAGAGGCCTGCAGGGCGCGCCCGTAGGAGAAAGTCAGGGCCCAGGGCTTGGCCAGCGCACAGTTGTTGATGGCATTGAGGTTCACGCTGGCCTCTTCTTCAGACTGGCCACCTGACAAGAAAGTCACTCCTGAGGAAAAAAACAAAAACAAGCACATACACGTTATCTAACTGTTCAACATACACAACAATTTCATGCGATAAATTAATAATAAATATTAACTATGATTTTGATAGAGAAGTTTTTTGGTAAAATTCTTTTGAAAATGAACTACTTTTAAAACTTAATGTAAACGAAAATACAGGAAATGATATTAAGTAACGGACCTATAACATTATGCATTCATACAATTATTGATAATACAGTGCCACAGCACTATGCTACTAGCACTAAGTATTTGAAATGATAGAACAGAAATCAATTAGTTCATATAATCTTTGTGCAGCATACAGGTATCTCAAGTTGGGATACAGATACTAATTTCTAATCTTAAGCCAAGATAACTTTTCTTTTATGTATGTCTGTGTCTGACCTGTGACGGCAGGAGGCACAGTGCGGCGCAGAGCAGTGACGGTAGCCATGGCGATTTCATCGCTGCTGTACTTGTTGGGGCAGGAGTGTCCAGCTGTGACCATGTTGGGTTTCAACAGTGTCCCTTCCAGGTACACATGATGGTCTGACAGAGCCTTGTACACTGCAGCTAGAACCTTGAAGCAGGAGAGAGACACACTCGTGCGTATCAGAAAACTGTGAGAGTACTGTCACTAACACGTAGTAAAATATAAACTTCACAGGGCTGACACAGTGGTTTGTGTTTTATAGATGAATATACTGCAAATTCACCTTCTCAGTGACGTACTGGCAACGCTTCAAGTCATGCTCTCCATCAGGAAGGATTTCAGGCTCCACAATAGGAACGATGCCATTCTACAACATATTATAAAGTACATTTTAATGGCAAACTTTCATATTTGTATAGATACACTGCATGGGTTTGTTATGATGTCAGAATTTTCCCCAAATTTCCAAATTTGATTAAAAAATAAATAAGTGAGGATCTTTAATGGTAACTAGAAAGAATCCTCAGTGACAAACGCCTACCTGCTGGCAGATGCTGGCATATCGTGCCAGAACATTAGCATTCTCAAAGATGGCCAGCTCAGATGGCGTGGTGTCGCTGATCTTCAGCACGCAGCGCCACTTGGCAAAGTCTGCACCATCCTTCTTGTACTGTGCACAGCGCTCAGACAATCCGTCCAGACCTGCACTCAAACACATACACAGATTCCTCCATCAGAGACACAGCAGGAGTTTTGTCAACGTGTGTGAGGTTTTGAGAGCGTGTGTGTCTAATGTCTCTTACCCTGGGTGGTGGTCTCTCCGTTTGTTCCAGCGAGGGGCACAACACCTTTGTCCACCTGTGAAGACGCAAACATAATTGGTTATCGTTTTGCTTCATAAGTGAAATTACACTTCATTACACGGTTCTGTCAAATGCTGTATTCTGATATTCAATTACAGCATTCTAATGTCTTTCAGTTTTGCATAGCAGACCGTTGCTATGAATAGTGGACCGTCTGGGCTGTCGTTCTGACCGGCTGCGGAAGTTCAACTCCTGTCACATCAATCTACAGAAAGACCTGGGGTGAGACACCATTACTTTCCATTAGGCTACTCCCTCGGAAAAATGCTGAAATATTTTTCTAATATTAGTTTGAATATATTTGGAGAGAACAGAACTCTACACTCTTGGCTAGCGGCACAAGAGTTGCCAACACAGAAAAGGAAAGCGGAGCAAGAAAGAGAAGTTAAAAGACACAAGGAGCTGGATGACAAGGGAATGAATAAAATCAGAGGAGAGACACGAAGTTACCACGAAATAGAACACAGCATGGGCCATGACTGTGTTTAAAGACAGGTTAATTAAAAAGAAAATGAAAATGAAAAACAGACTTTAACAGTTTGCCACTGGCTCACCGTTGCTATGGACGTAGTTCCTACAACTCTGTAGCGGACAACTTTTTATTTGAAGCAATTAAGTAATTAATCAATAAAATCATATTTAGATCTATATTTTGTGTCAAAATATTTATGTCTTTAGTAAGTAGCTGTGTAATAAGCAAAGATTACGTAGATGTAATGTACAGTGAGCTGTGTCACCCTGTCACAGTTTATTTCTCTGCAGTGACCTGCTTGAGTTAAATTATCCTTTTTTAAACATCCTTCAGATTCACAAGTGCAAAATTTTACTTAAATAAATTGACATTTTAGATTATTATCTACAGCATTTGATACGAAATATCAACTTTCAACTAAGCACAACTGTCCAGAGCATTCGTCCCGACTACTCTTTCACCCAGTTTCTCCTCTCAGTGTGATCTGCTGTTATGGGTGGGTTTGTGTGTAGCTAAACATGCTGACGGCAAGTCTGTGTTTCCATATACAGTGTAGGAACCCTTCTAGTTTTACCAGCAAAGAAATTATGAAAATGATTTTGCCTGCTTAGCTGAAATTCTCTGCTGTAGTTTATCAGCTCTGTGTGTGTGGAGCAATTCAGACCAAAAGCCACCAAATAAGGCAGAGCTTCACACACTTGAGCTTCGGGGACTCAGGCTGAGCGTAACAAACCATGTACAAATACAGCCAACAGTGGAAACCAAATATGGGTTAAAAAGTGTTTGGGGTTTAGTTGAAATGGTAGAAATAGGAGAAAAGATGAGAGTTTCTGTCTTACTCAGTTAAGAAAGTTATTTGACGGTGGGTTAAGGTTGAACTACACCACAGAGCTTCGTGTACCTTGATGCCGACAACAATGCCGCGGTCTTTGATGAGCTTAGCGAAGGGAGTGCCGTCGTCTGTGCTCTGGTAGAGGGTTTCGTGGAAGAAGATGACCCCTCCGATACAGCTGTCGATGCGCTGATCGGCTGTGAAGAGCAGCTGGCGGTAACGGCGCCTGTTCTCCTCTGTGTTCTCAACCCCGATGGGGTTCAAACGTTTCGCCATGCTGCCTGTAGACAACACAAATACATGCACACACACATTTGCTATTCATGCAAAACTGTTTGTTTTCAGACAAACCTTGATGATAAGTCCAATGCATGAGT
>JAQLOL010000006.1:12687194-12704390 GCA_029783665.1 Naso thynnoides
CAATGCATGAGTATGTAAAATGCAGTTGAACATCAGTTTTTTAGCAAATCTGTCAGTCAGGAACTTTATGCAATTATTTGAGCTCTGGATTAGCACAACTGCACTCTAAGTTGAGTTGCAATAGGATAGTGACATCAGAAATGACCTTTTGTCTGCAAATGTGTGAATGAAAGTAGGTTTGGTGCAGAGAGCTTAAAAATTTTGAGATTTTTTTTCAAATGACAATGAAGTTTAAATGAGTTTATCACAAGTAACTGATAATTATGTATGAAAAGGAGTTGTTATTTATTTCTTTTTTTTAGCTTTTTGTGGTTTTATTTAAAGACAGGACAGCTGAAGAGCGGACAGGAAACAGGAAAGAGAGAGAGAGAGGAAATGACATGTCAAAGTGCCACAGGGTGCAATAGAACCCTTGGCCGCAGCAGCGAGGACACAGTCTCTGTATATGAGGCCCCTGCTCTATCGACTGAGATTACGAGCTCATGCTGTAACATCATGTGAAATATTTTATAAGTAAAGCATTTATCTAACCACTTTGGTTCATAAGGAACAAGTTTTTAAAAGTCCTCTTTTTTCTATCTAAATATATAAATTGGTAGTGATTGTGACACGCATACCGGTGGACTCATCAGCTGCAAGGATTCCTTTTCCTGGAGCTACTATCCTCAGAGCGATGTCCTGCAGCTCCTTCTTCTGCTCGGGAGTCAGCGCTGGGTACTGGTGAGTCATGGTGGCTGAAAGAGAGAGAGGACCATAGAGAGGTCATATTGTTTTACGGTATGTCGACCTGGACCGCTGCCCAGCACTGGCCCCACTTTTTTTGTCCCTCTATTGTCCACATCATGGCCACTTCGCTGCAGCACTAAGCTTCTCTCGGTGAGGACGAGAGGGTGGGTGAAAATGACTAAATTCCTACAGCGTGGCACTTGAAGGCACACAATTCAAGACCCAGCTTGTGTGCGAGTGATGTGATGAAACCGAAGAGGAGTGTGAGCAGAAGATGCACTTCCTGCTCCGTGAGAGAAAAAAGACAGAATTGCTGTATTTGTTTAGTAAAACGCGGGTGTTTTTGACTGTCATTAGAGTCCAAACAAAGCTTTTATCACTGACATACATACCATCTGGGATCTACTATGACTGCGTTAACTCAAGGAAACGATGTGCCAACATGCACGCACACGCCTCAAACCAGATTATTTTGTTCCTTATTCCCTGCACTCTGCTGTAAATAAGCGGTTATGTAACCTCTCCCCTCCCCGCCCCATCTGAACCAGAGAAGAGAGAGAGAGAGCTTATGTAACAGGGCTCCTATATGCTCTGCTGCCAGTCCTCATTATAGCTGCAGGACTGGATGCAGCACAGCTCGTTTCTCTCTCCTCAGCAACACCACCACCCTTTTCCCTTAATGACATTATATCATTCGCTGTGCACTGCACGAACACATGCCTTTTATTTCTTTGCCTTGATTAATACAAGGCTTGTTTCCACATTTTTAGTCACCTCATGCAGTGTACTGCAACCTACCACTGAGCTCTCTAAAGCACGTTGCTGCTTTCTGAACTGCCGGACACATGCAAGAGGAACACCCACGGGATTTGTAAATTCCCATTTGAACACAACCCTAGAACGCATCATTCCCACTTATGCCTGGGAACAAGCTGTGACTTCCCTTTCTGGTTGACTGCTCCCAACGAGCGATGCAGCTGGCTATAGCTTTGTTCAACAAGTACAACAGCACGAACAACACTGGATCAGCTATAGATAAATCTATTTGATTGGTGGGAGTCACTCCTTTAGTGTCATCTGTGCATAGAGGTTTGCTGCACAAGGCTATAGAGTTACATTTTCAATCAAGTAAAAACTATAATCTAAGAATTAGGGCACTACTCTTATATCGGTTTCCCGATATTATTGGCCGATATTGGCCTATTGCAGATATATTGGTTTATGTTGGTACAGGCATATCTGTTCTCCATAGATGCCCATATGAAAACCGTTTTTTAAGGCTGAAAAAATACTTGGACTAGTGATTTAAAATGGTGTAATCACGTAATTTGTCCAGCAGGGGGCGGTCCCTTGTTTAATTTGTAATAAGTGAAGCGTTTACTGTTTGGTGCAGCGATGTTTGGAATCAAGCTTGTTAGATATCCTGCCTCCATTACATATCTTTGTCACACATATTTGATATCCACATTCAAAATATTATATATAGACTATTGGCCAATATATCTTGCATAGGAATTTTCTTACTCCCTAATATCGTTATTGTCATCAGCCTAAAAAATCCTACATTGGTCGGGCCCTACTAAGAATAAATGCATCATAGTTTAAAAGGAAATCTGTTGTCATAGTGACACAAATATACAATACTGAGAGAGTTTAGCATAGCTCAAAAATAAACTTGAGCACTGGATTCCCAGCTGAGGCTATGGTAGGACACTGCCCGACATTCCTTATATCCTGTGTTAATCCTCAGCTTAAACCTATGAGATAACAAGCGTTAGAGCTCACACACAGGCCTCTGGATGAAGACAGGGCGCAGTTACCACAACACAAGTAAAGCTCACTGCTAAAAGTTAAATTCTACCTGCACGTGAAATAAAAAGAGGCCAGGTCTGCAGGGTACAACTCTTCCCCCACGGGCATCAGCTAGACCAGGAGTATGACCTGCATGCAGACCACTTCAGTGAATGTGAGACGGTATTTACACTTGATAAAGGCCAAACAAAGGCCACCATCATGATGTGCGAGCCTTCAGTGCGCCCGTGTGTGCACACGCTGCACGGCCTTGCCTTGCCAGCCCAGACAAAACTCATGCTCAGCAAATACCTGTTATCTTTGTGTGAAGCTCCTGCATGCTTCAACAATTCATTTTGCTTCCAGTGCGGCTGGGTCTCTGCTAAGAAAACATTGCAAAATATTCGGCAGGGCCATGTGAAATCTCATTTTCACGCAATGGAAAGTTACCGAACACGTGAGCTTTTTAAAGCATAATGATAGTTTTAAAAAGAGAACAAGGACGCCAAGAAATCGGAAATGTTTGCGATCACTTATCTTTTATCTGCATGGACCTTGAAGGACAATGCCCGACTATGCGTGTGCAACCTGCCTCTGACATATGAGCAGCCTGCAGCAGGTTTGTTAGCAGTATACTATTTAACAGATGTACAAAAATATTAAAGAAATGTAGACAATGCAGCGTTTTACATCTGAGCACATTTTGTCATCAGAGGTGGATAAAGAAACAAGAGAAAACCAAAAGTGCGTGACGTTACTGGAAGCTATTTTAAACTAAAAATATCACACATAACTGTGAAGGACGGTTTTTGTTCACAGGTCCTAAGGGACAACAGCTTCTTTCTCAAAATTATGCAGAAATAGTCAACATTCACCACCAGAGAGGAAGCACTTCCACCTCCTCAAACTGTAGTCTTGACACAGCACCCTTGACCAGGCAGAGGTTGCATTCGTCACTGCTGGGGATATTTTGGCAGCAACACTGACTGTCAGGTGACTGAGGGTGTGTCCACTGTCTGGCCTGACTCACATCCCTGTTCCCTGTCAGTCTTTAGTAGGAATCGATGCTAAAACATGATTATTTCAAACAGGAATTATAAAGGGCACAAAGCAAAAGACAACTCGGTGTCTCTGTCAGAATTTCTGCTCGCCACACATTCACAACCCGTGAGACACAGACAGTAGTGTTCTCTATTTTAGTATGTGCTGTTCATGTCTCCAGGAAACACACTTTATCCAGAGGGAACTCAAGAACACGAAGCTCCAGTTTGTGCTGCACACTCAATAATCACCACCTGCTACCAGCCAAAGCACCACAAACTAAAACAAGGCAATCTACTGTGCTCAGTTTGAATTCTTTTTTTTTCCCTTTTTTCTCCTTTAATGAAAAGTGGCAAAGTCTCTCCAATGAATGATTGACTGGTTTAGTTAAGTACTCTACTCTACTCTACTCTTTATTTCTCAAGCGATCCAAAAAGAATAATGATAATTCCAATGATCCATACAAAACTCAAGAAAAAAAAAGAAGCTAAAAGGTTTAACTGATTGCGATTTAAATGGTGCATGCCTGGAAAATTCAGCTTTCCTTCTTCACAATTAGCCACTCCAAACTGGTGCCGACAGCTTTGAAAGGCCTGGTGGGAACATTTTACAGTTGAAGCTGTCTGGTTGACTCCATTTTGACAACAAAATGGAGGCTCACTGCCATTTATGTTCATTATTCATGGGTCTGATTACAGAGTTTGACTGTCTCACAGACCTGAGGAAGCTGATCCGATGCAGGACGAGGAGTCGGTCTGTGATGGTCTAATTAAAGTCCTGATGAAAGGAAAAGCCACCGACGAAGCTTCACACCTCTACACTTTGCTCCTCCTTGCTCATTTAATGCAGAAGTCTGATGTGTTTCTAACATCACATTCTGTAAACAATGGCTGATGAAAAGTTATGTTAGGGCTGGCAAATATATGAATTTTATATAAATGTCAAGAAAGGAGACCAGATTTGTTTTTTAGCTTTTGGATGTTGTCTTTGCACTTTACTTTGATCACAGTCTCTTTTCATAAAATTGCTTGACATCACAAATGTGGTATATAGCTGGGTTGTAGAAAATACCGATTTAGACTTTCTATCTTTATTCAGCCTGAAAATACCAATAAGTCCATACTGCCCAGTCCTTGTCCTGGGTTTCCCACGGTTTTTCATAGTAGAGCTTCCCAAACCTGCCTGGAATAAAAAAAAACATCTCCACTGACATCAGAAGAATTTATTACATTTTTATAAATATAAAGACATATTGAATCAGTCTTGTGAAGTCTCTGGGAAATTAAGCAGTGATGCTTCACGGCAAAGTAAAGGCCATATATTTAGTGACTGAGATGACTTATTAAACCTTAATGCAGCAGTTGCACTGAGAACAAGTTGCTGACCAGCTTCCTCTGGATGTGTCCATAAAGTTATCTTAATTTTTTTTTATTCTGATACGGCCCCTTTTCTCATATTTATATTAATGTATCGCTACATCAACATTTTAAATGAAATAAAATAAAAAAGCATCTTACAATAACTAGGGCAGATTGATATGATTGCAGGTGAATTAAACATGTGCATGGACTGAACTTCTACTGTAGCCTACAGAGCCTAAAAATCAACTATTTAAATCAAAAGTGTGATACATCTTGTAAAAGTTTAGACATTTTTGACATTATTTTCTGGTAGTTTATTAAGGTCTTATGATGAAGGAAGGATGTCTTGTTTTTGTTTGCTCAAGGGCACCTCAGCAGTACAAATACAAAATGTCCACTTGAAGAATAATTTCCCTTATCAGCAAAAATGTCAGTGTGACATGATTTGAGTGAGAAACGTTCTGATTCTTTTATCACACCACTCATACCAGTGGTGACAAGGCTTATCTTCCAGTTTTTAGACTGGGCAGGGGTTATCTTCTGCTGAAGGACATAACTGTATCATTTCACATATAAAGTTTTAATCATGCACTTCAGAAAGACAGCCAGAATATTTTAAGGGGTCGCTAAAAAACCCTATATTGACATCTTTTCAAATGAAATTGGATAGATTTGCAAGAGGATGTGATAGAGACAGCACAGATTCATATTAGGTTGTCTTAACTGCCTCTCTGGCGTGTCCTGTGATCGCTTGTTCCAGCCTGTTGCACAGTGGTGGGCCTCAACAAGACAAACACCAACTCTGCACTGCGACATCAAGATGCAACAGCCACTCCCCACTGTGGCGTCATGCATGGACCTCTCAAAGAGGGGATCACAGCACTGTATGTTAAATAATACTTTCATTAAACCTCAGTCCACTGCAGTGCACAGCATTCATGGTAAGCACAAATGACGCCACTAACATTTAACATTGTAACAGAACTAATTCACTCAAGGGGTGGAAAATAAAACCCATTTTCAACACATTACATCACATATCTGTTGCTCCTACATATGTCTGCTGTTTCTAATGACTTTCAGCTTTAACTTTTGAGTTGACAGGATGATCAGACCAGACTTCACACCGTGTTCTTCACGCTACAGCAGTCAATCAATACTTCTCTGCGGAAATCAGTGCGGCACAGGCTCACTTACCCACCCAGGATGCAATCAGAAATCACAGGAACATCAAACTCAATCCAGAATGAACATCTACATCTACAGTAATCAAGCTGAAGCTGTTTTTTTAATTGAAGCATTGCTGCAAGCAAGCATTAAATTACAGTAAAGTTAAAGTTTACCAACTATATTGTCTAGTATTAATATGGCTGCAGCGAGGGACTTGAGGGAGGCAAACTCAGTGTATCTAGCTAAACTCAGGCTGGCACCTAAAACATTATTTGATGGTTACTGTGAGCAGGATAGGGGCGTACTGCTGCTTTATTTTAACCTGACCACTTATAAATTTACCCACCTTGCTACTGTCTCTACATTGCAAAGTGCATGAGCTTTGAAGAGGTGAAACGGCTTCTGCAGGGCAGCACTAGTCAAAGGTAAAAAGCCTGCTCGACGTGCTGCGTTTCGTTACCAGAGGGGCTGCAGGCCTTGGCACTGGTGCACGTCTCTACGTTTGGGCTGTTTCTCTCCTCGGGCCTTGATCCAGCAGTGCTAGCAGGAGCACTGTTTCCCATGCAGCTCTCTGCGAGAACTGCCTATAGAGGACGCCGCTGAGGCTGCGAGTGTTGCAGTTCAGAGAAAGGTTGATATTGATGAAAATGTGCAGATGACTCAAGGTGGCATTTCCCTCTTTAACACCACAAAACTGGACTCTCTTTCTGAAATCTCAATTTGCATGACACACAGATGCCTAAATGAGGAGTGGATTACTTAATGAATCAATAGAAAAATGTTCAATCAGCAAATTTTTTGACAATTAATTTATTATTTGGCTTTTTTGGGGACAAATAATGCCCTAAATTTGCTGCTTCAAACCTGTTGAAATGAATGTTTTCTATGTATGTAACATTCTTTGATGGTAAACTGAATATCTCTGGATTTTGAGCGCTGGAAAATTTAGGAAATCTTCACTAATTTTCTGACTTTTTTTTTTTAACCAGAAAAATGATTAATCACCGATATAATCAGAAGAATGTTCAAACAAATATAATTGTTATCTGCAAACTAATCTGATTTCGGACTGCAACTAACTTTAATCTGTGTCACTATTCATAATCATGCAGATTTTTCTCTAGTTTAATCTATTAAACATCTGGTCTATAAAATATCAGGGAATTAAAGATGGTGAAAGATGAAAGATACGCCTCTTTATGCCAAGTCCGATCAGATTTAGTAAAACTGTTAGGTTTTTGTTTTTTTTTTTTTTGGTCTGGCCAATTTTCCAAAACCCAAATATATTCAGTTTAGGTCACAGAAACCTTCCTAACCAAGCATAAATTTCCTGAATGAAAATATTTCATGTATCCCATCTTCTTGTGTTATGAATAAGTTTTACTGTACTCTGTGCAGAATTTGAATTTATTTTACAGATGATATGTAAAGTTGGGTATACGAGGGCGTTTCACATGAATTACACGTTTGGTATAACGTTACTCCTCCTCAGCTCGCCCCTCCTCCCATCACCTCCGAGGAGGTCTACGTGCCTGGGCACAGATACACACTGGCAGACCATCGTCACCGCTGACACCGGGCTTACAGGTCACAATTCACACAGTTTAACGCAATATGTTCAAGAAACACCTGCCTGTGGCGATTTAAACTGAGAGCAGACGCAACAGGCTCCTCTCGGCTCAGTCTCATCCTTGAAGGTCACCATTTCTACGCCCTTCCTGTTGCGTATTTCTACGGCACATGGCGAACTTTCACGTAAATATGCCAGTTATGAAAAGAGATGAAACTTTAATGGCTTGTTTTGAAATACACGACGGTATGTGAGCCACGGGAAAGTTAATGACGGTTGATGTTCATTCTTGGCTAGCTAGGTAGGAGGATAAAGTTAGCTAACGTCAGTTGCGTCGCGCAGCATCACATCCATATTATCATCGTCGTTATTTTAGCACCCGTCCAAGTAAACGTGAAGAGTGTCTGAAGTTGTCGTGCTATTCAGAGTAGAGCTCAGTCTTACCTGCTGATGGGTGTCTGGGTGCACAGGGCAGGTACGCTGAGTGCTGAGGATGCGGAGGAGTCTCCTGTTTCACTGCTGCAGAGCAACGTGACCCTTTACAAAACGCTCGAGCCGGGGGCGGAGCTCGGCGTCACGGAGGAACGACCAACAGCGCTGAGAGCTAACGCGCACGCGCAGGCTAGCATCATCATAACTCATAGCTGTTCGAAGCAGCGACGCAGCATGATTCTGCATTTCGTAAAAAAAACAAAACAAGAAAAGATGTGAACGGTTTCCATCAGAGGTCTACAGAATGTGTTTTGTCTTAGTTTAATGGAATAGTTTAAAACAGCGAATTGATTGTTCAAGCCAGGTTTGTGACTGAACAGCCTTAAAACTAATCAGGGTATCCACCGGTTTGTCATTTCTCTAAAAAACCTGAGACCCCCAAAGAGCGAATCCATTCAAAAATTACTCACATATTTACAGATGTACATGGTTGAAGAAACAAAGAGACTTTAACCTACTTTTATGAGCATACCTGATCAGTGAATAAAGAAAAAGCCTCGTTAAGACATCAAATTGTAGAATACATTTGGAAGATGTAGGGTGGCACCAAATATCGGAACGTACCTACACAAGTTATTTGATATTGACATATTTTTGTCTAAGAAATCAAATTATCTGTTTTTTTTAATAAATCCTGAGCAGAAACTTCTATTAACACAGACTCAGTACTTTTGAATGGAGTTTAGCAACCTACTAGTTGACGAAATGTTATGGTAGTGCTGATGTTTATAGCCTGTTTGTGAGCATATAGCCTACTTTTAAGTGGGGCCTATCAAAAGTAAAAAATATATCTTAAAAGTATTGCAAACAAAACGGTACAAGTATTACATTTTTATTTATTTCACATTTTAAAAAATATGAATCTACCAAGAAACTAATAGGCCTTTAGTTTCAAACAATCACAGTCAAGTAAACAATTTAAACACTTGTAGTGTTTAACACTTGTAATGTGGTAAAATAGTAATATAGCCTACACGATCATTTAATGGAAACACAAAAGTACAAGTACCTTAAAACTGGATACTGTGGTAACCGAACATACAAGCGTGCTGTAATTGAAACATGGCTAATAAGAAAAGTGAAACACTGATTATTTTCTGTCCAGTGGCTAATAAGTTGTAAATTCTTTAAAAAAAATCACAACACACACAGACAAAACATCCAAAACGAGCAGATCCTTGTACAGGAAGAGTTTAATATTCCATCTGTGTTACATGGTAATTACAAAAATACATCATAACATAACACATAACATCAAATAGCATCCAAAATATTCATAGAAATTTTATAAAGAGGATCTTATAAATAAGCATTTTTGTGACAAAAAAAGCAAGCTCAGGATGACACGCGTGAGGCATTCTGGGTTCACATTAGGGCAAACTTTACAAAATCATAATATAATCGGATTATCACGTAAGTGCATGAGGTTGTGATTACCTGCTAAGGTTGCGGCAGCCTTGGACAATAGAAAAAGCCCTGTATCTATCAAAATGTTAACAGGAGGTAAACAATACTGTCGTTCATTCAACCCTTACAGTGCTGGCTCAAATCTGTACAGCTGGGTGCCAACCTCGGCGTCAGAATCAAGGCTGACTATGGAAAAACCAATGAGTACTGAGTCCTGAGTCGCAGGTTATAAATGGTTCAAACGAAAGCAGACGTTGAAGGCGAACACGTCTTAACTAAAACTGTGATGCTTGCATGGTTTTCACACAGCATAGGAGAAGAGAGACAACTTCTGCAGCCACAGAACTTAGGCAGTAAAGGTCAAGTTGGGGAGGATTATATTACAGCATTACTAAAGGTACGGAGTAGGTTTTATAGTAAAAATCACATGAGGCAAGGAGTTTTTTTCATCCACGTCTGCCTAAACATTTTCAGAACCATTAATGATATAAAGGCAGAAGCTCAGAATACTATCATTTGGATGAAGAGGTTTGGTTGGCTCTCCATTTAAATACATACAGTAGAACTTGCGTACAAGATTTTTTCATCCGTTGTCTTCAACCAGCATGACTTTTCCATGTGGGGTGAATTTGATAGCAGTCGTACATTATGTATTAAAAGGGCAGCATGACCAGTCACTGGAAAAACAAAAGTAGATGGACAATAGTGCTATCGTTCTTGCACAACTGTTGAGCAAATACAGTAGGCTTGAAAAGGTGCTCATTGGAAAAAGGCAAACAAGTAACAAAAAGCAAAAATAGTGTCCAGAACATTACAAAAAATATTTAAACTTTGCCAATACAAGTGGGGAAGTGCTGTTTTTTACTCGAATTAATTGTTTCCGTCTAAACTATAGAGCCAATTAAATCCTTATCAGCCATTTTGGCTTTCACTAAATAAGACATTTTAGAAGGCGGAGCACGCCTCTGTGTAAGGGTGAACCAGCGTGCAGAAATACATACATGTAGGCCTTTAAATTTAATGTGCCAGTAACCAAACCGTAAACTCAAAGCTTGTCACACAAACACTTCTCTGCGAGGGCCTTTTTCCTGAGCAGGCTGCAGTGGGAGTGCCGGTCCGGGCAGCGGCACGGCTTTGGGAGTTTGTGTGCAAGCATCCAGTTGTGTGTCCGGTGTGGCGGGAGGGCTGAGTAACATGTCGTAGTCGAAACCCTTCAGAGGCTGCAGGGACAAAGTGAGGCCTCGTCGAGCTTTGGCGGCTCGGTCTGGTCTCTCTCTCAGCTCCAGAATCACCTGGACAGTGACAGGAAAAAAATAAAAAACCTTGTTCCGCTTGCACATTGAACATTTCTTCCCATAGACTTTAACTGGCTGCATCCAAAAAATAAGTTACCTCCACAGGATGTTGCTGCAGCAGGGCGAGGTCAAAGGTTCTCCCACGGAAGAAAGTTTGCCTTTTGAAACGCTCGAGGGTCCGCAGGCGGCGGGAGGGAGTCTTACACAAAAGCTGCAGAGATAAATGTGTCATGATATGACAGAAGCCACTGAAACTGAACAGTTAGTAGAAACTGGTGTAGGAGTATAAATTTGAATGCATTGTAGCAATGTCATTAATCTTTGAGTAATTACCTCGGTTATTAGCAAGGCCAGCGGGGGGCTGAAGCTGAGGGGCATTTCATAGGGAAAACTCCTCACTTTCCTCAGCATACTACAGTGATCTGATTCTGGAGGCACCGGGAACTAAGGAAAATTTGAGTTACATGAAGAGAATGAGACAAAGAGTCAGGGCGTTTACTTTAAGAGAAAAACGTTGCCTTAATAAATATGTGTGGGTTGATTGATAAGTTTGTGGCCTAAGGTAGAAAGAGATGAGTGATACAGCTCTTCTTACATGCACACACCATTTAACTCTTTTACTGGTTATGCACTAAGTTTGAAGCTTAGAACTTTTGTGGCGATTCCGTTTTAAGCAATTGAGGATTGCAAGTCAGCGCCGTCAGAGAAAATGGATGACATCTGCCTTCGTGCAGCCTCATTTGAATTCAGCACGCCACTTCTTCACTATGCTGTTAGAAAGCAGCGTCCTCCCCTAGTGCCACCCACATGTCATCATGTGGACCCAATTCAGAAACCCCACAAATGTTGTTTATTTAAAAATCTCTGCGTAATCTGTCAAAGAGTCAAACTGCACACACATGTAACTACATTTGAATAACTCATCTCCTTCTACCTTGGGCCAAAAACTTATGAATCACCCCTTGCAGATACTTGCATTTTAAATGTTTCATTACATTTTGCGCACACACACACACACACACACACACACACTGCCTCATGAGGAAAGGATCTACATGTATTTCACACAATCTATTACATTAAAATGTCATTTCAACTACGTCACTGAGGGAGCAACAGACTGTCTGCTTGTCATGCATGACATAGTGAGCCTACTGGCAACATGACCTCACCTTCCCAGTAACCAATGAGAAAAGCAGAATTCCCAGTGACCACCAATCAGCTGCATGGTTGTAAGGTCCACCACTCAGCACCTCTGGGGCTGCGGAACAGAGAGAGCACGTTCACAGCAAAGGATGTACAATGTATTTGTACCTTAATATATCCGCTTCCTAGTATTGTAGATTAAAACGGGGCACCAAGCTATCTGCAGAGAGGTAATCTGGTGGGATTAACTACAGAGGTGGATGTGGGTAGGTGTGGTGGAATATTTCTCACCCATATATTGGATGGTTCCACAAATGGTAAAAGCCCGTCCTCCTCTCTCCAGGCGACGGGACAAACCAAAATCAGCTAAGCGGAGGTGTCCTGCAACAGACCGTTTTTTTTTCTTTTCTTCATAATGTGAACATGAACCTCTACATTCAGATTCTTCCTACTGATGCAGTTGCAGATGGTGTCAAATATTCAACTATTCCCAACATAATCTGATCTCGTTAGCAGATGTAATTGGATTCCAAGGTTGAATCAGTACCGACAGATGTACTGTTTGCATCAATGTGCATTGACTGACAGCTGTGCAGGGTCGGGATGTTCTCCGGTTTCTGTGTGTCTCCTGCAGCCTGTGCCAGAGCTATGCTGCTCTCTGCTGGGGACACGAGTTTACTTACCGCTGTCTGTCAGCAGGATGTTCTCCATCTGCAAAAAAAAGAAAAAGTGCCAAAAAGACTGAATTAGACACATATCTATAGTCACCCATGTACTTAATTAAATATTTCAAGAAAAATAACCTTTTTGGGGACTCTCCTCAGTTTTGGATTTCTTATTCTCAGTAAATATTTTTACTTCATGCATTAGGTTGGATATTTTAAAGGGTAGAAAAGTGGAAAGGCTTAAAAATTTATTTGCGTACAGAAACAGCAAGGTTAAACAACCAATAGAATCACTGGAATCCTACATCAATATAATATAAATGTACCAAATATTTTTTTAAATTAATAGGTTAAAGCACTGGTGCCTTAATTGACTAACATAACAGTAGTTAACAATGTGTGCTGAAAGATTAAGATCACTTTTGATGACTAAATGTACTCTGAACTAAAAGAAAAATCAAAACTATTAAGCAGTCTGGAAAAAAAAAAATTCTGTTTGGTATATAAAAACAGAAACAGAATTTTTTTAAACCTCACACAACATGCACAAACACTGCTGACTTTCTGTTCACATTATGAAGCTTGTAAGTAGGGCAGTTACTTTGAGGCAAGGAAAAACATATTTTTCAGGATAAAGTTTGAGCCTGAAGAATTTACTTGACAATTTATTATTTATTATATTACTTTATTTATTGATTATCTATCTCATAAATGTATTTTATTAAATAATGCAAATTTGCATATATTTTACAATCACAGATGTTTTGCATTAGTTCTGTTTGTATGTCACTGAATGATGCTTTTATATTTGATACCTTACGGTGTCTTTTAATCTTATGTTTCATGGGCAGAATGTTGGCGATAAAATGAATGCACCTTTTTTTACTTTTTGAGACTAATATAATCTATAACTTTTGTTACAAAGAAACACATCTTTTTTTTGCATTTTTAAAAAATAACTAGTGTGTCTCTCCCTGTCTTACCTTCACATCTCGGTGGACAATCCCAAAGTCGTGCAGAAAGCCTGAGAAAAACCAACGAAGAACAAAAGCACAGAACTCAGCCAGAGAACAAAAAAGTTTCACATTCATCTCTTGCATATTGTTGCTGCGGGAGATCCCTTGGGAGCTCACCTCTTTTTAATTAGACCTCTTTTTATAATTACTTTGAGTTAAATACTGTTAAGAAAAATTTCTATAGAAATCTCTGATCTAATGTAGATTATTAGGAGAAAGGCACAGGTGTATAATATGTAAACAGGTTGAACATCCTTAGCATCATGTAGCATACACACCAAGCGCGCATCCCAACTCTGCTGCAAACACTCGAACTGTGTCCTCACTGAACTGACCGATCATCTGCCAGTAGGTGTACAGGTCTCCTGTGCTGCAGTAGTCACACACTGCAGAAGTGGAGACAGCATTAAAACATGCCTCTGTCATATTATGTGAGTGTGAGGGGTGGAAAAGGTCAGTGGGATGTGGAACACACACTGGTAAAGGAAATTAGGGAAGTGAGTAAGTCAATAAAATAAAGGTAAAAAGTGTTTTGGGGTGCAGAGGTGAAAATGTGTGTCTGAAATAACTGATCATGCCTCTCTGCTTGGAGGTAGTAATCATCTTTTGATTGTTGCTATAGGCAACAAGAGAAGCAAGGAAATCATCATTGTGTGAAGTTTTAAACAATTATTTTCTGCTCCATAATAGAGGATGATAGCTTTATGTAGCCTTGATTTGCTCCAAATAGACCCAATATCTACATTTATTGCCTAATGACTCAGCCATAATTCACTGTTTAAGCCAGAAGGGGCATCTCTTCTGACTGTGACACGTGTGTTCTTGTTGAGCTGCAGCAGTGTTCAACATCTGGTCCCCGGGCTAACACGCTCTCTTTCCACTGGGGGTGGGGAAGCGTACAAACTGGGTCACACTTTCTGAGTCAGTGGCTGATTTGGAAAAAGGGTAACTGCTCTGGTGGAGAGGATAAGGGGGCAAAGCAGACACAGGACGCACAGGCAGTGGCAGACTGGGGTGGCTGGGTTGTAGGAGTTTAAGTTTGAGTCAAAAAAGACTCTACTGGAATGTTCTAGGTGACTGGGTGGGGATTGTGGGTAGATTCTGGACAGGGCTACCAGTGTGGAGGTGAGAGAAGGTGGAGTGAGGGGGTTTCGGACAGTGGATCTGGGTTGGACTGGGTCACTGGTCTCTGGCTGACTCACTAATGTAGAGATGGCGCTGAGTCTGCCAGCAGTCCTGGAGGTCGTGGACAAACGGGTGGTGAACCTGACGCTGTGGGCAAAAGTCCGAGATCAACCTGAAAAATCTCAATTTTGGCCACTGATCAAAGAGAAGTTCACACTGTTTTTGTCTGCTGGGCCGCACGAGTTTTCTGAGATGTGACTTCACGCACACCTTCAGTGACTTCAGGTTCTGTCGGTGAACGTTTTAAAGACTCAAAATCAGCATAAAAATTGGATTAAAAAAATTGTATATAACCTCCTCTGACCCTTTGCAGCGTATCTCAGAACACATCAGATGTGGTCTGAATCCATCCAACACGTAAAGCTTCAGTTTTGCCTACGTTTACACTCCATCAAGGTTGCTATAATACATCATCTGCAGATATTCTATCCCTTTATCTATCTGTTTATGAATATAATCGTAAAAATAAAAGTAGTTGCAGGCTAACCTTGATGTACTACTAATGATACTCAAAAGTACTGATATATATCTCCTTTGATCTTGACCCTTGTGTGACAGTTGAAAGTAAAATGTCATTTTTATCCATCATTTCATAACACATAAAAAGCTCGGGTATGTTTACAACTGATGATTTTAGGTGCTACATTTAATTTTCCAAATATTCACCAGTTCACAGTGATTTTAATCACTAAGTACCTACCTGGACTATAACTTCTTCTTTTGACTGTTCCAAGACACCGAGTCTGAGAATCTCCGCTTTAGGTATAACCTGTTGGAAGACAAAAACACTGAGATTAAAGAAGGCTAGACACGCCATACACAGGGTTGTAAGCATTTTGAACACACAAAAACGTTTATCACAAAGTTGGTAGAAATTCTCACTTTGACCGCATATGTTTTCTGTTTGTTCTTGTCCTTCACTTTCAGAATGGGTCCAAATGAACCTTTGGCGATGTAACTCAACACCTGGTTGAGCAAAAAATGAGGAAAGAGAGAGACAACATCAGAGAGGCCAGGTGGGAACGCAACAATAGCACAAGTAATGCATTATTCAATCATATCAGGACTATATGCTCTTAGTGTCTATTTTTGAGCTGAGTTTTACCTGAAAGTGTTCATGCCCAGGCACGGTTTTGTGGGGGAATTCAGGCAGAAACATGGAGATGAACCCTGGCAGGCTCCACTCAGCTCTCAGCTTGTCTGGGCCGACTCCCGCCAACCTCAGGACGTGCTCCGGGATGTCGGGGTTCTTGCCTTGGAGCATTCGCCGCTGTCCCAGACGCAGGGCAGGAGGGGCCAGGCGGCAGAGGCTTGCTGGGAAAGACAGACCTATGCTGGAGAGGAAGCCACGCCATCCGGATGAGAAGTCTTCATCCTCCTGCCCATCAGCAGGCCTCTGCAGGGGAGAGGGGGAAGAAAGGTTGCAGCAGAGACAGTTATGGCACAGATGAGGCTGCAGGTGTAAATAGAAACAATTAGCTTATGACTGTGGAGTTATTACTTTAAATGATAATGAATCATGTCAGGGAACATGCTTTTTCGGAAGACGTGAATAAAATCTGCGTTCTATGATCTTAAAAGCTGTCACAAGCATTTTTGCATGTTTTAGGCAAGTCCTGGAGATTAAAGTGGCAAAATTTGATAGTCTAGGGACTGTTTAATGGACATGGTGTTGGGGCTGTATTACGTAAGAACGCATATCGATGCAGGCGTGCACTACTAAAAGCAGCCTTCCACTTTTACAAAAACCTAAGAGCAAACAGTGCTGGTATGAGCAACGCAGGACAAAAAGAGGCTTTTTAAACATTTAACCAGGGAGAATTGCTTAAGCATTGCTTCATATGCAGACACTGTGCTGCTGAGTGCAAACACAGCTCCTCTGCTGTGGGATCACGGTTATGTTTCTAACACTGTAGCTCCATTTTGCAGGGAAAGATTTTCACGTTTTCTGTGGATTTCCAGTCATCCTTGATGGGAAATGTAGTCAGTTGAAGCAATTAATTCCTCAGCAGGAGAGCTGAGTTTTGCCAAAGTAAGAAGTGCCAGCAGTGCCTTTATCTACCAGGATGCATTGCCTGTGAGCCCAAGCCAAAAACTTAAGGAGCAAGTTGTGGTTTTGAGTGGCAGGACGCCCTCTGGCTGCTCACGCTGAAATAGCATGTGGTTCTTCCTTAAAGCAACATTAAGCAACTTTGACCACGACCCGTGGCTTCGAAAAACAAAGCTTAACAATGCACGTTAATATGTTGCACAAAACAGCAATTTTAGTAAAACTGGGTCATATTTTATGGAAAAATGTTTCTGATTTTCCTTCTGATGTCTTACGACTGC
>JAQLOL010000006.1:12704490-12723253 GCA_029783665.1 Naso thynnoides
AAAATTCGTTTTGCTTGTTTAAAAATTACAAAGATCATCGGCAAGACATGTTTGTAACTCAGCATCATCCCTGCCAAGTCACTGGCTACCTGCTTTTTTTCTCTAATAGTCTATATAATAAATAGTTGAAAGGGCCACTGAGATGATTCATGCTGCTGTGACATCGGGTGGTGGTCAGATGGTCAAATGGTGGAAGTGGTGGTGCCTGAACCCTCAGAGGACCAGACACATCAGGATGCCTCCTCATCCTCAGTGGAGGACACTACACCCAACAAGAAGGGGACCAACACCACCACATTCACCTTGGAGCAAAGCAGCAAATAGGAGTTTGAGGATAAATACCAGCAGCTGGATGGACTGCGTGCAGCAGGCCAGGGATGGGTCTACGCTACTTACCAGAGCCAATGATTTCCTGTGGCAATAAAACACATTCTTATAGCCAATGTCATGTGTAAATATGTCACTCAGAATGGAAGGATGCTTCCTGTTGAGGTGGCTGTGATGATAAAGATTGCCAGAGCAAAAGGATCAGAGGGGAAAGCTGCAGCCATTTCCTTTCTGGATGATTATGATTATGATCTAGACCAGGACCTCATCCTGGAATGTCCAGTTCCACGGGTTGACCTTCTTGATTACATTGTAGGCAAAGGTGGGTCACTGCAAGAAGAGAAGATCGGACAAATTCTGAAGAAGCTGGTAGAAGCAGCTTCTTTCAGAAGGAAACTTCAATCCAAAAAAAAAAAAAGCAAAGAAGAAAAGTCCTCTGTATTGACTCTGACCGATGCCGATGTCCCTTGCCAAAGGCTGATTGACTTTGGCCTCAGCTGCTTTACAAAGAAGACCTCGCTGTCCACAACCCACCAGAATGCCACCAGTGTTCGACCTACAGGCCTGGTTCTATTCCAGTCAGTCCTGTATGACATGCTGCACAGGGATGTACGCTTTGAGACAACAAGGCCCCTGAGCAACAAGATGTAGATCAACAAGAATTGTCTCAAAACTGCCAGACATGCTTCACCAGTGTTTTGCTACTGAACTTAAGCAGCATCCTTCTCTGGGGCAGCTCTGCCATCACCCATGAAAACAAAAGCACACACCTGTGATGGTTTGTTTACTTCCGTAATGTCCATTCAGTGTGTGTCTCACTTTTCTTTATCAATCCTTTGGACAGGTTGACCTGATCAGCATCCACCTCCTGCTCAACAGGAAAGAGGCCCTTCAAGTTAGTTTAGATTTATTGCAAAAAAATATTCAATGCACGTTACTTTCTTTTACACTATTTTTACGTATAAAGATATCGATATAATGTTGTTTTTTTTCTGCTGTTCCTCAGTCAATTATAAAAAAAACATGTGGTCATTTAGTGTGTTTTTTCTCTTACAGCTCAGCTTCTCCGGGGGGTTTTCAATGGTGGGTGGGTGTGGAGTTAGAAATATTTTCCCGTCCCCTGGTGTGTGTGCTGCTGTATTAAAGCCATATTTCGCATCACACTTGGCAGATATATGAGGTGTCTTAAACAATATGAACTATGTGTTAAGAAATAAATTGCTTACACCACTAGAATTCTTACAGGAACACTTCAATCCAGAACCCAAGAACATCCAGATCATTATTTCTTGCACATTTCCCCCAGTGCAAGCAGACATGGGTACTGATTGTAATAAAACACACTGTGTGAAGTTGGGGGGGGTGGTGGTGTAGGAAGGCTTGCGTGACAGTGACAGCGCTGCACGTAGCTCTCAGTTTACTGTCGAGGGATGTTGGTGTTGTCAGCAGTCGCTGTATTTAACGGGCTGGTTTCAAGTCAGCTTTGTTTTACTTTAAAAAGGTTAATTTTTAGTTGTGGGCTGATACTTTCCCTCCCATTTATCTTTTCTTGTGTGAATGTGTATGTGTGTTTGTCAGACAGAGAGAGAGAAAGAGGGACTGAGTTCCTCCTCCCATGAGTCCAGTCACAAGTTGCTGAGAGGGGAAGTACAGAGGCCCTTTTGGGGGATTTTGTTTTTGAGTTTATATCTGTGTTTGAGGGGACGCTTGCCGGAAGAGAGCAGCATGCTTTCTTAGTGTTAACATGCCAGACACATAAATCTACTCAAAGAGCTATGGATAGTAACAGAACCTGGAAGACACACACCCACTGTACACAGTTACATTTAATACATCCTGGCTCTCTGCCCTACTTGTGTTGGCTCCTCTCTGGCTTTAAAATGTACGAGACAGCAGCAGCTTCATTTAAACATGACGAGATTGTAAAAATCGACAACTTTGCCACACAATAACTGTGAAAGTTATATTTATCAAACCCTGCGCTACAGGGTATGTGCTGCTCAGCGTTGGCACATTTTCTGATTTATCTTTTAATTCCAGCTCTCGAGCTTTCCACTGAAATATGACTCATCACCTGCTTGCTACTATATTTAAGCATCTAATTTTACCACAGCGGTCAGTGAGGAAATCAGACAAGAAAAATTCACTGAAAATGCACCATCTGCAATTTTTTTTTTTCCATTTAACAGCCCAACGATGATTATTTATATAGTGTATGAAAGCTCAGTTACCATGCTCAAACCTCATCTCTGAGTAAGCCACATGCTATATGTACACACTGCAGTGGCTAAATTTACCATGAGATGTTCCGCACGTAGAAACTGATATCAGCTCTGCGGGAAAGGAAAACAAGACAGAGGATGATGCATGACCTGAGAATAAGTTCTAAGCAGGACATAAAATAAAATGTTCAGGATTCTAGACTTTTTTTTTTCTAAACGCTGCAAATTATTATCTTTACTCTGCATGAGAACTCCACATGCTGCTCAACTTTCCTCAAATGTGGCGTCCTTTAACCGGTGAATGTTTGATGTGGCTTTAATTCCTGTATTATGAAAGTAAACAGCGTAGTCTTTGCTGTCACGCATGTGGTTTGGTTCATTCAATTTTGCAAGTGGTACCACAGGTGAGCACAAAATAAAAAGTCAAATGAACCAACCAGTATTGCCATTCAACAGTTTCTGTGTGAGTGTTACCATAGTTACATGTATGGGCATGATTGATACTGCATGTAAGTTAATGATCAAATAAATTAATCAAATTAAACAAAATTCTATGGTTGGAGTGCTTTGCTTTTATACCACCAAACAAACCTGCACTAAAGTTTGCCAGGGCAGCACGAAACATTCAAATAATAACATAAAATAAAATAAAAAAATTTTAAAAAATCAACAAATCAGTTTTTTTTTCTAGCAAAGGTTGGTTGTGATTATACCCCTAAAAATAGCTACTCAGAGTAAAATGCTCTCTCAAGACATTGAGCACACCCTGCATGGGGGTGTAAAAAACTGGTTGTAGCAAGAATGCATCAAGAAGTTCAGGGTTTTTTTGCACATAAAGCCATATAATAAGGATATTTACAATCACGTATGATATTCTACATTATTATTATGACAACCGGCGCCGTCCTACGAGCTAAAGCTCATTGCTGACCTCACCGCTAGCTGAAAACAACGGAGGAATATGTGCATTTTGACAATCTGAAAAAAATACAATAAACGCTCGTTTCAACAGACGTGAAACTTGCGAAATGTTTAGTTGTGTCCAAAAACATGATGCTAAACATGGACTTATAACCTGGAAACGGCTGTTTGTTTGTTTTGTGACGCAGCTGAAAGAACCGCCTCAAATTTCACATTTGGGTAGTGTGTCGTAAATGTATATATGTGTTTGAATGTATGCTTTGTGTATGTGTTTATCTGTGTATATATGTGGGAATATGTAGGTGGATATACATTATTTGTATTATAATGTAAATATTGAACAGAAGGGTAGGATCAAATAAATGTATAATTCTTCCTACACCTGTAAAGTAAGGAAAATTACAGGTGGAATTTACTACGATAAGGATTTTTATTTAATTTATTTTGTTTTATTACTTACTTTTAATGTACGACTGTTTTTGTTGCATTTTACATGTTCAAAATAAAGCATTCAATCAATTAAATAGATGCCTTCTCATTAAATGAGAATGTTGATCGTAAAAAAGCATTAAAAAAGTAAACTTAAAAAAAACACACAAATTCATATAACAGTGTGAGTTATTCAAGTAGAAATCAAAGTCTTATGTAAAAGCTACACGGGGCAGTGATTATACAGTCTTACACATCAGCAACACGTATGTGAATCAAGCATGCAGTAGCAACTGGATAAAGCATGCGAGAAGTACTGCAGTACTTCATCCTATGACAGTAAAATTATTGCACTCTTAACCAGTCCAAATTTAGTTCAGTTAACTACAATCTCCTAAACAAACCATTTTGCTCTTTGAATGTCCTAAATCTGTCAGATCTCATTCTAAATTTTGCTAAGTAATCCATTTTATTTAAATGCCAAGATTCCACCTCTTGTGCAAAGATGATGAGGCTCATAAAACACGATAAGAGACACTGGCAGAAGATGGTTCCTCTAGACTATAGCTCTCCATTCTTCACTGCCAAAGTTTAAAAAGCTTCAGATCACCAGCCGTATTCATCTACATTGATAAACCTGCTAAAAACCCTCTACTACTCGTCAGATCCCAATCCCCCCAGAGATATAACACTCGCCTGTCTGATATCTATGACTGCAGCCGCCCACTCTCACTCCCCAAACAGCATTGACTAATGCAGAACACCATCCAACACCCCAAGCACATGTCCCAAAGATTTTTCCACCCTGACACTGAGCCCAAATCCCCGAGCAGCACTATTGTGCTCACTGTCAAACACCAACAACAGCGCTTGTTTTTGGCTGTTAGTTTCGATCTTTTCTGTCAAAGCCAGAGTGATGCACTGCATTGTCACTGCACAGATGATGGATAAGGAAAAAGTTGCCTCCAGCTACAGGTGGTCTTGACCATGAGGAAAAGACGGAAAATGCCTTTGTCGAATATTTTTTCAGTTTTTTAATATTCCTTAACGGGAATAGTGTAAGAGGTATCATCAGTTCAGGTTGTTTGTACCGAATGTTCCAACTTGGGCTGCTTTTTTATGACATGGTTCAAGAGGCCCAATTCAATTTTTTTTTTTTTTTTATCCTCCAGTGTGACAAAAATCAGATATGTATGATGAACATGTAAGCAGGAAAGAATTACATGTGATTGAACATTCTTAGATCTGTTTCAAGTCTCATTCATACTAGGAAATAAATCCAATATCTGCCACTGCATCTTTTTTTAAGGTATTTCTGAGGCTTTTTGTGCCCTTATCCCTGACAGGAAAGCAGAAAAGGGAGAGGGAGAAATGGAATGATATGCAGCAACGGGCAACAGGGTGACATCAAAACCTTGGCTGCTGCAGCAAGGATGCAGCCTCTGTACACGGGGCATTCTCTCTACCAACTGAGCCGCCAGGGCACCTTGCCAATGCGAATTTGCTCTAAGCAGAGAGATTGGATGATCCTTGTCATTGCAAGTCAAACGTTGTTGAAAATGTGATGATTCTGCTTTTAATGAGGTGCAAAGGACTCTCTGTGCTCTCTGCTGAAAACATTAACCGAACTGATTTCAGAATTTCAGTTAAGTAGCCACTGTAGCCGTTTAGTTTTGGTGGTGACTCCTTAACTTCCTTTTCCAGGTCGGTTCAAAACATTGTAAGTAGGTTGTTTAAAAAGTTAAGCATATGTAAATGCAGTCATCAGATATGGGTCACTTTTGAAAATAAAGATATCTTAACAGTTATTACAACGACTCATATTCTCTGTTAACCCTGCTGCTCTTTCATCTGTTTCTATCTGCAGATGTTTTCCGGGAGTCACGGTTTGTGAGTGTTTGTTCAGACTGATTGCTAAATGGGGTGCTTGTGGTCTCCTTAATGCCATTCAGTTCATGGAGAGCTGTTTTCTCTCCTACTCTACTGTGTACTGGGCAGCTACCGGGAGTAACCAGATGTTTGATGATAAGATAACTTAGGACTGATCCAAATGCTCCAAAGCTGAATCCATTGTAATAGCAGCTGATATCCAAATGCAGTCCTATAAGTATGGGGCTGTGGCAAGCACGAGCTAGATCGTCTGCTTGCGGTGGGCAACGGATGCTGTCCTGTTCTCTACATTTCAACACACTGCAGAGTGTAACCATCATTACACAGTATTATAATGAATATATGTTATCTTACGGCTTTAGAGGCATTTACATCATTGTAAAGCTGATGAGGCTCATGGGTAATGTAGTATGAAGGACTGTTAGATTTCTCTCAAACAGACTCAGAAACAGAACTGTGTCCAAGTCCGCGTTAAACTCGGTCAACAGGCCCAGTGACCCAAACTTCACATTGAGGATGATCACTGGTGATGAGAGCTGCCCACGGCGATGACCCAGATACGAAAAAGCAGTCTTCGCAGTGGAAGAGACCACAGTCTCCAAGATTTCTTTGACCTTTGTGGGATTGTGCACCATGAATTCGACCCCCAGGGTCAGAGCGTTAGCACAGAGGACTTCTGTGACATTCTGAGTCATCTAGAGCTGCATTTACACTACAGGTCTTCTGATTTGTTTTTTTGTTTGCTTGTTTGTTTGTTTTGTTTTGTTTTGATTTTTTGACCACCCGCTTGCTTACTTACATTCTTGGTCATTTTTACATGATTGTTTTTTTTCAAATGCATTCAAAACCTGTTTATCCTCGAACACTGCTTAACGCTGTCATGAGATCTGCCACTTTGTTTTCTCACCTACCCAGCCATATCTTCACAGTGCTGTACCTGCCCTGGGGAAGGGTCTGAATGCACCCATTATCATTCTGCTACACAGAAAAAAAATGCTTTGGCTTGTTTCTATTCCTTTGACTCAATCACAAGTGTCTTTGACTGTGCAAAGCCAGGATGCAGCATTTGTGCCCTCTGATGACATATGTCGTTAGATTTCTGTCATATCTCACGAGTGCACAGAACAGTATCCGTGACCAAAAATGCATCCTTGTGAAGGAGTGTTTCTGCTCTGACAGCATAAAATCCAGCATTGCGTGCACTGAGCTGTGACAAGCACCCCAGACATTGTCTGTGCGCTCATGGCTGCTCGACACTCGCTCGCTCTGTTGCTCGCTCAAAGATGAGTTTTTACACTTTGGAGGCGGGATGATTTTTGAGACTTGATTGGTCACTCTGAGTACTGACCATGAACTTTGATTGAGTTTGGTCTGATACAGCTGAAGAAGACAGTTAACGGTGGAGAAAGGGGAAAAACTGAAGCAAGAGGGTTTCTGTAACTTTGAATGCGACCCGTGGCTTTGAAAAACAAAACTTAACGATGCACGTTAATGCGTCACATAAACAGCATTTTAGTAGAACCAGTTAATACTTTATGGAGAAAATGTCCTCTGGTTTTCCCTCTGATGTCCTACGACTGCTCTGCCTCAACTCTGTAATTCACAGAGGTTCCTGAAAGCAACATGTCGGCTGCCTGCAGACTGAAGCTGCAGCAGCAGCAGCAGCAGCAGCAGGTAGTTGTTGGGGACAGCTCTGCTAAAGCAAAGGCTGCAGACAGACAGAGCAGTCGCAGGACATCAGATGGAAAACCAGAGGACATTTTCTCCATAAAATACAACCCCGGTTTTACTAAAATTGCCGTTTTGTGTGACATATATTAACATGCATCGTTTAGTTTCCTTTTCGATGCCATGGGTTGCGGTCAAAGTTACACAGTGTTAATGCAACACCGATGACATCACTGGTGTCAGAGGAAGAACAGTTTTCGCAGCAGGAGAACTCATGTTTATTGCTTTGACCACAACCAGTCAACCAACAATCAACTACATTAACATCAACACCGACTGTTTGTCCTCATAAAATATAGCAAATCTTTCCTTTAAGCAACCGCATGTATCCCGTATCTGATAAGAACTCTTCATGAATTACTTATTTTCCATCATTTTTTCATCCTTTTTTCATCAGCTGTATCCAGATCTTCTTCAGTCAATGAATTCCGTCACTTCTTAGAATTGTTGGAGTGGCTGCAAACCCATAAATTTCCCACAGTACGATTGTTAATTGCATTTGCCATACGATAAGATTAACTTAAACTAGGAGTTTATAAAAGTCAGGGCAGTCTGACTTTTTGTGTTTGTGACCCTTACATGCATCAGTGAAGCCGACAGGCGTGTTTTCCTGCTCTCATTTAGGGGGCAGTGATGGTCAACAAAAGGAGAAAATAAACACTTGGTCTGCATCCAATCTGCAGTCACTGGGTCACACAGCCCCTCTCCCCCCCTGGGCTGCACAGCAGATCTGCTGCTCTGTGGTGCAAGATGTGTGCAGTCAGCCATGCAGGATGTTATAATCATCTGAGCCGAGTTCAGGGACACATCCACAGTCACTCTGCAGAAAGAAGTGCCATCAATGCGACAAGCGCCTGATATCTCACAAGACACTCATCCTTAATGTCTGGCTTTCATGATGTTTGATTGCCAGTAGATTATAGATGTAAATGCCGGAAGCGGGGGCGACTTCGCCTTCAAAGTAAAAGTATCAACAAATAGAGGGAATTTGGAGAAAATCAAATATTTTAAAAACACGGACTACAATGTTACATTAATTAACTACTCATGTAACATGGAGCAAACACTTAAAGACAGTGTGCTTCTAAAAGTAGGCTACTTCTGCCATCCATGGTTGGTCGACGTTTTAATAGCCTGGTGATTTCAGGACCCAAATCATCGCCATGGAAACACGTATCCCCCCCCCCCCCCTTCCCAAACGGGAATTTAACTGAACTCACCTTCCTGTGTTTACTGCCGTCGGCCCCCATCAGTGTGACAGGACATCAGCACTGTAACCTCAGTGCGGCACCTGCTCCTCATCCAGGCACTTCACGGTAACCTGCCCGCACTTTCATACGCACCGCAGCACCCTCATTTACGGCGAAGAAGCTTACTAACTTACACTCTATATTGACAGCACGCAGTTTATCGAGCTGTCCCGTGCAAAAAATGTGATAGATATGGCGACATAAAAACAAGTTAATCCCGGGCATGGGCAACGTCAGCGCAAATCCGCCCACAGGCAGCTGCCGTCCAATGAGGCTGCAACTGGGTGGAGTCCAGCGCCCCCTGCTGCTTCCCTGTAATTACAGTTGCAGAGATCAAGACTACAAATCAATTGTTTCTGTAATCCTTTGCATCACTTGCGTTGGATCTCATAGCGTGATTTTATTTTGCAGGAAACAAACAAATGCACGCAACACTAACATTATGAACGCTTTCTGTAGCATTAACTGATGCATCTTTAATCAGCCTCTCCTCTTCCATTCACATGTTCTAAAAATAAACCAGCGCATGCATAATTTCTGATGCCTGAACATCATGCTGAGCAAACCCACAGGGCAGCACCAAAGCTAAATCGATGCATTAGCAGTGAGCCCTGCGTGGTGCTGATTTATGAGCTCGGAGAAAAAAAATGCAGCTTAACAGAGGTGACGGAGGATATAACAGCATCAATCCCATCACGACTATTTTTTTTAAATTGCCTTTTATTTGAAATCAGAAAATGATTTCAAATTGAGTTTAAAGATCTGATCAATCATGACTCGACCCTAAATTACCGAACACATTAACCAGCAGTTCAAACCATTAGACACAAGAGCATTCAAACTGCAGACCATGACTGAGAGAACAAAGTAAAAAAAGAACCCAAACCAAGATGTGACAGCGCAAGTGCCTTTTATTTGGGACTATGAACATAAAAAGCAAACAGTGCCATCCATACATTTAACTTTCACATATTTATCAAACCAATGTGTGGCCATTTCTACAAAGTAAACCAAACGGCTGAGCTTTAAATAAACAGGTAGAAAAGATTTTGTTGATCCATGTGGGAGCGTTGGGGGTTGAAGGAGCTTCAGCTGGGCAGCATCAGATTCAATCATCCTCATCGAAGTCCTTCTTGCCCTGGGGAGCTTTGGGTCCTCCTGCTGGCTTGGCCATGATGATCTGAAAGGAGATACAATAAAACAGTCACCTTCTGACTGAAAATCAAGAGCACTGAGATCGAAGCGGCAGACTTGGGGCTCTGAACAGGGAGAGAGGTTATCAACTTTTTTTCACTAAAACATACCTGTTAGTAAAACGGGAGAAATATTAACTGTCTTGAAAAATGTAAACATTTCATAAGAGTGGTGATAAGGGTTTTGTTTGACCTGTTAGAAATTCCTATTTAAGACATTTTAAAACAACCAAAATTCAGAGTATTGGAGTTTTCAAGAACCTGCAGAAAAAGCTTGTTTAATGTCATCAGGGCAGCTTTAAAGGATCTCAAAATAAACTTAAAAAAAAAAAAAAAAAAAAAATCAAAGGAAATGGCAGCTAAAGAGCAATAAAACAGTTTTCAAAAGAAACGGAATCAATTGAGATTTTTTCTTAAAGGTGCTGTAAATAATTTCAGACTCTCCTGGTAATAGGAATCTACAGACTGTAGCCTTGTTTGGGATGAAGCAGAACGATGAAGTACATCTTACTAGGAAAATGTCCTTCAGAACAACAATCACATAGTTCAGCCTACAGAGCCCCACATCTCATCTCATTTACACCTTTATATCAGGTAACATGCAACATTTTTCATTTCTGCCCTTGCCTGAGGACGTCCACTGCAATGAAAAAAAATTGTGAGTGCATGCAACATGCTGTCACACCATTCTGTGTCTGTCGTGTGCAAGTGATTAAGTCCACAGTCAGTGACACACCTGGTGTTAGTAGTGACAGGCAGAAAAACAAACATTTCACATAACTTCAGTGTCCCGTGAGCGAGTGAGTACATCTGAGTGAATTTTTAAAAAAAACACACGCTCATTCCAGGACCTACTGACAGAGAGCGCCCTCTATTGGTGAGTGTCAAATTTATCAGGCTCTTCGTCCCATCCGTCCTTGTCCCAGTGGCCCCTCTGCTTGGGAGCCTTGGGTCCCCCTGCAGCCTTAGCCATGATGATCTGAATCGCACATACACACCAACATCAACTACCTGAAGACTATACAGTCATACAGGTCCTACAAATGACTCTTGACCTGCTGAAGTTTAAAAAGGGCATTGGACAGAAAATGTTAGAGCTGGGACCTTCATGAGGAAACGCATATAAATAAAAAGAAAAAAACCTGTGACGGCTGCACACCACAGATAAAAGAAAGGGCCTCACAGATTCTGCTGCTTTGTTTGACAAAACGGAGCTAAAAACCCTTTAAGGTAAATTAGGTCCTCATGATACTCGATTGAGTTATTCAATCTAAAAATAGCAAAAAATCCAGGCAAAATGCTACTAATCAGTTACTGCCAACAGATTAAACAACTGAGTCAGCACTCTATATGTCCCTTGTTGAACTGCACAAAAGGACCAGAAACATTGAATTGAATAGTTGAAGAGGTGCTGTCTGTGCAGTCAAAGCTTGATATAAGTCCATTTTTCGGCGTCATACACGATCACATTGTCCAAATAAGTATATAAAACACATCAATACAGCTGCACATAGTGACTTGTTCCTTGTTTTAATGAACATGGACACTGTAGATTTTTTTTTCCTGTAATCAGTTTCACTCAGACCAAACTGCTGTGGAAAAACTAACTCAAAAAACATCTAGTAAGTATCACCTATGACCTGTGGCTGGAAATAGTCCCTGACAAATGCACCATGAACTTTAGTTTGGGGTGTGTTTGCTAAAAAATGCTGTGACCAGCTGTTTAAAGCAATAACTTAATCACACAAGTTAAAAAAACAAAAGAAAACAAACAAACAAAAAAACCCCATTCAAATTATGACCCTGATTTAAAGGTAAACATTTTCTTAAAGGAACAAATAGGTTTTGACCTATGGGTTGAAAGTTGCATATAAAGTATTTTTCTCCATGTGGATGCTTTTGGTGATTTGCATGTCATGAGAATGTGTGTATTTGTGAACACACCTGGTCAACTCTCAGCACTGTGATGGCAGCGTTGGTGGCCAGCTTGATGCCCCAGTGTTTGACCAGGTAAGGCTCCAGAACGCCAGCTTCAAGCATGTCCTTCACAGCGGGCCCATCTGCCTGAAGACAACATCACATCCACGCAATCAGTCATCAACAAAATCTTGAACTACATGCGACAGGCTGCTAAGCATCCAGGAGAACAGAGATGATGGAACTTAACAAAATGAATGTGCATTACAAAACATAACAGGCAAATTTTTGCATGGTGCATTTTAATATGGCCTTTTAACCTGTATTTAAAGTGCTTCAGTGATTACATTTTAAAAACAAACAAACAAACAAAAAGTGTCTGCCTTTTTGTACTTTTTCTTTTTTTAAATTTTAGCTGACTGTAATTAGGGATGGGACAACTATTGTTTTTATTGTTAATCACAATATAAACACTGACAATAATTTATAAATGGTGAATTTGAATTAACGCATAATCGTAAATTACAGTGTCTGCTATGAATAACCAAATGTAATTCTCACTAATTATACTAGTAAACAGTGAATAGTCCATGCTACAATGCATGCTGGACTTTAAAGAACAGAGTAGACCTTGTAGTATTTTTTTTATTTTTTCCTTATTTATACAGGGATTCCTCAAAATTTAGCATCATTTACCTTATTTATTGATTTTTGTTTTAATCAGGATGTGTCCCCTATGGACATTATTCAAAAAGGTCAAAAGGTAAAATGATTAAAGTATATTTTAACCCCCTCCCCCAACTGTAATCCATAATGAGTTAAATACAAGAACCAACATGCGCTGGATTTTTCAGATCAAGTCATGAAGGTTTTCTCAGGTACACATACACACCTCAATGTCGAAGCCCATGTTTTTGTTTCCCTCATGATGTGTGGAGTACAGTTTAGAGATGAGCTCGCTCCCCTTCACACCAGAGTTCTCAGCCAAGGCGCGCGGCAAAGCCTCAAAGGCTTCGGCAAACTTTTTAATGGCGTACTGCTCCAGGCCCGGGCAAGACTACAGAGAGAGAAAAGAAAGGGTCATGTTTCTGCAATTTATTAGCCGCTGATGCAGCAAAGACAAAAAGGGCAAAACCAAGAGAGACATTAGTCTGAATCTGGTGCACTTCAGTTACATGTGCTTAAATCTGCATACCTCTCCGTATGATGTGAGCTGTTTGGCCAGTTCGATCTCAGTGGCTCCCGCTCCAGGAATCAGACGTTTGTCCTTAAGACAATGAATAACACAGAAACTGAATCGGCAAATCTCAACAGTCAAACAACTTCAAAAAACTGCTCCTTGAGAGAAATCTGAGGATTGAAGGAGACTTTCGATGTGGAATATTTATGTTACAGTGTTGACTTACCCTGACCAGAACCTTGAAGGTGTTGACTCCATCATCTACAGCCCTCTCAATGTCATCCATCAGGTTGTCAGTAGAGCCTCTGATCACCACCGTTGAGATGGCACCCTCCTCTTTCTCTGTTTGAAACAATCGAGGCAACACAATTCATTAAGCTTGAACCTAAACCTAAACTGAAGACTCACAAGAGTGAAGCAAATGACTTATTTACCATGTTTGAAGACCACCACCTGAGTGTCGCCGACCTCTGTCAGGCACACGTTGTCACAGTGACCCATCTCCTCTGGAGTTGGAGCCGTCTAGAGAGCAGAAAAGCATTATTATGCATGAAATAATGGTCTGTTTTTATTAATGTCAAAACACCTGACCTGGACCAAACATGATACTCACCATCCTGGGCAGTGCCACAGCTCCCACAGTCTTGCATAACCTCCTCAGGTCCCATTTAGAGTTAAGTCTGATGGGGGTAAAAGATGATTTAGGGCGAGGAGTATACAGGCGTCAAGGTATAGTACAAAAATGACTTTAGATTGAAGGTGCTGTAAGTGGTATTTACATTTGTTGTCTCAAAATATTTAAAATAAGTATTTAATAATGCTATGTCCAGACAGGCATTACTTCTATAGAGAGTTCTGTCAGTAACATGAGTCCTCCACTCTGCAGGAACAGAAAAGACATTTTCTGGTCCAATCAGGAGAGAGGATTCCAGAAATGTATTTTCTGTTTCCTACAGAACAGAGAGACTGGGAGACCCACATTACTGACCACAATCTATATTAGTGATGACTGCCTGTCATAATGTTGAGCTCTTAAACATTTATTTTAACAAAGTGTAAATCACTTACAGAAACTTTAAGGACTAAAAGAAGAGTTCAACTAGAACTGAATGACAGGGTACCAAAAATAAAAATAAAATTATATTATACTAACAAAGACAACAAAGGCGAGTAAAACCAGAAACGCAAGTAGGGTAATAATGAGGAAAAATAACCCAAATATAAAAAAATAAAAATAAAAATAATACAATAACTGGATTCAACTTGTATTAAAACTAAGTAAAATGTCACCATCCAAAGCCAGCCTACAAGGTAGGGTTTAAGTTTGTCTTTAGACATAAACATCCTATAAACAAAACACCATCTGTAGAGTGTTCGTCTAAGAATACCCATAAGCAACCCATCTATCTTTCTGTTTGGTTCACAATGCAGCTTTTGGCCACAGACATTTTGCCTGAATGTTTAATTTCAGAGCAGAAAACTCCGCTGACCTACGAGCTCTGATCACTTCAAAACACGCATTTTGATCATCAGAGGATAACCTGATCTTACCTGACCACCATGAGCTTGTATTTGTTGGCATAGTGGAGCGCCATGTCGGCCACTTTTCCTCCAGTTACCACCACATTGGCACCGGCCTGCTTGATGGCCTTCACCTGAGCCTCCATCAAATCCTCCTCTCCCTTACTGAAGTCCATGAGCTCCTGTGCATTATTTATCAGCACTGTGCCCTGTGAGACAGAGAAACTCATTGTTAGCTTTAAGATCGGTGTAAGATTCGGTATATAAACCCCCGACAATGGGCCTTTTTTTCCCCTAAAACTAAAGTTTAACAAAGATTACCCCTAATGAATTTTCTATCAAAGGTACCAAAGAGAAACAGCAGTATCCATTACCTTGGTCTCTGTCACCATGCAGTCAAAGGGGCAGGAGTACACAACGATCTTGGCGTCTTTCACTGATGTGACATCTCCCTCCGCCTCCTTCTTAAACACCATGCCATGTAGCATCGAGGATGCAGTCACCCCACAACCCTAAAAAAACAAACAAACAAACAAACACAAGCCTTGACTTAGCATCAAAGAACACACACAGACACACAAAGAGGCTTAAGGTATTTAATGACCAATGCTACAAACCAAAATCTTGCACACTCTGACGTTATCAACATTGAAATTGCTGGACTCTGGGAAGATGGAAACTGAAGCACAAACAAGTAAAGAAACGAGTCAGAGAAATGCAACGAGTGCTGATATCACGTTAATCATCTTTGACAGCTGAGTCCTTGTTTTGTTCAAGTAGTCTGCATTGACTGACCACAGGCCTGTGCGATGAGGTTGGCGAGGAAGTCTTCGTTGCCGTACTGTTTACTGATGACTGCTGTACGGATGAGAGATGTCGCTTCATTTACATCATGGAGGTTCTTGGCTGAGGAACACACACAGTCTGGCAGGATCTCCAGAGCCTTTTTACATGCACTCTCATAGCCTTCAATCACCTGTGGCAAAGAGGAAAGAGAGGCACTGAGCAAATGCAGTAATTGCTTTCTTTAGCATGCAAAAATTGTTGGTTTTGCAGATTTCTTTCATTAGCATGAGCATGCTGTTAACTGCCAATATACAGCTGATTTACAAAAAAAAGGACATTTGCAACTTTGTCATACGAGTATAGACTAAATTTACCTCTGACACAGACAGACCCATCCTGAGCAGCTCTTCAGCGAGCTCCAGCAGAGCTCCAGCAAACACCAGGACAAAGTTTGTACCATCACCAACCTCCTGCTCTTGCATGTGGGACGCCATGACAACCATTTTGGCTGCTGGGTGCTGCACCTACAAAACGAAGTAACATTTATGTAATGTTTATCCCCCATTTACAGATCCTTCCTGTATGCATTATGCTATACAACTATGTTATGTTTCCTCACCTCAAGCTCTCTAAGAATGGTTGCAGCATCATTGGTGACAAACAGCTTCTCCAACTGGTTGATGACCATTTTGTTCATACCTAACAGACAGTTAGTGTCATAGTTTAGCCATCACCGAATTTGTCGTCCTGTCGTTAAAAGGCCGGACAGGTCAAACATGAATAAAGTCTTTGTTCAGATTTTCTTGCTGTTGGAGGAGAGTCCTTACCATTTGGCCCATAGGCAGTGCGTGTGGTCTGTGAAAGCTCCTTGCAGGCTCTGATGTTACGGAAGACGGCCTCTTCAAGCCCTGAATAGTGCTGCATGAGAGAACAACACATTAATTCAACAGCTGTGACTTTTCAAGAGAGATGAATGACATTTCACCAGTGTGCATGTAAAATAAACAGCCACTGGTTATGTGCCTAAAAACTCATGGAAAGCAAATTATATCAAATATACTAGAATTCTGAGCTGTAAATGACATGTGTGTGGACATGAGCTAGACAAACGTTCGCACCTCCAAAGATGCATCATCATTTCTGAGCAGCAGGAACAGCCGAGGTGACAATAAAAGCCCCAGCTCTGACAGATGATATTAGCTACAAGCTAACTAGACGTGACTGCTAACTGGCAGTCGGTTATAACTACAGCTGTCAAGAAAACATTCCAGGCTTGTGTAGCATTTTTGGGGGGTTCAGATGGAAGTGAAAAGACGCAGACACCAGCCGTTTATCCGTTATAGCAGCCCCGGGCGGCCTGGCTGCCTTCTAGAACTCTCCCACATGACTGTGTGCTAACTCGGCGGCTAACGCTAGGTAGCATGCTAGTTTAGAACCATAGACTCAAAGCCTCTCAACGACTTAAACACAACGATTTAACCGTACCTTGGCGCCATCCTTCAACATTTGGGCAAAGCCCGGAGCTTTGGGAACGTGGAGAGCCATTTTCCGATGTTAGCAGCCCCGGTATCGTGGAGAAGGTAGCCGCAGCGTGGGTACAGCCCGGTTACAAAGCCGGAGAGACAGAGGAGGAGCGACTTCAGCGAGGAGTGGAGCTGAAGACGGATACCAACAAGGGACAAACTGGGCGCTTCTCGTTTCTGATGCTGCGACATGACCATATACAGTCTATGGACATGATTCGCCACCGCTCACCGCTTGGGGGAACTTTTGCCTTCATGTTACAGCCAGATAAAATAATCAGAAATCGCAGACTTGTCTTTCTACATACGTCAATAAAACTGCCGTGCATAAACTCTCACTTAGGTTTGCATATTAATGTCTTATCATTTCGCCCTATTCCCATCTCTGACGTTATATTTGACCTGTATTTCTATGGTTCTGTGAAATATAGACATACAGACATGAAGCAGTTGGCTATATTCCACATCATTTAATTTGACAGTGTAGATTACAGCAGTAATGACTATAGCAAATACGCTGACAGGAGGGACTTTTGCCTCACTATTTCACCTGATTACAATTACCAAGTGTTGCCACGACAAAAACGATAATATACATGTTAATAAAAAAATAAGAGTGCACTTTTGAGTCAATGAAGACTGCAAGTTTTATTGTGAAGTTTTTCTTTTCACATTTATTTGTAGGCACAGTGCCTTCCTTTCTCTCATTTCTGCAGAGAAGGGGGTACAGATACACTGAAATGACAGTGAGATGAGTGTTATGCTTTGTTGACAGATACTACACCAATAACTGCTGGTTATGGCTTTATAACATCATTATCATTGTCAGCAGGTAATGGGTCCCTACAGCTTCCCCCACCACATTATCAAACGACTTATGTGTACAGTACGGTAGCATCAATCATCCAAGTGCCAACCTCAGCCTCAAGAAAAGACAAAATCCCAATTATTTCACAGCAAAGCTACGTATAAAAAATATCCCCTTTCATAGAAAATACATTTACAATTTGGCGCAATCAAACGACATTTAAAAACATGAAAAAATGTTAGTGACATTTTTGCATACATATAAAATAGAGGAAGATGCACTTCCCCTTTTGTCGGTAAATTTAGTGTTAGTTCTGCAGATACAATTTGGTCTTTTAAAGTAAATTACAGAAACAAACGTTTCTATGCAGAGAGTAAGAGTACAAACTACATTATTAGTATTTTGAAAATGTAACAAAGACATTTGGTTGTAGCAGCTATTACAGGTGTACATACCACAATACAGAAATCCCTTTGGCAGCTACAATGATATTTTACCCACAGCTAGCTAACCGGAGACATGTAAACACAAATACTAGGTGAAATACTTGATGTGGCTAAATACACAGAGTATATATAAAAAAAACAAGATGTGCTGCCAAGTAACATTCTCCAAGTATGATGACAACACTACATATGAATGTAACAGTAACACCTCAGTAATGATGACGGCGAAACATGGCTACAAAAGGTCCCGTATACACACACATGCATGTGGGTCAGTTGGGTTTGCGAACTGTGTTCACAGCTGTGTGGGCCCAACCTCCCAGCGTGTTTGAAATGTGCGTGGCTCGACGAGTGAGGTTTGAGCGACAGAGTTTCCCGTTCGGGTCCAACTTTCTCATAACTGCTCCTCCAGAACGTGCCCTTGCACTAGTTCTGCAGAGAGAGAGAGAGCAACAATTATTACTGAGAGTCAAACAGGGAGAGTGAGAAATGAAAAGTGTCTGCAGAGGTCAAGGACCCTGCTTTGAGACTTTCAAGGTTGCATTAATAGCAATGAGAAATGGATAGTAATACTATTAATCAATAATTAACTTTTCTCCTTGGTATAATAAAAAACTAATCT
>JAQLOL010000006.1:12782495-12817499 GCA_029783665.1 Naso thynnoides
AGCGGAAAAACGCCAAACGTCGGACATGGGAAAGAGAAACGTGCAACTTTGATTGTTGCATTTGGCATGGCTCATTAGACTGCGTATGGCTGCGTGCTTTGTTCGTAAACGTTTGTTCAATTCAAACCTTCTCTTAGTGTTAACTGCTTTTGTATGGTGGCTTAAAGGTGGAAAGACATAAGATAATGTTTGTAAATTAAAGACTGGTAATTTTAATGATATTATACATTTCTGACAAGCTGTAATCACTTAAGACAGTGAAGTATTTCTTATGAGTCATCCAGTAGCCTTTATTTTAGACTGCCCTTTTCACAAAACATCTGTATAAATTTTCCAGATTTGCCCATTTTGCCATTTAAATACCACATAATCATAACTTTAGAGGAAAAAAAACTACAACAAATGATTTGTGTCTTTTGTCCTCTCTCTGCCTTCTTCCTTTCTTCTTCAGGTGCTTAACCTCCCTCCTGCCAGTTCTGCATGGTCATGACCTGTCATCACGCCCCTTCCACAGCCCACCTCATCCTATTGGTCCTGCTCATTGTCACTCCACAGCTGGCTGGCACCGCCCCTGCGTGGGGTGAGGGAGGAGAGGGAGGGGTGGCGGGGCGCACCCGGACAGACCGTAAAGAGGACAACCTCGCCCCCTTCCTCTCGCCCCCACCCGAGAGTCTCTCCAGCCCTGACAACGTCTCACTAGACCAGGGCCGGGGCCCCCGTCAAGATAACCAATCAGATAAAGTGACGGACCCTGCGCAGGTGCTCGCCGTTCTTTTGGAAGCCCTGGACCACCCAGGGGAGAGTGAGATCCAGGCGAGCAGAAACAGAGACTGGAAAGAGGATCAGAGTCAGGAGCTGCCCTCCATTGAAGGCATGGAGGGTGGTGAGATAAGGAGAGCGGGGGAGACGGAGGGAGAGAGGGTGGAGGAGGAGGAGGAGGGGCAAGGGGCTGATAAGGCTATTGAACCTCTAATTGTTGGCCATTTGACAGCTGCTCAGGGTGATGACTTAAAGGAAAGGGATGAGGAGGATAAAAACACAAGGTCAGAGGAGGCTCAGGGGTGGCCCGTAAAAGATATGGGACCTGATAGTGCAAGTGAGGAGAAAGGGAGAAAAGAAGACGAGGGGCAGGAGGAGGGAAATTATTTAGAAAGTTTCTTAAATAAGGCCAGATCTAGTTCCACCTCACAGGGAGATGATCTCTCTCTGCAGCGCAAAATCAGAGGCTACTTCCAAAACATTGACTTGGGTCTCCAAGATAACGAGATCCTGCCTCCTCTAAAGGGCTACAAGGCGTACAACACTCAGCTTGCACGAGCCGGCAAGAAGCTGCACTGGCAGGAGAACCGGTCGGGCAACCGACCCGTCAAGGGGGGTAACTTCATGGATGACTTTGAGGATGAAGGGGAGGAGCTTGAGGAGGAGGTTGAAGAAGAAGAGGAGAGTCTCTCCCACATGGAAGAGGAGGCGAGGGCGCGTGCAGAGAAACAGGAGGTCCTCCGGCAGCAGGAGGAGGCGGAGCGAGCCAGAGAGGAGGAGCAGAGGCTGGCAGATATCGCCTCTGACATGCTGCTGCAGTACATGGGGAGGAAACAGCAGTCCTACATGAAGCCGCGGCAGAAAAGCAGCATGGGGGCCGCCGGCAACACTGCTGAGGACAAGCGCTCAGAGGAGGTCATCCCCGACGAAGACGATATGGACCAGCAAATGATTGACAGGCTGATTGAAATCAGCAGCAAGCTGCACCTGCCTGCTGATGATGTTATAGAGATTATAAGTGACGTGGAGGAGAAGAAGAAGAAAAGGAAAGAGCTGCAACTGCAGCCAAGCAACAGCAACCCTGTGGCCCCACGCTTCAGGCCTCTGGTACCACCTCCTCTGGCTGCTCCGCCTCTTTACCACTACACAGCCTCAAAAAACCCCAAGAAAGCCCCTTATAAGTACAACAAGTCCAACAAGAAGTGGCACAAGGACAAAGTTAAATCATACAAGCAGGACTATTGGTATAAGCCTCAGAAGCAGCTTGATTACTGGTACAAACCCCAGAAACAGTTTTTAGCCTTCCCCTCTTATCCATACTACCAGAAGCCATATCGAGCATACTACCCTGTTTATTTCCCTTATCCCAAACCACAATATTATGGTAAGCCTGCCACCTCCAGAGACCAGCCATTCGGCCCCCAGGAACTTGACCTCCAGGCCCCAAGGCGCAGGCACAGGGCTGGGGGTAAGAACCGTGGACAGGGCTGGAGGCAGCAGCCAGCACCACGCCTGCCTCTCACTCCCTATATCTCTAACTATATCCTTCCTCACCCACGGACCTACCAACCCCTACCTCCGCCCAAACCAGTAACCCCACCCAGGAGAGGCAGGCGACCACCATACTACTATCCACAAGTCACACCAGGAGATGACTATGAGGAAGATGGCCTGGTGCCTCAGCTGGACAGTGAGGAGGAACTGGAAAACTTTATTGAGAGAATCTACATGAAGCGCCGAATGTATTGAGAGACTTTTCAGACATTTGTCAGAGCAGAGGGACTGACGGGGGTGTGATAGATATACAGTAGCTGGAGAGAAGCTAAAAGAGAGGTGTGGGGGAAAAAAAGACTCAGAGGAGGTGTGTTTTGAGCCTGATGGAAATTTAAGGGTCAAGAAGTGAAAAGTTAGATTTCTGTTGTTTTAATCACTGTATTTTTTGGTTGATTTTCTCAGTCAGGGAGAGGATGAATTGGTCCCAGTTTAAGCTCCCTGTAACCACGTTCAGCCTCTTGCTCAGTTTACATTTTGAAACAGAACATACCATGGTGTATGTCTGCCTCCATTCAGGTCAATCTCTGATGCTCTTGCTTTATTCAGAGTTTTCTAGAGGACACACATGCATACACACACAAACACACACACACACACACACACACACACACACACACACACACACACACACACACACACACACACACATATGCACAGATACAAGCACACATGCACACACGTAAAGGCACGTACATCAACACACCTACGTATGATCACGTTTGACACATTCACAAGCATTTGGGCCCATTGTAAGAGAACCATGTTTACAGCATCATTTTATATCTTTTTTTTAATATTCTGTACGTCATATTACACAATTGAAGTAGTTCAATGACTTTTTAGCTACACAAATATAAAAAAACTGAACACTGCTACTGTCAAATGCTGACAGTACACTTTTTTTGCATTTGATGTGTGCAATTGCCTTTCATATTCTCGATTGGATCAACTTTAAACAGCTGCAATTTGCAAAGGTGCCAAATACACACGCATTTCAGTTTCAAACTCCAGATTCAGATTTTTGCCTTACAAGCACCATGGTTCTATAAAGGGAAATATCATATCATATTATATTACCATCACAACCGGTCCCAATGTAGAAACCCTGTGGACTCCAAAAGCACAAATGTAAAACACTAAACACTTCCAACATGGTGGACGAAGGGTTTTCAATCATTTTGGGATCCAGAAGTTTTTGTGTCAACACATTTATGGCAGATTCGCTGTAACCTCCATCACTGCCACTGTACAGGACTCCTTGACAATGTAGGAGTTCTCGTATTCTTCTCATTTTCTCACCTTGTTCATCTTCAAATCACACGGTCACTCACCATTTTTCAGTTTTCTTTCCACACGTCACTCATGCAGCATTTTCCTTGGATCCTCTCATGATCTCCATTTTTTAATTTATTTACAAAAAAAAAAAAAAAAAAAAAAAAAAATTACTTGAAATCACACTATCTGTTCTGCAGCCTTTTAAAAACAAGATCTCCACCAAGAGGCTACAAACATTTTGTTCATTTTCAGGAGAAATTCATTGAAAAGTTTCAGGCCGGGGAGTCAGGGATTGTGCTTAAACCGTTAAATGCACGTCTTTCTACTTGCATCTTAAAAAATGAACAAAAAAAAAAAAGAACAAAAAAAGAGAAAAAATAAAACAGTATGGGGAATTCAAGATTGTTGTTTTCTCTTAATAAACTGTGAACATAAAAAAAACGAAATCTCAAAGGAAAGAGGGCCACTGTGTCCACAGTGAAGCCATCTGTCTTGTAAAAGGAGAGTGTTGTTGTTGATGTCACCTTTAGCATTGTAAGATGTACAGTGTGAAATAAATATGCCTGTGCAATGTGTAAATAACAGCATGATGATTACTAGTTTTGCTATATGATAAAAAATAAAAGCAATTATTTTATTAAAGTTCAGTTTTTTAATGGCTTTTTGGCAAGTGCTGTGTTGTATAGCAGCAAATTGAGCAAGAACACTTGATTGTTGAGCAGCGGATCAAATCGAAATACACAAAAGAGGACAACCAGTTAAAGCTTAACAACAGCACGACTCATGCACAGAATGTCACAGTTGCACCAATATGGAGACGGATGAAGAAAAATATTCAGAGGGAGTTTATTACATCCCTGCACAATCAAAATCATCAGGAGAAAAACAGCAAGAATGAAAATGAAAGGGGAAGAAATGACTGAAAAACAGAAAAACTCAGATGGAGGGAGGGAAATGGTAACTGCAGTGATTGATGAGTCACATGATTGGTGGATGAGTCATCCATCTGTACACTTTACTGCGCAGGACCACACACTCAACACACACACACACACACACACACACACACGAAAATTCTCTTTGAGCTGTATAGTAATTTAGCTGCTGGCATTCAAGATAAAGATTGAGTCATGTTCGCTGCTGCCTCGAGTCAGCCAATCAGCTGGTGGAAAGGTGTTTGGTAGATAGGTTTTGCCATATCTTGTTTCCACACCTCCTCCTCACTCTCACTTCACATGGGCAATATGCCCTACTGCTATAATTCCTTGAAGTGCTTCTGGCTGCTGCTTGTTTGGCATCAAAGGGAACCATATGTATGCTGTCAGTGTACAAACAGTGACAATGTTTAGCGGGCTGTCAGTATGGTCTAAGCACATGTTATCTTACCAGCTTGCTCACCAGCTGATTGGAACAGTACCTTTCTTGGCTTTATCTTAGCTTCTTGGCTGATTCTTGGACACTATGTTATAAATTCAGATTTTAAATTACACCTTGTACTTTCTGCAGATATCAGAACTCGACATCCACTGATTGACTGCAAGAATGATTATGTTTATTTATCGTAGCTACACTGATTATATTATATTAAGGTTGTTTCAGCTCTAAAAACAAGCTGGCCATCAGTAAACTGTCCTACCAGGACGGAGAAGACACAATCAACAGGAGCTGAAGTCATGTAGAGGAACCTGTGTGTAACATTTAGAGCCTAAATGTCCAGCGATGTAATAATATTACATCGCAGTAGAGGTAATAATATTACATCGCAGTGGTTGTATTATAGGAAAAAGCTAAAGATTAGTTTAATATTTTGGACATTTGTAACTAGCTTATCTTAGCATTATGAATAAATAGTAAGCTAAATAATAACTATTTTATTAACATCTAGTCCCTTTAATTTTTTTCAGGGGGACCTCCACCAATTTCAAACATCAAAGGGTCCTTTTGTTAATCCAATCTAACGCTCGACCCTAAAATGAGAAGGAACGGTGCACAGAAGTAGAGCATGGTCTTTCTATTTCAATTAACAAAGAGGTCAACGGCCTGAAAATGGAATAAAGAAAAACTTTTTCTAATGTTGCACTAAAATACAAAAATGTGGACCTTCTTTTGCGAGAGCTCATTAGGATGACAATATAAGAGATAATGAGGCGCATGACTGTAATGAAATGCCTGTGAATATAAGTTTCACAGACACAAGCAACAGTTAGCTAACGTTACACATACAGGAGCATCAGTCCACAGTTGCTGCATTTAGCTTGACTGCCATTTTAGCTGTTGATGAAATACCCACTGCTCTTTGTACAGCAAGTAATGTGCTTCATCACTTCAAAGTTTTAGAATACACAAGCAAACAAGTAGTTTAAAAGCAAAATTTTATATGATGTTAGGTGAGTAAATAAGAATTAACTCAGCTCACCCAAAAAAAATCTAAACAATCATTCATATAATAAAAACCTGCAGAAAAGTGAAATATTGTACTTTTTTTCCAAATATGAACTTTGTGAGACATTATATTTGCATTTTATTTTATGTGTAATTTAGTATTATTGATTTAATTGCAGTTCTTACAGATATTTTAAACAGAAAGTAGTAAAAATGTAGCGAAAGTTCATTTAGTAAAGTGGCTCATAAACAATTTAGTGTTTGATCTTGTGTTATTTAATTTGATTTCATTTAATTTAGATCCTTTTTACCGTAAATGACACATAGTGCTCACCTGTTAAACAGTCACTGGACATCAGTGGTGAGTACTTTAGTTCAGACACATGATGTCATCCACAGCAATAGGGTCAAACCACCCTGAGACCTCTGCTGTCCGGCAGATGATTTCTGTCACAGAGCAGACACCAATGAGATGCCGAGGGACTGAGCTGTCGTGACTGAACGCAGTGAGACTTTGTGAGCTCTGTCTCTGCGTAATAACACTGGAACTCAAAAATGAAAAGCAGCTCTTCTGGGGCCCATTCTTAAAAATCTGCCTAAAACATTATCAGATAAAACTGGTCAAATTTGGTGTAAAAGACTATGTTGCATCATTATGATAAAGGCTTGCTGCTGTTCTGTGCTGTAAGGCCAGTCATCAGATATTTCAGTAGTATCTGTCTCAAAATTGATGGGTTTATGGTTGAATGATGCTGCATTTGTAATGGTGTGCACACCCTTTGGCTTGCATTAAACAGTGCACAAACACCTGTATAAAGTCTACACAAAAGAAAAAGGTCTGAGTTTCTTTCTCATACAGAAGATTTCACAGGTTTTACTCCTGAAAATGCGGTTCAGTCATCCTGATAAAACATGAGGTTCATGTGGAGGATGCTCACACGCTGTTGCTGATGAAAAGGGCCCTTTCCTAAAGTCCTCTTTCACACCTTATTTCCTAGCTGTGGACAAAAAAAGGCACTACTGAGATGCTGCATTTCATATTTTTCTATGATGTACTTTACAATTTAAAATTTGAAGTTTTCCCAGCACAATGGAAGAACTGTGTTTCAAGCTTTAGATCATTTAATTTCTAGTGTAATCACTTCTGTTTTGCCTGGTGGGTGTTATGTTGAAATGCATTTTGAATTTGTCAACAGGCTCCAACTCTCTCATGCACAAATTCTAGTATACATCCAGCTCTTGGCACAAAAAGAATCCGACCCTAAGAGTGGCTGCATTTACAGAAGCAGGAACGTGAGGGAAAATGTCAGCCATTACTTCTATGAAGATTAAATTAATTCAGCTGAAAGACCTTCAAAATGTGATCAAGGATCATAAATTTCTATAGAAGTGGGACTTTGGCTCAACCTTTAAATGTCAGTGTGATATTATCTGAACAGAATTTACACATGTATGGACGTAAAGTATGGACTTCACACAAGTTTACACAGTGTTAATATAAATATTTACACATTGAAAGTGTAAAATGACCAACAGTGGCAAAAGTTCTGCTTGTGCAAGAGTTGGTGCATTAGATGCAGGCAAAAAAACTAAAAAAAAACCACTAGGTGAAATAGGACCAAATCACTACTGCAAACACTGACACAAAAAAGGGTCGCATTAGGTTGCATGGCTACCAGCAGAATCTTGTTTATGGTTTTTGTTCTGTATTTTAATGACCTGGTTTAATGGTTTTTTCACTTTCCTTATTCCCCATACTTTTGAGCATTGTCAACTCTGCTGGATTGGTGGCATGATTATGCTGCTGTTTTGACCAGAACTTGCAATAAAATATTTTGAAATGAACCTTTTGTCAACATCAGTGTTCTTACTTTTTTCAACTATTTCACCTATTTGCCATATTTTAATGTGATTTTGACTCATTCTACTATGTTTTGAAAAACTTATGACAGGATGTAGATTTCCTCATGTCTTTTGTAACAAAGAAATTCTGCCAATTGATATTGAACCATATTTGTGGCAGTGTTTGTAAGTGTGAACAAATGACTTGCCAGGTAATCTAGAATGCCTTTAATCCAAGTGAACTGTACTCCAACATATATCAAAATCTGAAAGTCTGTTAAGCACTTCTGTGTACCAAGTAGAAAATGTGATGACAGTCAATGTTGTTGTAGCTGCTGATGAATTTTAATGGATTTATCAGTTTATATCTCCTGATTGTCTTAAGAATGAAATTTGAAAATTGTCAGTGCTTCCTACAGAGATTTCTTCATTGTCTGCCATTTGATTTAATTGTCAAATATGAACAAAACAGAGCTCTAATAACTTGTAACTTGTAGTTTCTCATCGTAATATGTTGATGAGCTTTTTAGTACCTCAGGATATAAAAATGGCTGTGAGCAATTTGGAAAAATCCAAGAAAAACACGAGATGAAGTAAATACCTACAAATTGATACCTTCAGGCAAAAATGCAGGGTGGGTGTAAGTGTCACAAAATGACTTAAAATGCTATCAAACCCAGATACGCCTCAGAGAATGTCAATTTGAAGCATGCACTGAAAATCTAATGCCCTACATCAAGAAACTATATGTTATGTAGCAAAATAGCAATAGGTTATTATTAGATATCTTGTAATACATCTAAAAACCGCTAAAGGAGTCAAGATTCGTTCTGGAACAGCTATTCAGATTAAATCTAAACCTTGTCCCCTTCCCATGTTTGTTAAATTTTTTGTCTGTTAAACCACCATTGCTGAACATAATCTTTGCCATGTAATATGGCTCATCAACCACACATTAAGACAAAATAAACAGAACAGTAAAGGCCTCTCCCTTTGAAACCTGCATCCTTTGTTTATGTTCTCTGCAACCCTTGTCTTTTTGCTTCCTCCTTTCATCTCTCCTTCTCCCTTCTTTATCTCGCTCTCTGCCCTCATTCCCATCTTCTCCCTTTTTTCCCTCAATTATCCATACCCCCTCTCCTCCTTAATGCTCCCTAACCCCCAATCTTCCTCTCCATCTCTCCTCTATCCTCTCTCCATTTCGTGTTTTGTATGCAAGCCCCAAGGGAGAGAAATGGGTGAAAAGCACTCTCTCTGCACCACTGTCACAAAAGACTGGTGAGTCATCGCCACTTATGTTCCTGTCTCCCTCCTCCCACAAAAAAACACACATATACAGGAAAAACACTCAAATTACTTCTTACCTGCCGTGCACTTACAGGAAGACGCGTACAGACACACACATCATTGACTGTGCTGGCACACACACACACACACACACTTTTGGAGACACAGAAGCATGTACACACACAAACACATTCCACAGCTCTTTAAAACGACCCTGAAATTAAAACCCAACTCCCATATAATTGTGGTTTAAAATGGCATTCATTGATGCATGCTGCCAATCATATTTTAAAGGACTATAAGGAGTTTTTTGCATGAAAACTCATGTCAGTGAGGAAGTTGATGCCCAGGAGAGCTAAAAACAGAAGTGCTCATACAGGAGATGCTCCTGGACTGGAGAAGACCTTATAAAATAATCGGTGGACAAAATAGACAAAAGACATGGGAAAAGACAGAAAAGCAGAATTTCCCTGAGTGATGTGGCTTTGGTTGGCTATTGTTACACCATTGTTTATGAGCCACAAAGCAAATGCTCTTCCTCCATCTGCTGGAGGAACGAGTCACTTACAATGCAGTCATGTTGCTGCTCTGTGCACAAGATGGCAGTCCTGGATGAACATGTTGTACAAAATGACACTAAGCTCCAGCTGGCACAAAATAGTTTGAGGCATTTTCATTTGTAGTAGTCTGTTGTTGTTTTTCTTAAGTTTAGCAAAAAGGATGTTTATTTAGTTATTTAATTATTTACTCACACTTATGATTAAAAAAAAAACCCCTCCAACATCTGAAGGGAATTTCATTGGGGAATTGCCTAAAAACCCTCCACTGCTTAAGCTAGCGTGCTGTTTATGTAGCTAGCTAGCTTTCTAGTTAGATAGCTTGATTTTAGCTTCCTACAGTGGCATTAAAGGTAGCTATTCATATTTTTTCCCTACTCAAAAAAGAAATAGCCTACAGCAGTGTAAAAATACTCAATTATAGGTTAAATTCCAAGTCCTGTTCAAGAAGTTACAGGTTGTCAATGTGATCAAAGTAACAACATTTAAAACTGCATCCAACAACATCTTTCAAATGGTGGGAAACATTTTAAAGTTAGCTAGTGGTGGTGGGCCAACTCATATACACTGGCAGGTTGTTTCGTTTAAAATGCCATACTAAGATTAACATTTTATGTGTGTTAAATATGAATCAAAATGTAATAAGTATCTAAGCTGTAGCTTGCATATACGTAGCTTATTGTTTAACTTTTGGCTAATATTTGTCTCTGAAATGTAGTACAATGACAGCAGCCTGTGAAGTAACATAAAATGGAAATACTCTAGGAAGGTTTAAGTATGTCCAAAGAGTATTCAAGTGCTGGACTCAATATAGCCTACTAATTTATTTTTGAGATAGTCTCTAAACGTTTATCCTGATTTTGAAGTGATGCTGTCAAAAGAAATGTATTTCACTGTATGTTAAATGAATAAGTCTCTATCAACAACAAGACAATCATAAATTCGCTTTCTAATAAATGTTACAACTTTTAAGCACTGGTCTTATTGTGACAGCCTTGTTTATGTCAACGCGGACACCACCACAGAGACATCAGAGCCCTCACCTGATTCCTCTTTACAGAAACCTGCTTGTGAGCCATTCAGACACATCAAATATTGAAAGCCTGGAGTTTCCGTTTCACAAGCAGAGAGGGAGGGGAGATGGCAGAGAGGCAGACAGTGGGAAGGACACATGGGGGGAGAGGAAGACAGGGACAAGTCAAACAACAGTGGGATTAAGAGATAAAAGCACATCAGGCACCCTGGGAGGGAGACACATGAGCAGCAATGGATGGAGAGAGGGAGGAACAAGGAGAGAGCACCCGAAGGTAAGACAAGGAGAGTCTGAATGTTTGAATCAGGTGCTCGACGTCTTGAAGTGTAACAGTAGAGGCTGTGCAGGTGTAATTGGCTGAAGATTGATTGGCTGATAACCTTCTAGTCAGGCAGTTAGGAGGGCATGTTTTCTAATTCTGCCACTTTTCTCTCAAACCTCAGTGGGACGACTTCTACCCAGGCTGACACACAAACTCAGAGCTGCAGCGAGGAGCACGACAAAAACATCCAGGAACCAGAGGAGGGCAAGACTGACAGCAGTGCTTGTGATGGAGAGATAGAGCCCAATCAGGTCAGATCATCATAATATATACTGTACACTGACACGTACCAGAGTTAGTTTGTGGTCAATACTTGTGGCTGAAGATGTCGATGTGGCCCTTGGTGTGACTGGTGAAGGTTGGGGAGGATACATGTATCAGTGACGCTTCATCACAGGAGACTTTGACAGCCACAAACACAGGGGACAATGCTGTATGCCTCCAATTATCCCCCCTGCCAAGAGAGGAAGAGCTGACCCCCCCTTCAGCGTCATTTCATCCCTCCACCACACAAGGTAGGCCACAAACACATAAACACAGGGATGACTGATAAATGGGGCTCAGGGGGCCTTGATTTATTTCTGTAATCAGTAAGTGTCAATGTGAGACAATTCAAAGGAAAACTGTCTTACTGTTGGTTTAGTGCTTTCATGTTTGTGTCTTCACAGATGGGCCATCTGAACCCTGCTGGTATTGCCTGAGGTCTCTTGATTCAGATCATCGTCCTGAAACTCCGAAACTGGTTTCAACATTTTGACTAATCACATTGTTTCACTCCGAATTGAAAAGTGGCAAAGCTCTTTGACTGATTAGCTCTGCAAACTAATTTTGTTTCTACTTTCATTTTGCCAACTAAATTTAAAAAAAATCTTTAACTTCTATGTACTAACATGATAAAACATTAGTGTAAAGCAGTGCTATCACTGAAAGGATACATAAGCTCAAAAGGTACAACACCATCTTTTTTTTTCTTCTTTTTTGTGGCAAGGATAGGCAAGGTTGTTTGTCAAATTACAATTATTTAGCCTGGTTTGACATAGCTTGACTCTATTTAATTATATTTTTAAAATGAATTTTTCTTTACAGCACTTAAAGCACTTGCTGAACGCGGCATAAATCCATTGAAATCTTTCAAATTTGTTTCAAATTTGTTAAAGTATAAGGCTACAGCACAAGCTTTTCTTAGCATCCTTGGCATTCATTTCAAATGGATATTGAACTCTTTTTAAATAGTGATTTTGTTCTTTTTTTAAAAAAACAAAACAAAACAGAAAACCAACTTCGTATACCATTAAGTCATTAAAATATGTAAAAATCAATCAGGTTTTTGTGTCTCCCTTCTATAAAACAATTGTGTCAGTCATTAATCGGTTCAGATCAACTCTTTCATCTTTAACTTGACATCAAGAGCTGAATTCATGATGACAGTGACTTTTTGGAGTTGGTCCACAGAGGTTAAATTACAGTTATAAATTTTGTGCCATATGTGCTCCAGTTTAAAATTCTACGAATGTAACTCATGCTTTTATAAATTCAGTCAACTTATGTCTCAACACTGAGCTGTAAATAAAGTGCACAATTCTATTTTAGAGCAGATTTTCCCTTTATGGGAGCACAACACTCCACTGTTGCTGTGTTGCAGGAAGACTCAGATCCTTTGTCAACGCTGCCCTCTAGTGGTCAGAAAGTGAGCTACCAGACAGACCCTCGACCTCACTTTGGCGTAGCTTGGTCAACACACTCCACATGTCGCCCCCTGTGGGGCAGCGAGGGGCCCTGCTGGGGACAAAGAAACCAGGAGGTGCCTGATCAGACACACACCTGCCCTCACTGTCATCTGGGGCTGCCCCCTGACACACTGCGCTGGCATGAGGTTGGCACAGACGTTTGTAAACAATCACAGACATAAATAGACACAGTTTCCACCAAACATACTACCGCGTATGTCAGTGTGTAGAAAGCCTCTGACTGCTTTTCTTTCTTCCTGCACAGGCAAAGTGTCTTCTGTTCGAAGGGCTGAGGAACTCAAAGAAATAACTGTCAGAGTTATCATCCAAAAAAATTGTGCTTGTATTTTTTAAAATGCTGTCTGATCTGCATTAATGCTCTCAGTCAATGCTCTAATGCATCTGAAAGTTACTTGTATGTGTCTGTTTAGACATAAGCTTAGCCATCTTCATTCATTATTTCATGTTTTTGGCTGTGGCATTTTAAATGATGTGTTAATACAAATAAACTGCATGAGCATAAAATCTGTCTGTCTTTTAAAGCCAAACAAAAACATGAACTCTATTTTTACAGCAAGAGAAGACACCTTGATTTGAGACTGTCATGTATATTTTGTAAGGAATTAATTTGATGCTGATCTGATTTGTTTGAATGTATTTCTATATACCTTTCTCCCACATTATCTATCAATATTGTCCAAGGATCCCTTCTTCCTATCCTCTTCTTTCTTTTTTATTGCATTGTTTGTATCACTTCCTGGCTGTTTTGGGAGTTTTTAGTCTTAAAGGTGGCTTGAAAGTTCTGCTGCTTGACCTCTGATTGGGTCTGGGCAGGTGAAGAAAGGAGTGTTTGCCAGGAACACTGGCTCCTTATGAGTTTAGGGTGTGTTTTTGTAACTCCTGTTTTCTGAGAGCTGCGCCTTGCTTCATATTTTGTTGGAAAACTTCACAGGGCCAATCTCTAATTTTACTTTGTATCAGCATGTATCAATTTTTGCATTTTCATAATGCGGAACAGCTCTCCTTGAATATACACAAATTCAGTGAAATCACAGAAAATCAAATGAAGCATTCTGAGTGGAACTGAATGTAGAATGGAACTGAGGACTGAGTTGTGATGTCACATTAGAACATTCTATGGAAGGTTCTCCCAGCTCATGACGTCTCTTGAGTAGTCATTAGTGGGCACCTGAACCTCAAGTAGGAACAGTTTTACAAACAGGAGTTGTGTTTAGCCACGGTGACAATACAAGCTATAGCAATCTTGTTTAAAATCCAACGCTAAAAAAACAAACTCTGATTTACTGCAATAATTCAGTCTACAAATGGATAAAGATTTAGTCCCACTGGGATGCAGAGAAGACAGCAGTCTTCTTCAAACAGAAACCTTCGTACACAGTGTAGAGATGGAAAGAGTCGATTCAGACCTCAGCGATGAAGGTCACGAGGGCAGCTCAGACACAGCGAGCGACTGGGGGTCACTCCCTCATGTGTGCTTGAGGCACGTGTTCAAGTTCCTTTCTGACCGTGATCGTGTGAGAGCAAGCCAGGTTTGTCATCACTGGCACCATGTCATGCGCTCTCCTTCTCTCTGGCGCTACCGCTTCTTTTACCTCAGTGGTCGCCTGTCCAGACACAAGCAGTCTGAGTACCGCTCTACTGTGGAATATGTTCACTCTCTGGGTGTCTACCTGGAGAGACTGGAGGTGTATGTGCGCTTTCCAGACAAGTCTGTGACAGCCCTGCGCCTGAAGCGAACCATTTGTGACCTGTTCACTGAGCTTACCAGGTAAAGAAGTGTGTTTCCTGAAGGTCCAACACATGACTCAGCAACTCAATTAATCAACCTTTTTAAACTGTGAGTGACAACCTCAGCCTTAACATTATTTTGTCTCTACAGGGTCAAAGCCCCACTGCGGTCCCTTACTCTCGTGAAGCTGGAGTTGGACCGGTCCGCCTGGACTGCAGGGCTCAAGAACTCTATAGTGAACTCCCTGATTCACTTCTTCTACAGAGGATCTGCAAAGCTCACCACTGTTTGCCTGAACAGGATGCGGAACAACATGCGTCATGTAAGTGCCACACCGGTCCAAAGATAACATATCAGCAAGTACAGGGGCTTTAAAAAGGTGCCAGTTGTAACCAAAAGATGGATCTTTAACACAAAATCTTCACTCTGAATCATTAGTTTCACTGACCTGCGGTGGAGATCTTCCCACTGGTTAGGGTTAGGGTCACTGACAGTGCCACTGATGGTTCATGAACAATAAACAGCATGTTAGGTTAATGAAAAAAGCTAACTTAAAGATGACAAAATCAACAGACACAATTAAGGTGCACTAGCCCAGTTGTAGAGCTTGTGATTGAATCGACAGCAGACTGAATATGCTGGAAAAAAAAGACTGAATTCAAGACAAGCAGCAAAACTATGTGACATTAAACCTGTCTGTTGCAGCCGCTTTGCAACACATTTCTATAGTTCTTTGAATTTGAAGGGATTTTTTCTGGTGCTTTGCAAATCTGCCTGAAACATCGAGGTCCCAATGCCCGAGAAAACTATTTTTTTTTCCCAATCGTGAGAGCAAAAGATATGAATTTATGGGCACAAGCAGTTATTAAATTTGATTTATCACTATATTAATTCCATTTGGGGAACTAGATCAAAGCTTTACACTCTGTAGTTAGTAGTTTTTTTAAAAATTCTGGACCCAAAATACACATACATGCATATTATGTAAGACCTATAAGACTAGTATTGGTCAGTTAGGGGTTCAGAGCCTTGATCAAGGGCTACTCAGCAGTGGCGCCTTCCAGTCCAGAAGCTGTATCATGGTATGAGTTGAGCTACTGCCACATGCCACCATCTGGTGTAAACAAAAGAAAGTAATTTTGGTTTTGTAGTGTGATACATGATACAACTGCAAGACGGGGAAAAAATGAACAAATCGTAACTGAAGCTAACAAAAGGGTTTAAGTCTGAAAAGTGAATCAAACTTTTTATCTCTACTTATAAGGTTCAACAGTGGCGTTGATACTTTCATAGTAAAGTTCATTTCACTGCAAAATAATTTTAGAAATTTTGCTTTCCCTTTGGGTGTCTCCTTAGAGTAGAAGGAAAAAGATGTGAAAATCTGTTTAATGTGAGTTTTTAAACATCCACAATCAAATTTGTATTTAAGCAAATTTATTTAACTGTACTGAATTGTGATCCTTTGATCTCCAGGGCCTGGAGCTGCTCTCTGCCCTGTCATGTTCTCAGAGACGCCATTTGACCCCATTCTCTATCTCAACTTTGGATTTGAGGGGATTCTTTTCTGGTTCTCTGCGTGTCCACCCTAGACGAAACTTGCCCGACACCATGCGCTGCCTGCCCGGCCTCACACACCTGGGTATGAGTTACTTCTGCCTGTCGGACGAGCTGCTAACTGCTCTCCAGCACAGAAACCAAGGGCCGAGGCAGCTCTCGAGCAGAGATGGGAACACCTTGCAGACATTCTCATTGCACTGCTCTTTCAGTGAGCCCCAGCGACGGGTGAGCAAGAAATAAATACTAGACAATCCCCAATGAAAACTGCTTAACTGCTTACGTAGATGGTTGAAGTGCGATGGTACTGAAGGCCATTATTGATAAATCATAGATGTCAGCTTTGGGGAATGTACATACATCTGTCTGTCTGTACGGTGTAATTATTCTGCCAACTTATCCATCAAGTGAAATGTTCCTCTTGACGAGATAACAGTGTAGGGGTTGTGAGATTAGTGCAAAAGAACACATGCTGAAAAAGCAGAAAGTGAGGAAAAAGTAAAATCTCACTGGCAAAAATAAATTTCCCTCAGGTTTCCTTTGTTCATTTCTGTCCCTGCTTCATCTTTTCTGTTTAGGGAGTTTCTGGTGACTCATGGGCAGCTTTAACATCATGCAGCCCGGACCTGAAAGTCAAGCTTACTGTGGACCAGGTCATTGACACTGACTTACTCGCGAGGATACTGCAGCGTGAGATTCCCCTGGTAGAATTCAGCATGACAGCTTTCTACTTGCCCGACGAATTCTGGAGCGCCAAGCCTCTCCTCTCTAACATGCTGCCTCGGTACAGATGCAGCCTTAAGGTCAGGGTGCTGAGCGGGCAGTGTTTCGAAAAATGGTGTTAAACCGAATGTCATTTATTTTAACTTTTATGTTATTTGCTGAGGTTTGAATATAAAAAGTTCAAGTAACTCTCAACAAATCAATTTACATTAAGGTTTTTAATTTAAGGCTTGTGGGTAGTCATGGGTAGCCACTTTATTGTACCTGGGCATTAAAATGATGTGAATGTCTGTCTTTAGTGTCTGACCCTTGATCTGGTCAACTGCAATGAAAGACTGGATGAGGAGCTGCTGGAGCTGATTACGGCGTGTGAGTGTCTGCAAGACCTGAAAATCTGGGCTTTTTTGGAAGTCAGTTTTGTGGCAAGGCTGCTTCATGCCCGACTGACACAAATGAAACAACTCAATAAGATCAGAGTAAGAAAGAACGGTCGATATTGCCTGAATCTGCACATATACTGAAATGCGCACGCACACATCAAGATAACACTTGTGCTAATCATTATGTCTTTCAGGTGAGAATTTACTCAGAAAATGACACCACAGAGAAGCAAGAACAGCTGGAGGAACTATTGTTTACCCAGCAGCAGAATTCTCCTGAGCTGAACTTTTACGCCATAGTCTTTCCCTTTGTTGTTAGCTGAACATATGCAAATGTGACAAGTGTGAACAAAAAAAAGAATGAAAATTAAAAAAAAGAAGCATTACATTAATGTGTTTTGCAAATCGATTGACATTTACTAAAACCGAACGACTGAATAAATGGTCAGTGTAGTTTGGAGCTTTGACACTGACTGACTCAATGTCTGTCTATGTTTTTCTCAGGCGGGTGGGGGGTGCAGGCTTGTGTGGAAACACTGACCTACTTTCATCACAGAGGGTGATGGGGGAGGCAGTGTGTGTGTGTGTGTGTGTGTGTGTGTGTGCTCTGGCATGGCGAGAGCACTATTTAAGGGAACAGGGATTACGGGGCAACGGCAATATACTAAACTCTGCTGCATGACTAGTGACATACCGCCAAGAGAGTTGAGCCGATTGAATGGGTTAAATCTTATTTAAATTCTTCTAATTATTATTTTCAAAACATTCAATGGCTCTAAGGGTATAATAAAAAAAATAGCTGTATTACGATACATTAATACCCTTCCAATATTTTATTCTTTCACACACAGAATAGCTACCAATGCATAATACACTTAGTGGTAGTAGTAACGGTAGTTTATTTCGAACATGTAAAAGAAAAAAGAGACGAAATGAAGAGAAAATCATTATCAAACAGTACTAAGACGACGTACGCACAAGTCAAAAGAAAGCATGAAACAAACACTTATTTAACATGTGGATCACTAAAAAAAGACCACGGCGCTGTAGGCCTATATTTCACACAGTGCTGGGGGGTAACTAGTTACATGTAACAAAATAATGTACTTTAATGACAACATAAATGTAATTGTAACTAGTTACAGTTACTGAAAAAGAAAGTGTAATTAAATTAGTTATCTTTAAAAAAAATATGAGTGATTACAAAGAGGGTTACATCAGATTTTTTTTTAATGAAAAAGGCTTAGTCTGTATGTCCAATAATATTCATGTTGTTGATTTGCATGTTTGAGCACAATGCCTTCTTTTGCTGCTTAGTAAAGTTTGATCAGTTCTGATGCTTTTGTTTGGTTCTCTGGTTCTCTTTGCAGTGAATCATGTCTGCCATTAAGCTGTGTGGTTTAAACATTTGAAAATAGTTAACAGTTGAAAATGTTCGTTAGCTATTTCAAAAAGTAATCAAAAAGTAATCAAATGTAATCAGTTACATTCCTTTGAGATAGTAATTGAAATAGTTACATCACTTATTACATTTTGAATAGGGTATAACTAGCAGTTTACAACCTATTACATTTACAAAGTAACCTTTCCATATCAAAGTAGTTTTATGGAACTGATTGATTGAAAAAAAATTGAAATTTCATGACAACATGATGCTATACCACTATCTCACGTGACTTGTGCTATATGTGTATAAGTAGTGTACATCTGCAGTGTTGTAGTGTATAGTTGCATCATCTTAATGGTATATTTATTTATTTTAATATTTGTAGGTTATAGACATAGATAAATAAATAGATAATGTGAGCTTGCCCATTACACAGGCTACTATTAATAGCACTAATACGAACTAATACTAAAATCAACTAGATTGTGCACAGGTGTCTGATGAGAAACTATACAAATTTAATATTTTCTTAAAAGAAATGATATTTCTTTTACATCTATGATAAGAGTTGTGTGTTGCTGTTAGTCTGAGTCAGTCCAGAAATTGGCTCCATCAATAAAACATCCTTCACGTGATTGGTCGCCAAAAATCACGCACAGTCACATGACATGAGTAATGACATTAGGCCGTATGGCGAGCCAATGGCGTGCCCCGTCACCTGACCGCTATTTGAATATTGATGCACCCTCCCTCCCCCAGCCGTCACACTGGCGCGCCGTCCTGTGTTGTTGTTGTGTGACATTGTTCACCACAGCAGTGGGAGATTTTTATAGCCAGCACCGACAACAACCGACATGTCCTCACTGCTGAAGCCGTTCTCGGTGTGTGAGGGGCCGTGCGAGAGCTGCGGTGCCAGAAGAGGATGCTCGAGCACCGCTGCCCATCAACAGGCTCCATCCCGGCGTCTGGCCGCCGCCGCGGCGGGGCTGGGCGCTCTGCCGGCCCATCAGCGCTCGTACGCCGCGAGGAGAAACCTGGCCGCTGCTGCAGTCGGAGGGAGGAAAATCACGCATCCCGGAAAGGCCATCCTTGCAGGTTCATTTTGCAACGCAGTCATTCCTCCCGCAGATTTTCCCCTTCATAGTCGCCTATTGCCTTTTGCACCGCGCAGCCTAATCTCAATCTGTCGCCCATTAAAGCTATCCATGCAGAACTGGGTCAAAACGCACTCAGACAGCAGTGATGCTACAGCAATTGCATGTATTTGTGTGTTTTTTTCTGTATTTATTTACTATCGCGCTGACACTTGAATTATAATCTAAGAGCATCCATGATGATGCTCAAAGGTTTATGCTGCGTAATGAATGGAGAATAAGGCAGGATTTTATTCAGCAGCCATTAGCTGGTCTTTCCAGCTCAACACAGACACTGCTGTTTAATTACATCACATTAGCATTTAATTAAAATTAACGATCCAGCAGCATCAGCACCACTCTGCAACTAATCCATCTCACCTTTCCTTTACTGACACAGAAATGCTGTAAAGTTCCTGAGAGGAACATTCAGGAACCATCCTGCACAGTGAGTCAACAAATTTCAACAGCAGTGTTTCTCTCATTTGCCCTCTCTCGCTCAGGTGGCATTGCAGGAGGAATCGAGATCTGTATCACCTTCCCGACAGAGTATGTGAAGACCCAGCTGCAGCTTGATGAGAGGGCCAACCCGCCGCGGTACAGAGGGATTGGTAGGTCACTGGGACGTGTGTGACATCTGCCTGACTGCAGGTTTGTGTGTGTTAGTGTGTCTTTTGTTGGGTTACTTACTCCAGGATGCTCTGTGTGCAGGCGACTGCGTGAAGTTGACTGTGCAGGATCATGGGCTCAGAGGATTGTATCGAGGTCTCAGCTCCCTGCTCTATGGTTCGATACCCAAGTCTGCAGTGAGGTACAGATGCACAAATGGTGCACAACACCTTTTGCTGACACACGAAACAGGCTGTAACCGAGCTCTTCTGCTTCTTACAGAATTTTAAATTTCAAAATAATTTAACAGATGACTGATGTCAAAGCAGTGACACAGCATTTCTTGGTACTTTAATTAAAGGCAGTCAAACTGAAGGTCTGGAACTATGCCGATTATTTTTTATTACTGATTAATCTGTTAATTTCATCAAATTATCGACCTATTGTTGATCTACAAAACATCAGAAAGTAATGAAAAATGGCTTGAGTTTCCAAGAGTTTAAGTGATCTTGTGACGTGCATCAGACTGTCCACAGCCCAACTTTGTTAAATTTATTTTGTTTAGATGGGAAAGGGAGCAAATTCTCACATTAAGGATGCTATGCATGAAAGATAATTTTGAACAATCAAGCCAGTAACTCTCTGTCAGTCAACTTACCAATTTATCAGCTGTACAACTGCTTCCAACAAACGTTTTTGAGCTAATTTACTGAAGCTATCACCTTCCCGTCAGGTTTGGGACGTTCGAGATGCTTGCCAACCCAATGCGAGATGCCACGGGTCGACTAGACAACACACGTAGCCTGGTGTGCGGGTTGGGTGCAGGTATAGCAGAGGCCATTGTGGTCGTCTGCCCCATGGAAACGCTGAAGGTGAGTGTAGTGTTGTCACATATTTCTTCCATTGTAGAAATCTCCTTTCACATCTGTTTTTTTTGAATCGTCTCTAAACTGAATGTACATGTAGCTGATGAAATCTCATCTTGTCCTCCAGGTAAAGTTGATCCATGACCAGTGTTCCCTCAGACCTCGATACAGAGGCTTCTTCCATGGAGTCAGTGAGATCATCAGAGAACAGGGTGAGACAGCAGGAGGGATGAATGCTTACTTTGACCACTGGTGATGAGACCTGAGTCTGTGTCCAGATATGCATCTGTGTGGTTTGAACTCCGTGATAAAACAGTCTTTGTGACTCATTCAGGTGTGAGGGGCACGTATCAAGGTCTGACAGCCACCGTGCTGAAACAAGGAACCAATCAGGCCATCCGATTTTATGTGATGAACTTGCTGCGCAATTGGTACAAAGGTGAGAAAGCTGACCTACTGCAAAACAAAATCCAGTATCCGTCCTTTTTTTCTGTCCAGTTGATTAATGCATCTTTCTCCTCTTTCTGATTTGGATTTGCCGTTTAAGGTGATGACCCCAGAAAAGAAATGCACCCAATTGTGACGGCGATGTTCGGAGCAACGGCGGGTGCTGCCAGTGTCTTTGGAAATACACCTCTGGATGTGGTGAAGACGAGGATGCAGGTAGGAAGCACTCTCTTGATGAGTTCATCACTTCCACCAGATTTGCCATTTATACAAAACTGTTTTGTTTTTTGTAGGGTTTGGAGGCCCACCGCTACAAAAACACAGTGGACTGTGCCTTCCAGATCTTGAAGCATGAAGGACCACAGGCGTGAGTTTACCCTCCTCCTGCTCCTGATGGGCACCATTTACTTTCTCTGTTATAAACCAGCCATCTAATGGCATCTCATCTTCTCCTTCTTGCAGCTTCTATAAAGGAACAGTTCCCAGGCTTGGCCGTGTTTGCCTGGATGTGGCCATAGTGTTCGTGATCTATGAGGAGGTGGTCAAACTACTCAACAATGTATGGAAGACCCAGTAGAAGGATGGTGTCCAGAGGGAAGCACAGACCAGTGCCTCATGCTACGCACAACTCAACACCTCGACTCTACTTCATACTCTCTGCATCGCCCCAAACTGATGACACTTCATCTTTACCAGTTTCCAGTCTGTGACTTAAAACAAAAAGCTTTGTGAGATGTATCTGGGAAGGGCTGGTTGCACAAAATAGCTGAGTATAGCACTGTTCTCTCTCGCACTGAGACATGGAAATTAAGAGGGATTCTTTTATTTCAAGGACAGGAAAAGGTGAAGTGAAAAGATGTAATGAAATGGTGTGTTATTCTGTGTACCTGACCAAACTTGCAGACTCAGTTTCTTGAGTCTTATTACCAGAAGCATTGGTGTATTTAGAGGAGAAACATATTATTAACCAAAGGTTCAGATTAGAGAGAACACAAACTGAAGTGGGTTAAAAAAGGGATATTAAGTATTTCTATTGTTAGCTTTCTATGACTGTTGTTACCGTACATGTTGTAGAGTGAACACTTCGTACTGAAACCGTAAATGTGTCTTTCGATTCACTGAGTACTTACTATAGAGAGCACAGAACAGAGATGCCGCTGGACGCAAACAAGTTTGCCGCAGTACTTTAAAATGTCCGTGCAGTGCTTCGTCATTTCTCGGCATTGTAATCGCTTACTTGACCGTGCTTGTGGTTTCATCCCGCTACAACATTCACAGTATTTACTCCGTGGTGATTAACCTTAGGTGCTGTTCATTGTGCATTTTGAAGCCACCGCTGACAACATGAGTACGGCTGCATGTATCTTGATGTAGCATCTGGTCCTACTGACATGCTAGCAGAGGCTCGCAGGCTTGTTGAGGCTACGCGAACTGGTCAGTACCTCTCCTGCAGTGTGATTTCAAAGTTTTAACAAGTAGTCCTTCAGCAATTGTTGTAGGAAATAAATCAAAATGTAGCAGAATCTTCACGTAGTCTTGACTAAAAGATGGGCGCTTAATAACAGTAGTGGGCTCATTCTGGGAAAACAATTATTAAAATATTAGACCAGCATGTGCAGGCTTTATTTGGGACTGGTTGACCAGTAATGCTTTTCTCAAGAGCCTCCGCGGGGCTGCTCTTTCCAAGCAGGTGCAGCACGTTAATACTTAAGTGAATCCTTGTCAGCTTAAGATGACATGATGACATGTAAACATTTTAGACTTCGTAAGCCATACGACTTCAGAGCGCTTGAGCCTTCAGTGGTTTTCATGGGCTCATTGACTCATCAAACTGTCCTCTAGTCAGTTATTGTCACTTTAAATTCTATGTTTACCTCAAGCTAACCTACTTCATATGCTTTTGTATGCTGATAGTGTGTATTAGCAATCTTTAAATGCACTCATTCTTGTCTATTATAGTGTTTACATACAGTATGTTGAAGGATATTACAGGGACAGTGGATATGTTGAGAGGCTTGATAACATAAGTTGTATTTAAAGGGGAATTTTGGTTTATTTAAACCTGGGCTCTCTTTCTACATCTTTGGTTGTGCAAATAACGGCTAGTTACCAAAAGATTTACAGATGTTCCAGTGATTGTCTCTAGGGGAGAGGTGACATGGCTGTAATGTAATCCTTTGGAGCAACTACGACCATCTCTACTACATCCACCAAAACTGCTTTTTGCCTCACACAGACTGCAGTTGTCTGTAGTGTCTGACAACATCATCAAAGGCATCTTTCCATAAAAACACCTTTTTGTGATGGGGTAAAATAATTTTTGTTTAACCTTCGCCATGTATCATGGGATTTCTAATTAAACAAAAAGGATTTTATTCTTTACATAGTAAAGCCGGTCATAGTTCCCCCAAGGGATTAAATTGCAAATGTTGCAGTCATGGTGTGGCTCCCCCCTGAGGCAGTCTACTGAAACAAATTACAAAACTTTCAGTATGTAGCACTTGTTTGCGCATAAGCACATGGGTCCAGGTTTGAAAATACCTTTTTTCCTTCAGGCAAGGCTTGGCTTTGATCGAACTACTTGCACCACACAGCCTTGCACAGAAGCCTTTTACTCCTCTTTGCCAAACTATTTCATTAGTATCCAATGTTACTTCCCTGTTAGGAGCAAATCTTTATTACGTTTTATTACAAGAGAAACAGAATATTGTTAAATCTTTGTCTTTTTTCTCCATTACAACACATTTGTACTGTTTAGACTTATTATGTGTTAATTCTTTGCTGCTTTTCATAACCAGGCTAACAGCATGTGCACCTCATGATATAGCATATCAGATTTCCATGTTACCATTCGCAACTCAGAACGTCCTGCTGGGCAGATTTGAAGATACAATTGTGTTGAAGAAATTTGTTGATATAACATCAGAAGAAATGCTGTTTAAAAACACCTGTATTATTTACAAGATCAGATGTGGAAACACATTAAGAGACATATTTAGACATGGCGTGGTTTCACTGGTTTCAATAAACTTGTGATGTAAAAAAAATTATCTGTGCTGGTTGTGACATTATACAAACCAACTGTATTTGGACAGCAATTTACACAGATGTAAATACTATAGTATTTCACCTTGCGTCACCAATAAGGACAGAGAGTGTGTGGCTTTTTTCTTGCCCCTTACAGTGACAGAACAGTTAAGTTTAACCCTCATGTCCAGTAACAAAACATCAGTGAAGAGTTCAGAGTGGCTACAGAAAACGGAGTAATATCTGTATTGAACGCAATTAGAGAAGCAGTTGATAATGTATGAAAAATTTCCTAAAAGCCTCTGTTAAGACTGTTTCTCTATACAGTAACAAAGTAAGAGTTGCTGTTATCTTTTATCAGTTTTGATTTTCTTGATGGGAAGTCTGTCAAACTAACTGAAAGTAAATTAAGTAAAGACTAAAAGGAATATGAACTGAGGTCTGGCAGGTCATGTAAACAAATGTAAAACTTCTGCCGTAAATATTTAGTTTTATTATATACATTCAAAGCCAGTTGTATATAGACAATAAAAAATGGTTTATCTACTATTATTTTTCCCAAAGTAGGACAAGAATCAGAGTTAGAAGCTGACGACATTTGGTGTCACTGTGGCACCAGAAGAAAAAAAAAAGAAAGAAATGAGCAGGCTGAAGCTTTGCTGATGGCAGGACAGAGGAGATTAAAGGCTGAAGGAGCACAGCGAGTGCGCTCAGCATTAACATCACAGAGGAAGGTATTAGCTCTCCCACCTGTTGCCTCACCTTTCCACCTGTTAGTTGTACTATATAGTTTGTCCAGTAAGGCTGAAGGTGAAGGAAGGGACATGAGCAGCTGTGCACCTGTGCAGCTCATTTTATTTCTCTGGAATATATTCTGGAGTCCCAATTTGAAGTATTAGATTATTGGTATGCATTTATTTTTAAATACATGACTTTGTTTGCAGTTCCTGCGTGTAAATTAGGCACTATAACAAGGCTTTAAACTTAGGAGTAAATTCTTTACATGTCAAGGCTCCTTATGTGTACAAAGCAATACGTACATGAATGGAAACTGCACTGCATTTCACAGCGTAGCTTTAACTTGAAGTGATCACACTGGATGAAAGTTCTTTAGATTATAAACTCTCCCATTTTATAATCCTACTCAGCTAAAAACCTTCACGGTGTTACATTGTTATTACCACATTGGTTTGTATGCTGGAGGAACTTTTACATCATGGCTGGATGAGACACCTGCCATTGTTGACAGACTGTAAATGAGGCCGATAGGGGGATTAGGTAGTCCAGCCACCCCGGTCCAGCTGTCGCGCTTCTTGACTGTAGAAGATGTGAAATCCTCTGCCGAAGTTAGGAAAGGAGAACAGGTGTGTGGCTATCTTCTCCATCTGGAAGAACAACCCAAGACCAAGAGGGTTACTTCGAGGAAACACTGGGTTGTAACTTCATTTGACTGAAAAATAAAGTTTGCTTCTCAGAATCTCACTCACATTCTGAGACATTTATCCTTCCCGCCACTGGCCACTCTTTGTCCATCGGGACTCCAGTCCACTGCATAAACCTACGTGCACAAGAAACAAGGCAATTACACAAAAAAACCCTCAAAATACAATCAATACACGACTATCAGAGAGTAGCATGTCTCCTTCCTTCACCTCATCAGCGTGGCCGGGTAGGTCCATGTTAAGCTTCCCTGTCTTGATGTCCCAAACTTTAAGCGTGCTGTCGCTGCTGCCGCTGACCAGCAGCCTGCTGTCTGCCGACCATGCCACTTGATACACAGAGGCCACATGGCCACGCAGGGACATTAAATACCTTTGGGCAAGTGTACAAGTAGGCAGAGACATAAGACACATATCACAGGCGTGCAGCACCATCACCTGGACAACAGCAGTATTACAAAAGATTCAATTCTGATCTACTAGACAAGGTGAGATTTGTTGTTCTTAGTTGTTGAGAGGTTTTCTTACTTTCCAATGCGTCCATCCCAAATTTTTATGGACTTGTCAAAGGAGGCTGAGGCGAGGAGCCTGGTGTCTGGGGAGAAGAGCACCTCATTGACCAGGGCACTGTGGCCGGTCATCCTGGCCAGAGGCTTCTTGTCTTCTGCAGGATTCCACAGGAACAAGGTGAAATCATCTGAGCCAGACACCAAGCGCTCCGGAGCCGGACCCTGCAGTATGAGAACAGGAGTAATGATACTGATACAAGAAATGTCCCGACATGAACACATCAGCATGGAAAACAGCAGTGCTTACCCTAACTTTGTTATATCTCTGCAAAGCTTTCTCCTTCAGTTCTTCCACTGGGGAAAACAAAATGCCTGTTACATGAATAAATGTCTTGCAAACAGAAGTCAGATAGCCTCTTCTAGTAGCGACAGCACTGTATCCCATAAAAAAGTCACACGAGCCTTACATGATCCAGTGAGGTCCTGAGGGTTTACAGTGGCAGTTGCAGGTTCAAAAGCTCCGGTGCGCAGAATGTAATCTGTGCTAAGAGCCAAGGTGTTCACCCAGTGGGCATGACCCTGCAGAGTCCTGCACTGGACGCCCTAGAAACACAAAACAGTGAAGCCTCTGTAACACAAAACTGACACCAAAGAACTATCAACGAGGAAGGCTGACTGTGGCATTGCCTCATGTCTCGTGTGTATCAGCCAAAAAGCTGCACTAATTAAAGCTGAAGGCAAACTAGCATGTTTATTAAAGAGCCAGCCTGACAGGAAATAACTACCCATACCAGCAGGTGGCAGTAGTCTGTGTTTATCATTCAAAAGGAGAAACGAAACAAAACACGCACTTACATCTTTGGCTCTCCAGACTTTGACTGTTCTGTCCTGGGACGAAGTGTAGAGAAGTCCGTCTCCTCCCCACTTCACACAGGTGACTGATTGAGTGTGTCCAGTCAGAATCTTCTCACAGCGTCCCAACACAGTGTCCCAAATACGGACTGAGGCGTCCTTTGAGCTGCTGACTAAGTACCGACATTCTGGGTTGCTGATGGGGAGAGAGGAAGCGGTTGGATAAGAGAAATCACAAAATCAGGACAGAAGGCTTAAACAATATTTTCAAATTCATAATCAAGTAGGCACCATAGAGAGCCCGAGTCAAAGCTAGGTGAGTCTGTGTCCCACTTGCTCCTGTAACTCAATGCAACCTCTCAATTTGCGTTTTTATTTTTGTTTTTTTTTAATTTATTCAAGTTTTTCAGCTGTGTTTTGATGATGTTTCTTTACTTCTGTAAAGAACTCAGAAGCTACAGTTTCACTCCAGCTCCATATGTAAAAATGCTGTAGGGCTTTCATAGTTAGTGTGTAGGTAACTCAGTTATGGTACAAATTTTTGTGCTAACAGGAAATAATGGAAGTTCTGCACTGAGTTGACAGTGTGCAAAGGTGTTGCTCATTACAATAACTATGGTTCCTTTCTACTCAAGGGTCCAAATGAGACTACACACACAAGACGAGGCCGTCAAAGTAAAACAGTCAAATGAGAATTTGCCTTTTTATTATTTGTTACTATTACACTTGTGCTTTTCCTAATTTCACATTTGAAAATTTGTTTTGAAAAATGCCAATATTTGTTGGTATTTAAATACAGTTGTACAAGTAAAATATATCAGTGCTTCCAAATGGGAGTGTAGGTCAGCAATAAAAGAGGCAGCAATTTACAGAAATGGAAGAGTGACAAATCGAGCACTCACAGATGAAGAGGTTCCCAGCAGAGCCAAGTGATCCACTTGGTGTGTCCTGTTAAAGTCTTCCCCATCTGTGAGCCCGTCACTGGATCCCACAGACAGATCTATAAAAAACAGCACAGGGGAAATTAATGGATTGTGTTCCAATGTGAGATGAGACGTGTGTGTGTGTGTGTGTGTTGGAAGCTCACCTGACTGTTCTTGCACCCTGAGGCCAGCTTCTTGCCATCAGGTGACCAGGCGATGCTCAGTACCCAATGTGTGTGTCCTGAACAAAGCAGAATAGAGCTTAACTTTTTCTACAACCCCTAATCAATCAATTGTATCCTGATACTTAGTAGATCAAGCTGCCCTACAGAAATGACTTCATACCTCTGGCAGTGTGGTGAGGCGTTTCGGTTGTCAAGTCCCAAAAACGCACTGTGGTATCACCTGAACCACTGGCCAGATATCTGAAACAAACCCATGGATGTGTCTTCAGTTTGAAATGCAAAGTTTCGTTCCCGCTAATAATCGTCATAACCAAAGAACTCTTAGATAAATCATGAAAAGCTGGCAGCTGTTTTTTCTGTATCAGTTACTCACTTGCCAGTGGGACTGAAAGCAGTTGAGATGACAGCCTCGGTGTGTCCCTGCAGTGTGCTGGTACAGCGGGCCACAGCTCGAACCCTGAACACAGCCTGAGGCTGGTACACCACTGGAAGAACTTGCTCTGTTTCGACCCCAAGAGCCTTCACACAGGAGCCCAGACTTGACACCACCTCAGCCTCGCCACGCACAAAAAAGGCCAGTGGCACTGGCTCCTCCTACAAACAAAATAACACAATATTTTCATTGGACTTTATTCCAAAAGGTTTACAACATAAACCAATGTGTGCTGAAATAGACGATCTCTTTGAAGGATATTTATGTGATTATAAATGGAGATGTTCCGATACCATTTTTTCCTTCCTGATACCGATTCCGATACCCAAACTTGTGGTTCAGTCGATACCAACTACCAAAACAAGCGCATAAAAAAACCCCCAATCCCTTACACATCTCCTTTGACTTTTCGGCGTAAAACATTGCTTAATGGAGACATTTTGCTTGCTTTGTCGTCTCTCTCCCTTCTTCTTTGTCACTCTTAAAAATAGTACTCACCAATGGCAGCACAGCAGAACTTCCTGAGTGCTGTTTTAGAGCGGCAAAGAAAAATTGATTTCAGGTATGTAACGTCAGTCAGAGCTAATTGGAGAGCAGCTAGTTATCATTTCTTACTGCTGAAAATCACATGGTATCCAACTGGTGCACAGACCGGCGTACTCAACGATATCGATGCCAGCATTTTCTGCAGTATCGGCAGTATTTTTCAATACTGGTACCTGGTACCGCAATAACTCTAATTATAAAATGCTGGAATAACAAAATTGGCATTTAGTTAGCATAATAACAGTGACAAAGGTGTTCAAGATTCAAGTATATGATACTGCCATTGTAACATACATTTTTTCATTCCTTTTCACTGTTATAACTTTTACACAAGGTAATATTGAGACAGAAACATTTTAATTGAAAAGTGAATGCTGCAGATGTGAACAAAGCCTAGGTCAACATATCATACTAACATATCTTCACATGCAGATCTGCACAGCCTATTACAAATCAAATGTTAGACTGATGTTGTATAATGGCAGCCGGTTACCTTTTGCAGCAGAGCATTGCAGACGAGCTGCAGTTTGTCCGGTGTGATGTCCAGAGGCACATCGAAAGGTGAACCCAAAACTTCCCCATCCTCATCCTGAAACTGGATCAGCAGCCGCTCCACGTCCTCACTCATCATCCTCTTTGTGGTTTGGATCCAAATCTAACAAAAATGTTTCTATTGGATGGATGGATCAATACACAAGTTATGTTGTGATTGTGGGTTATGTAAAAATGTCAAAAGAGATCTTAAAGGCAACCTATATTTTTGTTATGTTTAGTTTTCTTTTAATATTTTGGAAGATCTTTGAATTGCAGTAAAATAAAAAATAATTTCAATTTAAAAGAACACATCCAAACACAGAACGTGTTTTAAGTGTTTTTAAATGGGTTAATAGATAGTGCATCCCTTAAAGTACAAGTCGTGTGAATTGCTTGAAACAGATTTGGCAGGATTTTACCGACTTTCCTAATACGTGCATATAATCGTGTCTTGTTGTTGAGTGTTATCATTTTTCAGCTGTCATGAAGGCAACATTATAGCTAGCTATACTGTCAAAATGGCCATTATGTTTACTCAGTACGTTAACTGAGAAATACAAGAGGGAGCAACACATGAAAGACGTATGTTTAACGATGTTATTTAAAAGATTTCTACCAAATCGTAACGTTACCACCTTAACGAGGCTGTTTAGCGGTTTCCATTCAGCTAACCTGATGAAAACCAACAAAGCTAACTCCGCTAGCTTACTATTAGCCAACATTTAGGACACGTAATTCCTTTCCAGCAGTGATAACAGCACTATATGATAAGTGTCACCTGTTTACACAATTATGTTCAGTTTTAAATGACTTTAAATGGAACATACAAGTGCCAAAACTTTACCTTTAGTGAAGTAGCGATGTGTTACAGCTTCCCACGTGTGAACCACCAAAGAGCCTCTTAAGTTAAGATACACCAACAAGCTGGAGTTGTCATGTCAGTGAAAGGAGTCGCGCAATGAATTATGGGAAAGTGAAGTCAGGAAATAAAGAACTATTGTTATTCACTGAACGCTCTTCTGACTCTACGCATTTTCACTTTTGTTACGTCACTGCAAACTCTATATTTTTAAAATTAATGTTCTTGTTAGTGTTGCTTTTGGACTTTATTTATTTATTTATTTATTTATTTATTTATTTATTTATTTATTTATTTATGTGTTTATGTATCTATATATGTATGTATGTATTTGGACTGTACTGGGTTTGGTTTATTCACTTGTAAGCCCATGTTTTAATTTTGTCTTTTTCGTAAGTTGTTTTTGTTATGTTCATTGTCCGAAATAAAGCAAACAAATAAATAAATTTGACCACTACTACTACCACTACCATTACTACTACTGCTAACAACAACAACAACAACAACAACAATAATAATAATAATAATAATAATAATAAAATAACTCTGCAAACGATTTAGGATGGGGGAAAACATAGCTGTACCTTACTGGTCTTTCTGGGCCAAAAGAAATAAATCTTACACCTGATGTCACAGAAAGGTGTAGTCAGGTGTGGCTTGTTGTACTTGTGACAAAAATCTGCTCTTATGTAGAACATTATATAGTCACGCTACATCAGATTTGCACAAAGTGAAAAAAAAAAACACCATTAGTATGTAGCGCGAGCAGGATAATTTATGTAGAATGGATGATTCTACTGTTTTAAGTTGTATGAAAACAAATGTATACAATAATATAACATCGCACAGTTTCACAGTTTCATGCAGCTCTCCAGGTGATGACGTAAGTGTAGCTTGCTGTATTTTTGTCTTACAGCTGCACCTAAAAGATCTCCTCTTTATGCACACATCTTTTGTCCTAATAATGCAGCTACCCACCCTCATCAGGTATGACTGTGATGGATTTATTGGTTATGCAGGAATGCACAGAGGTGAAGAAAAAAACAGTGTTCCATCTATCCATCGTGCCGTGGAAAAGATTGACCCATGGCATTCCATTCAGAAATAAAAGCTGCTGCTGACTCTTGGCCATCTTGGCACATCACGTGTGTCCATGTGACAGGCCAATCAAGAAAATGGAGTGCGTTAATGGAGATGCCCCCCCCCCACGCATGTTCATGTGGTGCCCCTCATCATCTCACCTCCTAACGTATTGTTTTAACAAACGTAACTGCTGTCACCAGGGGCAGGATGGATGGTGTCTTACAGTTAATAGGCTCTAAATCAAAGCCGCACCACGGATGGCCAATCAGAAAACGGGAATGCTGTCACCTAAGACCCTCGCTCAAGGTTACCATTGTGATTGCGGACAGAGGGGATTTGTTCTCTCACTTTCTTTCTCTTCAGTAGCAGTTAATACCTTTCACTGCTTTCTCTCCATTTCTGTCCCTCTGCCACCTAAATCTCTTTCTTCTGCTATCTCAGTTGTTCCCTCTCGTACACACACTGCACACTTTTCAACACTTTCACTTCACACTTTCTCACGCTTCACCTTTTTGTTTAATCCACTAGTTTTCTCCGCACCCCCTTCTGTCCTCTGTCTCTATCTCTCTCATTTCACTATCTAAGTCATTCTTCCTCTCCCTGCCTTTCTCCAGTTTCCTTCTACCTCTACAGTATAACTTGTCATCTCTCTTTGTCTTTAATTCAGTTCTCCTTACCTGCCCTGCCGTCTGCCCTTCTCTCCTCTTCCCATTTCCTCCCCACCTTCTCTAAATCTCTGTCTCTGTCGCTGTCAAAGCCAGTCCCAGGGTTTAATTAGCCTCCATTCATTTAGTGAAGGACACATGTACTTTCATAGGTGTTTGACGATTGTCTGTCTACCTCATTTATGCGCAAAGCTTTTGAATAGCTGGAGGCGGTGAGTATTGATGAAACTGTGAAGGGAAGAAGACCAAGGAAATGTGAATGCCACAGTTGTACACAGATGCTGAACTCTTAGTTTGCGGGTCGGTGGGCGGTGCTCTACCCAAGGACATGGGAGCGGAGTGAATGCCAATGCACATCTATTGAAATTCAATTTTCAAGTGCCTTTTGCAAAAGCACCTGGCACAAAGCACATCCAGGGGTGAATGTCCTCTTGTGCTCTAACATACACTGAATACAGTGAATGAATAATAAATTGGTAATGTCAAGGACTGTGGAGCTTGTCTCTCAAAAAGGCCCACATTTGTCTTGTACTATCAATGTGAACACGGCCCTGAAGCTAATTACACAGCGTGGTTTGTTGGGTTCAACTCGTATTTGCATTGAATTTCATTTGGTTGCATCACATTATCAAGATTATTTTGTTTACCCTGGCAGTGTTGTGCATCTTCTGTTTGACGGTTTGGCATGCAGTTTCGAACCCAGGAATAGCTGTTGCTAAGGCAACAGCTAATATGGATCTAATTTTGGAATCATGAGAGTGAGAACCAAAATAAAAAGGGACAATCTAATAAATCAAAGCTATACTGAGTTTTAATTACTACGTTGCCAAAAGCCTGCAAAACAAACTCACAGAAGCACAGCCATGGCACAGCATCGTTTTATCAAGTTGTCAGTTGCCCACTAATGTATCCAGCGGAGACAGAGCAATGTCAGCATTAGCTTGTTCCAGACCTCTGAGTCACTGCTCACATCTCAGATGTGTTCAGCGATTAATGTCAGTCTGGTGTTGTGCCTATTAACAACTGTTTCCCACATTTAGAGACATAATCCGGCAACATTCACCAAAAAAGCAGCGGAAAAACAGCTGTACAGGTTGTTTTCTATTGGAATTAACAACTCTTAAACCAACATATTGCTAAAAATAAACATTAAACCAGAGAAGAGGTCTAATCAGACAAAATTACTAAAACACCGGTTATAGTTTACTACAGCTGTGTAGCGGGTTAAATATGAAATATGATACATCGACATTTTAGTAATTTAGCACACACAGTTCATATTTTAGGGCACAATTAAAGGGCTTAGATACCCACACAAGTGTTTTTGCTTATTTTCCAGATTAGCTCTCCAGGATTGTGTGTTAAGATGGGACATAAACACCTTAATTAGTGGTATTTACACATTAAATTTGGTGACCTGATGTAAGTCGCAGCATGCCTCTGCCCTTGTGAGCAGAGGTGTAATCAGCCAGAATGATTGAAAACACCTGCGTTTGAGTGCAGAGCCTTTCGAATTAACCTCTTCAGTGGCCTGATGCTCGCTCTACAGTATTTATTTACAGTTATGTAATCATGTTTGCCAACATTAGGTCTCAAAATATGGGCAGATTTTTTTGTGAGGGATAAAATGCCATCTTGTATGGATATTTTGACAACAGATCAGCTAACAAACAAGTAATTTGGCTGGCCTTTCTGCCTGTGCTGACATCAGCTGCACACGTGTTGAAATAAGTTTTAACCAACTTGGATGACTTCAAGCATATGTGCAAAACTTACTGTTCCGTGTACAAAGTTTGCTTGTCATGCAAATAATGGGAGTTTTCCAAACGACAAAAGGGTGCATGAATGTAGCCTTAAATTACAGGAGAAACCTGAGTGTTGGCAAGTATGTATTTAAAGGATGCCCAAGCACAGGGATGAACTTAATGACCAGGTATGGTCTAGAGAACAGCAGCAAAGCCACCATGCAGGGAACCTTAACTGGGAATACAGGTAGATTAAAAATCGAGTGGTGCAACCTTAAGTGCTCCGGCACCCACCTCTCAAGGATCCTCCGCATTTCGACCTCTGTCTCCCTCTGATGAAGACAAATAGCCCTCTTCCGCCAGCCACTGAAGTAGAAACCTGAAGGAACCCTCCGTAACGAGAACCAATGAGGACAAACTGCAGGTGGTTCCCAGGTTAGGGGAGACACCCAACATAGTCTGCAAAATAATGCTGCAGATGTCACATAAAGATACTTCCCTTTGAAAGCGAGAAGAATGACAGCATCAGTGTCCCAGAATGCCTAACAGTAAGTGTATGCTGACAAAGCCCTGCAGTGGTCAAAGTAATTATGAGGGTACAAAGGAGGAAGTCAGTT
>JAQLOL010000006.1:12832245-12846582 GCA_029783665.1 Naso thynnoides
ATTTACTATTTACAAAGTCGTTACATACAGTACATCCACAAATCTCCATGATTCAGTTGGTAGCCCCATCACAGACAGTAAGTGAGATGGACACAGAGAGGAGGGAGGGTTGGACGTCCAGGATCAGTGTGTTCTTCAAAGAGGAGGCAACAGAAAGTGGCTTGTAGGGATGGTTTATGAATTTATTCTGACATACAGAGATAAAATTAAAAAAAACACGTCACAAGATGAAAATAAAAGAGATTTTAGCAATTATAAAGTATTTTTCTTCAAAAGAAGTCTAAATTACGCCATAACAGTTGCAATAAATGCCCTGAGCAATTGTTTCATGGCCTTTTTAAGCCTTATGGCCAATAAAATATACTTGAATTTATTGGCTGCTGTGCTTGGGCTTTGTGACAGAACACATAAATGTACAGGCTAATGATACCACTCAGATACAGCGTATCTGTCAGGAGGTTGCTTAAGTTCTCCAGCACACGAATACCAGCTGCTCTAAAACTGCTGGAAAACATCTGCATCGTGTCAAGTGGATGTGGGTCTAATCATAATTTAACAGGCCACGGAGGACAAAAAGTGCTGCTCTCTCAATTATCGACCCCAGTTGCAAATGACGAATAAAGATATAAATGTAATTTTTAATAACTAAAACATTGTTTGGTGCATTGATGTCAAGAGTTTGACTGAATTCAGCTGACAGTGGGTTTCTTTCTCTGGATTCCTCTCCAGACTGACTACACATTTCAAAAGTTGAGCTGTCCTTGTAGCAACAAGGGTTGAATCGATGTATTGTTAAAGAGATAGCAAAATAAAATGAAAAATAAAGACTTTTTTTTTTTCATTAAAAACTGGATTTGATGCAGTTTTTGTTAATAATTGCCAATGAAAAGCCCTTCAGTGGAACTGATTTTTATACTGTCAAAGTGTTTATTATTTAGCTTTTGTACTGTTTTGTACTGTTATAAATGTAGTATATTCATATTTTCAAAATAAAAGTAAATGGTTATATTTCATATATTTCATAGAGATTTTAAAATGGTCCAATATAACATTAATTTCTATTACCCATTAGTACAAAATATCTGTGTTGAACCTCTTTTTTTTTGGAAAAAATAAAAGTGTGGACCTCAGATCACTTTAAACAACATACTGTAAGTGCTTTAACAGGCAGTAAAAATATAATTATCTATTTGTTCTGATGGCAGTTTTTAAGTCTTGTTTTTTTTAAATTATCCGAATGGGTTTGGCAGACAGGTGGCCTAAGTCAGTGTTATGATTCTGGCCTTTTGACATTTTCTGTTGCTTGCTCTTCAAAGTTTCCACACAGCTGAAAGATGTGAGAAGAAAGTAAAGGATGGACAAGTGGATGATGAAATCACAGGAGGCCAAACAGACATCGACAAGAGGAAGAAGGTTAGTGCCCACTATTATTACTCCTCTGACTTCATCACTTCCTCCTTTCATTGCTCAGCCAGGATCAGATCTCTTCAAAAACACACTACGGTACATCACTCATGCATACACCGAAAAACCACACTATCACAAATAAGCTTCAGATTCCAGCAAGAGCAAACCTGCCTCGCCCAAAGACAAACACAGAAAAACCAGCACTTAATAGATAAACAATCAACAACTTAGCCATCCTTGACTTTCAGTGTGGGCTCTCCTTTCACAAACTGTTTTCAGGTTAGGAAACAAAGAGTAGAGTAGGAGAGATTTGGGATGACAAAGGAGAGACCAACATGTCATGGTAGTTATTGCTATCGCTGGATAAGACCATTTATCCACTGGAGGTTGACGGGATGTATGACAGGGCAAGAGTTGATGCAGACTGCATTAAGTTTTACTTTCAAATAACTGTTTACCTATCTACAGCAAGCGAGAGGAGCCGTTAAGTTTTGAAGTTTAAAAGGATGAATTTCATTGAGAGAAAGATGCATGTATGGCTGGTCTACTGTGCATTTCCCTTTGCAGAGTAATACATCTTACTTCCATCCTTGTGTAATATCTGTGTCTGTGTGTATGTGTGTGCGTGTGAATGTCCATGACTGTATGTTTACATTTAAAAGTGATCTTCAGTTTTTGGACCTCCAAGTAGTCTGACTGAACTAGTGAGAGAAAAATGGTGGGAAACCGAACAACACTACAGAAACACACACACACCCACACACACAAGCAAACAGAAGCGCGCAAACTCAAACACAAACTCACGAAGCAGCAGAAAAGCCAATGAATGCCTCAACAACATACCCGAATACTGGGGGAAAAATTCCGTCAGGTTGGTCAGGAGTACAGCAGAGACAACATAACACTCGCAGCACGATCCTGACCACACAGCTGCTGTTTGTAGACTCGCAAATTGATTTAAACAACAAAAGGAAACACTGCATAAAGCATGACACAAATGGAAAGAAGGAAGTACTAAGACAAATCAAATCAAATCGAAAAAAAAAACAAAACATTGATACAGCTTGGTCTGGAAAAAATAAACATCCACAGACAAACTTACAGACAAAATAGTTTTAAAAACCCTGTTTATATATATTTATATATATATGTATATTTATATATAATTCAATACAATTATTCAGCTCCCCGATATAGGGTATACTGTACACACCATTGGGATATCTTAAATAGAAATAAATCCTAAATTGCAGAGATAAATAACACTATTCTCTGTAGTTCAGAATGGTTTAGAGACTGAGAGGACTGACTGACAAGATCTACAGTGTTGCTACTGGAGGCCTTAGAGCAGTTAAGGAGGGAACACTGGATGAAAAAACAAATAGAAATGGATGGGTTATGAGGGAGGTGGGATGCGGCGCAGGAGATCATCTGAAAACCGGGAACTCCAGGTCCCTGAAAACCAGACTGTACCGAGGGAGTGGGGGGCAAGAAAGATGGGGGTTTGGACCGGCCGGTCAGACGTTGCGTCAGTTGGAATAGAGGGAGGATGTGAATCCGCTGGTGTCTGGGTTTCTGGTCTGGAAGAGATGGAATTATTAAGGATTATTAATGGCCGCACTTCTATAAAATCAAATCAGACTTGGAGGCTGACCATAGCTGATCTTTGAGGCTAATGCACAGTTTTTAATTTACATTTGTTGATTAGCAGCTCTTAAAGCTGCCGTAGTTACAATTTTAATATTGACAAAATTTTAAATATTTACTTATGATGTGACAGATGTCACCTGTAGTGAAAGCTAACTGATAATTCTTGCCATAAGGATGCACGATATTGGATTTTTTGCTGATATCCAATATGCCAATAATTTACAACTCATTTGGCCAATTATTGATACTGATACCGATATATATGTTTATTTTTCCCTACATCTATTGGCAGAGATCATCACATCTCTTCTGTAGTGGAATTTACATACAGTATTATTATGCGTACTTTTACTGTGCTGACCCGTTCGCAAATAAAGGCATAAAATAGAAAACTTAGAATGATGTAATATTCGTTTTTTGTGCAAAAGAAGAAAAATACATGAACTTACGTTATGTAAAACATGTCACATTTATTTATGACAATTGCTTTCAAACAAAACAAGTAAAATTCATCCTGCTTTAAACTCAATGATGCTCTCCCCGAGACAATCATAACAATAACCACAACCAGTGCAAATTTGTCCTGATATACAAGTGAAAAAGAAAGTAAACATAACGTCTGTCCACAGGGAACATGTAATTTTGGCATTTAATCATGAAACAGCAGTAGACATTTAATTTTGAAGCCAATATGAGCCAATATTGATAACATGCTGATAATACCGTGCATCCCTCGTAGTTCCTCTTGTTTTTATGATGCCTTTCAGTGTCTTTTAGCTCATTGTTTTGGTTTTCCAAAAACCAACACCTCTGTTATTATGGTTCATGGTGACTGCTGTCGTCGGCTACATTTAGAGCAGCAGAGCACACTTCAACCAAGAAGTTCTGATAAACTTGCAGTTACAGGAGTTAGGCATTAGCGTGCAAACACTGTGTGGAGCATTTATCAGCTAAAGAGACGGATATTTCTCTTCATCAAAGCATAGACAGAATACATTAGACTTACATTTATCGAGTGGCCAAATGAATGCTCTGTGTCTTGCTAACACATTAGCAATAACAAATTGATGATAAAAACTTTATGTTGTATTTTACATGATCTGTTGCTTTAGATTTTGTTTTTAAGAGCTGTTTCCAAGATAAACTGTTAAAGGCGTTTTAAAGTTGAAACATAAACTTGCCACTACATAACGGTAGCAATGTTTCTAAATTAACTTTGGCAAGTTTGTGCTACATTTTTGTGTATTTTGCACTGTCACTGATTTAACTGACTACTTATATACTGACCAGACTAATCAAATTAGACCTGACACAGTAAATCTGTTTTTAAAATCAATGATTATTCACATAATACAAGGAAAATACCAAAAATGCTCTGATTAAAGCTTCTAAAATTCAATGACTTTTTCCGCTTTTTAGTGCTTTATATTACCAGGAATAAAATATCTTCATGTTCTGGAGATCTGTGCCAACAAAACAAGTTATTTAAAGACTGAAACATGAAAAGCAAATTTTAAATTTCAATATCTCACCGGATGAGCAGCAGCATTCACGGTCCATCACAACCTCAGTCCTCTAGAGCCACCATTCCTTTCACTGGGTCCTTCACTCTCATCTGACCCACAAAAGACAAACAACTCATCAACATGAAACAAAGACCGATGTACTTTGTTTTACTGTTGTTTTTACTGACTTGGGGAAAAAAAAAAAGGTAATAGAAAAAATCGGGTTGAAATCTTCTTGCTTACCTCATCTAGCTCCTTGCGTGTCTCCTCCTCCATACGGCGAATGTCTTCCATGTTCAAGTCAATCCACTTGTCAATCCAGCAGAACAGCTGACGGTGGAAATTAGTGAACAAGCGCTTCTCTTGCTGTGAAACAAAAGGGGATAAGAATAAAGATTTAATGTGGTTTGAAGAAAGAAATAGAAGTTTTAAGTACAAACTTTAAAATCTGTTTCATTATTAGGGATGCTTAATTCCAACCAGCTGTACTCTGTTTGTCCACTAGAGGCTGGTGCAGCCCACCATTACAACGAGTAGTACTTTTCCACTATTACCTCAAGCCAGCCTGATGTGAAACACTGCAGGCTACTGTATGCTTGTCAGGACATGAGGCAGTCCTCAACAAACACACGTGCACAACTGAAACACTGTCCAGGAAAGAAATAACACAAACATTTCCCTCCCTGGTAGCCGAACTTGACCTTGAGCTTCCTGGTAGTCATATTGATCATAAAGTGACAAACTGGTATGCAGCACAGTCCAGACTGTATACAAACCTTCTGAATGAAGTTCTCCACTTTGTTTTGCAGGCCCCACCACTTGAATTTGACAGTGACCAGTTTGTAGGCACACATGTGTGGGCAGTCCTTCTTGTTAAGAAGCTCCTTCTGCAAGGGGACAAATATACATAAAGGATTTTTTTAATATTGAACAAAAATCGCTCTATATAGGCTGAACATGCTGTATTCATATTGAATTTTTAATCCGTTACATCCGAGGTCATAGCCATTATATGTCACAGAGATACTATTCCTCCCTAATACATTTTGACTAGACACAACAAAAAGTTTTTAAAAATACAAAAAATTATTTTGCCTTTTCAACTTAATTGATTTGGACGAGTTTTGAATATCATTGTCCATAGTTTTAATTTCTCTGTGTGATGATTTCAACGGTCTCTTTTTACGTTAAGGAAACTTACATTGGTAGTATAAACCTTTACTTATCTTCTGACGAGGCTAATATGTTTTTTGGCCCTAAAATAGTTACATTTAAGCACATTGAGTTAAAGTTGCAGTAGATAACATCTGCAAACAAGCTAACAAGCTAAATTTAGCTGTTGCATGAGAATCATTGAGAAGCAAGCTAATTAGCTCGTACTGACGTCGCTAACAAGTGCGGCGTAGACCGGTGAATTGGTACAGAGAATGCAGAGAGCATCACTGATTTAACATTTTTTCATGAAACGTCCTGATGGCAGAGAAAATATCATAGTAAAAACAGGGCTTATTGGAGACCAATTTACCACCACCATTACACAGTTAAATCAGGTTATGTATCAAATTGGCAATGTTAAACCAAAAAAGTTGTCTAGTTTCACTTTAATTCAAATGCTAGAATATCCTTCAGCTGTGGGTGGGTGGTTGTACCACAGACTGCCAAACCCCACTAATTCCCAGAAAAAAAACACGACTTCAGTGCCCTTTAAAAGTAGCTACGGCCCTGGTTAGATCCTGATAAAATGTTTGTCTCGTTCCAGTCATTTTTAGCACTGGCTAAACATCATAGTTGCTAAGCAACAAGTATGGGTGTGAGTGATGCTTTTGTTAAGCACATTAATGTTATTGCAGGTTATTTGTTATGTATTTTTGTGGCTTCAAATGTGTCTCAACCAACTGAGACATTCAAGAGAAGATGCGGTACCTTCCAGTCTGGTCCCAGAGGGCCTCGTCCCGTCTTTACTGACTTGTACCTGCAGGGATCCTCCTCTGGCTTGTAGTCCTGGAACGAGACAAGACAAGCCAGAATGAACAACATGGATGTGGTGACTAGGAAGACATGGATGAATGAGGATCTTACTGTAAGCCAGGCATATTCACCTTTGGCTCCACTTGGCTTCTATCAGCAATATCAATATAGACTACATCCACCTTCTTCCAGGTTTCTGCATCCAAACCGTGTACCTGCAAGAGAATGGAAGCTTGATACTGGCACAGCTTGATACTGGCACGAGTCTCTGCAGGCAGCCCACATACAACAGAGACGAGAACACGAAGCTCAGGGTGAACATGTTTTGAAAGCCTGTACGATACAAGGAGAAATTTTGATTTTCTGATGTTAACAGTTGTTTCATGATCATATTCATTTTCTTACAGAGATTCTGGCAGCCTCTTAGCAAAGGATTGCTGTGTAGGTCACGCACATGAATTCATACAGTAGTTTTTTTTTTATTTGGAAGACAAGTAAACAGACTAGAGCAGTGGGAAATGTTGGCTCTGTTCAACTAGCAGTGGAGATAATGGATAACAAACAAAAAACACCCAACAACGTGTAAATGCTGTGATTTAAAATCAGACATATGGTGTAAAATGAACATTTCTTTGCTACATGTGTTGTTTAAAATCATCCCAAAAACAACGTAAATTCTCATGAGTGATTTTTCATGCTGCTCAAATATGTGTGCAGATCATTACAGTCATTAGTATTTACATTTTCAAGATGTCCCGTGTCAGGTTTGTGCCATGTCTCAATCTTGATCAGGAAGTTATCTTTCATATACTCGTTCTGTGGGGAAAACAGAAAATAACCTGAGTGAGGAGGGGACAGTAAGTCTACAGTGTACTAAGCAAATGAAAAACAAAACAAAATATAAAATACAGTTGACTCGGATCAGTAAAGCACACACACGCTCACAAAGACACACAGAGTAACAGTGTCTGACCATCTTTGCTGCTGCTGCGTTGCTGGAAAAGATCAAGTTTCTCTCTCAACTTTCAGGCTCATTTGCTCCCTCTATGAACAAATGTGGCCTTTGTGACAACATACATGACTTTTGTAGGCAGAAAAGAGGAAATATACTTACGGTGATAACTGCAGAGCCAAAAGAAAGAAAATGTAGGAGCAAACAGAGAGAAAAAAAAGACAATAATGAAGTTAAGGAACATATTAGAAATTTAATGGCATTTGCAGTACTGGGCAATGTGCAGAGGTCAAGGGAATGTACTATCATGATTTAAGGTTGTGTCTTTAACTGCGCTGTGTGTTAGTGTGACAGACAGCTGTCAGGCGACTGTGTGTGTGATCTCAGCCTGATAGCATTGCCTCTTCTCACTGAACATACAGTTAATTATTCAACGACTCCTTGAAGGTGACTGAGACCCAGAGAGAGACAGACAGAGAGAGAGAGAGAGAGAGAGAGAGAGAGGTACCCAAAGAAGAACGACAATCTCTTTGTCAGATCATCATCTGTGTGACCTCTAGGTAATTTGAGTTATTTGTATTCACACATTTTTAGGATTAAAGTGCATAAGATTATTTATAGCTTCATATGGTACTCTGGTTTAGTTCAGCAAAAACTGCAACTCCTGTTTCTTAAAATGTGTGTTATCAGTTATTACAGGGGGTAAGACTGCAGCTTCCAGAATTTGAGGCTTTTGAAAAATAGTTTCCTCCGGGCTTAAAAGAGTGGGTAAATGAGGAGGAAGAGATACGAGTCTGTGCTTAGTAGATTAAAAGGTGGTTTGAAAGACGGGGCTTCCTCCTGGGACGTCTTTATATAGATAGATGGGGTGCCTGTTTTGATTAAAGGCATAGCCAAAAATCTCTTGTTACTATTTATTATGGACTGAAAATTTCACTTCTCCTATTCTTTTTTTAAAATTTGCAACACCGTCTTTTTGTATTGTCGACTCCTGTGACCTTAAATGATGTGAAGGTTTTCTGTGCTGCCATGTACCAAACTAAATTTTTTTCATTTGAATAGTCGTATAAAAATAACTGAAAACAATCTAGATTTATGTCACTTATCATACTTGCTTTTAAACAAAGCTTTGACAGATGAGGCTGTGTGCACTTGTGTGCTAGTACAGGTTGTCTATCTATGTTTGTGTGTGTGTGTGTGTGTGTGTGTGTGTGTGTGTGTGTTACCTGTGCGACAGTATGGGTATGCATTCCAGGCTTTCTCATGGATGTTGAGGGCTGAAGCTGGAGCCAACATTCTAACAAATGACGGCACTTTACTGCAAGACAGACGAGTGAAGAAAGAGCGAACCAAAGTTTAATGGTAATGTAATCATTTTATGTTTACTTTTTAAAACAATAGCTTGCATCCAAATTGAAACAGGTAGTTAATATAATTAAAATTTGCTTATTCTAATATTCTATTATTCTCCCAGATAAAATGAAATGAAAAATTGGAAAATTGCAGCGCACATTCTTGTTATAATGTACCACATTGAATTTTTTTAATGACCTAAATTCTCATCAAACATCAGAGAGTGTCTTAATACATAAATACAAAGTTTATATGCCTCTTGGTTTATCCATTCACATTGCTTCTCTCCATGAAGATGGTGGTTGTTGGAATTTTGGGATCAATGTCCAGAGGTGGCAGCAGCATCCATGCTATCTTGCCATAAATAAGAAGATCCACAACCCTTTATTTTGGCAACCTAAATAGTGCATGAAGCTTGAGCTAGCAGGTGATTAGCTTAGCTTGGTGTAAAGAGTGGACAGAGGTAGAATCCGGTGTAAACAGCTACCATGCTAAACTACTGTAGTGAACATGTTAAACATTCTACCTCATTAGCATCAGCAAGTTAGCATTGGCACTGTAAGCATGTTAGCATGCTAGTGTTAGCATTTGACTTAACGCATCATAAACCATAGGCTCACGGAGCTACTGGCTCGGCTTAGTTTTATTTAAACTTTCAATGGAGCCAGGTTTTTTTGCCTTCAGTCTTTATACTAAGCTAAGCTAATATGGCTACTAATAATAGCTTCATATTCACTGTGCACACAAGAGTTGTACCAATCTTTCTATCTCGTGAGCAAGCTAATAGGCTTATTTCCCAAAATGTCAAACTATTTCATGAAAAGTAGGTGCCACTTTTCACTTCCCTGAACACTCATAACAAACGTGATACAACACCTTATAAAATTACATCATAGTACTCCACCAATTCAACCATCAATGACATTAGTGGAAAGGTGCACCAAATTCTATAGATTCTGATCCAAACCAAACAAAAGAATACAATGCATATGTTTGCACAGTATATGTGTAGGCCTACTAAAATCAGAATCATGAAATTACCTTCAACATTAATCTTTACAAGAATAAATTCCATCATACCCTAGACATTTTATTATCATACACTAGGCAGAAGATATTAAAGTGGTGGGATAACCGAAGGATGAAGAAAAATTAATGAATCGACAGCGGCCAAGAGAAGTGACCTTAAGGGAGGAAAAAAATGAAGCAGTGTTCTTGAGTGAACGGACAACTGCTTACCTCTGCAAATGGTAAATTTTGTGTGTGTACTGTCCCTTCTCTCCATCTTTCTCATAAGGCTCATTTTTAAGCACCTCCACTCCTTCTCCTCCGCCCGTCTCATTCTTACTGGCCTCAGCCACAGAGTACAGCTGGCCCACCTGGTACTGAACAAGAAAAAAAACAAAACAGGCTCAGCTAAGGTAGAAAGCGTGCTCAAATCGAGAAATAAAGAGCTGTTCCCCTGGAATCTCCTTTAATAAATGCATGTCAAACTCTCTCTCTCTCTGTTTTATTCTGTAGATAAAGCTTTTATAAATCGCATACATACATGCATACATCCTTTTCCTTTTTTTCATGTGCTTTTCACATGCTCATCCATTTCAATCTTAAGTGATGGATTAACTTTTTTTTAGATCCTTTTCCTGATCGCTACTTTTTCCTGAATCCTCGTAATCTTTTCCCACACACCCTTGACCCATCAGTTATTTTTGCTGCAGTCTTTTCATTTTTTTCTCTCCAAAACTGCACAGTCTTTCTTTCATTCTTTCAATTCCCTCTTACTCTCATTACCCTGTTGTTGTGACTGTGATTCAGACCGTGCATGTGAGTGTTTAAACACAGGACAATGGCTCCTTTCATTTCTTAATCACCTCTAATCCACCGTGTAACCTCTGCACAAAGCTGCACCAGAGCGCAGACACACTTACAACATCGCAGAGATGGAACAAGATTAAGATTATTCTTTTTTTCCCCAATTATTTATGTTCAGTGTTTTGTAAAATCAAATCACCAAAAAGTTTGTATTAGTTATGAACTCTCATTCATGTTGAGGAAATACAACTTTTGTTTGTAGATTTTCTTTACAGCACACAAGTTACAACTAAGTTTGCCCAGTGGACAAGGCTTATACACACTTCATTTTTGTTTTTTTTTCTTTTTCTCTTTTGAGGGTGGGGGGTGGGGGTGTTGATTTAAGAATTATGGAAAAGAAACCATGCAATGAAAAAGAAAAACCCCATTATTATGTCATATTTAAGGGAGAGCGTAGCATAACAAACATAAAAGACATGAACATGTAAAATGCAATGAATAAAAAAGTAAAGTAAAACATAAAACAAGAAAAATTTGCTTTACTTTTTACAAATCAGTCATTTTATCAGTTCTGTTCTTTTATGTGCACATAAATACAAATAAAATATGACTGAAATGGAGCCACTTAAAAAAAAATTCAAGTCTTGTGAATTTCATGATTTGAGAACAGCTGCAGCTGTTTTCTGCTACTATGGATTGTTGAAATGATGGCAAACAAATAAATAGTTCCAGAGAGGTGTTTCGAATAACTCCATAATATTACTATTCTGAATTGCTGAAATGTAAAAGTAAAGTAATCATTTACTTTATCAGGGTCTGGAAACGCAAATACTTCATTAAGCCTAATGTAGACTTCTTCAATTCAACAATTCACATAAACCATTTTCTGTATGTACTCGTAAGACTGTATGTGCAATAATTTCACATTGTTGTAAATGTAGCTACAGCTTTTACTTTATTGCAGTTTCAGCGACCCAACAGATCTGCAAGAAATCACCCTTGTTTAAGCTTACAGTTTTAAACTATTAACTTGATTTAACTCCATCAAGAACATTTGGTTTTCTCCTAAATCAATTAATTTGACTGTCTGGAGGAAATATCGAAGCTCCAGGGATTTTCCTTGAGCAGTAGCAGGCGTTAGGCAAGCCGAGGACTGATTAGACTTCAGTAGTAATTCCAGATAACTCATACAGAATTATCACCATAACTTTTAAATTAACAAGGATAGTGAAATATGGGCAAATCCCAGATATATTAGCACTGAGGCTAAATGTTAAAACTTTTACACTTGCAGAAACTTAGTTAAGGGCAACTACTTACTGGGTTTGGTGTTAAAGTGTCAGTCAATTGTTTTAACTACTTTTGGATACTGAGAAGATGACCATCAGAGAGCATGAGCATCACACAACATAAAAGTCAGAGACAGTTCCTTTTAACCATGATCTCTTGACCTTTTGTGTGCATTTTAAAGGTTACTCCTCCACAGTAACAGCACAGAGAGACACAGAGAAAAGACCCCGATAACCTGTGTCAAACAAATCTAAAGAGACTGTTCCATCAAATCAGGAGCAGACAGAGCAACTGCTGACTAAATAAATGGAATGTAGCAACTGCAAAGCCTCCTGGGTAAGAGTTGACAAATATAATTCATCTTTGCCTTGTGGGGTGAGTCAGTATCCAGTTATACTACAGCTTCCCTCTTTAACAAAAAAGAAAGAAAGAAAGAAAGAAAGAAAACACTGAGAAGGGTAAAATTAGTTTAAAATCAGCTGCTGGAAAGAAGTTAATGGACAGGAAACTCAATTGAGTAAATTTTGCAAAGGTTGGAACAGCTGGACAGTCTCATTCAACATACAGGCTACCCTGCAAAATAAAACCTTTGTTCTAAGAGGATACTTTTTTTTTTTTTAAAGGGAGTGAATTATAACAATGCAAATTAAATCAAATCTATGATGGATTGAATCACTACAACCCTAAAGGACTGCAAATCTCCATCTCTGGCATTTTGTGGCAAATAACTCAAGACCACCGCTTCCTGAGAGTCGGGACGTAGAGAGGAAGACAGAGGAGACGAAGCTCTGGAGGGATGTGAATCACTGACAGTGGAGGGAACATGTAGTCCAAGAGACAGGGGACATTACTCAACTGTATTCAGGCTTTGTGGATCATATTATAGTCAAATAATTCTTTTTTAGTATCGTAGCAGCATCTGATCTTGACATAGCATGCACACTGTAGAGATGTGATAAAAATAAGCAACATGTTGTTCATCTAAGGTCTTGATTTAGGTAGAGCAGTCAGAAGATTTTTTTTTTTTTTAACTGATGAAGTCTTAAGACTAATATGGCACAGTGCATTTAGGGGTACTTACTGTTTTCATGAATTGCATCAGTAAGTTGAAATAGGGTATAACTGATTATCTCTTCATCTTTCTTCATCAACAGGAAACACAGCAGAGACGTAAATGGAAAAAATTAGTACAGATTTTAGAGCACTTAAAGAGGCTGCAAGTATTAGAAAGATGTTCCAATGTTTTCCATTTTACTTATGCAAGCAGGAGGGCAAGAGATTTAAACAACGGCTTCCATTAATGTGCAAATGATACCAAACAATCCATCAGTGTAATTGAGGTAGATAATTATGATTCGTCAAACACTGTTAATGCATTTTTCTCTCACTTAGAAAGGTCTGAGTTCTCTGAAAATGTTTCTGTGCTTTCACGGTCTTTTACTATGATATCACAGGAATGTGTTAGAGTCGTGTTGAAGAAAACATACACAACAGAAGACTGATGCCATCTGTGGGCACACTTTCCACTATGTACCAACCACCTTAGTGAAGACCTCACTAACATACCAATGGCCAGATACCTACAGTCTGGAAAACATTACATAATATCTATCCAAAAAAAAAAAAAAATCTAAAAAACTGAATGAGTTTGGACCTGTTGTTCTCAAATCCCTTGATGGCAAATTAGAGCTCTAAAGGGACATTTATACTTTAGGTGAGTGGTCTTGTTGGTGGCTAAAAGACGTGTTGCACCATGCTCTGTTTCTTGCCAATGCACCAAAGACGCTCATAGGACAAGTTACAAGTCACTGACCTCGAGTCTAAAGTCAAGTCTCAAATCTTTGAGTTCAAGTCTCATGTCAGGTCTCAGAATTTTGAGCTCAAGTCCAAGACAGGTCACAAGTCCTTGACCTCGAGTCTCAAGTCAAGTCTCAAGTATTTGAGCTCAAGTCTTAAGTCAAGTTACAAGTCTTTGACCACGAGTTTCAAATCAAGTCTCAAGTCTTTGAGCTCAAGTTTCAAGTCAAGTCTCAAGTCTTTGAGATTAAGTCCAAAGTCAAGTCTCAAGTCAAGTCTCAGAACTTTAAGCTCAAATCTAAGATGGGTCACAAGTCCTTGACCTTGAGTCTCCAGTCAAGTCCCAAGTGTTTGAGCTCAAGTCTCAAGTCAAGTTACAAGTCTTTGACCTCGAGTTTCAAATCAAGTCTCAAGTCTTTGAGCTCAAGTTTCAAGTCAAGTCTCAAGTCTTTGGCCTTGAATCTAAAGTCTAGTCTCAAGTCTTTGAGATGAAGTCTAGAGTCAAGTCTCAAGTCAAGTCTCAGAATTCCGTGCTCAAGTCTTAGACAGGTCACAAGTCCTCAACCTCGAGTCTTGAGTCAAGTCCCAAGTATGTGAGCTCAA
>JAQLOL010000006.1:12846682-12861322 GCA_029783665.1 Naso thynnoides
TCAAGTCAAGTCTCAAGTATCTGACCTCAGGTCTCAAGTCATGTCTCAAGTTTTTGAGATCATGTCTTTGATCTTGAATCCCAAGTCAAGTTTCAAATATATGACCTTGAGTCTCAAGTCAAATCTCAAGTTTCTGAGCTCAAGTCTCACATCAAGGTACAAGTCTTTGAGCTCAAATCCAAGTCAAAACTCAAGTCTCTTATGGTGGTAGTAAGATTTCATCTGCTGCATACCAGTCAGTCTATTTAGAACACAGCATAGCTATAGCTAAGGAATTCAAAGCATGTACTATATTACAGATAGTAGTATAGACTGCATATGGGTAATGACGCATGTGCATTAAGAGGGGACTGAGATTTAGCTCATCAGACATGGTTAATGCAAAAAAGAAAAAAAAATGTTCAGGAATCCCAAACCTTGAGTCTGAGTCATGTTTTAAGTCTTTTCAGGTTGAGTCTTAAATCAAGCCTCAAGTCACCGTGTGTGCAACTTAAGTGCGACTCGAGTCCAAGTCCCAAGTGCAAGTCTCCAGCTCTGCATCGCACCACACTGCTTCTCCATACAGAGAGCGATCTGACAATAATCTACAGTACTGCAGGTAAGACACTGACAAGACATAGGTGCCTCAAACAAGCCTGCACAAAAAAGAACTATCCCTTTAAGACAGAACTGTTGCAAACCAAAAGCCAGCATTATACATAGTGAGCTTTTTGAAATTAGTAGGTTATACATACATAAGCGTCTAGAAGAAACAATGTTTGACTCTCAACTCCAGTTTGAGTCAGTTGTCAGGCACGGACAACAGAGAATTCTCTGAATGCGGAGGCTTAATTTGTTTATGATACCATATTATGTCATTTTCATTGATCATTCTTCGAAAGTCTCTGTATCTGTTGGTTAATGGGTTTTCTGTGAAGGACGAGAATAGCCTGCACAGCAATGTGAAAGTCTACTCAAAGATAATTGGAGCCCAGCAAAGAGGTTTGAGTTCCCCCTGGGAGGAAAAGGTGGTCCAGGGAGCAAAAACAATTATCAGCCAATCAAACCATGTTTTGTCCAGTAGATTCACTGTAATGCAACAAGACCGATGTTCTAATGTGCCCTGCGGGAGAACAAACCACAACTCTGTCATTCCTTCCCCTGTAAGGCCACTAAATGCAGCAATAACAAAACTGCAGTAACAACAGTAATCATTTTAAATGACTGTTGCATTTCAACTTGGCTATTGATATAAATTAGGACAAAATGTTTTTATTCAGTGTTGGTAATTGTTTTCCATGTATTAAGCTATCTATGTTGATCTGTTGCCTCTTATATAGAACTGTCTTGCCTGTATATGCTGGAGTTGTATGTATCTATAGATAATCTGAGCTGCAGATGAAATGCCCTTCTTGGCATCAATAAAGATGTCTGAATCTATTGGGTAGATGTTTGCCGGTACATGAGACAAATACACCAATACATAAAGAATATATAAAGAGGATATGTCATTTTAAACTCGGCCACAGCTACGTCTTTGAGACATTCTGCTGCTTTGGACTCTCAAAGGTGCTTAATGTGTCTGAGAGCATATTAAGTGCTAAGTGGTTACCAATGTCAAACATTTATTTACAAGTCAACACTCTTTACTAGAGCTAGATTACTCCCATGTCAGTGCAAATAATGCATAAATATGAAGGTGAAAGCCTGTGTGTGCACATGTGTGAGTATGTGTGTGCATGTGTGTGCAGGGGGGATGTACAGAGGGAGTCATGAAAGTAGTTTCAGGTGACTCATTTACAATGCAGGTCTGAATAGAGGAGCAAACTGCAATGGAAATGAGGATAGCAGGGGACAGAAGGACACAGAGAGAGAGAGAACAGTAGGAGGACAGTGCGCTGACTGCGAAGATCTGCATCTGATTGAAACTGTTTTTACAACAGAGCCATGAAATTTGGAGATAACAAGACTTTTATTTTGAGTTTTTCTAACAAGGTGATTACTGCTGCCACGTGGGTATGTTGATAGAAATGTTATGTATGAGATAGGAGAGAGGTGTCCAAACTTTTACATGCCAAGGCCCCCAAACTAACATAAGCTTATACCTGGTCACCCCCATTGACAAGATGTTGCTCAAAACTCATTGACAATACTGCAATGCTACAACAAATGTAAAATAAATAAGAAGGCCAAAATGAACCACACATGCTGCCTCAAAGTTGTGAGTTTCACTTGGCCACAAGTTCTTTGAAATTTTTTGCAGCTAGGATCTTGTTATCTGGGCTGCTCATCAGGTCTTTTCCATTTAAAAAAGTATATTTTTGTAAGAAAGCACAAGCTAGCTAAATGCTAGCAAGTAATTAATGCAGCCAAATTTCAGGAGCAGAGCAGCTCTCTGCAGGTGCAAACTGCACCATGTCAACCTAACAAACAACATGATGACCTAAGTTTTGAAGAACAGGCAAGTGCAAAGACGGAAATAACAAATTAGATTACATATTATTATATAAACTATATTTTAGAGTAATAAACATAATATAGTAATAATTTAGTGTAATTTTATGGGTTTTTTTTCAGTATTTTCCCTCATCATTATCCAATATACTGAGACACACCTGGAGAACCCAAAGAGAGTCAAGGGAGCCACTTAAAAAAAAAGAAAAAAACCCATTGTGTTAGAGCATTAGTTTCACTTGGCTTGTGTGTATTTCTTTAAGCTAATCTATATCATCTTGGTTGGTGCTAAACCTCAAATGCAGCACCGGTGACCTTGCATGTTGTGTAGTAATAGCGAAAGGGAAATAAAATGTAAGACTTTATATCCACCTTCAATTCCAGACTATTCGAACATAGACACAGACTAAATGCCTGAATGTAAACACATATAAAAGTCTAAAGCTTACTCCACAAAAAAACCCAAAAAAAACAGCTTTGGTATGTGCAGGCACTTGTGCTTCCCTTTTACAGTGAACCAAAGATTCAGATAACAAAAGCTGAGCCTTGAGCTATTTTAGCTAACACAGACACAGAGACAGAAATGTACTGAAATGAAACTTACCTCTTCCACAGAGATGGGAAGGATCACTCGGCTGGAAGAGAAGAATGGAGGGAGGTTACAGTGACAATCAAAACAAATGCTGTGTTAGTTTGTGTGCTGAAACTATGAAGACTTGATTTTGTAAATCTAAATGTTGCAGATGGTAGATTTAACATCCACTGAAAAAACAGGCGGAAACATTAATTCCATTCTAACCAAATACAGTGAAGAAAACAGGACATCAAGTTCCAGATAGTTATCTCCACCAGGCATGAGCCTAGAGGGGATCATGTTTTTTGGTCAAGTGTGTATGTGTGTGTGTGTGTGTGTGTGTATATATCTGTCTGCAGCTAATCTCGCATACTACTGGACTGATCAACCTAATATTTTCAGTGCATGTTTATGACTGTATGAAAGGACCTCTTCTGATTGTGGTGAGTCACAATTTTTGAAAAAAAAAACATTTTTGTGCTGTGTTTGATATCATCATTGACTGCAGATTCTTCATTTCTCTAGATCAGCCAGTACAGACTGGTAGGGATCAACAACCGCCTCTGTTTGGAATTGTGCCACCATGAGAGACAACATAAGTTAGTGTCGGTGAAATCTTTTGTTGTTTTTTTGCTTTTAAATTGACATTTTAAACTGACGTAGCATGTGTTTTGGAACCAGCATGTTGCCTTCCTTTCATTGCACTATCCTCATGCACACACACACACAGCCTGCCCAGCACTTTCTGTTTCTCATCAGATGCCCCCAGACACACCTGGAGGAGACTTTCAGTTGGATTACTTCACTTTGGACTGATGCTCGTTTCAATCAGCTCAAACTGAGCATGTCTGTTTTTTTAATAGTTCTGTGATATGATTGTTGTTCAAGCCTCTGATGAATTCTTTGCTTTATAACATGATTCTTCATGCTCTCCTTTGCTAATAATGAACTTTATCTGTGAACTGGATCAGCCTGGACAAATCCTGTGACACAATGACAACATGAACTCACATCTTCACCATTCAGCTCAGCACAGATCTGGACACCAATTATCTGACATACATGCGTCTTTTCCATGATGCTGTCTCAGAGGATTCTTCAGCTGAGCTGGAGAACGCCAACAGGGATTTGTAATGAGGAACTATATAAGCTATATAAACAGTAGATGACAAGCAGTTATGGTCCCAACCTCTTTCGACTCTAATCATCAACTTTTAAAAGGAATTGTACCTCTTCCAGAGCCAAAACAACCTTCAATACAGATTTATGTCCTCTGATTACTCAACAACTGTTTATGTGATCGACTTCACACTTAGCTAGTGTATTGCTGAAGACCAGAAGAACTTTGGATTCCCTGGAAAGGTGCAAGCAGCATTACTAGAGGCTTGGCTACCTATTCTGAAAAGACAGGTTTTGAACGGGCACTGCACTAGTAGGAATATAAAATCTAGCGTGAGCTTCGAACTGAAAAGAAAACCCCAAAATTCAGAGGTGCAAATATGACATTCACATATTTCACCCCCAAACTGTTACAATGAGTCATCAGGAGAGAATAAATGATGTGTTCTTTGCTGTTCTGAGAAAAAAGAACAGAATATATTTCACTGAAGCCGGAAAACAGCAAAGCACAGCGCAAAACCTGAGATGTGAGCAGCTCTTCCAAAAAAAAAATAAAAATAAAAAAAATTGACATTTGCATCAGAAATTATTATTAATGAACAGATCAAGCATTTTAAAAAGTTTATCATTTGTATAGAATCCAAAGCGAGTCAAGGTGTCAATAATGTGCATGATCATAACATTTTGTTTTCCATTGGATTGCTGAGCACCTGTTGATTCTTTGCAGCACTATGTGTTTTTTATAAGGGGGCTAATGCAAATTAAATTATTTTCTAATCATGAATTACATCAACATGTAACCATAAAGGTTTAACATAAACTAATAATTTCATGTTAAAAAAACACATGCACACATCCTGTTTCTCTTGTATTGTTAAAGTTTAATGATAAGATCATTTGTATTCAAATATATGATTGTGTCAAACATTTTTGTGTTGGAAAAATGGAGCTGGCTAACGAATGGACACACAAGTAGCGCAGCATTGACAAAATGATGACATCCATGCCAGCGCTCTTTCTGAATGAGCCAAGAACAAATGTGCTTTTGTGCACATTGGGCAGCAGCAGGCCCAGTGGAACCATAGCAAAACATAATGGTGAAATATGCAGCTAAGAGTGAACTTGTAACACATAAAACATCTTGTATTGCACAAATCCAACAGTTAAGACAAGGGAGAAGTGACGCAGTGATCCACACTACACTACACAACACTACCAGGCATGAGGAAACAAACCACACTGATGTTTAATTAGACTTTTTAATTCTTATTATTAGAATTTTTAAAATCATGTTAATATTAGACATGGAAATGTTTACAATTATTGTCTGCTAATGTGTTTTACTTTTACTTAGTGTTTGACCTTTTGAACTAATCTTCAGAAGGGTAAATGTGTTGATACACAGTCATCATGACTGCTTTGGCAATAATCGTCCACTAAAAATCCACTAATATCGCCATTGATGATTGCCTGAAGCAGATACAGTAACATAACAGACTGGTATGAATCACAAGCATTGAAAAACAAAATTAAAATAATACAATTAAAAATAAGCATTTTTGGTCACATTGAAGTTGACAGAGAAATTAAAAGCTGGCTAAAATGACAAGGGTGCACTTTTGTGGCAACCAGATAACCGGAATGATGTGGCTCTGATGCACTTTTCAGATGTTCCCCAACATAAATACAGTATTAACATGTGAAGACTCACTAAAAACACACACTTTTTGAGCTCTTTCCTATCATGCAGACAAAAACGGCAGCTTAAAAGCCCCACGCTACCTCCGTTCTCCGCCGCTTGTGCACATGTACAGTACGCAGCTTTGTTGATTGTTTTGTAACTGTGCGATGTATGCCTAAATTCAGATAATCCTGCGTCCCGCTCGCCACTGAATGTAATCTGGGTCTGAGTCCCGGCCAGACCGCGGATGGGAGACCAGATGCTGCAAGGAAGGGAGTCGCAGGGAAAAAATGCCTGTGCTGTCAAAAGACAACAATAATGAACATGACTGAACTTACATTAAATTGTCTAAATTCCTTTACAAGGGAGTGTTGCAGCTATTTATGCCTGTCAGATAGATCAAATATTTATTTCCAGCTTTTTTATAACGCTTAAATCTCCCACAATGAGTATTTTGTATCTTAATATGAGGTAAATGTTAAAAAGGGCACATTTTAATAGTTAGAATTTGGAAGGATTAAAGTCACTTTAATGCTCTCTGTGTATGTGTGCATCTCTCACTGCAAACCTCCTCAGTCTAAAGAATGAACAGGAACAGTCTTGACAGAAAGATCAGGTGTCTCACTATTACTTTAGAAAACAAACACCGCTCTCCTCTCCTGCACTGCACATCCCTTCTGTCCTTTTTTTGGGTGTTTTTTCCCCGTCTCTACTCTCTTGCTGCTTCTCTTCCATCCTCTTTAACACATTGAATATTGTAAAGTGGCTCTTGTGTGGCGACACACCTGCCAAAGCTCGCGGAAGAGCAGAAAAAGTGGACCTGGAGTGATTTAGGTCAGTGGTTCAGGTGAACAGCAGAGTCAAACAAAACCTGTCTGTGCTCGGCAGGATGCGGATCAAGTCACTGTCTCCTGAACTCCATGATGGTATGTGTGTGTACATGAAGGCAAGAGCCTCTTCGTGTGTGTGTGTGAGTGTGTGTTGACAGTGTGTATAAGTGCATACAACATTTAATCGTGACCGATTTAATTAATTTCCAGGCAGACTGCTGAGACCCAGACTCTCCCTAATCACTTCAGATCTTTAGCCATGCCATCACTCTCATCCTGAGCTTTTTGTGCTGGGCCATTAATTGATTAAATGCATGGGGTGGGGAAATCAAGACATAATGAATGTTGATAGTGTATTCTCATTTAAATTAGACACAGAACAATACAGATCTTACAAGATCAGAGACCGTTTTAATTATTTCAGGTTAAAGCTGCCAATAGCTGAAAATTTGTGCCAAACTATGGCAGCATGGCTCTGACCTTGTCATTGAAATGCAATAAAGACGATGAAAATACACCAATTATTAAAAAATGGGGGAAAAAAACAAGACATCTTTTCGTTATTTCATAGAAGAGACTGTGCGATAGGATTTGAAAGTATTACACGGAGGGAGCCAGACTGGTGACTTTTTTACAGGTGGGTCACGAGCTCCCCAAGGCTATTTGAGTCTAGTGCAGACTGACACCAGTTGAGAGCGTGAAAATGAAGGAACCAGCATCCTGTCTGAAGTTGGCATCCATGATTCATGTCTGATTTTTCATGTAAAGGCGGACATATCATCTCAGTTTTATCTGCAATCCATTAGCCTTAGCCCAGCTGACTGTGACAAGGCCTCAGTCACTTCTCCCCACAGCACCGCGCACGCCGAGGCCTGCGAAAGCAACGTGTCAAAGTAACGTGTCAAAAATCTCAAAGTCGTTCCCGGTTTCACGCACAATCCCACTTTGAACGCCATCCCGTCCCTTCCGCCCCAGCTGTCACAGTCTCAGAAACGTCTAACTGGTGCGTCAAAAACTCGCCATTTGCCACATTTTTTTTTTTTTTTTTTTTTACCAACCAAATCCCTACCTGCCCGCTCATAACCCTTCTCCCTCCCCTGAGCATCCCCTCCGCCTCAGGCTCTCTCCACACCTCGCTAAGCCCATTCCTCCAGAGGAAGCCTAAATACCGGAATGCTCCCATCAGCCGTTTCACCTTCACCGCGCATTAAAAACATGGCCACAGCGGCTGCAGGGATGGACGCTGGCACGGCACGGCGCAGCTTACACCAGCCACCTTTCCCTCCGTACCACCACCCTCTCCTGTCGAGCATCCGTCTATTTAGCGCCAGAGCAAAGGACATTTTATTATTCGCCGATGTGAAGCCCTTCCGATTCACTTGAAGGCTCGTGATGCAAAACGTGAAGGGCACAGCCATGCCTGCGCCGGCTGCTGATGCAACCAGAGATGCCTCTTTATTATCTCGGTTTATTCGCGGATGCTTCAGGGTGATGGAGTGTCGTGTGCATGAAAAATGATGACGGACAAGGAGTCAGGCAGATATGCTACGGGATGTCGACATCACCCTGGCCGCACTCTTGTAATTGCACTCTCGGGCGACTGGCCACAATGTCAGCGCTGCAAAACCAGACGGATAAACGCGCACGCATTCTCCTTTCTCACACACACATACACACACACACAAACGCACGAACACACACAGCTACTTACAATTCCTTTATGAGCATTTTTGGCGGTGTCGTATATCCCGGAGAGGAGCAGCTCAGCACAGGTCCAGATACAGGGTCGATCCCTCCCTCCGTTAGTCGCTTCTTTCTCCGCTTGCTTCTCTCCCACCTCTCCCCCTCTATGTCATTCTACCTCCACAGTCGCGTATTTTGTTAAAATAAAAATACAGGTCGGGGCCGCGGCGTGGCGTTGCTGATGCGCACAGAGGAGCGAGGCCTGTGCAGAGCAGACTCCACACAGAAAGGGATGGTTCACCAGGGGGCTGCTTTTGTGGTTGTGGGTCCATGCAACCTAATTACTGCAAGGGCCAAGTTGGGTCATCTGATTTCTTAATAAATAAATAAGCCCAACGATACATTTTCTTCTGGTTGTTTTAGAATTAAATTGAAAACGCCTACAAAACAGCCTAATTCATTTTATAAGGACTCATCCTGGCCCAACACCAGACTTTTAAAGATAAATAAATACATTTGAATACAAGTAAAGTGCAGCTTATGGTAATAATACCCAAATAATTAAATTTAATGTTTTCCCACACGGAATAAATTAGATTGTAAAGTCGATCTTTAAATGAACAAAAGTAACCTTCTTAAACTGAAAATAAACTATATTTTAATCTACATCAGTGGCATGTAGCAATAGCAACATTGCCAGGAGGTTCATGAATAAATAAGTAAATAAATAATCTGTCAAAAACATAAGAAAAACCGTGAAAAATTCTTGAAATGAGTTTCTTGGAACCGTTTTTCTTCAGAGTGTGCTAAACCATCTGCGTCATCGCTGTCACGGTGACGTAAAAGCGTGGTTTTTCAGCATCAGAGTATATATGGCCATGACATGGGGACCACCACCGCTGGCACAGACGCACGCTGCGTCAGATCGCTAAGCCTTTTAAACAAAGTCCCCGAATCTAATGTGATTATCTGCCTCCAGAAATCCCAAACCAGTTCTTCTCCATTTATGAGCATTAATGACCGGATCTGTTTGACATTACAGCGACTTTCAAGTATTTCCATCATCGATCATATAATGATAAGTTTGAATCGGTAAGCTTGGATCCTGATCAATCAACATTGCAGAATGATCTGTAATTCTGCCATGGACCCCGTGGAGGTCTCCTGACCACGCTTTGGTCCGCCACCCACGGGTCTATATGATGATGTTGACGCGTGACGCGATGACAAGGCATCACAGGTCCCTAATCCAGTTCCACGTCCCGGAGATCGCGGGATGAGAGCGTGCGTGTGTGTGAGTCTAAAATTATGTAACAGAGCGCTGCTGTTGTATTTATAGCGCATCTGTATCCGTCTGCCAACATCCGCTTATCATTCCTCTGTCTCCTCATCTGTAAGACCCCTCCCTCCTCTATCTATCTATCTATCTATCTATCTATCTATCTATCTATCTATCTATCTATCTATCTATCTATCTATCTAATGTAGAAGAATCGTGTAGATGTAAATATGTAGTTTTCTGAGACATTTTATAGTTAATCACATGTTTTGGCCTGCTTGCTTTGACAAAGTGTGCCAAACACGTTTGACCTTTTTCTGATATTTGCCTCATTGATTCAAGCAATCTGATGAGGCTCAATGGTGAAAATACTCTTACAGCTGACAATTTATACATGTGATTAAATTGTTCACCAGACATGAAGTAAATGGTCTTCTTGCTCTCCAGAGAGCTTTTTAAGCAGTGGTCTTAGTGCTGCTGTTTGTTGAACAATGAACAATCCACAGAGGTTTGGCCACATACAAACAACAAACAGCAGCAGCAGGCCGGCAGAGCTCCTGCAGCCACTGTCCCTGATGTGAGTGATGCTCTCAGATCTATTCTCAGGTGAGGAGAGGGGCTGAGGTGTCAAGTGATAACCATCTGCAGAGTGTATCAGGTGGCAGAGCCAAGTGCTGACTGCTGGTACAAAACCAAACATTTAGTGAGTGTGCCGTAAACATCTGGTGGAAAAACTACGCTCAGAAATGCACTTACAATAATTCCACTTCTGGGGGGCACAGAGTCAGGGAACACTATGTTCTTAAACACCAGTGTAAATACAGAGAGGGTTAGCCTACATGTGAGTACTCTCTGGATAAATGTTACTCATGCTGCTTATGAAAACTGTGCGGCAGCAGCTGTGTGTGTTTGCAAAACTCTTTATTTGTTCAGGTTTGAATAAATTGGAAATGAGTGTCTGTTCTTTGACAGTGTGTTTTATTAACCTTGTGTTTGTGTTTGAATTATTATTATTATTTTTTAAATCATCAAAACTTAAATATTTGTTTGCTTTTACTGTTCGCTTCTTAATGCAGCCTGATGGCTGTCATATCTGCTGTGATTACACTGACCTCTGCTGGTTGGTTATGCAAACATATAAAACTTTAACCATATTCATTTTAATTTGAAAATCTGAAAACTGCACATGCTGTCACACTAGTTCTGCAGAGCAAGAGCATTTCTTTTTAGGAAATCCATCCATCCATCCACTATGCACTGCGACAATATTTCTGCATATGAAAAGAATGAGTGCTTAGGAACTGGTCTGAGATTTGTCCTGTTACAATGTCACTGCCCTCACACCGCATAAAAAAACACGAACAAAAGGAAACATAAAGAAATCAAATCAGCTTTATTACCCCCACAGTTATTCAGCAAAATATCTCTACATCAGTTCTAATGACAGAAGAGCTCTATGCAACCAATGGACATGTGAGTAGTTGCCAGCACAGCACACTTTAAAAGCGTCATAAAATTTATTGAGGAAAAGTGAGTGTTAAATAAAATAAATACATGCTAGAAGGTAGCAGGAGCTCAAAATTAAAGTGGGACTATTTCTTTATTCTATTTCTTTCTTTTCTTTAGCATCGGGAGAGAAGTGCTGAAAGAAGCTGATGTGGGTGAAATTTAAAGGGTTTAAAGTGCGGAACTTCTTTTGACAGGAGGCAGATAGACTGCATGAAAAGCTAAGTCAACTGAATTATGATGATTTTATGGACACACTTAATTGAGAAAAATAGTGTATCTAAATGTTAAAAGGGGAGTTTTTAGCATAAGAGTTCAGTAGACCATGCTACCTAATGAACAAATGTTCTCTTTTACATTAAAAGATGTATTTCAAAGGCATCGCCGGTAATCTTAAAAGTATAAAAAGAAAACTAAAGAAAGCAAGACATATAATAAATACTTTAAACATACATGAATGTTTTGCTTTCAGCAAAACATACCTGTTTGTTTGATCCCTCTCACAGCCTCAAAACACACTGATAATTATCCAATACTACAATAAATTCTAAGCTGCAGTAGTTCATGTTGCAACAATTATAAATCATTACGACTGCCTTTTCTATTCACCCAAGATACATCAGCAGATAAGGCTTCTCTCTCCACCCTGTTGCCAATTAATGCCATTTATCCCACACTTACCTTATACCACCTATCAAGAAATCCAGCTGATGAATAGATATGTAGCACCGTGTGATGGGATTCACAATCAGTATGATTTGAAATTAACATATTAACAAAAAAGAAACAAGACTCACAGTAATGGACCCGCTCACTTATAACGGTGAGGTTGGCTGTGTGGGTGACATTTAGCAGACAGGTGGAAATTTATGACGCTGTGCGAGGTCACTTCCTTCTTTTTCTGCCCCGTGGGGCATATTGAGCATAAGTAGTCTTATGTAGAGAGCAGCTGCATCGATGTGCCGCTCACAGAGGAGGGAATAAAAAGAGAAGTCAGAGGATTTGGGGGGAATGCGGAGGGCTCATGCCTCCTTCCTTTCACAGTCTTTCCTCTCTCTTGTTCTTCTTTACCCCTCCATGTTTCACTTTCCTCCTCAGCAACCGTCCAATGGACTTATTTCCATGACAACTGCAGCATCAGTTTATCTCGGTGGGATTTTGGAAAATGAATGAGGCACCTTGTGGTTGTGTGTCTGTGTGTGTATATTCAATGGAATCCTATTAAGAATTAAGCTGTGAGTTGTCCTTTTGTATGCACATGTTTGCAGGCATTACTGGATTGTAAATGTCTCTGAGTAAAAAGAATCATTCCTCATCCTTTTTTTAATCTACTTTTCTCTACACGTAAGCCTCGGGGATGTCGGTGCCGTTTATTTTAATGTAAATCTTAGCGTCTTCCTCCTTCTGTTGTTGCTCTCTGTTGAGAGTGTATCTGTAGCAGATCAGGTAGAGAGGCAGCAAGAAGCCCAACGCACTGAGAGCGAGGAGTCCAATGTTGACCTGGAGGATGACACCAGAATTAGCCATTTCCAAAGGCTTTATTTGTGACTCTTTGTTTATTTAAGTGTGTATGAGGTTGCACATTCATACCCAGAATGGGTCTCCCCCCAGGGGTCCCATCATAGCCAGAAACAGGGGTTGCTGCAGCAGAGCAAACACAGCGCTGACCAGAGATTGCATGCCTGTCAGACTACCGAACTGGGAGGAAGGAAACCTGGAGAGACAAAAGTGGTGAATGAACTTTCAGCTATGGCTGCATCCACATACAGAATGTGAAGATGTTAAGTGTGTGTGTGTGTGTGTGTGTGTGTGTGTGTGTGTGTGTGTGCGCGTGAGACTTACACAGCAGCATAGAGCCCACCGACAGCAGAGTGAATGAATCCTCTCACCACAGTGTGTAAGACAAAGGACACAATCTGATGAAAGATGAAAATAGTAGAAGTCAATATGCATAATAAGAAAGTTTGTGAGTTTGCAAAGACCTTAAAGCAGCAGTAATGTATGGTCCTCAACCTCAGGGGTCCTCTTACGTAACTTTTCGGGGAAAGAATTGCTTTGCAGCACCGTGCTCCGGTTGGCCATTTCATCTTTCTTTTTTTTTTTTTTAATTTAAGAAAAATCCTCAGATTTATCCTTGAGATGTCCATACTTTGTCTCCAAATGTCTGCGCAGTTTTGATGGTTTCATTGCTGAGAACCATATGACAGATAACACGGACAGCCTTTGGTGGGCAGCTATTGTTGAATACAAAACCAAACTTAATGTATGCTGGATCATACTTGCAATTGATTAGATGACACTTTTTAGCCTCAGGTTCTTTGTTGGTCCTCTGTTCTGCTACAGATGAATTGCAGTAAGCGTCCAAACACTTTTGCTCAGAGCAGGCCAGGGCTTACTAGGAGAGCCTAATGAAATTTTTGCAGGCTTGTAAAGAGTGAAGTGTCATTTCTCAGCTAGACTGATTCAGCGCTGTTGAGAAATCCACTCATTAAGTGACAGTGTCATGATCTCAGGATTTGTTTAGTCTACTACTGCAACCTACAAAGTCCCCTGGAGTATTTGGAGTATTTTGCACAGCTAAAAACAAACCTGCTTAAACACACATATTCCACTGAATATACAGCTGTTTTATTTATTTGGGGGGGATGCTGCAGACCAGTCCACACTTGACTTGACTTAGCATTAAGACTGGCAATGGGGGGAAACAGGTAGCCTGTTTCTGTCTACGGTAACAAATTCCTATTAGCATCTCTAAGGTTTATTTACATATATTTTTGTCTGCATCATCTATAGGCTATCCAATCTATGCTAAGTTAAGTTATTCGTCTTCTAGCTTGTAGACAAACCAGAGACCGACCACCTGTTTCCCTGTTTCCAAAAAAAATTACATTTATTTACAAAAGGGAAAATATGTATGAACTGGGAAAAAATTAGATACAGTAAAACAGTAAAGATTGTGGGTCATATTATACTGATTTAAAAAATATCAATCCTGTATCTAATGTTAGAGACAATGACTAGTTTTATGTAACTGCCCATAAAGAAAGGGTTATCACAAACTATTATTTTGGCCATAAAGAGATACTGATAATTTTATTCCCAAGTCGGTTGTATCCTTGAAAACATATGTTTGTCTCTGAAAGCTTAAGTTGACCACTCACCTGCAGGGGTAGATTTGGCACTAAGCAGGTGATCCCAAATCCCACTAAAAGGATATTTGTGAGGATGAATGCTCGCAAGGCGTTGGTCACCTTCTGGGTCTTTTTGTCTCTGGGTTTCTTCTTTTTCTCCCCTCTAGTGGTCAATACCAGACAGAAAAAAGAGGGAGAAAATGATCAGACACTGTGTTTTACAACTCAGCATTCATTTCTTGTGTTTAGTCATCACACTGGCAAATAAACATCATAGGAATGTCTGGGCCTAAGCAACAATTCAAAGTTGACTCACTTGCTGCAGGGCTCATTTTCCCCCTCTCCCTCGTCACAGTCCTTCAGCTTCCAGTCCATGATCTGACCAATCACAGGAGTGGTCATCA
>JAQLOL010000006.1:12870941-12925908 GCA_029783665.1 Naso thynnoides
CGCTTCTGCGGTTACAGTATCCTACCATCAACGGTTGAGTGGTAACCATGAAAGCGCCTTCATAGCAACGGTGAATCTATCTTACAGAGCAATGGTGTGAACTCCCTGGAATTAACCACCGCTGAATTGACCAATCAGAATCGAGTATTCAAGGCGAGCCATGTGCTAACAGAGATTAATATTTGGTAAAGGTAGTAAAAACAACATTAACAGTGCAACCTGCCAGAAAACAACATATGCCTGTTTTAAATCTAAAACATAAAGTGATTCTCAATGTTGCACGACAGTACAGTTGCTCACTTGGCTGATATTTACATACAATACCTCCTGCAGATACACAAGCAAAAGTGATTTACCCCCTGGATTGTTTTTTTAAGTGCATTAATTGCTGATTCAGCTTAGTGTCAGTGTCCCTTTGTCAGTGCAGTGCGCCTACAGTCAGGAGCACCAGTGTCAGCGAGAGCAGTAGCATCTTTATGGAGCCTTCAGCTCTTGGTGCAGCATCTGGAGAGAGAGGAAAAGGAAGACAGAGACACAATTTACACACCATGACATCTTGTTTAGTTTAGAGCGAAATCTGCTAGTCCTTCAGCTAGTCTTTTAACTTCACTATATCTTTGAATCCACTCATTAATAGCTGCATTTAGTGTTACAGGATTGGCAAAAATCCCTGTGCCTTAACAATCCCTACAGGACACAATTTAAAAAAAAAAAATCAAAAAACTTTAAGGTGGAGTCAGCGGGATTTGTTGGTTGCCATTTGTAAACAACATTCAAATTGGGCCCCTCCTCAACGCATCAGATGTATCAAAACTCAGCGTGTACTATGTGCACTGCTGCACTGCTTTTACCCAACTTTACACTGCAAGCCATGCAGGAATACTACAAGCCAACTGCCAGTGTTCGGCACCTACCTGTCCAACAGAGAGCACATCAACTCTGCGTCGCTGTTCATCCCCTGTAGGGCTCCACCGTCGGTGAAAGCCAAACTGAGATTCACTCTTATTCTGAAAAAGCTTTACCCTTTACCCTGTTTCACCTTCTAGGGCTATAGTTCCTTTCCTTTGCTGCTTTGTCTGTATCCCTGACTTTCTCCAGCCTGAAGAGCGCCCAGTAGCTGTACTCTCAGCCTCACCTGCACTGTCATTGGCTGGGGGAAATGCAACCCCTCCCAACACAGACTCATCCTGAGCAGCTCACAAGACAAGCAAAACATCAAAATACAGGCAGGGGGCAGTGTGTCTCCATACACAGTCACTACCACACATTCACAGAGGCCCAGAGGTGATGACTGAGCTGCATTAGTTTAAGTCTATATCTTATCTTTTTAGAAAATCCTACTGATTCCACCTTTAGTTTTTTGTCTCACAAGGGAAGGATTTCTCTGCTACACAATATTTGTGTCACAGCTGTGAGGAATGACCTGACCCAAATGGTATATTTCTTTTCCCAATCCCAATACTAAACAATCCAACTAAGATAACATTCAACAAAACATTCCACATCCGTCACATAACAGCACCGACAGAAAAGTTCCATATCTACTGCTCCATTTTTGACCTGTGTTGAACAGCAGCTGAAGCAAAGACAACTGAACGGTGACTGTGACCGGACCAAGTGAAACTATAAACAGTCATAAAGTACCAGTTCAGTGTGTCTACATGATTAAACTTCCTGTTTTGCGCCACAGCTAACACGCCACATTGCTGCGCAGCAGAAATCCAGATGTACTGTGTACTGTCTACATTTCCAGGCGTCACTGGTTTCAGTTCATACGCAAATAACATGAAAATCTATTAACACACCAGAGCTGTACTGTCAGAAACAAGGTCACTATGTTATTGCTTATTTTTGTCGGCATTTATTTGAAAGCAGCTTGCGCTTAAACTGCATTATTACACAACAACAATGTAACATTGAAAGAAATGAATACAGGCATGATACTACGCAAGGTGAGCAAGCTTCTGATTCTGCAGATCAGTTTATTCTCAAGTGTAATCTATATTCAGATTACACACAAATGACTGGAAAGCAATGTCTGCCTGCAAGAAAAATGGATAAAAAACGAGTCTACTACTATATACTATTTTATAAATGCCCAGCCCTTAATAGAGCTTTTAACAAAAAGATACAGATCTGTGTTTCATATTTTCACTACTGTTGTCACTTGTAGAGTTGTCAGCATAGAAGTCAAAATCTTTGTTGAAATCTCTTACTTAATATCAAAAAATGGAGCCACAATGTGTAGAATTCTATATTATGATGCATCTTGCAAAAGTGCTCTTATGATTTAAGTTTAAAATTAGTTGGGAATGGATTACAATGTTGAAACAATGCTAAAATGGTTTGGCTTTTATAAAGGTACTGAAAAGTGTGTTTCAAATATTAACACAGGACTGAAATGCTGTAGCAGTTTATGACCCAGGCTGCGCACTGTGAGGTGTTTCAATAATTTGTGCCTCACTTAAAAAAAAAATCTGATCTTACGATAAGATGGGAATAAAAGGAAAGTCAGACAAACCTTCAGTAGGTGTTCATACTCATGAACATACTGAACATGTAAACACACATGCACATCTTTTGACACACCTTTGATGGTGAAAGTGGTCTCCATGCCAGCATGGATGTGGTCGCTCACATGACAATGAAGCAACCACGTCCCTGGGTTCCCTGCCACCATTTCCACGGTTTGGAAAGTTCCAGGGAAGAGGTCAAAGACATCTGCGCGGTGCACATGGTCCGTCTGACACACACACACGCGCATACACACGCACGCACACACACACACAGAGTACAACAGAGGTGAACAAGGAAAAAGAAATGAGAAATTAATGAGGAAACAAAGTCAAACAAACTTCCTGTGCAAGTACAAAGGGGTCACAAATGCAAATAACAACCACACCCAATTTTGGAATTTTACTGTGGTTAAATTTGGAAAATTCTGTGATGCGGGACCACTTGTGTTATTTGTGCTTAAACAGTTTGCCTAGTGCTGTTGGATAATAATAATAATAATAACAATAAGGTTATCGGTGCTGGTGAAACTTACCTTGTAGAGAAAAGTCTCAGCGTGGAAGTGAACGGTGTGCATGTCCACTTCGTTGCCCATTCCCAGCAGATACCAGTCAACTTTCTGGCCCTCCTTCATCTCCAGTCCATTGAGGTTACCGTACAGCCTCCCATTGATCCCTTCATTAGACACGTTCACACAGTGACAAGATTACCACATACTCATTTCACACACAAAATCATGCAAACACAGCTTTGACAGCAAAACCACAATTTAGGCAAGATGCTATACAATGATTCCACTATAAAGATCTCTCTAAACATATCCAGTACAAGGCTTAGATTATACCACACAAAACTGATGAGATTTTTGGATGGATGTTTTTAGATGGTTTTGATGTTTTGACACGATATCTTTATAAACTAAAGCAGCTTAAGTGAGTGGCTTGCATTCTTGGGGAAAAAATCCTACTAAAATAAAATACTGTGGAGGAATGCTGGAGGGTAAAAAAGTATGTTCTTCAGTTCAAGACATCTACGGGTGAGTGACTGAAAAAAGTTTTACAGTGAAATATCGCTTTAAGACAATCATTTTCTGCATTACAATTTTTTTTTTAATTTTATGTTTAAATATGCAGAAAACTAACAATAACAGAAATCTGAACTAAAATTAACTCCTAAATGTATATTTCGGATATTTTTTTTTGTTTTTTATTCCAGAGGACATGTTACAGAGGGGAACGGCCAAAATCTCAAACCAGCCACTGCATGAAATACAGTTTTATCTGCTGCGTCTGACTCTTACACTTTTTCGTAGTGACAACATAAAGTAAGTCTCTCGGACATATTTAAGGGAAAATAGCGTAATGATGACTGGAACTGGGTTAAAAATTGGATTTACTTTATCTTAGTCTTAAGCCTTGGTTGGCATATTTAGAAAGAGTAAAGTAAAGAATGAAATATCAGTTTTATTGCAAATTCAGCAGTGAGTCTAGGTTTGCCCACGTGTTTTAAAATGACATCCTAACACTTTTCCTGCTGATATGACCCCAGTTTTCTCACAAGGATCAATAAATCTGGACAGGTGATGCCTCTGTGGAGGTTTTTGAGCAGCCACTGTGGTGCTCAGTGTGGTGGCTCCGGCTGTGCACGGTTAATCCAAAATTGGGCAAAGAGGTGGAGCATTGGTGTGGCATAGACTCCTTTCTGGTCTATTATTGCCATAACAGCAAATCAAGACATATTGCTGTTAATAGCATTTCCATGACAATTTTCCCAAAAGACCACAAAAAAAAAAAAAAGCTGAGAGGTCTAGTAAAGTCAATCAAACAAGCAGAGGTGATGCTAAGCACACAGCTTGTTGCTAACTGTCACTCAAAGCAGCTTCACCCTTAATAATGTATAACCTTAAGCCTTGGTACAATTTGAATGGGAGAGCTCTATAAAAAAATCTTCTGAAGTTGTCAATGAAGGAGAAATTACCCACAGAGACATTTTATTCCTAAGACGTAAACATGTTTTTTTTTTTTCCTGCTCTAATTTTAGGCATTTCCAAATTTGGGTCTATTGGGACTGACTCACTTTTAAAACCAACCTCAAGCGGCCAGTCAAGGAATTACAGTTTGACTTTTTAACCCTGAAGGTTGCTGCACTGTGTGCCCTTCTTCTTACCGTGCATCATGTTACTCTCCTCAAACTCGGCGTTTGGCTTATAGGTACTAGGGTCGACACCGAGGTACGTTCTGATGTTGTCTTCCAGGTACCAGGATTGATTTTCATCGTGTACCATAAAGAGCAGAGCAAACTCCCTGTCCACGTCACCCCTCTGTCTGTCGGGCCCATTGCTGTCGCGCAGTGTGCCGGGCCTGCAGATAACCAGAGGCCCCAAGAGACCACTGTACAGATCCTGAACATAAACAAAAGAACCCGCTCTGTCACAAACATACTTCTACTCTTATCCAAACATGCAAGTTCATATATTTTTTCCACAAAAACAAGGTGAAAAAAGTGCATCCATGTGACTGTTACTACAAACAGAGAATATGCACCCTGATAAAATTAACAGTGGAGTAGTAGGCGTAAGTGATGCAGTTTGGATCTGTGACCCCTGGACCAGAGCTTTCAAGAACATCCCACGTCAACTCAATTATGTAGCCTGAAGGAGAACCAAGATAAATAACACATATTAATCCCACTGCTTCTGAGCTAGGACCTTTTAATAGAAAACACCAGCAACAGCATGCATTTCATTTACTTTTTTAAATTGCATTCTCACCAGGCTTGACTGGAACATGCGCACCGCTGGCCTTAACTCCTTGCGCGCTAATGGAGTATGGTCGGCTGGCATCATTCTTGAATGCGACCACAATCTGTTCTCCCACCTCTGCTTTGATTATTGGACCTAAGGGGGAAAAGGAAACTCATGTTTTCTCCAGCCTTTGCAGGTAAAACAAAAAAGAGCAGCTAAACTTACCAATAATTCCCAAGTGCTCTTCACCGGGCTCCCGTTTCTTCTGAACTTTAAAGGTATCGTCGGTGTATTCTCTGTAAACCACCTTCTTATAGCGTGAGCCAATTCTGTTTGGCCCTTTATCCAGAAATATATTGCCTGGACTGGGAGATGTACAAATTTACTTCCATTAACAAACAGTAATGAGTTATGTCACTAAATACAGGCTCCTGCTACGACTCTGAAATGCATCAACATGCAATTATCTTACTTACACACCTTTCCTTTGATGTGGCGAGGTGTTTCTCCAGCTCCCAGTGTCTCTCAGGTGAGTAGTCCCACTCGATTTCCTCGGCACTTATAAAATACTGCACGATCTTGGTGGGCTTTGTGTGTTCGTGCATGTGCTTCCCTTTGTTTTGTGGACAGTAGTTCACTTTATACTGCAGCCTCATGCCAGCTGAGAAGTGGTCTGTCACTCTGCAGCTCACCTCAAACACACCTGTGAGGAAACAAAAAGAAGTCAAGGATTGGGACACATGAACATGTGTGTTTGTGGTTTTACTCTGGGTACAGACATCTGCAGCAGAAGCATACAGTGGCTGAAAAACAAAGCATTTGTGCAGCAGCTCTGATTTTTCTTGGAGGGCCGCACCTTCAAATTCCAATAATATCTGACTCTTGTTCCTGTTTACTTTGAGCACACGTTTGCTTTGGACAAAAGCATTTGCTACACGGATGCACTGTAATTTACTGTAATGATGCCTTGGCTTGTAAAGTCTCCAGTATCCCTGACTCATTGACATGTCGCTAGAAAATCAGTTTTCTATTTTTTTTCTATGATGCAGAAATGATCGATTTGCAGACTGCAAACAAATTGCAAATATCATCAGGTTGGGTTCACTTTAAACACCTAGACTGCATTTTCTTTTAGACTACTAATGTCTTCTACACATTTACAGTGCATTTGTGCTCAGCCATTTTAACAAAGATAAAATGGATTCCCTAAAGTAAAAATAACTACACAGTATCTTCATGACACATGAAAAATATGAATCTGTGTTTGAGGTTGTGACATAACAGCTGATGTTAGATGTGTCCTCTTTACCATGGGTTCCCAAACTTGTCAGCCTGTGACCCCTAAAACAAAGGTGCCAGAGACTGGGGGACCCCTGTCAACCCTGGAGGTGGCATATGACATTGTGCACAGCCTTGCACACGCACAATTAGGCCTACATAGGTGTTAACACAACACAAAAGAACAACAGACTAACAGCCATATTATTATTTTAAAGTAATTTAAGAAAGAATATAACCAGAATTTATACAATAATGGGTTAAATATGTAATTTTTAACCCCCTCTGAGTCCCACAACCTCCACTTTTGGAACCACAGCTCTATACCACCTCTGCTATCCTATTAAAATGTAACTACAATATGTTCTTTTGTGATGTCATGGCTTTTGTAAAACATTATTTTTCTTTATATATCTAATTGAAGCACTGAAGAAAACAATAACCTCATAAAATTATCTAGATTTCCAAATAAACAACTTCAACAATATTTATTTTGGAATTTTTTTTAACTGGGCTAGGAGAGCTCTCCAAAATAACTCAGGACACTTAAACAAAATATATACAGATATTTTTGACGCTTCTTGTTTGCATTGTAGTAACTGATGTTTCCTGAGGTCAACTGTGGGGCGAGCAGAGGACACGTCACACGGAAAACACTTACACTGAGTTTATCTTAGCATATCTGTAAAGAATCTGTTTCAAACAAAGTGGAAGAAGTCTGGAAACATGCGTGAGAGAAAGAGATGTGGTTTTTAAATTGCAGAACATTGTGCTTGTAAGTGTTGTGCATATGCGTGTGCGTTCTGACTAACCAGGAGTGTTTGGCTGCATGGTGACAACAGCAGTGGTGTGAGGAAACACACTGACAGTGTCTCGTGTTGTGCTCTGCTTCTCAAAGGTGTTGCCCTCGAAATAAACACCATGGATGTCCGTCTCTGTACCCAACCCAAAGGTGTACCAGGTAACTCTGTCCCCGACACACATCTCCAGTCCATGAAGGTTCCCATACATGAGTCCATTTACAGCTGAAATGGAAAAAAGGAGTAAACACAAAAATATAGAGACGAGTATGAAAACAGAGGAAAAGGCACTGACTGATTACCATGCATCATGTTGCTCTCCTCAAAGTCTTCGTCATAACGATCTGTCTGCGAACTGCCAAACATCTTGATGTTCTCGCCCAAATACCAGCTCAAGTTTTCATCCATGACCGAAAACAGAAGGAAGAACTCCTTGTGGACGTATTTCTGTTGAGATTGCACACACTGTGACAGTAAGGATGCTTGGGGTGGCAGTTTGCACTTAACAGCATATAAACATACAAAGCATCATGGCATCATGAACAAACACCTTTGAACAGGAAATTGCGTTTATATTTGATTGTTTCCGTAAGATGTAGAATGTTAATTGCTGTTTGATATTTTGATCCCATTTTAGCAATCTAATCTGCAAATAGCTCAACCTTCCAGCAAAGATCATTCAAGTTTAATTCAAACTTAATTGAGTTAAAAAATGTGAACATCTAATGATTTATCAAGGACAGTCAATAAGAAAGCCATGAACAAGAAAAGAAATCAAACCTTTACTAGTTAAGCTTCATAAAAGTGTTAGTTTAGAGTATTTAACTGTGTGACGGAGCATGTGAAAACGGTAATAAAGCATCACCTGGCTTCCACTCGTCCCGAGCACTCCTTTCTTACACACGAGCAGAGGCCCCACTAGTCCAGCATTGGTGTCCTCAGCAGAATCGGTGGCAGAAAAGTACAAGTAAGGAATACAAGAAGAATCCGATGAAGTCGGACCTTCCAGCACCTGCCAGACGTAGGTGAAGTTCTCCCCTGGTCCAACATGGGAGCCTGGCTTGTCAACGCCTGTAGCAAAGACATCAGTCAAAGGTGTCATGATATTCTCTCATTCTATTGTTTAGTTTTAGCATTGATGTTTCCTTCCCTGAACATAGAGTGTGGGCAGTTTGCAGGCACTTGATGAACCTGGTCACGCAATAAATCAAGATAAACTGTTCATGAACCCTGTCACACCCAAACTGCAACTTCCAGTGCTGTAAAAGAAAAGCAAATATTGAAACTGCCAAAAAGTGCAGTTCCCCGGACGACCACATGGGGCTTCAGAGGGCCGTCAAATTCAGTGGAGCGCCATAATAAAATACCAAATAAACACATTTACAGCCTGGTACAAAAAAGGTTTGAATTTCTATGGCTCATTTACCCTTTCATCACAGCTGCAGAGTGAGGGAGTTTGGTTAGCCTACACTCAATATAGATAGTTCGCCTACAGATAGTTTATGGAGTATTTGTAACATTTCAACAACAAATTGGTTTGGTCAGGGTTAGTGAAGCCAGTGTTTATTGAATATTTGTATGTACACTGTGGAACATTAGTTGAACATTCACAGATAATTTGCAAAACAAATGTAGGCCTACATAGGGGTTGGGTGAAACCAATGAATTGTTAAATGCCAATCTGTAGGTGGACTACCCAAATACAGTGTAACTGTAAGTTTACGTTTTTCTAAAACTCACTCATATACATCATACCAAGACCTGAATTAATGCATAATTTAGGACAAGGCTGCTTTAATTGAAAGCTAGTTGCTAGTCATCTGCTAAGCGTCCTCTCAGCAAAATGTAATAACTGAACTTGACCTCTCAGATGTGTTCGTGATGTTGCTGAATTCCAGGTTTTGCAGTCAGAGTTTGACTGAAAACTGAGACTGAAAACTGTTTCTCTTCTCTAAATTCAAACACACCCTGTTGTAAGCTGAACAGATATTTTCATCCCTTTTTGCTTAACTTTTGAGCATAGATTCATAAAGAAACAAAAATGTTTCTCACTAGGCAATTACCATTTCAGTTTTAATGAAATGTAATTAGACAAGCCAAAGCAGAGGCATCTGCAGTGATTTTTTTTTTAAGTCTAGTCAAGTACATGCAAATTTTAGCCTCTGAATCTCAACTGTTACTGTAACTGTTGGCTGCTTTTATTAATAGAATGGAGTTTCAATGAACCCCTTCCTCCTATTTTATCTCAAGTTGAGTCTTAGAATCAACAATATAAAGCTATCAGAGCCAGTGAAGTTTTTCTTAGCTCTGCAACTGGTTGCTTCCTCACCATCCTGATAGCCAGTTCCTTCGAAGTGTTTGTCATAGTGCAGGCCATGAGACTGGATGCTGTAGTCTCTATCAGCTTTATTCAAGAACGTCACTTTGAGAGTATCTCCTTCCTCTGCTCTCAGGACTGGACCTGGACAAATGCAGGAGAACAATGTAGGCAGACAAGATAATCTGAGAGAACTTAGGACAAACAAAGATGAAATACGAGTGTACAAGTAGTGTGGATACAAAACACAAAGCATGAGACTTCTTTCAAGTCAGGAAGTAGGCCTTACCTAAGAATCCTAAGTGTTGGGAGTAAGGCGCTGGGGGTTTTGGGGTGGTGAATGTGTCGTCTGTGTACTCTTTGTATATCACTTTGTAGTAGTGACCGCCGAGCCTTCCTCCATCTCTGCCAAAATAAATCTCTGACGGACTGTAACAGGAAGGGGCAGGGAGCAGAAGTAGAAAGAATTTGTTAAGTATCTGTTAGTTGTCCTGTTTTGTTTTTTTTTGCTGTTCCTTTTTACTCCCTTCCCCAGTTCTCCTGTCATCTGGTTTTCTGTCTCTGGCTGGGCGTGGCTTCCTTCAGTCTCCTACTCTCCACTCACCTGCTCACCATCATCATCATCAGCAGCAGCAGTACACCTGTCTGTCATCAGCTCAACTAATCATTGCAGTTTAAAGCCCGGTTCTCCTCACCACTCGACACCAGTTCGTTGTTGAATCACTCGTGGTAAGCTTTCTTGGCTCCTTGTTCTTGCTCTGCTGTCGTGTTCGAATTTACTGGTTTTTTGACTCTGTTTCGGATTTTTGTTTTTGCCTTTTGGATTACGGATTTGGATTGTCGTATTAACCTGTCTTGTTTCTGTTTTTTTCCTAGTGCCCTGCCTTCCTCCGGCCATGCTCAGCTACCCGCCTTAGCCTCTGTTTTTTCGTTTCCTTTTTCCTCAGACCAGACCCTGTCACCGTTCAGTTTTTTGTGCCTTTTGTTTGTTTTTTGGAATAAACTTGTCACCGCTTTTGATCTGCATTGTAGTTCCAGTTATTTGTTCTCAAGCATTTTGCTCAACAGAATTGGAAGGAAATTAAGCACAATGGACAATAGCTGCGGGCACAGGAACCCCAGGTCTGATTTTTTTGCATATGTGAATCAGATTTTTTTTCACAACATGTAAATTGTACACACCAAAACCTGGTCAGATTATTATTTGGGGTACAAAATCAAATACAGACACTTTAAAAAATTTTTTTATAAAGCAATATCCCGAACGAGCAGTTAAATCAGAGTTCACGTGACTTTTTATGACTTTGTAATTGATCTTTTGCACATGGAGGTATGTTCAGTACCAGAACAAGTTCATACTGGAATCTCATACTAAAAAAATAAAAGTCAGATCTGAGAAATAAATCAGAAATTGAGCACAAAGGCTTGCAGTGTGACCTTAGCCTACGTGACCTGGACGAAGCTGCAGTGTGTAATTTCTTACTGCAGAAAAACCCAGAGGAGCAAATCGCTGGCCAGTCAAAGGATTTCACTGTGTCAGGACAGGAAACAGTAACGACACAGTAACAACTGAGTCACTGCATCGCTCTCTACACTGTTTACCCTTAACACCACAAGCCCGCCTGACCACAGGAATGACAAACAGCCAGCACAGTCCTGCCATACATACATACACACATACACACACACACACACACACACACACACGCGCGCGCGCACACACACACACGTAAACACATACCCACACACACACACACACACACACACACACACAGAAAACAGTGTTCAGGGGTTTGGCCAAACTTAAAGGACCATTACAGACAATTTTTGACTTCCTTACTTTTAGCAGAGATCGACCCCATCTTTTACAAATTTTGTTGCTGAAACTTTGGTAGATCTCAGATTGCATTTTTTAACCCTGTTCACTGCCATTTATGTTGAAACAGTGTATAGAAACACTATAGGACATGTGAAAATTGCTATTTATAGGTAATTCAACCCTTTGAAGAAAATATCTGTGTTTGTTTGGTGAAAAAATACTGACTGAGAGAGAGATGATCAAAGTTACTACGCCTGGAAAAATAGTTCCTTACGAGTGTTGCCTTCCTAGCTAAATTATTACAGTGGAGAAGGATTTTACACATGTTCTTTTTAACTAACATTGTCACACATTTTCAGGTACTTTCTATAATCTTCATTGAATACAGACAAACTGTAAACAAACACAATAGCTCATAGATAAGGCTACCTTGGGAAAAATGCTTGAGGTTTATGTAATCTATGTGGTTGATGTTGACAAAGGACAATGACATGTAGTAACACTGGTATGGTCATTTAAATGAAATGAAGTGTTCAACCCTAAAGGGCCAGCATGTAAATTTAGTGGCATCTAGCTGCGAAGTTGAAGACTGCTATCAAATGAACGCCCCTTTGTATTCCTTCTCAAACTGTGAAGGAGAAAACTGCCCAAAACCCTCCTTAAACTGGTGATAAGTTTGTTCATTCCTGTCTGCTTTGGAAACATGGCAGTGCAACATGGCGGACTCCATAGACCAGGCTTACTCTCTCTGGTCAAATAAAGGATCCATTCTAAGGTAATTAAAATGGAAAAATTCTTGTTTGAAATGGTAATAAGCTGATAATTATTATATTAATGAATAACTGAATAGGTATCCCTCTGATGAATTGGTGATGGCGATTATCTAAGGTAGGGGTGGTAATGGCAATATAGGCCACTTTCTAGGGAACAAGATGCAGCAGGGGCGCCAAAGATACACCGATTTTTGTTTTGTTTTTTAAATTAAATAAACAAATGCGTCATCCCCTGACAAAAATGGAGCACATTGTCTGTTCTATTTAGGCACCCTTGCGGGCAGCTCATCTACTGTAATGAGGCTAAGGGTCTTTGAGTCACACACATGTTGCATCTCTCCCTCTCCCTGCTAAGCTGACTAGGTCTTTCTTAGAACTGTCACAGACTGTCGTTAATACGTTGACAGCATGATGAAATTAAGAATGCCCGCTATCATGACTTTATGCGTGTAACCAATGCGACCAAAAAATCACACACTATCCAACACGAAAAGACTGTCTAGGCTTGTGTTCAAGTTGCTCGAAGTTGCAAAGTCACGATGATTCATAAAAGGACAAAATTATCTGGTGCACAATACAGAAAGCAGCGCAAAGAAGAGGAGAAGAAAGAAGAAAAATAGAGAAGTAAAAATCGCCACTTTCATGTGCACCCTTACACAACTTATAGTTGCTATCAAGCAATTTGACTGGACAAGAGGCATTCCATGGGTGCTAATATAGAGTACAACAGCACTGGGAATTTTAACATAGACTAACTGACCATTCATTTCTTGTGCTGGCAGAGCCAACTACATTATTTAACTAACAACAATAACAAAAAAATCATAATCTGTTTTTGCTTATTACTGTCAACTAAATGGAGCTTGTAGAGCTGTTGTGTAAAGGCAATATCTCACTCGAGGTCATGCTGATGTTCTGAATATCGTGACTCATGTGATGGTCTTCAGCAATGGGCTTGCTGCCTCATGCCTAGGCCAGCATCACACCAGTCATGATAATCAGTACAACTGCACTCCCTCTCATGTGATATGGCTTAATTAATAAATACTTAATTTTTTACAATGAGCAAATTAACCTACCACCTAGCTGATTAGCAAATGTCAGTATATAGAATACCCTACCTGTTATTGGCTGATTCCTTCTGGCGGCAAGTTTAATTCCATGTAATAGCCTTATTTCTTGTATAATCACCCAATATGATTATACCTCCTTTGGTGGCGTGATTTCTCTCACTACAGAAGGCAGCTAGCTAACTGAGCCCAATCTTACATTGCATGCAACAAATGTAGGCTCCAGCGAACACACGTACACAGTGCCGATGATCTTCGGCACTCGGCATCACGCCAGTGATGATAATCAGTACAACAGCACTCCCTCTCATGTGATATTAATTAATGTATACTTAACTTTTTACAGTAAGCAAACTAACCTGACACCTAGTTGATTAGCAAATGTCAGTAGATAGAATACTGTGCATGTTATCAGCTAAATGCTTCTGGCAGTGAGTTTAATTCCATAACAGCCCTATTTCTTGTATAATCACCCAATATGATTATGCCTCCTGTGGTGTAGCTAGCTAACTACACCCAATCTTACATTGCATGCAACAAATGTAGGCTCCAGCAAACTCCACGTGCACAGTGCCGATCTTCGGCACTCGGCCTTGTACCTACTACGCTTCACACCAGTGACATTAATTAGGAGTGTGCAATACTGCAAAATATAGTATTGATCAGATACCAAGTAAATACAGGCCCAGTATTGCCGATACCGATACCAGTACTTTGTACCCATAAAAGCAGCTTATGGACTTGCATGTAGGGGGGAGCAGTGTGTCATGATTTATGGGGTGAAAGCTGAATACATTTTCATGAACACTAAATGATTTTGTGATTTTTGTTTTCCACGGGTAATCATTTAGTCATGTGCTTGTTAAAATCCCGGTCAGATTTTAGATCTTAGCAATATCGTCATTCACTGCTATAAAGTAACTCCACACGACGCTCCTCTTTCTCTCGGCCATGACACTCTCACTCTCACTGCAGACAATGTGTGTCTGCTCTGCTCAGTCGGCTCTGCTGCTGAGTCACGTGACAGACATGGCAGAGCAGGGCAGGAATAGCAGCAAAGTGTGCATACAGGATATGAGAGGAGCAGTGTTTAGCACAGACGTATCCACTTTTTAATGAAATGGGAGCAGTGATCCATTACCAGCGTTGGCAGCGATAACATCAATATTTGGATCAATCCACCCACCCCTAACGATAATCAGTACAACAGCACTTCTTCTTGTGTTATATTGCTTAATGCATTCGTAACTTTTTACAATAAGCAAACTAACCTGACACCTAGTTGATTAGAAAATGTTAATGGATGGATTACCCTACCTGTTATCAGCTAAATGCTTCTGGCAGTGAGTTTAATTCCATAACAGCCTTATTTCCTGTATAACCACCCAATATGATTATACCTCCTTTGGTGGGGTGATTTCTCGTACTACAGAAGGCGGCTAGCTAACTACACCCAATCTTACATTGCATGCAACATGTGCAGGCTCCAGCAAACTCCACGTGCACAGTGCCGATGATCTTCGGCTTCTTGCCTATGATCGATCGCCCCATTGACAATAATCAGAACAACAGCACTCCCTCTCGTATGATGTTGCTTAATTTATGTATACCTAACTTTTTACCAGCATTTACTGAAAAAACAAAACAAAAACAAAACTAACCAACCTGATTAGCAAATGTCTGTAGATGGAATAGCCTACCTGTTATTACCCAATTGCCTCTGGGAGCAAGTTTAATCTCATAATAACCCCATTGCTTGATTACATTGTAGTGTACCTGTAGCCAGCTGGAGCTTGCTTTTGTTGCATGCACTGTCAGAGTTGGCTTAGTAAGCCATCTGCCTTTTGTAGCCTTAGATTTCAGGCAGTACCCATTATTATTATTATTATTATTAGTAGAAGTAGTAGTAGTAATAGCAGTAGTAGTAGTAGTAGTAGTAGTAGTAGTAGTAATAGAAGTAGTAATAGTAGTAGTATTAGTAATAGTAGTAGTAATAGTAGTAGTAGTATTGGAGGGGCCAATCAAAAATCTCGCCTAAGGTTGCAACACTGATATGGCTGGCCGGATCTGAGTTAGCCCCCATACTATGTTCTCCAAACTGCTGAAGTGCTGCAGCATTTTCTAAATGCATAACAAGTCCATCTGATACATATTAAACATTTGGACTCACAATGCAGCTAGCTGGTTATGAAAAAAATGGAACCATCTCTTTTAAATTTTCAGTTGTAAAGAGATTTGTTTCTGCTTCTCTGAGTCATAAAACAAGGTTTGGATTGAACCAAACCTCATTACAACAACATATAAATGCATGTTTTCAGCTGACTAAAAGCTTCAAATTTAAGGTGTTTTTTAAACATGATGACAACAGGACAGTCCCATATTGGAGACTTGAGCTTCTTTAAACTCTACGTGCTTGGCATCAACTATACAGAGGAAACCTGATGTCATCTTAGCCAACAGAGCTGGGAGAAAGCTGGCATGAAACTATGTGGGCCAAGCTTGTGATGTGTTTGGTACAAACTTCAGTAGAGTTCTCTATTATGCTGGGCTAAATAATGACCTTTCCTGTTAGCATTCATTAGGCTGGATGCAGCAGTATGCCATTCAATATTTATTAAGGTTTTGACCCACCTGTCAGGCTTAGTAAGAGACACATTGTTAATTAGGTCCTTTCCTGATGGAGCATAATCCCACAGGACCTTCTCTGCTGCCAAGTAGTAATTCCTCTCAACGCCGCCCATCGTGGTGGGGCTGGTTTTACTGTCACATGACATCACTTCATAAAAGGCTTGCATCCCAGCTGGAAGAGATAAGCAGACACCAATACAAGACAATTGTTCACATATAAAAAGATGAACCTTCTGGTGAAAGTGGACCTTAGTATGATTTGTACAGTAAAAAACAAAACAAAACAAAACAAAACAGAACAGTGATTAATAAGTTCATGGCCCAAGGTAGATGGGCACAAGTACTTCCAATTGGCCCTGCATACATGTCCTCGCTGACCTTCTTGTTGTAGTGGATGACAATACTAAAGTCATTGTCCATTTTTTTCAGGTATTGCTGACTTGCAATTTTCAAGTACCCAAAACAGAAGTTCAGCACATGCTACTAACTTTAAACTCTCTGCATAGACACTCAAAGAGCTTAACTCTACATTCAAGTCGAGTTCTGTTCTAATGCAGGTGGTGGGACTATTTAACATTATGTGAAATACCCAAGTGGACCCGAGAAGACCCTGCCGTGATCAGACAACGCTGCCGCTTGAAGTTATTATGCTAGATGCAGTTACTGCAAACAAAAACAAGTCACAGTGTCATCCATCACAGTGACAGTAAGTGGACGACAAACGAAACTCATTTAGGGTTTTGTAAATTAACGTTAACTTGTTAGTAGTAATCAACTGTCAAATTGGTTCTGTGTCTCTGGACCAGGTCTGGGTCTGACATTCTCTGGTCCACACATCTTTTAAATAATAGATGGGTCAGGTTTGGGTTCAGGTCTGGCATCTCTCGATTCTGCATGGATCTGGGTCCCAGCTTTCAAATAAAAGATGGGTCTGGTCCAGGTTTGGGTGGTACATTTGTAGGTCTCTTTGGGTACTGGTATGAATTTTTGAACCTCTAATGCACATAAATGTAACACAAATTGTGTAACTCATCACTCATCACCCACCAGCTTTTTCTGTAGGGTATTATCTAAATGTAATGGCAATTAAAAAATATTCCTATACAGCTATATATAAAGATTAATCCTGTTTAACTAGTATATAATTACCCTGTACCACCTGAGACACACATCTTGCATCTATGTATGCAGTGCATCTGCACTTTTTGTTGCGCCTTGCTCACAAGTTAGGGGGTCAATCTTCCCTACGCTGGGAAGATGAATTGCAAAGTTTACTACTTCTGATCTGTCATTTCTGACTGATCAGCCTCATGGAAATTATATTTTATAATTCTCTGTATCATAAACTAACAAAATCTGTTAAAGTAAGTCATTTGGTGCTTTTAAAGTCATAATATTAAGCAGAGAAAGATTACATGTTCTATTCCCATTCAGACGCTGTGCGTGTGTGTCGAGCAGACTGGCACGATGCGCACTGTGTTGTTAGATAAAGTCAGCCTAATAAAGTCAGTGATCACTCTGAGTTAAAAAACAAAACAATTAAAAAAGTTCTCTTTCTCTTTCGGTCTCTTTTCTTTTCTCTCTCTGTCTGTCCTCTGTGAGGTGATTGTTTACACAACCATATCCCACTAACTCACTTCACTGGATCTCTGGTTTCATTGTTATTTATCCTAAAATAAAAGCCCTAACCAAGTTTAAGTATGGTCTGTTTTACACATCAAGATCCTTCAGATGTTGCACAATTAAACCTTTAAATGAAGGGATTCTTTAAACATATACAGCTGTGAGAGATTTTATTTTAAAAGACAACACCTGAAATGTTGAAACTACAGTAAATGTTGCTGGTATGATGTCAATATGACTGTCAACAGATTGATCTTGCTGAGCATTTGTGTTTTTACAAGTGCAGTATTTCTTCAGTATCACGTCCTCTCTCTTCAGCTCTCATTCATTAGTATTTGTCGTCGACTGACAGCGAAAGAGTCATGTAGAAGCTGTGGTTTCTTTGACATGCAGGCTATGATGGTGTTCAAGTTGACTCTCTGAAGTATAAAACGTCCTAAGTCAGCCTCTGATAACATCTTGCTTTTACAAAATAACAGGGAAATCCCACAAAAATGCATTCCCCCCATCAGCAACTCTGCAGGATAGAGAGATCAAAGGTGACGCAGAGGTCAAAGGTCAGGTGCCTTACCCTGCAGGTGGTCGTTAACTTGGCAGGTCAGCAGCCACTTCCCAATCGCTTTCGGGATCATCTGAGCAGTAGCAAATGTGGCGGGGAACAAGCTGAGGACGTCTTTGCGGTGGCCCCGGTCCAGCAGTGTATTCCCATGGAAAAAGGCAGAATGAATGTCCACCTCATTACCCATGCCAAACAAATGCCAGGCTACTGCACGGTGCTGGCACAACTCGATTCCGGGCAGGTTCCCAAACATGTACCCATTAATAGCTGTCACACAGAGAAAAACACAGACAGAGGTGAGACAAACAGGACAAAGAGGACAAATCTAGCAATTAAGTCTGCTTTTACACTCTTTGTTCAAGGAATTCAAGGAATTTGTCTTTTTTTTCAGCCCATTTATTGCTCACCATGCATCAGGTTTGACTCCTCAAAGTCTGGGTCTTCTGGATCGACTCCAGCTGGATCCGAGCATCTCTGAATGTTGTCCTCCAGGTACCAACTTTGGTTTTCGTCCACCACGTTGAACATCAGGAAGACGTCCTGGTCCACATCGTTTCGAACTGACTCCACCACAGACCCTGGATCGCTGGTCTCCTTCAAGATTCCTTCACACATAGTGAAAATGCGACAAAACATGCAAGAAAAGGGAAAGAAAAATGTTAGATATTGTATGTACATTGTCGAGCAAAAGAAACAGAACATTTAATCTTTGTTTTGGATGAATGATAGGCTGAATAGTGCAGCAAATCCCACCATGTTTGTTTTCTTTGTCAGTTTTTTTATTGTAGTCTTTAAGGGCTTAAGACTAGTGATTGTTTACCTTTCAATAATGGATGTGGAGAAGCTGTGGTGACACTGACTATGACTGAGGAACTTACAAATACATAATGATTTGATTTTATTTGGCATACAAAAATGCCTAGAGAGAGAAGCCAATATGCCATTTTGAAACACATCAGGAGAAACACTTCTGATTTAAAATCACGGAGGTTAAATAGCATGTTAATTTGGTTTCATGCCTTTCTTGCAGGTAAGCAAAGCCCCAATTAGTCCTGAGTTGATATCTCTGGGGGCATCCAAGTGAGAGTGGTAGACCCAGGTCAGGCAGTTAGCATCATCATCTGTGGGGGCATATTCAGGTCTGACCTCCCAGCGGTAGGTGTAACTGCCTCCTGGAGGAACAGAGTCATCCTCCTTCAATTTGCCTGACGTCCCATCTGGATACAGAGCCCCTGGTGAATAAATACAATATGTTAGTGGTGGGATCGCTCAGTTTTCTCTCAAGTTTAAAAAGCAGTTGTACTTTTATGCTTTTAAACAACGGCATGCTCTAACCAACAAGCACAGTTCTGACTCATGCATGAAATAAATGATTAATCAACTGTAAAATTTAAAAATCAGGTTCTTCTGTGAAGGTTTGCCAAATCAAGGTCATGTCCGTTTCTTTTATGGGTCTTGTCTCTTGAACTTTTACCCCCTGTGATCCATACTCACATATGATCTCATTCTTAGAGACAGATGCCACTGGTCAGCTGACCTCTCTATTAGTTTGTACTTGTCACATGATATGACATGGTTCATCGGAGAATAAGTATGTCCCGATGTGTTGACACCACCCCATTCCTCTTCCTCTCTCACTTCCTCCTTCACACACTTCACACTTTTCTCCCTTCAGTTCCTAAAAACTAGTTGATCACTTCACAGAGATGTTCTCTCTAAATGCCCTTATAAGGCATGACAGGAAAAACACTTCTGAATTAAAAACAGAAGAACAGATTACATCTTAGTTTCACTTTCACTTCACCTTGTGGAATTTCCCAAGGGAGGGTGTGTCTCAACAGCTGCTGTAGGTTGTGAAGATCAAAGAAATCTAGCAGTAGGACTAAAACTTTTTTACAGCGGCCTAACTGGGCTCTTCAACTTTATTCAGTCCTCTCTATTGTCAGCTTACTGCTATTTGGGTCAGTCTGGCACTGAAGCAGAGGAGCAAAACATGTCAAGACTGTACTTTCAGACTTGATACAAAGACACAAAGACAAAATATGCAGACACTGTTAGATTACTGAGCCTGTGTGGCAAGTGTAAATCATTCTGAAATAATTTCAAGACTTAAAAAATGTCAAATGAGGCAAGGGAACTACTGCTTCTAAAGGAGAAATAAGTTTGACTCCAAAAAATCTAACAGTGCCATGTTGAATGAATCAGTCCCTTTATAAACAGTCAAGACTTTCTCAGACATCTGATATTCCCAAAGCTTTCATTCCCGAAACCTGATATGTGTTTTGTGACATAATCGCACAAAGTGTTATTCATTTTGGAACGCAATTCATTTGGCATACCATTCAGCATTCATGATTTTTTAAAATATTCACAGTTCACTTGGCACTTGTCCATCTGAGGAACCGTGGTACTTACTATCATGCTTCCTATCACTATCACAGGTATAGGTCTTTCATCTATCTGTAGGATCTCTCCTTGCTTATCACATCTTGTGTGTTTGTGCACATAAATGGATGATGCTTCACTTTACCCTCTGCATTCTTCTCATAGAAAACCCCATGGGGATGCATAGAGTAGTTCCTGCTCGCAAAGTTCTTCAGGTGCACCACAATAACGTCATCGACCTCTGCTCGAAGTATGGGCCCCAGGAAGCCCAACCAGGCTGGTCGAGGGGACTGATGTTTGTATGTAGCGTCTGTATATTGTCGAAACATGGCCTTCTTGTAAACACTGCCAATACGATGGGGTTCTTTTTTCAGGAACACAGATGCATGCCTGAGATAGAAGTGGAAAAACGACATAAAGAATGATGGATGCAGGCAAAGCAGCAGAAACGCAGAGGGAGAGACAGCTACTAATCATGTTTTGTTAGGCATTTCTTAAAGTCAGGATCTGCTCATTGTCACGTTGTGCAATACAGGGTTGCACACGTAGTTTTATCTCTTATCTTCTGCAAAAAAAGAAGCACGCAAAAGTATCAGGAATGCTCAAGCACACAAAAAGTAAAAAAGGAACTAAGTAGAATAGAAATTCCAAGCAATAAAAAAATACTAGTGAGCTACTCTATGAATACAAGAGGGAGAAACACAGCATCCACTGTGTGACACCATGTTAAGTTACAGACTAAGTGATTTTTACAAGGTACGCAATTGTGTGCAATTAATACAAACAAACAGCACAAGTCATATCATTACCAACAGCAGCAAAGAGCAAATATGGCAAAAAGTGAGATGCTCTGGTTGCACAGAGTTTGCAAGAGACTCTAATTTATCGCTTTAGAAGAAAATGTATCTAGTTGCAGCTCTGCAATAATTAGACTTGTTATTATTGTGATGACATGTTCCTGTGGGCTAATAACCTGTTATTGGAGCTGCAGCAAACACAGTTTCGCTGCTGCACATCCAGCTCAAAGGCAACCAGGAGGACAGAAAAGCTTTTTAAATGATTCATAAACAGGTCGTACGGATAGCCTTGCTGATAGTCTGATAAAGGAGATTTCACTCAGCAAGTGGTCAAAGGAATGCAGTGCTAATGTGCCATCTCATTCATGACTGCCAAACCCCCTTCATGTATGAACTACTGTGCTACACAAAAAATGAATTTGTAGGTGCGCTCACTGTAATGTAGATGAGATTTTATCATCTCCATGTTGCAATATATATTTTACGTACACCTTTGTTACTGAAGTGCCTTACAAATGCATCATGGTTATGGTAAAACTCATCACAACTTGATTTTCCATGTGCTTATCTTGCATTTCTTTCATGAAGGGCTATAAGAACCTCATCTAAAGGATCAATTATTAAATATAGGAACCATATTTTAACACTATAGAATCAATTTAACACTATAATATCAGGAGAATACAAGATGTTTTTCAAAGCATACTAAATTATCTTGGTTTGAGTACAACCGGTGTTATGTGAACACGGCTGTTGTGTATTTTTTGTGTATTTGGAATTGGTTGCTGAGAGCTGAGTAAGTCAGGAAAGTCCTGCATTGTGCAAGGATGCAAGAAGGAAACAACTGTGCTTCATCACAGCCCGCCACCTTAGGAAAACATTACACTTCATCCTAACAGGCTCTCCATCATATGCCTTTGTGTCATGCCACATGCCTTTACATTATGGTGGACTTTTCTCGCAAATTCTACTTCTTGAATAACAAGTCCTCATACTGCAAACTGCATTCGGACTGCACCTGTTGCATCTCCCTCTTACATCATGCACTTTCGCACTAAAGTTGTTTGGCACTATATCAGGTTAATCAGAGTGGTGGATTATGTTGTTTATGGTCTATTTTAGGTGTCAACAGCTAAATCATCACTATGACCGCAATGACATACAAATACAAATTGTCCAGTACCTCATTATTAAGAGATCACCCTTTATCACCAATCGGAACTTTGTGTAATCACTTAATGGGATACGCAGCCCCAAGGGGCACCATGGTGAGCCAGGTCAACAGCATTACTTGTAAGCTGCACAGCAGCAAAATACATTAAAGGAGCTGCACAGCTGCACCCTTCCGCATCCTTCCATTCATTCTTTAAGTGAAGCTACTTTTCATTTAGCCCGTGTAGTAATACGAAGATTGTGTCTCATGCTGTTCTTTCATTCATATAGGCGCAGCTAATTTATCTCTACTGATAGCATGGTAGAGGAAGTGTTTATCTCAACAGAGAAGTTTCTCATTCCTTCCTGTGGGTTTCTTCAAACTGCCGGCAAACGAACAGAAACAGCGCCTTCACATGAAGACTGACCTTTCCACCCAGAACTTCTTTACATTCTCTGTATTTAGATTGCAGATCTTCAGGGTTTCCCCACAGTATCTTTGCTCACTTTAGACCTATTTATCCTTGCACCCATCTGCTCATTTTATGCTACGTTAATGTCCGAATGACCGGCTGACTGCATTATCTGACTCTGTGCATAACCCCCAAATAACTTCACCGGATCAACTCACTCATCATTCGCGACGTCTGTCCCGTCGATCAGATTTTTTCCGCTGGGTGCGTAATCCCACAAGTTCTCAACGATCCCAACATAGTAAACTCTCTCCCTGTGGCGCCTCCCGTTCGCACCGGGCGAGAGGAGAGACAACAGCAACAACAACAAACAACTCGCAAACAAACACAAAGTCCGTGCCATGTTCGGTAGATCACTCCGTCAGACGCAGCGAGTGTTTAGTGTTGTCGGTCTGAGAGCTGAAGTGAGAAAAAACCGTTGCAGTCTTCCATATATACTGCCTGACAGGGTGCGTCTGGCGACAGCACTTCTGATACTGCAGTCAAAAACTTTAGCTGTTTTCAGAAAGAGTGACGTGACAGTACGAAACGTGCAGGGATTGGTCCTCTAAGTGTTTTCGCTTTCATAATGGTTAGACGTTATCAAAACCGTCCACGGGGGAATGAAGACAGTTTATCTACTTATGCCTAAATGCCAAGTCAGGCGCCATGGGTCGCCCTGAAATGGCTGTCAGTTTTCCAGCGGTGGTGAATAAGCACTTTGGTTGTCTGGTGTTTACAGTTCTGAGATGACGTCGTCATTTTAAAGAAACTGTTAGGCTAATTTTGAGAAAGCGTAGGCCCGTGACATTTCCGAGGCTTAAATTAACGATGGCCTCAATCGGAAAATCAAACAAATTCGTTTTAAGACATTTAGAACATTTTCAGAACCACTTTTTGATAAGTCGCCTTTCAAATTTTGTACTTGGTGGCTTCATAAATGTTTAATAAGTCATTTACTGAAGGTTTAAATTGGACAAAAATCCAAGAACAACTCGGGTTGCCAGGTTGTGAAAACTCCATCTGACTGGTGTTTATAATTTTTAATTTAGCGCCTAAGACACCAGTTATAAATGACCATAATCCTTTAATAAATAAATACTTGTTAAATGCTAGTTAAGTGAATAATGCTCCAGATTCTTCACAGTTTTTTTGTTTTGTTTTTTTTTGGCAGAGTCTTGCTGAACTGTAGAGGAAAGCAACTGCAAGAGAAAGTAACTTTACACCAGAAAGTTGTTGCCTAATTATTAGGCCTGCTTTATTTTATTTTATTTTATTTTTACTAGCCATTAGCCAAATAAAGTAATTAGTAACACTTTGCAAACCAGCAAATCTCACTGTAGCAAAACCTTTGTGCAAAAAAGAGACTTTGAAACTGCTGTGTGGTGCATTCACGTGACAAATTGTCAACTTGTCAGACAATCTGCTGACAAATTGTTAGCACATTAAATGACACTGTGACATTCTTCTGGGATTTTCTTTGTCACAGCAATACTGTAAACCCACTGCACTAAAACAGGTGTAACATGTTAAACCCAACACCTTCATCCCTGCACCATTTAACCTGAAGCTTTGCGTCATACTGTGCATTAAATGGGTGAGGGTGACACCTGCTGACATACTCTTAGAAGCACAGCTGTAGAAAACATGTCTCTCTGCCTTATCTGTGGTGTAGTGCGGGATATATGCGGATATATGGATTATACCCAACTTATTTTTCAGTCTGCATTGACTATACCCACTTCTAAATCCCCTTTGCAAATCAGCTATTCCAAGAGACGGCTTACAAAAGAAACTACTGGATATCCACTGGAAACCGTTCTGCACCTCTGTTGTGGATAATGTTAATTTCATAATGATCCTCCTTACTCCCTTCAGTCAAATAGGCCGACTACTGTCCCATTTCTGGATGAACCAAATATGCTGGAGCAGTCTTACATGTCACTGACACACCACTGTTCAAAAAGGGGTGCTTATTCTTTAAAATAAAAATTAAGGCATATATTAGGGGTATATGCACTTTATGTAAACTATAATGTAAATGCAGGATGTCTTGATTAGCATACAGTCTAGCCATACAATAGTGTCTGTGTTCTTGTTCCTCTCATTTGATTTAGGAAGTGTAATCCTTGAATTTCATATTTTTGTAAATCCCTGCAAATCTCTCAGTACAGCTGCAATACAACAACCCCACTATGATGTAAAAGCAAGTGCTCTAGTGCCTCCACAGGACAATAAGAATCTTGAGACAGCAAGGCAGAAAAGAAGTAGGTTCCCCTGTGTTTTTATTGTTGTGTTGTGTGTTCATAGGTCACCAGGTCGAGCCTGGCTTTGAAGGGGATCGTGTCCTCTTTTGACATGTAACACCATTGTGCCCCCAAAATCCAAGCCTATAGAGGGAACACATTGTTCCAAAACATCATTTGTTTATGATTTATTTAATGCTCAGTCAGGCCCCATGCTGCCCAGAATGGAAACCTCTGGAAGTTCACCATGCGGATGCCTGCAGGCTAATCCATATTATTTACCTTAAACATTATTTTTTGGCAGCTCAGCTGGATGCATATTGTCAGACTCCCATGCAACTTTAGCCACTACCTCTACTATCACCAATTTTTAATGCTACTTTTGGCAACTTTGAAATGCTTCAACTTGGACGCCAACTGGACCTAGCACACTTTTAGTGATGGTTAACTTGTTGTCAGATAATCTGCTCCCAGATTTAGGCATTTAGACAGATTTTGGACGGTTTAGTTCTGTCCACAGTGAGCAGGTGGGGAACTGGTAGGCGTCTTCCAGCACTGTAGCAAATAAAAAAAACTTCTTACTTCTTCAACTACCCATCTGTCTCTACAAATCCTTCTAATTCTGGCTTTAATGAAAAAAGCTGCTTTTTTCCCCAATTGTCTGTTGTCAAATTCTGAGACTCTGGTTCAGAAAAACTTATACTGGAAAAGCGACATGACTTTTATGGCTGAATCTAATTTCCTAAAGTGTCCCAACAAAACTGAAACTTCATACATAGCCTACCTTTAAATGCAAGTTTATTAATTTCTTAATGTTCCTTTTTTTTTAAAATGTAGGCTTTTTTTATGCCCCCTGACAAGCACTTTAAACTGCCTTAGAGCTGAATGGAGCTACATAAATACATAAAAATGATTTAATTCCAAGATTACTATATGACATCTACACATTAGCCTATTTTCTTTTCACATTTATCTGTACACAGGGTTGGGAAGGTTACTTTGTAAATATAATAGGTAACATATTACTAGTTATTCCAAATGTTATGAGTAATGTTACTATTTTAATTAGTCCTACACTTTCAAAGTAATATAACTTATTCCATTTGATTACATTTTAATCACTTTTCTAAAATTCTAACGAATGTTTTTCAACTCTTTACCATTTTTTCTATGTTTGAACCAGGCGATGACAGACGTGGGATGCTGCAAATTCAAACAAGAGAACCAATCAAAAGCATCCGGATGGCATCAAACTTTACTAAGCGGCCTTGACTGAAAGTGGCAAAAGCAACAACATGAATATTATTCAACATATTAGCCTACACTTTTCGCAGATAATATTCAGATGTAACCCTTTGTAATCTTGAACATTTTCCTAAGTAACTGTAATTTAATTACATATTTTTTCTCAGTAACTTATTACAATTACATTTATTTGAAATTAAACTATGTCATTTCGTTACAAGTAACTAGTTGCTCCCTAGCATCGTCCATGTCTTTGTCAAATGTCATTTATGTAAATTATTCCTCATTTTATAGGCTATTAGCCTTTATAAATGGCTGATATATCTTCAGCGCCGTGCACGTCCACAGCCGTTTTGCGTGACGGCGTCCTCCTCGTGGTGAACGCGCACGTCAACGCGCTGCCGTCTTTCTGCAGTTGGTCGTCAGTGTACGTTACAGACATGGCTGCTCTCAGTAAAATACCACATAACTGCTACGAGATCGGTCATACCTGGAACCCGTCATGTGTGCAGTCTGCGTTAGATGTAACCAGGAGTGCTTTGGAGGTCTCTTTCAAAATATACGCCCCTCTCTACGTGGTAAGTTTCGCGGTTTGACCCGCAATATCTGGACTCGTGCACTAAAGCTTAAGTTAGCTAGCTAACCAAGTTAGGCTAACATCATCTGATAAGTTATGCTAACCGATGAATTCCCGAGTTAACTCGTTTGACCGGTCAGTCGTGGTTTCTAAGCAGTTTGGGGGCATTGTAAGCAAATTTCCAAGCCATCAGTTTCAAGTGGAAGACGTAATCTAACTCATTATGCTAACCCTCTTAAATGATTTCCAATGGTTTGGCAAACAAACTGAATCACTTGACTGCTGCTCAACTGTTTATTGCAGATAGCTGCAATTCTAAGGAGAAGAAAGAAGGATTACTATTTAAAAAGGCTTCTCCCTGAAATCCTGTGGTCTTCCTCTTTCCTCACTGCCAATGGAGGTCTCTACATTGTTTTCTTCTGCATTCTCAGGTCAGTTGGTCCAACAGATGCACGCTGCCAGTCACACAGCTACGCTGAAATCAAAAGGATTTGATGCAAGGGTGTCAGAATCCTAATGAAATGTACCTGAGGGTCAGTGCACATGTTTGTCGTTGAAACTGAAAGTCTAATGGTTAACACAGCAGCAGCTGAGCATATTTGCACAACCTCAGTAGCCACTCACGGTCTTTGCTTGGATGATAGCTCTGGCTCTCAAGCTTGTTTTTCTCCAAAATTGCTTGAATTTGCCTTGAAGAGTTTGTCTTAGTCAACAGAAGTTATGTTCAGTGAGTCACTGAAACTCCTCCCGTGTATCCTTGAGTTCGAACATACATATTGAGTGCATTCTCCTCCATTTTCAACAATCTTTTTTTTTTTTTTTTTTTTTTACCTTTCTAATCTTATCCGTGTTTATTTGCTATCAGTCTTCACCAGCACCTGTACGTCACCAATACAGATACTGATATCATAATTGTTCTGAAATTGACTCAATTAGCTGGATTGGATATTGTGACAATGAGGCCCATTTAGTTTTGGATACCATTTTGTAAATGAATAATAAATCAATCCATTCATACAATGTGTTTATTTGTTACATTTATCAAAAGTTAGGAAAACAAGTGTTCAGAAACCTCTTGTTGCCCTATGCATGGAAGAATTATTCCAGTCTCTTCCCCTCAGTGGAGCATACAGCATTAACTAGAGAGGTGCTTCACACTTTAATGTGCTTTTTGAGGTGTAAACTACATTGTTATTGCTGGTGTTAGACATTTCTCTAAAATATTTATCATTACTTGAGTCATTGTTTATAGGAGTTAGTGTTATTCTGTGCTAACTCTTTTAAATTTTGATGTAAAAAATTCGTACATGTGCTTTGGAAGGCTGTAGAGGGGCCACTGGACTGCATTCTTTCACTTGATGATGATCGCATGATAAGCAGCAGGGCCACAGCTACACACTAACACACACTAACACACACACACACACACACACACACACACACACACACACACACTAAAAAAAAAAATATATATACATATGAGCCTGTCATTCTCGCTGAGTCGCTAGCTCAGCTACAACATAAACAACACACAGGAACTTGTACAAAGGACCATGAAAGTGCTTCTAGTGACTGTCAAAGCTGCAGACACTGTGATTCTGACAGCAGCTGCTTAAGGCTCGCTAGTTCTGGCTACCTGCCTCACATGGCTGTTCCTGCTACTCTGTGCAAGGGTCAGTCTGTCACTCTGGTCAATGTCCACCAACCTTTCACCTCACATGCTCCACAGTCACAGGGCTACACTCCTTACAGTGTTTGTCCTGTGCAGTCCTCTGCTGCATCTTAAATACGCTATGGATGAATACACCCCTTTTGATTTAAAAGAGAAAATAAAGGACTAAAGTCGCACCAGAACATTGCTTATTAAAAGAAAATCTGTGCTGACACTGAGCTTGAATCCATCCACTATTGACCAGTTAAAAAAACAAACAAACATACACACACACACACACACACACACACACACACACCAAACAAACATTGAAATAAAGCTTTATATTTCTAACTTCAGGAGGCTTTTGGGAGGGTTCAACTCCTGGTCTGTCGGGTTTGGCGCAGCGCTGCCTGCCTCTTATCTTGCCATCCTCCTGGAGCGCAAGAGCAGGTGAGATCCCTGTTTGTTTATTTTCACTAGAATTTTCTTGGTTCTCCTCTGGAAGTATTTTCATGTTTTATACTAGAACACATTTGCAAGTACACAACATTGCACTTCATTTTATGGCCTGATAAAGTTGCTGGATAGATCTCAAGTATGAGGCAAGGCATTGTAAATATTGATTCTGTTTTGAGAAATAAAATGTCTCTCTTTCCCCCCACCAGGCGAGGGCTGCTAACAATATACATGACAAATCTTGTAAGAGTTACTCTGTTTACTCAAACATTTTTTGTTATATGTCATAAAACAAATTCTGCTATTGCAACGAAATGCTTATGTAACAGTGTAATCTTATTGTCAGGCCACTGAGACTTTGTTCCGCATGGCAGTGACTCGAGGCTTTGTCAAACCTATCAAACATGGCGAGGTAAGACAAAAGAAAGGTCAGGGTGAGCTAAATAATGGGGCTTGGAAAATAAATGGTCTATCTCATAATACAGGTGAGCTTCTGCTCTCCTCAAGGACCCTTAGTCTGCTTTAGCTTTGTTTTTTAGTTTGCTTCATGAGTGTTTAACCAACTGCAAAACAATGTCTGAACTTACAGGGGGTGATTATGACAAAGCACAGCCTACCTGACTTCACTTTTTAGAAAATTATTTGGTTGAATTAATGCTCTCAAACAGCACATCAGACACATACATGAAGGCATAATATGCAGGAGTTTTCCATTACTATTTGCAAATACAACATTCAGAGTGGGCGTCCCCTCCCTGCCTCAACAAGACAGAGAGAACAGAGAGGGAGCAGTGTTACAGAGGGAAAAAAAGCTGTCAGTGAGAGGAAAGAAAATGTCATTTTCTTTACTCATGTCAGTTACATTCTAAAGCACAAATAAACACACCCATATCTCTGCACGACCCTGCAGGAAGGCGCCATAATTAGCCAAAATTTTTACAATTTTTTCCTTCCCAATACCGATTACAATACCCAAACGTGCATATGGGCCGATATCAAGTACCGATCCGATACCAACGCATGAAAAAACAATTTCTATTCCAGTGTAAAAAATTGCCAAATATAGATATTTCGCCAGCTCTGTCAGCTCTTTCCTTTCTTCTTCTTCACTCTTAAAAACAGTAGTTGCCAGAGGCAGCACAGAGCAACTTCCTGAGTACTGTTTTAGAGCGACAAAGAAAAATTGTAACAAAAAAAACCAAAAAAACCAAAAAAGGTATCGGAGGCATTTTCCAAAACTGGTATCGGTATTGGAACAGCTCTAGCCATAATGCTGAATCTTGTGTGATTCCAGCCCGAGCGCATGCTTGATCCTCCACGCTGTTTGTCTTTCCTCTTTATGTGCGTGCCTTTGTTCAAACACACAAACAGACCTACAGCCATGACACAGACGGAGCAGAGGAGGAGCAGTTTTTGGCTGGAGGCAGCAAAGGCTGTTGCCCTAAAACATCCCGTGCACGGAAATAAAATTAGAAGAAAATAAGAAAACCTTGTATATTATGCCTTTAAGATAAACAGAAATAAACCCAGTGTTCAGCAGCTCTTACTTTATTGGATAGTATAAATGTACGTATGGCCTTATTCTTACGGCTCACCTGTTGTCCTGATGCCCTCTTTCTCTTTCTTCTCCATACCTTTAGGTGCTCCTGTTCTGCATAACTGCATCACTTTACATGTTCTTCTTCAGGTCAGAGCAACAATTTGGACATTGTTATTGTAAAAGTGAAACATTTTTAATTGTTGACCATGACAAGCTTTCAGATTTTAAAACAAATCGATGTTTTGAGTTACATAGCGTGTTTTACACTGCAGGAGTAAAGATGGTCTCAAAGGCTTTGCATTCTCTGCATTAAAGTAAGTTGTCTCTGTTCACACATAAGCCTTGATGTAGAATGCTGACATTGTTTTGGTAAAGCTTACAGGTTTTTTTTGTTGTTTTTTTTTTTGTATTTTACTGTTGCAGGTTCATCATTGGGAAGGAAGAAATTCCCACTCCCACTCAATCTGTCACGGCAGAACACACCTGCGCGAGGCCCCTTGAGAGGCCAGCTGCTGTAGAGACTGAGGGCTCACTGACGTCAGCAGAAAGGCTCAGCTCCAGGAGGAAAACTCTGACTGCCTTCACCAAGGAGCTGCTAGAATCAATGTGAGAGAATACACACCTTTTCACAGACACACATGAATTTGCCCAGTTCTGACTTTAATTTTATTTTTCCTTGAAATAATACAGATGCAAAAAGGGTCCAAGACACAGATGTTGTAAACATTACCAGGACAACTGCATTTCCTACTGCATTAAAGTAAGACATGCTTGTTATGACGATGCATTTACGAAGCTGAAAATTCTCTATAATTGAAAGACAATAAGTAAACGTCACATACATGTTTTTTCTGTTGTTGTTCAGGGTTTTGTGAGGATGTTCAGTGTTGGCTACTTGATTCAGTGTTGTCTTAAAGTGCCCTCAGCATTCAGACAGATGTTCTCTAAACCTTCACGGCTCCCCTCCCTCTTCTACAACAAAGAGAACTTCCAGCTGGGGGCCTTTCTAGGGTCCTTCGTCAGTATCTACAAGGTATTCCATACTTGGCCTTTTTTTTTTTTTTTTTTTCTGCATTTGTCTTGCTTTGCCCTGCTTCAGTTCTTGCTTTTATGTTGCCAAAACAGATTATATTAACTATACATATATACTTCTGTCTCATCTCTATAAATACACATTTTATTTATCCTTTATCTGACCAGGGTAAATCTCATTGAGAGTACAAATCTCTTTTTCAAGGGAGACTAACCCTAAGACAGGCAGCAGCAACAGTAAAAGTTTCCAGACAACAGAGACTAAAAGGACAAAATATATTATATTCCACTAATTACAGCGAACAAGTACGAGAGATTAGTTGAAAGAAAACCATGTATCGAGCAGTGACAAATGGATTTAAAATGAATGAGGGAAACCAGCTCCTGAAGTTTTAAGACACTCAGTAGACTACTCCAGTTCGAGAGGGCGGAGTACTGAAATGCCATGTTTTCACTCTTTGTGCGGACACTAGGGACAGACAGCATATAAAAGTTGTGTGGCCACTGGGAGTTTTGTCCATTTGCCTTCTGGTGAATGTATGTACATAGATGGGATGGGAGCAGCCCAAGGATCATCTTATATATTATCACGTATCAGTGTGTGCGCCTGCGGGTCACCGGGGCAGGCCAACCTACCCAGGAGTAAAGTTCATGATGATGGGTCAAGCACTTACAGTTTGTGATGAATCGAAGGTGGGCATGAAAAACTGAGTCGAGCTTATGCACTACCTGGGCAGGGTCACGCATTTACGAGAGATCCCCATAATCCAACATGGGTAAAGATGTTGCAGCAACAAGTCTCTTTTTACATTAAGGAAAAACATGACTTGTTTCTGAAATGATTAATTAACTTAATTTAAGCCTCAGTTTTTTGACCAGACATTCAACATGTGGTTTAAAAGTGAGTCATTGATGAGAATACAACGACAGTTAAAAGAGTTAGTGTTCTCATGCACAAAAAATCCCTAATTTCATCCTCTGTGTGCCCTGCTTGTAGCTATTTTACAACACTGAATACTATTGCAAACAATTATGCTACTTCGTGTCTTACACGCTGGAAGACAAGAGACGGGATGAAGAGGCCGGATCAGGGCAAGGCGCATATGTGCCAGTTAACAGGAACTTATGACAACAGTAAACGAATTTGATTTTAAAATTACATAAGGTGCTAATCTGAGTCTAAAAATAACATAACGCGGTGAATAGACAAGTCACCACAAATACACAGGAGTTGTTAGAGTTGCTGTAAAGTTTATCTGTTGACTTTAGGCAAAGGCAGACTAGCACTTCACATTCACTACCAGTTTTTGAGCTAAGCTAATTAGTGGTGGGCGAGCTCTGCCCATCTCTCTCTCTTGTTACAACATGCACAAGCTTGCACGCAAGAGCATGCCTCAGTAGTTACTGGGGTAAGGTGTATACATGTCTGGATATTCTGGTTAATATAGGTGTAACCCAGCTATCTGATTGAAGTTTCTCTTTACCAGAATAAGGGCTTAATCGGGTAATGTTTACAGGTGGAAGGTGTCTACATGAGTCACAGCCATACCGGAATACCTCAGTACCTTGGTCAATAACCGGAATATTGTGTTCATGTATATGTGCTCAGTGACTGTTCCCTCAAGAGTGACCACTTAAGATGAAGTTTTAATTGAGATAGTGTGTTCTGACAAACATTACAACTAACATAAACGATTACGATTACAATTACGACCCTAACATAAACTGTCTAAGTGGTCAATGGCTTCTGCACAGGTTGACACAAAACAGCAGATTATCATGTCATCAGCATAGAAATGACACCTTTGATTTGTAATCTTATTTTTCCCTACATACTATATTTGGTATAACGTTAGGTAAAATACTACCTCTCCTGTTATGTTCTCTGCTGAATATTATATTGTTTAGTCTTTTCAGTATGTCTCTCTCTCTCTCTCTTAGGGAACGAGCTGTTTGCTGCGCTGGCTGCGTAACATTGATGATGAACTCCATGCACTGATTGCTGGTAAGGCAGAATTGTGTCAACTGTCAAATAAAACCCTTGTCGAGCAAACCTCCTCCGATTTTGTCATGTTCCAGCTGAGTTACACTGTTGACAATCGCTTCATTCCCTTTGTCTCATTCTTTCAAGGCTTCCTGGCTGGTATGTCGATGTTTTTCTACAAAAGCACGACGATATCCATGTACCTCTTCACGAAGCTGGTGGAGGTAAAAGATTATCTCTCTGAGCATGAGGGAGATTTATATAATGAAAAATTACACTGTCAGGACAGTATAGATGCCAAAATGAGTGTCCTCTAGTGCATGTACTGAAAAAATGTACTGCATGTTAAACAAAGTAGAGTTTACCTCTTAAATAGTAAAGACATCGTATTATTATTTCTATTAATTTAATGGTAAATACATCCTTTAACCATAACGAAGGAGTACCATATAAAAATATCATTGCAAGGAAGTGTTTTCCACAGGTCTGCTGCATATCTGTTTTATCAGTAACAGCACATGTAATCTGTCTCTATCTGTAGACCATGTACTTTAAGGGCATTGAGGCTGGACGCTTCCCTTACTTCCCTCATGCTGACAGGGTCCTTTACGCCATCTCTACCGCTATCTGTTTCCAAGCTGTGAGTAACACATACACAAATGTGCATACCGAAGCACTTTAATATGCTTCACACACATTTCTTTTGTGCTGAGTAAGAATTGATTTTATGACTCATGATGTTTACACAGGCTGTGATGGAAGTGCAGAACCTCAGGCCGACATACTGGAAATTCCTTCTGCGTTTAACCGAGGGCAGGTATGAATGACTGCTGTGAATCGGTCAGCTGTCAAACAATGTTGTGTTTGATCATTTGCGGTAAAAACAGGAACAATTGCACCTAACCTTAAGGGATTTATTTTAATTCACCCACAGTGTACAAGAAGTAGGCAACAGTGTACAATATGTAAAATAGTCACCGTTTAAATGTGCTTTATGTGTCACTTTAGCAGCAATTACTTTACAGCTCCTTTAAACTTCTATGAATTTGTTCGCATGTGGCTTAAAAATGTGACTAAATGTACTTTGTATCATTTAACCCAATCTTGATTGATGAGTCACAACAACATGTTCTGTAATTATGTATATGAGCCCCATATGGTCTGGTTTTTACCCAGGTGGCACAAGTTCAAATTCTAGTATGGAAGCAATTTCATGTCTTTTAGTCAACAGTGATTAGGCTGTGGCACACACTTGTACTTCCACAGCACATTTTGAAGTACTGGCAACCCTGTATAAACAGTACTCATTACTAATTGAACCTAAGTTGTACTGTAATTGACACTAAAATGTTACATATGAGGGCCTGACCGGTATTGAATTTTTGGGACTGGTACTGATATAAGGGAATAGGAAAGGAAGTACAAGAAAATACAGGAAAGTAATAGGAAATAAAATATAGATATTTAAAGGGATACGCAAACTTTTTTTTCTCTGTTATTTGCCTCCCACCTGAGTTCTAGACATAAAGCGCTACATAAAGTACGAATCTGAGTCTAAAAATAACGAAACATGGTAAATAAACAAGTCACAGCAAGCACACAGGACGGTTTAGAGTTGTTGGAAAAAATTCCTGATGACTTTAGGTGAAGGCATGCTAGTGTTTCCCATTGACTACCATTATTTGACCAGCTCTGCGTGTCTCTCGCTTGTTACTGCACACACAGTCAAAAGAATGGTATCCAACTTCATGTGTGGAACTCGGGAGTTAGGCAAATGACAAAAAGAAAAAAAAGCTGGCGTATACCTGTAATATATCTGCCAGTGTTTTATAGAGTATCTGTTGAATGTGGTGATCAAGTACTTGTGACATTGATATTTAAGGATATCTTACATCTTAAACTATATTACGAGCAAGCGTTGAAGTGCATTGAGCAGTGAACACTTTTATTAGTTATTATGTAACAGACTGCCCTCTGCTGGACAAACTGCATAATTACACAATTTTAAATAACCAGCACAGACATTTTTCCCAGCCTTAAAAAACAATTTTAATATCGCAGCTTACTGAAGAACATGAGTCAGTACAGATATATCTGCAATAATATTGGCAAAGCGATTTATTGGGTGGGCCCTGTTACATGTAGCACTATTTAGCACTTCAACAAATTCATATTAACAATTAAATCCAAATTTGTCTGTAGATCTCAGTAATCAGGCTGTTTCTGTCTGTGTTGAAGTAATCTCCAGCGATCATGTTCTGTCTCCTCTTGAAGGTTTGCCCTGATGAACAGGCAGGTGCTAGATGTGTTCGGGACTCAGGCCTCCAGAGACTTTAAAGGCTTTGTGCCCAAACTGGACCCTCGTTTCACCTCAGTGCTTCCACCAGGAACCGACTTTCAGCTCGGATGATGTGGGACCGTGCCGTGGGAGGGACTTTAGGGTTAACTCAACAGGAAATGGACAGTTGTGGCAATTCTTTCTGAGTGACTTTTGGATTTTTTTTAAAGGTGTTAAAACAGCTGAAATGTGGTGATGTTCATACAATGAGATTTGATATGTTTTGGAGAATGTTAAAGTCCAAGATCTGTCCAGAGCAGTGTGTCGTGAGAGTCACGTTAGGTTCAGTGACTGACTGAGATTATATTCATACAGGTAACGGGTAAAATAAAGCAAACACATCATGTTGTTAAAATTCAGTATACACCAAAAAATGGTCAATTAGAATTTTTTTTTTAAAAAAGGCTTCATTTTGAATGCAGAAACATTCCTTTTATCCTTTCGGTGTCACGTTTCTTCATTTTACAAGTTACCTGTATGCTTTTACTGAACTTAGTTTGGCTGTTGGGACGCTTGTTTTCACCTCAGAGGATGAAACTCACTAACTCAAAAAGGCAATGATGCCTGATCATTTAAGAGGAGAATGAATTTGAGATGATTACTCGTTGATCGTTTCTGAATGTGTACTTTGTCAAGGCGGTGGATACAGTTCATGATATATATAAATATGTAGCCTTATGAGATATCTTATTCTGTATTATGGGTAATGTTTAGATTTTTGTCCGTGATGTGAAACACAGAGGTGTAAAGTCACCAGTTTTAACAACTTCGGGAGAATTTTATTTGTAGCCCCTCGTTAATTTATACGTACAATTGAACACTTTCTCCCCCCCAAAAAAATCCCTTCCTTTTACACACACTGGAGTGTGTTTTTTAACTACACTTGATGGAACTGACTGCAATGGAGTGTGTCACTATTATAGATGTTAAATGGGATTAAGAAAGTGTAGAGGAATATGCCAAATTTGAATGTTAATTATGGGGAAGGTTGTGAAATCTTGACTTGGTCATATATCAGTTTGTAATTCACTGCTACACTGATTAAGCTGGAGAGATGCCAATAATTTCACATTGACGACCCATAAATTCACAATAAATTTAGCTAAGGAAACAAAAGAAATCCATTGTTTGTTTAAACTGTATTGATGTTACTAATGTTTACTTGCACACAATATACCATGAAAATGGGTGAAATCACATGAAGGCAGGAAATCAGCAAATGCATTTATGTGCAGAGCGTTTACCTCTTAACACTGTTCAAATCTACTTTTATAGATTGCATTTTTGTCAATCGTCAGTTTTCTCAGAGACTGCATTTTTCAAAAGAGAGGTTTATTTTAAGTCTATTCAAAACTGAATGTTGTATAAGAAGCATGTAGTCACATATTTTGCTGCAGTTTAAAAAAAAAAAAGATTTGATCAGAAGTTGATGGTGCAGGGAAAACTGGGGAGAGTTTTTTCATACTACATCCATGTACTTTGTTTCTTCCACCGGTGGTTTACATTGAAATACAAATTCATCTTGTATTTAATAAAGAAACTTTAATGTCATATGAAATGTTTGATCAAAAAATAGGCTTTCAAGACTTTTCCAAACAGCTTTTACTTTCTAAATACTTTACAGAAGCTCAACCATTGTGCAACACTAAAGAGCCAAGAGTTGGTAATGTGGTAATTTGGAATTTGCAAATCTATAAAATTAAAGTTCTAACCCTCAAGTTTCAGAAAGTCAAAGCTGCAAGCAACCTAATTCTTTTGATTTCTTTCTCTGGAGGTGAATTGAAAATGAAGTCAATGTTAAATATTTATTAACTCCTACAGGTCAAACTCAGAAAATTGCAAAGTTCAAATAAAATATGTGATCATTTCACGCGAGCTAAAAAAAAAAAAAAGTGCTGTCTGCTTGCCTTTCTTTTGTCAGCTCCAGTTTGATGCTGTCACATAAAATCCCGTTGATTGAAACATTGTTTACTGAAGAATTTTTGTGTGTTTTGCTGAAAGTAACAAAGAATCTGTTTCTGTGAATAAAATGAACACAGCTCAGCCTGTGTTTGTTTTTGATGTTTTATTTCTCAGAGATGAGAATGTCTGCCAGAAAGATACTTTGAGTTTTAAATATTCCATGTTTGCCAGAGAGTGTGAGTCACATCTTTCACCAAAAGATAAACACTCAGTGGCTGTGCAGTTTAGAAAAACATGGGTACAGTGGGAAGGTCCCTAGTCTGTAAAAGTTCTGCATTCAACACGAAAGACTCTTATTTCTTTTGCAAAAGGGCCATTTGTTACAGCTTCATTAAAGATGAGGAAGACTGCAATTAATTTGACTGTGAAACTGTTATATCTTATAGCCCACATGAAAAAATTCTGGCATTTAACTAGTGGCCGTTTCTTTGAAAATTGTGTTCAGTATATCAGTTAAACTTGGCTTTAGACACCTGACCACAACAGAAGCCATGATTGTGAAACATACAGTGCAATATTCCTATGAAACAAAAGATGACATACCTAGTGACATAGGCTAACATCTATAATATAGAAAATTGAAATAATACTCTGCAAAAGTTTTGATTTATGTAAAAAAGGTTATAATTAAAACATTTTTTGATCCAAGTGTGTGACTTGTTTGATTTCTACGCTGAGTTTGACTTCATATAAATTTCACATGAAAGAGTTCTTTGATAAAAAATAATTAGGCCATCAAATGACAACTGGTTATGACATCCAAATCAATGTGAGAAATGTTGCTGCTGGGCTAATTTGCTTGTGCAGATGGCATATCCCGAGGCCTCAAGCTTAGAAACATTTTGATACCAGTTGATTCTAAGCTGTTAGCAATATTTCTTGTGTAGTAACACTGTATGGAAATAAAAAGTTAGAAATAAACTCTTATACACTGTGTTCTTATGGCCTACTGGGGGGTGGCGCAAAAAACCAGCTGGCCTAAAAAGGAATGAGTCCTTCACAGCCTTCCCAGAAATGTAGTGAAGTTAAAAGTAAAATATTTGTCTTTGAAATGTAGTGGAGTGAAAGTAATAAGTATTCAAAAAAAGCAAGTACTCAACTTAAGTACAGATTCTCAAAAAATGTACTCAAGTATAGTACTTAAGTAAATTGACTTTGTTTGTCCACCGCTGATGCTGAGGGATGAAAACAAACTTTGCAGCATTTTCAGAGCAGCATAAGATGTCAACTTTTGGCCGTTCCACAGGGCTGCAGTGTGTGCAGATGTTCACTGGAGGTCAGCGATGAGCGCACAATGCTTTTAGTTTACTCCAAATGAAGAAGAAGAAGAACTCCCTCACGGAAGTAAACCGGATACACACGTCCCATTCAAAGTAAAAGCGTGTAAATTGCCTTATTGAAGAGGAACTATTGACTGTTGTGTGAAATTGTCTTATGTATTTATTCTAAAACAATAGTGAACAACATTGGAGCATTACAACATTAAGTTGCATACTGTTTTTTGACTAAGGGCTGTACAAAAAAAAATCATTCATATCAATGACCATACAAGTCCTGCCACTGCGTGCAGTTTTCCATGTGAATAGTTTTCCGCCCTGGGTTCTATTCTCAATAAATAAATATAATAAAATAAAATTGATAAATAATTAAATTAGATAGTTTGTTATCAAACGTCACCATTTTGGGGTATGGCAAACTGAACTACACGCGCAGTCAAGCTCGTGAATATTATTTTGAATTATTTAGACAGGAAGTCTTGAGCTCCGTGACACAACCTTTGGCTTTGGCTGTGAATCATTAGTAAGGGGAGCTACAAGTCTATCATAGAGTACTGATACATTTAAGATAAATGCGTGTCCATGGGGGGTAAGAATAAACAGCGAACTAAAGGAAATGTTCGGGTAAGTACTAGTTTCTGCCAAAGTTAATGTATTCTGTAAAAGTAAGACTCCTAGCAACATAACCGAGCACAAGCTTATGCTAAACCGAACATAGGTTTATGCTAACTGCTACGTTAACGCTACGTGTGACTGTGTTGTCCCAATTGTTTCATAACCACAACTTTACGGTCTAGCTATTGCCTAACGTTACTAACGTGACTTTTTTTGGGATCTCCTATCGCTAACATTACGCATTTTTTCCCCGATACCAGCCGTCCAGTAGTGGCCGAGCTGCTGAGGTACTGACCCGGGAAGGTGGTGTCATCCCGGCGTTTGTGGGCTTTGACACATCGGTCACTCTAGAGCAGAGTTACGTCCCCGCTGTCCACGGAGCAGAGGAGATAGACAGCCAGGTAGATGCTGATTTCCGCCTGGTACTCAGGAAACTCTCGAAGAGGGATGTTGTCACCAGACTCAAGGTGAGTTTGCACCAAGGAGGTACTATGCAGATGTATAATAATTGACTTTGTGCACTACAAACTACCACTTAAGTATTAACTTAGAAGATTCATTGCGCATGTCATGGAAAAATAAAAAGCCTCCCCTCACTGATTATATTAAGGTCAACACAGTTTTTTGGTCTGGATGTGTGTTTCAATGACATATTCTTATCAGGCTGTGCAGGACTTTGGGTTCATGTGTCAGGAGCGAGATGCTGAGGAGGTTAAAGGTGTTCTGCCATACTGGCCCAGGATTTACTGCAAGATATCAGTGGTGAGGCATTGCACACACCACGCTTGATGACTTAATTTGAACTTTCTTTAAATAGTAAACTTAAAATGCAGAAATGAACACTCCAACTCCAAAGATTCTTAATCAGCTTCAAGCAATTGAAAATTAAGTATCTTATTTGAACAGTAAGTGTACTGCTCACATAACTAAAGTTTGTTATCATCATTATCTCAGGATCACGATCGCCGGATCAGGGAGGCCACTCAGCAGGCCTTTGAGCAGCTGGTGCTGAAGGTGCGTCGCAGCTTGGCCCCTTTTTTGAAGAGCTTGATGGGCCACTGGATTCTGTCTCAGTGCGACACTTACACGCCCGCAGCCTCTGCTGCATGTCAGGCCTTCCATGCTGCTTTCTCTCCTGCCAAACAGCCCGAGGCGCTCAGCTTCTGCAAGGAAGAGATCCTTAATGTGAGTAGTAGTCATGGCCTTAGTGCAGACAATGTGTGATCTCATGAGCTGAATTAATCATTTAATGGTTGGTTTTATTTTGCAGGTACTGCAAGACATTTTGTTGAAGGAAACGGCTGACACACTGAGTGATCCACAGTAAGTCAGAAGTTTAGCTCATTATGGCCTCTTTGTCCTTTTCTTTCACTGTGCAGCCAGATGAAAAAATATTCTGTCAGACTCACTGACTCCCTCTGCTCTCTAGAAGCGTGACAGAGGAGGAGAGAGAAGCCAAATACGTGCGTATGCTGACCAGTTCTCTGTTGGGGGTTAAGAGACTGCTCTCCCTGCTGCTCCAGAATGACAGGACGGCCCTGGAGCAAAGACTAGCACAGCTCATGAACTCTGCAAAGTTCTGGAAGTACAGCAAGCACAAGACACCTCAGGTACGGACACTGAATAGGACTGCTCTGCATGTAAGAGACACTGGAATGCATATGCATGTAAATAAAAAAAAAAAATCATGAACTAGTCCACCTGGTACTTTATGCACATAATTAAGTTTTACTCAACTGGAATGTATTAAATTTATAATCTTACACTTAAATTTTATATATATTCATCACAAATCTTGAGTGGATTTTCCGTTTTAATAAAAAGTTGTCTCCCGCATAGATTGTGAGGGATTATGAGTGATATCCCAGTATCTGTGTGTTTTGCATAACCCGGAGCAAAGAAGAAGCAATTAGGTTGTCGTTAATTTCTAATTGCCCTCAGTGACTTTTTCAGTAAAGTTTTTAATCTGTTGCGAAGAATTTTACTTCCCTACTGCTTTTCATGCCTGTTGGCGTGTAGTGGAAGAATATTTTAACCTAATACCAATTTGTCATGCCTCTCAGGTGCGAGGGGCATTTTTCGAGATGGTTTGTGCTCTGTGTGAGTTCACGCCAGGACTTGTCCAGGCTGAAGCGGCGCGACTCTGCCCTGCTGTTCTCCTCAGCATTGACGACATGGACCCTGTAGTGCTGCCTCCTGTGTGGGAAGCCGTTCTTCATGTTGTGTCTACGATTCCTGTAAGCTTGTCTTCAAAGCATCACCTCACATTTGCAGCAATGCTAATGCCATTATATTATAAAGTGCTCTGTAATGTTTTCTACCCTATGTCATCATTAAATTTGATAGGTTGTGCAAAGCCCCGTTTCCACCAAGCTGTTTAGTACAGTTTGATACTGTACGGTAGTCCTGGGAACAGTTGAGCCAGATCTGGCTTGCGTTTCCACTGCCGACTGTATCCTTACTTGATAGGCAGCGTACTGGATGGGAAAAGCCGCATAAGCTATGGGACATCATACCTGACACAATCATCCCAACTCAGTTCTTCACATAACTCATTTTTCCTTATGAAAATATTGTAATTGATAGAGATTCAGTAAATTATGTTGCTTAGTATGTAATGTAGCTGTAGCATCATTAGACTGCACTGTGTCTAGTTCCACCCTTTTGGTACCTGATCAGGTGTTAGGCACACCAACGGAAAGGTGGCAAAAAGTAGGACAGTACTAATCAGTTTTTTTTTGTGCTACCATCCACAAGTTTTGAAAATCAAAACCTACATAATTGTTTGTTGTACTGTACTAAATTGAACTGTGCTGCTTCACGGAAACGGGGCTCAGGAGGGAAGTTACTTGAGTTTAGTCACAGACGTTTAGATGTTGCATTTCTGTCGTGCCACTTCACTGATAAGTTGTGTCAAACCTTAGATTCTTGTGTTCCTGTTTCAGGATTGCTGGACACATGTGAATGCTAAAAAGGGCTTCTTGCCAAAACTTTGGGCTCTACTTAAAGACGGTGGCAAAGGCATGGCTAAATCCCTCCACCCTAATCTAATGCCACTCCTCAGCAAACTGCCCCAAGAGGTCACTGATCCCACCTTGGATTTCTACACCATCTTCTTCACATCGTTCATACAAGGGTGAGTTGCTTTTGTGTTTGCGTTTGTTTGATTAGCCATTGTCTTTATATCATGGCGAGGATGGAAGGAGGTGTCTGATAGCACATGTGCAATAGCATCTGCTGTCATTCAGTACTACAGTAAAAGTGATTTTTTTTTTCAAGTTAATTTTTGCAAATCTTCTAAGATTCCAACAAATAAAAAACATTTGAGGACATCTGAAATGTGTCCATAAATTATGTCTAATAAGGATGAATCAGGCATTTCATGTAGTAGGCTTTATTTTATTTTTGTTATTGTTTACTTTGGCTCTGTTTGTTCCATGCTTATGTATGAGTTACAAAATAAGAATTTTTCAGTGGGATTTATTGCATTAGCCTTTATGTTTCTCTGTGAAATTAATGTTAACACTTGAAAAGTTTGATCATCAGATCAGTAAGGATGAAAGCCAACAGACAGCAGTGTGTGATGGCTTGTTGTAGTGTTTTGGGGTTTTTTTTCTTTCTATTTGAATTAAGTAAAAGGCCAATAGGCTAACCAGTTATTAAGGGATGCTACGGTAACAGGGTCCACCCCCTCTCTGTCAAAAAGAAAAACCACTCATGAGCGAGCAGGTAAAACTCGAGAGCAGGGGAGCATTAACAGTGGTTGCTTAGATTCTTTGCGCGGTGAAGATATGGTTTTCTCCTCTCAGGCTACAATGTTGCTCTCGCAAGCAGAGATATTCTGCGTGCAAGTATGTGTTCTGTGCGTTCAGATTTATTTTTCGTGTGCACAAGCAGAGAAATTCTGATTTTCGATAGTGACATGCCTTCATGCACAAACATTTAAGTTACATTTATAGGTATAACACAGGAATAACAACTTGAACTTCTAAAAGTAATTGTATTAATGTATATTATTATTGCTATTTGTGTGTTTGTGTCAGTCTGTCTAGTGAACGTGCAGCGACCAGCCCTTCTGAAAGTGCAGTTATGGTGACTTCTGTTGTTGAGTGCTTGAGGTACTGCATACTACACAATACAAAAGAAGAGGAGGATCAGAAAAAAATACGGACCATGCTTATTTCCCAGCAGGTAGGATCACACAATCTCTCAAAATTTTCCTATCTTGCCTAATCTAAGTTCTTACTTTTCTTAGACTGTTTTGTTTGTCTTTAATGTAGCTCCTACCGCTTCTGGAAAAGGCTCTTGGAAATCCCACCCTTCAGAACGGTCCTCTTTTCCTTGTGGCCACTGAAATGCTCGTTTCCTGGGAAAAGAAGACGAGTTTACACAGTGGAAGTGAAGCAAATGACAGCAAGGATGTCTTTCAAGGGCTTCTGGATGACTTCTGGGAAGAGCTTGGCCTTTTGTTTGTGCGTTATGCCGACAAGGAAGAACCAGATCTACAGGCTTTGGAAGGGATAGCCACCTTGTTGCAGGTGAGTTTAGTTTCAAGGAATCTTTGCCTCAGTCATAATCCCCACTGAAAAGGCTGCAGCACATCAGCATGGTTGTCAGAGCCAATCACGTCTTAAAAAGTGGCGGAAGAGAAAGGAGAAAACAAAATGCCTAAATAAATTTGGTCACATTTTCCAATGTGCCACCAGGTAATGCGTCACCCTGAGAGAGTAAAAAGAAAGCACCTCCAGAAGAAGAAATCTGTCAAGATCTGTTTCTCTAAACCAGAAGACACCGAGGAAACTGGAGTCGAGGGGGATGGCGTTGAGAAGCCTGTGCAGACGATGTCAGAGCTTGTGAACGAGAAGGCATTTGAGTCCCCACAGACCCAGCATTTTGAGAATGTAGTGTGCCAGCTGGCCCAGCTGTGCCTGGTGCATGTAAATGAGAAAAAGTCAGAGAGACATCTTGTTTTCCTCTCCCTGCTCCTGCGGTCGTTCCACACACCCAGGGTCTTCAGGGTAAGTCATATTTGACGATTAGAGACAAAAGTGTATTTCAGTATTAGTCGTTTTTGTATTTGTAAGGCAGGTCTGTTCACCTAATTAAGAGTTTTACTCATCATGAATTTTTCTTTGTTTCTGCAAAATCACGTACAGTTAAGGGATTTACTTAGGTGTAAAATCTTGTGGTACACCAGTGCAAACACTGGCGTGGCCCTCTCTTTTAACAATGGAGAGAATCTGTTTAACAGCTATTACAATTTAATGATGCGATTGACTTTTCCCCTACACTGTGCCCGCTTAGACGTTGGTCGATTTGGACGATTGTGAGCAGAGGGACGAGGTGAATATGAAAAATCCAGCCATGCAGTTCCTGCTGGAGCAGGTGGTGGTGTGGCTGGCTGAGAAGGGGCGCACAGACACGGAGCACCTGGTGGAGATGGTCTTCAGCTCACTGTACTGCTGCAGCTCGCAGGAGACCACCCGCATCCTCAATCATATCACCACGGTAACATTAGATGCAGATGTTATAACATGACATGATGTCGATTCACATGACTTTTAAGATCTGATGATCCCTTTTTTTGTTTGTTTGTTTGTTTTTTTTTTTTTACAATAGTTTTAACTCTAATTGTGCTGTTGTTTCTTGGCTGACATTCATGCTCTTCACTCTGCTTTCTAGATGGACTTACAGTGGAGAATTATCCTGCAAATTATACAGAGGGTAAGTGTCAGTCCTGTTTGTCAGAGTGTGTTTGTTATCTCCCAACATATCACATTTACACTTGTAAACATCTGTGCTGCTTTGCTTTCCGTCTTGACAGGCATGTGCGGATCCTGAGACCCTGAAGATCTGTGGGGATTGGCTGAAAGGTTCAGTTCTGGGCGAGCAGCTCCTGGGACTAACTGAGGAGCTTTGCAAGGTGGGACACAGCTCCTCCAGTTCTACCACTTCTCCAAGCAACCACAGTTGGACGCTTATCAGCCTGGTCCTCTCTCAGCACCACAACAATGGTAAACACAAACACACAAACACCAACATTTTTTTTATTTTTTTTTAAAGAAATGAACCACTTTGTGAGTTTTATTAACAGTCATCATCTTTTTGATCTGTTTTTACGTGGACAGTGCCTCTGATAGGGGAGGTGTACATGGAGAAGATCTTAGAGAAGCTCCACACCACTCTGTCTGAGACCAAGAGTCTGTCAGATGCAGGCAACATGGAGCCACTTGTTTCCTTCATCTGTGATGTTGCCTCCACGTTTTTCTCGTCCGTACAAGACTGTCTCCAACTTCTCTCTGCTGAGGAGCTCCTGCTCACTGTCTTCGAGCTCACAGCCCAAGATCAAACACACAGTCATCTGTCTGGTAAGAAATCGCACAGTTAACAAACATGCACTTTTTAGGCAAGCTAAATGACTAAATTTTGTTATTATTGCTTTGAAAGACTCTCTTTTAGATAAGCTGAGGAAAGTGTGTGTAGCTGGGGTCCAGTCATTGGTCCAACACTCTGAATATGAGGTCAAGGAAGGTGGCTTCCTGCACAGTGCAGCCATTTGGGTGAAAAACCAGCTACTCACCGTCTCTCTAGACATTAAAAGGTACCGAAACAAGTTATTTCAACGTCCTTTTCAAAGTCATTAATCCTCTTCCGAATGTTGGCTTGTTCAATGTGTCTGAACCTATACAATCATACCTTGAAGGAGAAGTTCATTTTTTTACACATTAAGCTCCATCACAGGGGTCATTACGATCATAAGGGTATATAGCGATATTAATACGAATGTTGCGGTCCTCAGAGCTGGAGCTCATTGCTGATGTCACCGCTAGCTGAAAACAACACGGGTGCATGGGCACTCGACGAATCAGTCAAAAAACAAAATAAACGCCCGTTTTAAAAGGAGAGAAATTCACATAATGTTTCATCATGTCGGCTGATGTTTTGACAATAAAAGAGGAAACCTAACAATAGCATATTACCCAGAAACAGCTGTTTGTTTTCATGTCAGTTGCATGAGAGGACACCTCCAAACATTCAGTGAGTTTTCTGTCTTTTAAAACAAGTGTTTTCTTGTGTACTTTGATGGATTCGGTGAGTGCACATGCACCTCCATTGTTTTCAGCTAGCAGTGACGTCAGCGATGAGCTGCAGCTCTGAGGACTGCACCGGCGTACGTCATTGTATCGCCATTGTGTATGATTGTAGTAAATCCTATGATAGGGCTTCATGTGCAAAAACGAGCCTCTCCTTTAAAAGTATGTCCCTAAAGTTTTATTAACTCTTCTTAATTTTGTATTTTAGTCTTCAGGTTCTAGTTCTGGCTGTACAGAGCCTAGTAGAGACAATCATCTCTGTCTGCGATCAAGAGTCTCCGCTCCTTGCTCAGTTCTTTAGCCTGTTGACTCCCAGCCAGACAGATTGGACAAGAATCAGAAAAGCCTTACCTCCTCAGGTGAGCCAGCCAGTCCATTCGTTATTACCTGAAGAAAAGAACGAATACAGGCACTACTGCACTCGCTGTGCAGGGATTTTATCTTCAGTAAAATAATGACATTCAATTTCTAATCTTCCCTGTTTGTTTTCCCGTAGTGGATCAAAACCCCCTTATTGTCCAGCCGTCACCGAGGAGTTTGTGAAAAATCCTCGATTGACATCTGGAAGTTTAGGGCGTTAGCTAGATTGCCAGCTCACCTCTGTGCTTGTGCCTTGCTTGGGAGGGTGGCCTGGTCCGTTGCATTCACACCTTGTGACCAAAAAGAAGCCAGATGTCTTTCACACCTGCCAAACCTCAAATACACAGGTACACACAAGCACTCAGGACGCTTTTCTGTTATTATGCTTTTTTTTTTTTTTTTAAATGGGTATGAGATCCTTTTAAATATATCTGTACGTGTATTTCTTCTTTGGGTAGTTTCAGAACTGATGTATGCACTGCAGTGGTGTAAGGAGGTGGAGCACAGTCCTGCTGTAGTATCTGCCTATCACAACCTGCTGACTGACTGGGGCCTTTCAGAGGGATTACACAACCAGGTTCCAATGAAAGATCTGCTGGAGACTCTCTACTCAAGGTGAGCTAGACTTACAGATTTTTGTATAATATTAAGGTCCATTGTTTGAATCTGTATCATCTTAATGTACAGTGTTTGTTTTGTATATTGTTGCCCTGTAGGTCAGTGGAGGATGGAGGTCTGTGGTCTCTGACTCTAGAAAACTACATCAACACGAACAACTTGGCAGCCACTCACAGTGCAGCTGTGAGGAAGCTTTATGGCACTGCAGACAGGTTAATCATTTGTTTAAATGCTTACTTTTAAATTTTACATTCAGAGCTGATACATTGCCACTCTTGCTGCTGTGCTGCATGGTAAAAATTGTCTTTCTTTTGTCAGTTTGTTTCCAGTGTCTCAAAGCAAACTGAGCACGCTGCAGGTGCTCTGCCCCACCATGACCAAAGAAGGCAGAGAGACACTCGTTGCTCTGGCTACTGCAGGAATAATCAACTGGCAAGAAAACGGGAGTAAGAATACCCCCACACATATACGTAAAAATGCATACATGGACATTTTGGATTTTGAACTAAGAATATTGTAATTTTGGACTGTTTGTCGCAGATGTGTATGGGTGTCTTGCTGTGCTGCTCTGCTGTCTGAACGCCAACACGCAGGTGGAGGAGGAGGTGGTGCAGGCTATCCTGGCCACTGTGATCGAGTGGAGAAACAGCAAAGAGGACTGGTTCCTGTTTGGCAGGTAACTGAACCACAGAAACATGTACACACTTTCTATGTTTTATATTCTCTTAAAATATTGTTGAGGTGTAGAAATTTTCTACTGATAAATCTAAATTTGTCACATCTTTGTATTTCAGTGACCTGTCGAAAGCAACTGCAGAGCAGTTAAACCTTACAGTGGAGATGATGCGTTTCCTGTCCTGGCTTGTGACTCATCACCACACAGCCCTTGGGGGCAACCAGTGGGACTTCTTGCTCTGCTCTATGTTAGCGTGGTTGGAGGTGAGACACAAATCACACTCATTGTATTGTTTTGTGACGTTGAGGTCAGAGGTCTGATTCAGCTCCAGGACAGTGGAGCAGGGTGGATGCTTCCTGTCATGAGGTGGTGAGCTCCTGAACAGTGGTTTACTAAGTGTTAGTCTACTCACTGTGCTAAACTGCTGCTTCTTAATACCAAAAATAATACTTTTTTTGTGAAAATATATGTTTTTCAAAGTATTTTTGGATATGCATTTGCAACAACTGTGTCTCACATCTGCTGCTTCTTTACCATCTTTGATCTTGTTTGCTTGCTTTAAATTTCAGGTCGCCAGCGAGAATGTGAGCAATCTATGGAACCCATGGGTGCAGCTGTTTGTGTGTGAGAACGCTGCTTTGATAGTGACGCTGATCCAGTTCTTCACTTCATCTCCTCCTGATGTAATGGAGAAGCTGCCGTCAGAGCTGGCTGGTGAATGGAAGGACTTTTTCATTGTAGGAATCTACAACCTGCTGTTGCCTATGCCTATCAGTATCACAGGTGTGTGTGTGTGTGTGTGTATTTGTTTGTTATATTTCAGGGATTATTACACATCTCTCGGAGACAAGCCTGTTCTGAAAGTAAAGCACTGATTTAAAGACTAGCTTTTCATTTATCAAGGTTTTTTGTTAGGGATCCTTTACTCTATTAAAAATACTAACACCACATGGTGAAGAAAGTAAAAGTATGTAAATATTATCAGCAAAATGGACCTAAACCATTTATAGTAAGTATGTACCAATGAGTAGAAAAATGGTCCCTGTCAGTGTTTTACTGTCACATTTATATTTGGATCAATTGTTGTGCTGCTTTACTCTGAATACTGCAATTTGCTGCTGTAGATGTTTAAGTTTGATCTAATTTTAACTAATATATATATTGTTGGGTAGTTGAAAAACAGTCATGCAATATAATTTATAAGATCATCATATTTGTAGCATTGCTGTTCTATAAAAACCACATACGCTAAAAGGTTAACTTTCCATGAGCTCAGGACAAAAAAAGCTTTGTGAAAGCTCGTTTTCCTGCTATTCAAAGACGGTTTTTCAACAGTTCATAGCTCAAGATGTGCAGGGATTTTCTTAACACTTCAAAGAATAAAATTAATCAAAAACTATCACATTCAACATCGCCGAATTTGGAGATACAGGCTTTTCAATGATGTAAAAGTAACTATTAAATAAAACTGTCACATGAATGTCCTGGAATAGAAAGAATATTTGCCTCTTGGATGTTGTGGATTTGAAGTATAACGTTGCAAAAAATGGAAATAGTCTAGCAAAGAACCCTACTTGATAAATGGCACTTGTTTGTATTCCACCGCTGCATTTAGGATGTCACTTTGAGTAGAATTCTAAATGCTAAATAACAAATAAAAATGCTTAAAAGTGTTTGACTAAGTCCTGATCTTGACATAACAATATACAAGCAGAACAATTAAGGCAAATTTATAGAGGCATTGCATGTAACAGTCCTGATTTCAAAAGACAAAATTCTGTCTGTCTGTTCTGTAAATACAGATGCCTTCACTGAACCGGACGACCCTGTGTTCCCTTTGGCAGTGCTGCAGTCACTCGGCAGGGCTCTGACATATGTGCCTGTGGAGCAGCTAAAGCAGAACTCCCTGCCACCCAAGTTTATAGTGGACCAGAATACAAACCTGCCGGAGCCCCTGCAGACACTCCTCAACACTTTCTGCCCTCTGTTGCTGTTTAGGGCCCGGCCTTTACAGATCACTGTCTACCACTTGTTAGAGAAGTAAGGATTTTGTTTGAGTGTGGGTAACTTTGTAGACTAATTTTACTGTTATCATCAAAGTGTCACATTTATCCAGAGATCTTTAGGACCATACAGGAGGTTGGGAGTGATGGCTTGATGTTTACCACAAGATATATATATATATATATATATATAAAATTTAACATACTTTTGTTATTGTCAACACAGGGTCATGCCTGAGCTGCCTGAGTGTGATGGAGAGGGAGACAGCAGCAAGTCTGATGATGACAGAGATGAGCCAAGTCTGTAAGTCAGTAGGGGAGGAGAGGACAGTGGCAGACAAAAGTATGTAAAGGTGTATATTGTGTAAAAATGATTCTTATAGTTGAATTTTTTTTGGTGTTCAGTTGTCCTCCAGCGTCTCTGATGGCCATCCTGGCGACCTGTGAGGAGCTGTGTGAGAGCATCCTGGCGGGAGTTCAAGTAGGAGAGTTTGCAGTGGTCCAGCCTCTCAGCGTGGAGTACTCTTGCATCCTGGGATACCTGCTGGCCTGGAAGCTGCTTCTCACTTTTTTCAAGTCCTCACCCTCGCACGTGAGTCACGGCAAGACCTGATCTCAGATTTTTACATATTTAGTAGAAATTGTCCATTTTTTGGGTCTAGTTTTGAGTTGTAGTTAGGATGTCTGAGAGTGTATATAGGCAAACAGATTTCATGGATTTTGAGATGAGAAACAGTACTGACTGCTCGTCTGATTTCTCTAGCTCCGTGCCCATTACGCCCAGTATCTTAAGAGGAGCTGCTCCCTTAACAAGCTCCTCCTTCATGTCTTCAAACTGATGCCTGAGAACCCCGTCTACCCGGGTCAGGGGGCAGAGACTAAGGAGAGCAAGACCTTCTTTACAGAGAGCCTGTCATTGGCTGTCGACAGTAAGTGGCACAAACACACACGACTACATGATTTCTGCGCTGTGAAAGGCAAGCAAGCTTAGTTTTGTCCCCTGCACATCTTGCCCACAGAACATGAAAGCGTCGAGTGGGAGCTCCTCCACCTGGCCTGCAGCGTGTACTACAGCACAGTGCAGGACCTGCCTGCCATGGTGCGGCTGTGGTGGAACAGCCAGGAGAAGAGAGTGAGCGCAGCTGTGGAAAAGTTCACCATTAAATACGTCAGTCCTGTTCTCTCGGCCCAGGAGATCTCATCTGTCCACTCCAGCACTCAAATGTTTGACAGCATGACTGTAAGTTTGCAAAGATTCTCTCTGTGTACATCTGCAACTTCAACTTTTACTTATTTTAGGTTACTTTGCTACAACTCACTGCCTTCCCCTTTTGAATCTGGTAGTTTGATTTCTTCTGCCACAGGAATAGCACAGGTGATAGGTGTAGTAAATTAAAGTTTACGAAATCCTGTAGCAAAACAACTGCAGTTCAGTTGGGATACAATCTGCAATATGCAGACAATAGACTAAAGCAGATGTCTTATTATTCGATAGAAAGACCCCGCTGGCAAATGCAAACAGTGAATTTACTTCTTTATCTTTTTGCCTCAGGTGAAGGCCCGCTCAGCGGCGCGGGAGGTGATTGCTACCTATTCTGTGGATGATATCTTCATCGAACTGGTGATTCAGCTACCGCAGAACTACCCTCTAGGCTCCATTGCTGTAGAGAGTGGGAGGCGCGTGGGCGTCGCCGTACAGCAGTGGAGGAACTGGATGCTGCAGCTGAGCACCTATCTCACACATCAGGTACGAACACAAACACACAGTAGATATAAACTCCTGGTGCTGCAAGCAGTGTCTGTTCTTCAACCTGAAGACCTGCGGATTAAATCCCTGCCAGTTACGTTTTCTTGAGCATTGCTGAGGATATTTTTGTTTTGAGGAATCAGCGAAGAAAAAGAGGATAAAATTTGAAATGTGTGTGGTTTGTTCAGAACGGCAGTATAATGGAGGGCCTGGCCCTGTGGAAGAACAACGTGGATAAGCGTTTCGAGGGAATCGAGGACTGTATGATCTGCTTCTCTGTTATCCACGGCTCCAACTACTCCCTGCCCAAAAAGGGCTGCCGCACGTGTAAAAAGAAATTCCACTCAGCATGCCTGGTGAGATTTATGTTTCAAGATCATTTTACATCCAGTGACAGACTGTACAGATTTTCCTTAAAGATGTGGAAAAGAAAAGAAAAAGCATAAAAAGACTTGATCAATAATCACAACAGAGAGAGAACAATTTTTTTGTTGTCCTCTGCATTGACATATATTTTTTCTCATCTTTCCACAGTACAAATGGTTCACATCCAGCAACAAGTCCACCTGTCCACTGTGCAGAGAAACCTTCTTCTAACACACAGTTTGTTCTTCAGTTAATCAGCACTGGATCGATTGTGATTACATGTAAAAAGTTGTAAGGGACTTTTCAATTTTAAAGTGTAATTAATAAGATCAAAATATGGTTTCGAACTCTGTCCCAAAGGCCGTCGGTGACTGACATGGCATCATTGGGCTAAAATAAAATCACGTTCCATGTGCTCAGTGGAATTAGCAAGAATTGTGTTTCGGCAACTTTCATGTCTGCACTCGTGAGGGTTGATGTCAACAGGTTGTTTATACTGCGCCGTGAATGTGCAGCATCGATCATTCACTGCTGGTTTTTCCTGTGTTATCAGTGAGGTTTTTTTAAAATCCTTTTTCTGAACTTATTATTTTTTTTATCTTTTGAAGTTCACTGGTGTGTAGAAAGACTGAATCACAGTTTGGAAACCAAAAGCTGTCCATATGCTTCATAGAAAGCACCTGCCGAAATGAGTCATTGTGCAAACAAACAACAACAAAAAAAGATGATCAAAGTATTACATCACCCAGGACAGGTTTGCACAAATATTTCCTAATATTTAGGAGAGTGAAGAGATTGTGTCTGATTAGTGACATGCCTTATAACCTAATGCCATGGTGAGGTCACAGTTTAAAATGTACGTCTGGGAACTTCATTAGGATTTAAGTTTTTTCCTTTTTTAAAATGCCAGGTCTTGCAAATATCCAAACATGATGACATGTCTTTTCCTGTAAATGATGCTGGAAAGTAAATAAAGGACCACAGGAAGAATATTATTTTCAGATACATGAAGTGTTTATTTCACAATTAAAACATTAGTTAAACAAAGCATACAGACAAAACTTGTCAGCCAGTTTCCACACAGAAACTGATATGTATAAAAGAAAAATGTTCCAATTCAAATATGATGGACTACAGCAGGTAATGTCAAAACTTTATGGATGCTTGCGAAACCATCAATAGTCCATTATGTCTCATTACGCATAAACATCCTTGTATAACAGCTCTGCAGGCTGATCTCGCAGCCTTGCAAGATGTTACACTTATCAAACCGAGTGCAGAACGAAATACATTGCAAACATTTTCCCGGTGACTGAGTTACAGAAAAAATACATATGCAGAAATATATAAATATCTGGCACAATGGCTGCTCGTGCGTATTTCTCTTTCGTGCATACACAGGTTTTTACTCGTGAACCCACAGTTTCATACATCTGGCCTCAAGTGAATTGTTCCACTCATGATCCATGAAATCCGTTTGCCGCAAGCTAGCCTCCTTATACATTAATGATCATTATTCCGAGGGCTTAATGAAGAAGCAAACTGAAGAAATGTATACATAAAGCCACAGGGACTTAAGCGAGATTTAGATACCAACTGGGATTTGCTCTCCGTCTCCACTAAACACGAACAAGTTGCTATAAAAAGGTATATAGGTCGACAAATGTGACATTTACAGAATGCCTTCACTTCATCTCAGGAAACTTTAGTCAAAGTCAACTGTAATGAAGCCCAAGTGCTTCCATGAACTGTTAGGTTAACCTGAGCCTCCAATTACAGTTATATGGTATTTCCATACAACTAACTGTAAATTAACCTGTGCTAGTTTCCAAGAAAAGACTGTAATTAGCCCCAGCCTGTGACTGCTGGCACCAGTCTCCCACGCTCATTTATCTTGGGTCCACCTCCTCCTCATGTTGAATAATTTATCTGTTTAATGGAGGCGCACTCTCATCACAGTTGCTCCTATGGAATTAATTATGACAGATTAAGCATGATCAATGAATTAATCCCTATCATTTGGTCTGACATCTATGTATGTGTGTGCAAGTGTGTGTGCTTTTGTAATTCATTATTGCGGTCAAATTTTATCAATACATACAGCCGGGCATCCATCATCATCTGCCCTTGACCTTTTTAATAGCCATTGATCTGTTTGCCAGGCATAAATATTTATACTGAAACCTCAACTCTCGCACGAGTTTTGACACAAACACACACACACACACACACACACACACACTCTCACACACACACACACACACACA
>JAQLOL010000006.1:12926008-12943973 GCA_029783665.1 Naso thynnoides
TCTCGCACGAGTTTTGACACAAACACACACACACACACACACACACACACACTCTCACACACACACACACACACACACACACAGCATCAAATCTTATTGCTCATTATCTGCTTGATTAAGCAGTGGTGCAAATGTTATGAACTACAGTACAGTCCAGTGTGCAGCCTGTTCTTTTCACAATGTAGGTCAATCCTCACCAGCAGATGGCAGCATAAGCCCAAGACTCAACTGTAAGGAACAAAATTACTGTTTGAGGAGATGTGTATATATTAACCCTAAAGAAAATGAATTAAGGATCTGGACTAAAGCTAAATTACCTTCAAAGATCACATCTTTATTGTTACATTTTCTGTCTCATTTAGCTTTGCCGACAAATTTCCTCTTCATCCAAATAATTAATGAGGAATTTTAAAAGGGAGTTAATAAGGGATCCCACAGGGATTATTAATGTGCCATCTTTAATTACTCAAATGGATTTGATGAAAAAAAATCAGTCACAATGCTGGAACCTACCAGATATGACAGTTGGAGACACAGATTAAATGTTGCTAAAATACTCCACTATCAGCATATAAATAGTTTTCAAGGGATCCAAGTCAAAATAGAAATTAGTGACTTCTGCTACTCTTCAATGATCCGAAAACAGATAATTAATATTGAAAATATGATAAATTTTGAGTGACCTTAAAATAACTTTTGCTATCATAAGAAATGGAATCTGTTGAATATTTAATTATAACCAAAGGATCAGAAATTACATAGTGAGGTTTGTGCTCTGCAGATTTGATCAGGTGATTAATGTTTAATTTTTCCTCATCGCTGGTCAGATTTTGCACGTCCACTTCCTCACTGAAAGTGTTCGAGATGCCACCCATCCATTAGCCGTCCTACACTGACCCACTTGCATGAAACTACAAGCAATTAGCAGCCAACCTGTCTACACCCAGTCAGTTCACCGGCCTTCCGAGCCTTCAGATGTGATTGGTGGAAGCTTGGTTACTTCATAATTAGCCAGGCCTACATAGCTCTCATTTAGCTCCCCCTGACCCACTTGTGAGCATATTAGCATTCCAAGCCATTTGCAGGAGGCTGGTCCCATCCCAGTCTCGCCACTCCTCAACACTGACGCCAGCCGCTCAGCTCTGGAAATGGCTTTAAATCAGTCGCTCAGTGTGTGTGCATGAGCATGTGCCTGTCAGTGTGACGCTGCTGATGTTAGTTTTGTTGAAATGAATCCTACTCATTTTATTTGCCTCTGTGTTGCCAGCCTGTCTCACCTCCTCCACCCTTCAGTGCCTTTCTGTTGTGTTTCCCACCTTATAGCGCGCTGTATGAAATAACATACAGCATACAATCAATAGACTATATGAATTTGTTGAATGCATACCTAGGAATTTATCGAGTTCATTTATCCTAAACCAAAGCAGGGGACTTTACAGTTCTATTAGGGTTTTTTTTTTTCAACTGCACTCAAAAGCAAAATAATCGATTTTATTAACATTTGCTGTTTTCATATAATGAAGGTAATAAACAATAATTATTGACCTCAATCTATTGGCTCCCAGACATGCATTTGTATTAGTCATTATGACTGGGAAAGGCTGTCTGATGTGCCACAGTTTAAATCTACTGTTATTACTCTGTCATCACATACAGGCCTTTTATGGTTTTCTATTACCGCTGCCATGTTATAGCAGCATTGGAGGACACCAAAGACCGGATGGCTGAGTGTGCTGTTTTCAAAAGAGCCTGGCTGTGATTCAGAACCTCGGTGGGTAGATTTAAAGAGAAAATTCTATTTTATAAGACAATGGAAATATAAAAGAGCAATTCAATAAAGAATAAAGCATGCATGTAATGTCATTTTGTCACAGAATGTGTGGTAACAGTAAAAACAAGATTCAGAAGGACATTACTAGTTTTTTTTTAATGTGGTTTTTGTAGTCATGCGTGCCTTTATTCGTACATTTTATGATTCTATATTAAAATATTTTATCAAAATAACTGCAGAGAGGCTAAATCCACCTAATGTGCTGGAATTGCAGCCGCCACACTTTTTAAAGTCCATTTTAAGCCCAATTGACCTGACTCTTTCCCATGATGAAACTTATCAGCCCAGGGGGCAATGCATGGCAAAGGACTACTTAAGTATTCTGCAGAGCTGCCTAAGTTCACAGTCAAGCTCCAGCAGCACAAGTCAGCCTAACAAATAACACTGGCGGTGTACTTTTTGTCCTACCCGAAAATTTCCTGCATGTAGCTTCAGTCAACCAGCCCTAAAGAGGAGCCCTAGCCTACATGGAAAAAGCAGCACATGAGAAGCGTAAAAGGAATCTGAGCATGACCAAATCCTTTTAAATGCAACTAGGACAAACACATGAGTGGTACTATCCTGAATATTTTAGGCTGTCTGTGTGTTAACTCCTGCACGAGCTAAGAGGCAGGGAATAGGGACAGAAAGGCTTCACACTTCTGGCAATCGCTCACTCTGAGTTCATTCTGCAGTGTAATTGTTATATAAGTAGCATGGCTGGATCTGCTGCACACACTTTATGACTCACAGTGCAGAGGTAGCAATTAGGTACCATGAGTTCACATAAGACTGACCTTTATCATGTGTCCTGTTCCCTAAAAATTTAAAGAAACCCACAGGCATGTCTATATATCGTACAAATGCTCTATACAATGTGATAGAGGCTAAGAAAATGGACTTCTATTCCCTGTGGCCAAATTTGATTTAATGTTCTATTTAAATGGCCACAATGTTTCAAAGAGGTTGGTGTTGCCATGGCTAAGCCCAAGGGTGCTCAGATATATCATGCTGTAAACTAGGGCTGCAAAAAGTGGGGCCCATGGGCCAAAGTTGGCCCTCATAAGGTCTGATATGTTTCTAGCACAAAAAAATTACAATCAATCAGAAAAAATAGACTAGAAATCACTGTTTATGCAGTTTTAATTTTAAATATGTACAGTCACCATTAATTAGTTATTTTCCATATTCTGAGCAAGGCAGGGACACTTTGCACAGGAAACCAGTCAGTTAGAGCAATTTGGGATCCAAGTACCATTTTGCAGCTCACCAATACAAATGTTTGCGTTTAGCCCATTTCCCACCATTAAGTTAGGGTTAGTTACCAGCTGTAAACCATAGGGACTGGTGCAATGCCACAAAAGCAGCCTGTGTGACGTTAGCTTAGCACAATAAGCTTTAAAAATGATCTTGTTAAATGTAGATGGACTGCTGTTTAAAGTGAGTGTTCATGTTGAAAATTCCAAGTAAGCTTCGATTCTTGTGATGCTACTGATGAAGACCCTCATATAATCAAAACAGCAGGTTCAATCAACACCTTTGTCACACTATCAACAAACAAAGTGAGCATGTACAGACAGTCTCAACTCAAAGTGGTCTCGTAGTGATCCACAGATTATCAGCATTTAAGACAAAAACAACCTTTTACAGATGATCAAAACCAGTAAAATATTTTGTCCAAATCAAGGTACTCAAGTTGTGCTTTGGATGTCACCTGATTTTACCTTCCATGTCCTCCATGTTTCTTTCAAAGCCAACAATAGCCAGTGAGGTTCTGGGTTTAAAGAAGGGCCTCTTTCCTTATATAAAAAACAGGCCAGTTGTAATGAATTGTGTATATGGCGCTGCACATAACAAAACAAATTCTGTTCTAAGACAGAGGAAATGCTGCACCAGCTGGTTGTTTTATAGTCACGAGAGAAAAAAGGCACCTTTACAAAAGCATTTTCAGTCTAGTAATGGAGTAATTAAACATAGATGGACTTCAATATAAATATTTACACCTTAAATATAATTCTGGACAGCCTAAATGTATATGGTATAAGCATAAAATTGTAGCAATAGTATTTCTGAGGAGAGATAGCCTACAGTAAAATGTTTTTTTTTTTATAGAAGACATCTCATCATTACCTCAGCAAAATATCTAAAATGCAAACTTTATCTGGCATTAGAGTGATTGTAGCCTTAATATGGCATAATGCTGTGGTGCCACTGCGTTTTGAAGTGAGCTGTTGGCAAATAATTGTGAATGTAAATACAGAAATCTTCCTTTTCAGTGTGTTTAAACTTGTATTAGTCATTTCTAGTAGCATTTACAATGATTCCTACTGTCTATCATCATGCTTTTATTGTGATGTTAGCAAGCTGATATCAGCATCTAGCTCATAACACATAGCTGGAGACTCTTTTTTTTAAATCTCAAAAGACAAATTTTTCATGTAGAATGAAAGATGCAGTGTTAAAAAAAAGTAACTTTTCTCTGCTAACATCAAGGTTGCCCTAATATTTTTGCTGGCATTATTCAGAGAGATAGAGACAAGTTTATCTTTATTAGTTGAGCCCTCTGCACTACTTGTGTTTCAGCTGTAGCCTCTACTGTGGTACATATTAAATCTTATCCAGGCTCGTTCAGCTTGTCTGCATAAAGCATCAAAATGGGTCAGTAGATAAACAAGTAGCCTATACTGCCAGATATGTCTCAGTGCGGTGCCACAAACTCCAAGAAAGCATCAGATCCTTGAAGTTTTTACACAATTAGGTAAATCCTAATTGCCAATTACTTTGATTTGTAATCCTAAAGGTATTTAATGAGCTCATTTAATGGTGCCATGGAGCATGATAGAGTATGGTAATTGGTTTTTATAAGAAATGTAAAAATCAAGGTGTGCTTGTGAGGTGGGTGGTGCCACTTATTTGCAAAGCTATTATGGGGCATTAAGAGAAAGTTCTCTACAAAAGAAGTTCAGGAAAGAATCGAAAAAACCCAAGCTGTATTCCTACGGATAAAATAGACACATATGGAGTTTTTGCAGTTCGATGTTTTGGTGCTGGCAGCTCTCTACTTAATGATCATCCCCTGATGATGCTGTGTTTATGTACATCCGTCTACCAGGGTAAAACTAAAGGGTAAAAAGAAGTCATACAGCTGCCCTTGCAGCTTTTTACAGCTGCAAAAGTGGACGTCTCACTCTCCAGTTCTAACAAGGTCGGAGCTGTCATGAAAGAGTGAGGCCGGGGAGCTGATATACTCAGGCCAGGAGGAAGAGTCATCTCTCATACTCACAGCAGACGGAGGACTGGAGGAGCAAGAGGAGCGAGAGGAGGGAGGAACAGTGTGAGACCAAGAAAGAATGGAGATGAGCGAATGGAAGAAGGAAAAGGGGAAGATTAGGATGAGTCAGACAGGGAAGACAAAGAGAAGAGGCGACGAGATAATGGAGAACTGTAGCAGGGAGCTGGGGATGAAGGGTGTTGACGGAAAGAGTGAAGCTGCCTGCCCTACCCTGAAGCACTGGTGATATGACAGTTGTCTGAGGCCAAATCTGAGGCCAATTCATTCCACTGATGAATGCCTCTGGCTTTACCAACCTCCACACTGAGGGATGCAGGCACACTGCTCTCTCTCTTTCTCTCTTTTTCTCTCCTAAAGGGATCGACTCTTTCGTAACACTTCACTTTCAGATAAGCTACATCTGAGCTATCAATGTAAATTCTCTGCAAAAAAGGAAGTAGGTTGCCAGAGCTGAAGCATAATTCATTCTAATGTTGTGTTCTCACACGTTTGTCTTTGTGACTCATTTCCATACACTCACGTGCCCTTCTTGTCATTTTTGTGCTGGATTAGGCGTATTCAGCTAATGGCTAATAAATAAAACTAATTAAGCTTATGATAATGGAATGATAATTTGACATCAATTACTCACTCACTGCACAACTAGGACACTTTGGTATCTCGTTGAGTCAAGAGCAGAGAGAGGGCACAGAGAGAGATACCTGAAACCAGTGGTGCCAGTGTGCTAACACTCACATTATGTCTGCATTATCTCACTGTGAAATGGAGCCATATCAAGGCTAGAAAAATAACAAGGTAATCAATTAAGTTAACCATGCAATTAAGTTAATTAATTCCTTGTATGCCCAGGAGTTTCCTGGGGCTTGTGCTGTGGACCGCATTACTACACTGGCCAGTGATTAGATTACAGAGTTAGTAATGCCATTGGAGGCTCAAGTGTGAGAGCTGCAAAGTGGAGTCCCACTGGTTGCTGTAAGCTTCTATCTCCAAATGAACTGTAATGCGCGCGACTGCATCGGCAGCACAAATACGGAAGTTGTTTGTGAGGAAAACAAGTATGAGTTCAATTTAATTTGATAGAATCTTCCTGAAAGTAAAGATTATAGCACTGCCGCGGAGTGTGCTTTTGTTTGCTGAGGAGGAAGTAAAGCAAAATTGCTTTTGCATCTAACAGACGAATGCATTTGATAAATTGCTGGCTGTTCACGGATAAACAGCTGATGGAAACAACACAGCAGGCCTTCCAGATCCTACAGGCCCACGAGGGAAAAGTCAGTGCTGACACTCTCTGTGTATGTTTTTCTTGTCTTAACTGTTCAGATTTAGTTAGATTTGAGTCAGATTCAAAAGGCTGTGGTCACACTGTGACGGGAAACTCACTTATGCATATTACCAATTGACAGGGCCTTTATCAAATTGTCAAAAATCCATACTTAAAAGACGCAAAAAGGAAAAATAGAGAGATCCATATTTTCACATTTGAACAGGAATGAATTATAAATCTTTCCACCTTAAAAGAACAGCTCACCAAAAATAAAAGTTTAGTCATTATCTTGTCACCTTCATACCGAATCCTGCAATTGGGTGAATTCTTTTAGTCCACAAAGCACTGCGGGAAATTCACAGGAGAAAGGCCTTGCAGTAGTAATCCCCCAAACAACTGAAGTGAATGGTGACCAGTTTTCAAAAGTTAAAAAAATAAAAAATAAAACCTTAAAATGCCTCCATACAGCTCGTCTGAAGTAATCCAACCCAGCAAACATTTAGACGTTAAAAGACCATAGTTTAAATGTCCAACCAAGATGTGCCTTCATCTTTCAAAAACAGTTCAGAAATGGGAATCATGCTGATGATCCTGACATTACGTGGCCATCAGATGGATGACAAGGATGTCAGTTGTCCCAGCAACATCAAAATATTGCGTTACCACGACCCAGACAGCAGTAATAAACAATATACATATATAAAAACAGGATTTTGCCAAGACGTCAACATTAGAGGACAATGAAGGGAATCCAAATTGAAAAGGCACCTCTGAAATTTCAGTTCTCCAGCCTAACACATTAACCCCTTCACCATGGTGCCGTTGCTTCAGAAGGTGGAAATCAGCCTTTATGAAAGGTGTTAAGGAAGACTGAATACATGTGCCACTGATCCAATCATCGTCTGACAAGAAAAGCTGATCTTTTGGGTTAAGGTTGATTTAGGGTGGATTAAAAAAAGTACCTCTTAGTTTTTTTTTTAGATATTGGGCCGACATTTTCTTTTTTTCCATATAAATAATAGGACTGTTTTTTATATGGTTTTTAAGAGTGGGTCTGACTGTATCATTATTAGTCGTGGAAACACCGACATCATCTGACCGTCTGCCTCAGTATTTGGCGTCTGGACTGAACCATTTTTAAACGTCTGGATTTCACGGAAGGGCCCAAAGCAACCTAGCATTTAAGGCCTCATTGGTCATTTTATTTATTTATTTATTTTTCTTTTAAAACCAGTCACCATTCACTTTGTTTGGGTAATAACCACAACGCCTTTTTCCTGTGAAACCCCAGCAGTGTTTTGTGAACGTAAAAAACTTCCCCTGATCTTCTGTTGACATGAGGGCGAGTAGATAATGACTGAATTTTCATTTTTTGATGAACCACCTGTGCAACCTAAGCTTGACTGCAGCTTTAGTTAGTTAATAATATTTTATGTTTTAACAGGGGTGAATAACTCAGCACCTATTATTGAACCAATTCATAAAACTAGCACAACTTAATCTTTGCTGTTAATTTATTGTTATTTACTGGCATTTAGTGAAAAGAGCATAAACACAAAAACAGCATCTTGTTTACTTTGCACTTTTTCTACATTTTACATTCATCATGTACTTTTATAGTTGTTTGCTGTGTTTGCGCTTTGTTTAATCATGTTGACACTAGTCAGCTCAGTAAGCATTCATCTCAGTCACTTTGCTCAATATGCAAGTCAGAACAGAACTGGTGTTTTATAATTACTGAAACTCGAGTAAACAATCACCCCAAATCCCTCGTCTGCTTTCAATTCACCTCACTCACATTTGAATTAAGGTGTGGAAATGCTCAAAAAACAAATTACACTAGATAATAGGATGCTTTTTAAACTCTAAATATCTATTCTGCTGGAGTTACATTTTGGTCTTCACTCAGATCATTAACAGATCTCAACAGAGACGAACAAAGAAGGAAGTGTACAGAATTTCGTCTGTATATGGGCGGGCTATCAATGTCCGAAAAAGAAAATTTTGCTCTTACTTGACTAAATGAACACACATATTGAACTTATACAGCTGAAGTTGGTGATAGGTTTCAACCACAAAGAATACTTTTTCCATTAAAGTAAATAGTAATCTTAGTATCGAATTGTTTGGCTTCACTTCGATGTACATTTCAAAAACATCTTTATCTTTGTCATCTTTTTCTTCGTACGTCTGCTCAGAGACATGCATACACATGTTTGTACTGCTATTCCTGTGAGGACACTCATTGACATAATGCATTTCCTAGCCCTTAACCCTAACCTTAGCCATAAAAACTGAACGCCTTAACTTAACCCTTACCCTAACCTTAACCAAACCCTAATTCTAACCCTCACCCTAAAACCAAGTCTTAACTCTCAAAATGCCCTTTAAAGGCCTGTCAGGGGGTGAGGACCGGCTGAAATGTCCTCACAATCCAAAAAGTGTCCTCACTTACACGGTGTAAAACTCAAATGACTAAAAATTGGTTCACACAAAGATAGCCACACACACACACACACACACACACACACACACTCTATACTTACGACCACACTAGACATCTTGGTTGGATTTTAGCAGAGCAGAATGTGTCCCTGTCTCTTTTTCATTTTTTCTTGTATTATAATGAACACGCTGACAGTCGAATTAGCATGGTGTCACTGTGGTGGTATGCTTCAGCGACATGCTGCACAGCTGTCCAACTGTGATAGCACACCACACTCTGTTTAAGGATCATAGTACAGTCAATGAAACATGTATGATGGTATGTAGGGAAATAGGCTGAATGTGCATCTATTTGGATCCCACTGTTGTTCCTTTCTGGTAATATCATCCATTTTCTAGCCCTTTTTGAGAGCTTCTTATCAAAATCAGAGTGTGACGTTGCCTAATTTCAGCCATTTTTTTTTTCAAGATTGTGAATACAGTTTGCTTTACAGGAAATGTCCTGAAATATCTACAGAGATGACAGCTGCAGTTAAATTGACCAAATGGGATTTGAGGGTTGTTTTGATGGAAGGCACCATTGTGCAATATGTCAGTAGATTTTTTGAAACAATCAATACCATATTTTATATTCAGCGATGTAAGTTTTTGTACTGAGAGGACCATGTTCAGTCCTTTTCTGTAAATTTCACACATATACCAAACTTGAGGCCTGCACCTGAGTCCTTTTTCTGCAGGTGAGGGAAGTGAGAAAAAAACAACTCATTTTAATTGAGTCCCCAAGAGAAAGCTGGGGAAGTTCACCCATCACTCTAACACACGGCTCCTATTTTTAAACACACACACACAGGCACACTGGAGAGACCTTCTCTTTAATAGGCTCCCCTGGGTTATAATGTTATTGTTGATTTCCTTGCTGAAGACACAAAGACATACATAATCAAATTCACATGTAAGTGCACGCAGACACACTGTGTACACATGCATGAATGCATGAAGCAGATACTCCTTGCTTTTTTCTCTCTCTCTCTCATTTTCACTTGCGAGCACACACACACACACACAGCAAATCTTGACTTCAAAAACCATTCTGTTGTCACTTTATGGCTATAAACCAGAATTTGAAGCAAAGTCTGTGATAATGTGCATTTTATTGCACTCAGTGAGACTCTTTTTCTGAGAGAGATCATAGGAGGAGTATTTAAACTGTGACTGTAAATCTTTACTTTTTTGTTGAGTTGAATCAGTTAATAGAGTGCTTTAATGCAAACGGTCCCAAATGTTCTTCTTCTCAGGCACTTAACTTGTCTAGTCAGCACGCGCTTAGTGAGGCAATAAAAAGCAAGTTTGTTGTTAGCGTCTCCCTTCTCTCCATCTGATTTATTGCAAGAGATATTTTTATGGAAGAAAAGTGCATCCGTGTGGTCAAAGTTAAATAAGGACACCAATACAGCATTATTTTATAAGTTAAAGTGATCCAGTTATATCGCTGATTTCATATTAAACATTTATTATATGTCGGTGATATTGAACATTCTGCTATAAAAAAAATAAAGGTTCTTGATGTTTGCAATGGACAATCAGCCCAGTGCCACTCTGACCTTGAATATGACATAACATCAATCACGTTGAGTCCAAATGAATGACTGCGAGTGTTTCTGTCATGAATCCTTACACAGGATGCGCTGCACACGCCGTGCCTCCATTGTGTGACACCAAATCAGCTGCAAAATTGTGAAGAAATGTCAACATGGAAAGTAACTAATAGCTTGATCATAAATAAAGTATTAACTTAATCTCACAGCTTGTCACAACACTGACATAGTGTTTTAAATATAATCATCAGTGGAACTAGCATTTAGGATTAGATCAGGATTTGTTTCCATCTTTGCCAAAACACACAACAACAATAATGACAGTGATATTGACAACGACCATACTACTAGTACTACTACTACTACTACTACTTATAATGATAATAATACCTCAATATACACATGTACATACATCAAACCTAAAATATTATCTAAGAAATCGTCAAGACTGAGGTTAATCATCCAGATTCCCTTTAAAGAAGTAAAGTAACTGCATGAAGGGCAGACTTCAGTTCAATCAATGCACAAGTGAACTGGATCTAATGCTCATAAGAACCATTCTGCTTTCAGACATCCCATTGATCAATAACAGGTCTATTGCAGGAAGTACCACTTGAAAGGAAGTCTTTTCATATTTCTGATGTTGTAAAGAAAGAAAAAGACACTGAAGATCATAGATACACACAGACAGACAGACTAACAGTGGTTGTCCGCTTTTCTTGACCTGTGGTGGTAAATTATATTTCTCAATGCAACGTTAAGAACTTTCTATCATGGTTCAAAAATTGGTGTTGCAGTGCTAAAAATGGAGAGATGACTAATCACTTGGAGAAATGTTAGGGTGTTGGGTTTTTCATGGTCTGCTTTATCCTGCAAAGGTCAGTGTGAGGAAAGAGATTGTAGGTTGTTAAATTTGGTGCAAATTCATGTTACTTTAATCTCTCAGGTCTAATATTGCCATATTTCCATTGAGAGTATAAACACATTAAACGTCTCATACTTTGTGCTCAGGAAGAAACTCCCCAAATACATTCAAGAGTCCTTTTATTATATTTTACCGTGTTTATCTCTCTTCCATTATGTCCACTTGTAAACAGAGAAGTACTCCACCAATCTTGTTTTTATTACTTTGAGGTTTACAACCACAAATCAAGTGCTTGCTCTTTATTTTCAAGTGTTTGCACTCTTTATTAGGAAGTGCACTGATGGTTTACTGTGCAGTTAAGGTTTTCTCTATCAGTAAAAACAGGTGTTCATGAATCTACATATCATTTGTTTTTACATTTGAGTGTCAGTAAAGCAACCTCTGAGCATAAATATGTTTGTTGTTTTTCAACAAATGTGGAAAAATAGTCAAACCCTCCAGTCTTTGTTTGTGTCCCTCTCTAAGGTGCTGAATCAGTCAAATCCACTTTCTCTCGCTTTGTTTTTCTAGCAATTTAAATATAAACTGACACTGACATCATTGGTGAAACATAATTTCGATCCTTCACCAGACTTCAAGCTTTGCTCAAACAATTAGCTTTAGGTGCTTTCATGGACATGACGAGGGCACAATTTCCTTCACTTTATTATTGCACAATATTTCTGACTCCCTCCCGTGACCCTCTCTAATTTGCATGTCCCTCAGACAGATGGGGTAATCATTCCTTCTCTCCACTTTCTTTTACAGGCATCAAGAGGGCTGTAAAACACATCTTAGACTTGCATGCAGTCTTGTTATTAGTATTCATCTAGCTGGAAGATTGAAAGAAGTTTGGAATGGACAATAAAATTACCTCTCAGACACTTTTGAGACAGACACTGCCTGCAGAAAAGGTTTAGCCACACCTGCTGCTGTGAGAATGTTGATTATTCAGAGAGGAAATTCACACCACCAACGTAAACAAATCTATCTTCCCATCAATTACTGTAATTACTCATATAAGACACTTGGCAATGTTCTAAGAGTATAGTATTGTTATTATGAGTGCTTCTTCATAACAAGATGACATGAGAATAAACAACACACTGCTTACTATCAAACAGAATCTTTGCAAGAAGTTTGTTTGCCTGTGGAGCTCAAACATGTTCAAAGTGATTTTTTGGGGGGCCTTTCAAGTGTTTTGCCATTTGCCACTTTATGAAAGTCTGCTTAATTTATTCTATTCTGTGCTCAAACTTGAAAAAGGGGAGTATCAAATGTGAGAGTTTAGATTTGGCTGCATAATATTTTCTACAGTGTGGACAACAAGAAGTTTAAAATGTAATCAAGAACTTGTGCTTTTCCAGTTGGGGGTTCTGGTAACTCAGACCATTGATATTCTCACATTTTCTACTCCGTTCAGTCAATTTATTAAGTTAATTTTTAGTTCCACAAATTACAATTTACCTCAAGGCACTTTGTAATTTAGGTACGACCTTGGATGAGAAAGAACTTTTGCAAAAAAGCTCATTAACAGGAAAAAAAGGAAGAAACTTCAGGAAGAGCAACAGATGAGAATCCCCCTCTCAGGATGGACAGACGTGCAATAGATCTCGTAATATCCTTAAGTTTATTGATTGGGTTGTAAGTGGGCAAACTGAAGTGTTGCTCTTTGTACTAAGTGATATTTTTGTTATAAAGGGCATCTGAAGTTGCTATTGATGTTGGTTTGTAGAACCTAATGGATTGATTCCTGCCTCCTGTTATTTTGCAGTCAAATGAGCTAAATCCTTTTGTTAAAAGTTGCTGCGATTGCCACATTTGTCTGGACTTAATGTCAATATGCTTGCAGGCTGTGTTCATGGGAATTGGAAGATTTATCAAGGAAACTTCATGCCCATTACGCTCTTTAATGCTGTGTGTAAACTGTGTTTACAGCACAAATTAAGATTCATTCCCATTATCAAATGTGATGTCATTATGTCTATTCCCAAAACCAACAGAGCCAGAAGTAGCCAATGTATTGTTTAGATAATTACGAGATTTCACAGAAAATCAAGCTCAATTTGATAAATTTCACCCGTTTGTTATGATACGATGCCAGCTTTCCAGAAGAAGAACGGGGTGCCAAACGCCACACTAACTGAAGCATATGGCAATTCAAAACTCATGCATTGCAATCACCCAGTTAAACAAGCTCAAGTTGCTCAGTAGACAGAACACATTCCAGGTCTCTGCACTATGTTTGGCTCAGATTTTATATGCTGTTTGCACTTAACCTTTGCTTTCTGAACTGAAATGTGTCTGATGCTTTGCCCTTATGATTACAGGCAAAGCAATCACAACTTGTTTGATTTGAAGGAGTTTTAATTTACATTTAGCTTCAGATCTGGTTGCACTGACATATTGAATTTTGATACCTCCTCTGTAGTGTGCAAAATTATGTGTATTGATATGAGGATTACACAAAGATCATGTGCTTACTGTGACATCCTTTTTGCAGGTTTGAAATACAGTACACATTACTATGTAATTATACTTCTCACCACGTCCCTTGGAACGGGCTTGAAAGTCAAATTCACTAACATAAATATTATTTCTCACAAAAGTCCGTGTCAGCTAATCACGGCAGAGTCGACAATAAGCACATACTGAACACATACAGAGTGCAAGCGCACATAAAATAGCGCAAAGGCACAAAAAAAAAAATCACACACACTTTCACATTGGCAGCTGATAAAAAGTGGGCCAGGCAGGGCCTTGGAGGGAGAACGAAGCAGGACAGAAAGTGCAGCAAACAAGTGGAGAGGTGGAGGGGCCAGAGGCCTGCTGTGACAGAGGAAAGGAAAGAAACGGGAAAAAGTGAAGTGCTACGTTGAACAGAAAGTATCAGAGGATAAAAAGAGGATAGAGTTTATGTAGCCCCTTAATCTTAAAATCACATGGACTTTAAAAGGTCTAGTATGCTACATTTATGGGGATCCACTGGCAGAATATGGCAGAAATAGAATATAATATTAATAATTACGTTTTCCTGAGCCTTTAATTACCTGAAAATAAGAAAATCTGTTTGATTACCTTAGACTAAGCCTTTTATGTCTACAGAGGGTGTGGTCCTCTCCACAGAGTTCGCCATGTTGCACTAATATATTTCAGAATGGATAAACCAATAACTGGTTTTTAAGATGGTCTATTACATTTCATTATTTATTTGTGTGTTATTTTTTGCCAAGTATCATAACAAATATAAGCTCTTTTCTGCTTTTAGAAGGTGCAGGCGAGAGGAAGGATAATTATTTGGTGGCAATCTGCAACCTCACCACTAGATGTCACTAAATCCTACGTGGTAACCCTTTGAAAGTTTCTGTCTCATCTCTTTTTTCTCTTTTTTTTTTCAAATAAATATATTTAGCGGTTTTGCCTGAAAAATGACTCGATAACTTAATATCAAGAAGTCAGTCATATAAGTTTGTTTCTTCCTGCCCCGCTATCGGAAATCATTTCATTTTTCTATTTCATTACCTCTAAATCATACATTGCACTGTCTTCTCACATGGCTTTTAAGTTTTGAATCACTAAATCAAGGACAGTCAGAAAAGGGGAACAAATGTCCTCACGTCTTGCGATGCTTGAGCATGTCTGCTCTCTTACAGCGTTTGCAGTTTGGCTTCTAAACTAGAAGTGTATTACAGAAGTCAAACAAAGGGTGTTTGCTTACCGTCTACCTCTGGGTCCTTTTTGGCCCATCTTATTGGCACATCTTTAATAAATATTTATAGGGGGCACTGGGGGACATTAAAAAACATGACATGCTAAGATGGCTTTATTCCTGTGAAGATAGAGATCTGTGTAGAGTTAGAAAAAGTAACAAAGGTGAGAGAATGAAGGCAAGGAAGTCATTTGTTTGGTGATGGCAGGCCAACAGATGACTTTGGCAAGGACATGTTTGATAGACGTCTGTAACACGGGGCGGTAAACAAGAAGGCAACAACCTTAAGGGCAAAACAAGGACGTTTTTATAGAGTCTTTCATCGTTGATAAAAACACTCAAGAATGTTCACTTGAAATAAAGTTTTATTTATATGTTTTCAGTTTTGCTGTGAAAAATACTGCTAAATGAGTGACCATGATTTAGAATGGTTTGGTTAAATTGTTAACAACCTTCAGTATATAATTTTGTACCTGACCTGGGTTAATCCTGGTTTGATGTTTAGGTATTAAAGGGAAGAAAATCTAAGTGAATTAGTCCAGTTGTACAAGACTATTTCATAAATGATCCACTCTGTTTTGTTCCTCATGGTTTTGCTTTCTCCAAGTGGACTTTTTATTAACCTGAGGCCCAAGGATACATGCATGTATGTTACATAAGCAGAAGGCTTGTGTGGTCCGTACACATCTGTTGGTTTAATGAATGCCTTTTTTAAATGAGTCAAAGGACATGCAGAAAGTTAGAAGTGAAGGATTTATATTCAAAAACATGGCAATTTGTGCAAGAAGGGACAACATGTATAACAAAAACAATGCAGGCAGGCTTAGTTAAATAATTTCAAGTTTATATTAACTTCCCATCAACATCGAGGAGTTCTTACTTTCCAGTTGATATGGCGCTCAAGTTAAATCTGAGGCTCACAGTGGTTTGTGTTGACGTTTTATTTAATTTTTTTTACTCTGACATAAAAAATATTACCGTCTCAATTCTTTCCAGTTTTCCAAATTTGTTAATTAATGAATAATTACATTAAAAGAATATGGAGTTAAGCAAATGATAGTTTATTACAGTATAATACTAGCCTATAGCATGAACCAAAATATTACAATATCTTTTGTTCAGAGAATAATGATATACTTTAACATTTAATAACTTCACAGCTGGAAGGATAATTAGAACCTGTTAATATGGTGGGCTTTGGAGGAGGCAGTCCACCTCCAGTGAAATCTACATTAAATGAATTAAAAAATGTGGAGCTAACAGGGATAGAGATGACGTTTGTAAAAAATGGATTAAAGTAACCTTTAGACCATTAACTATCCCAAAACCTCTCTTGTCTTTGGATGTAGTCTATAGAAATCTCTGAAAGCTGTGTGCATACTGCGGATGTAAGACAAGAGATCGATGGTTCCAGCTGTTAAACACAAAGTGAGAATGAAAAAACTGCAAATGAGTTTTTCTTTTTCCTTTTTTTTCTGTATTTCAATAACCCAGACAGCAAAATGATATTGAATCACCTCAGAATCAACATCACAGATTCAGTTTTATATTAAAAAGATATTGATTCTTGTCATACTGTACTTGTTCTTGTTTTTTGCTGGTCTGATACAAAACTGAAAAATCATATTAAAAAAGAAACAGACATCAACATGCAGCACTTTCAATCACATTTCAATCATGTCTTTGATTGATAAATATTAACCTATAGCACCATTTGTGCTAGGATACAAAACTTTAAAAAAAATTCTCTATCTGTAATTTGCTTGCTTTGTTTGTAATCTTTAAAATGCTTTTTCAGTTTTTTCTTAATGTCTTTTTTAATGTATTTCTATGCCCCCTGTTAAGCAGTTTAAACTGCTTTGTGTCTGAATGGTGCAAAATAAAAAAAAACTGCATCGTCTTTATATACTAACGAGTTTCACTGGTATCATAACATCAGGACATTAAACCTTTATAATTTATTCACAAACAACCAAGTGTGTAAGAGACTATGCTGCCTCTGGAGAGATACTGAGCTGAGTAAAGCACTTAACTCTCACAAAGTTGAAAAATGTGAGAGCCTTAAAAACGTTTACTTCTCCGGAATAGTTTGGGTTTTTAATTTGAAAGTAGCCGTGGGACACAGTGTCTGTAGAGCTGACGGTGGTTTGACTTCAGTCCTCTACAAACAAACAAAAATGTATTGATGCAGCAGCTTTTCCAGCAAAAGATCGTAACATTAATAACACACCAACAGTGATGTCAAAGCGCACCTTTAATGAGATACTGAATGTGCAGAGCTGAGCACAGTGTAGCTTTAATGATGTGCATGATTCAGAGTTTTCCTTGCGTTCCTGCCTTCCATCAGCAGTCTTGACTCTGGACACACAGCTATTTTTAAGGCAAAATGGTTCTGTTCAGTAATCTTTATTTTGCACTCTTTGCACAAGTGTCGTCACTGCACTACCGTGAGACAGACTGCGTTATGTTGGTGTGTTGACCTAGCCGAGTGAGGGGTGTGCATGTGCGGATAAACTGGATAAATTATCAGTTTAGCAGGTCACTGTTTTACCTCCTAATGGGAAACTGTCTCTGAAGAGGAACTGTATCTTTTGGGAGGTCATGCTGTCTGTCCAGCAGGCCAGCCTGCTCTTTGTCATATTGTTTCAACTTTAAAAGGATGAAAATGAGCAATTTTTGGCAGTGGGTTAAAAAAAACACAACAGTTTTACTGCATTACACTACAGGTCTTAATGCCCAGTTGTGATTTGCTGCTTATATTCAATACTCTTGACTGACTGCTGACATCCCCTTTTAAAAGTGACTCATATCTAATATCTGAATTTACAATGGCTCTACTCTTAAAACAAACCACATATTTACACAAGTGTTTGGCTACCAAAGGACTTAACCGAACTGGTGTTGAAACTAAAGTAAACAGGTAACTTGCATTTTTTGCAATGGACA
>JAQLOL010000006.1:12948949-12965505 GCA_029783665.1 Naso thynnoides
AACTTTAATAATCTGTGTTTGTATACCTGCACATGCCCTGTGCTTATTAATGTAGAAAGCCGTGTGTGCATACATGTAGTAGCCAGTACAAAGTCTGGTGTGACTAGAAGTATAATGGAAATTGATTTATCATAGTAGGCAAATATACAGCAAAGATAAATGATAAAGAGGATTCGTAGTGCATATTTCTCCCCCAGGAATTCACTTCTCTGCTATGTCACAGACATATTAATCACCTCCAGGAGAGAGAGTGACAGCATGATAGTTTCATGAATTAATAAAGCTCTTGCTATACAACAAAGCCTTCCGGTTAATCCAAATAAGGTCATAACTCAGTTGCATTTGTTTGCAAGAAGTCATGTACTACACGCCACACACACGCACACACTCACACACAGACAAAAAGCAGTTACCAGTTCTCTATTGCAGCATTTTTCATTGAAGAGATAGCACAGTGTTAATACTTATTATTCAGAAACAGTGGGGAGGTGTCGAGCTCAGCAGTCTGCCTATTTTTTAATAAACAGCACACTGCTGAGCTAAATCATATCATAGTGACTGTGTGTGTGCCTATCAGTGCATGTGTTCGCACGAAAAAGAGAACACATCACACTGAGGAAAAACAGGCAATGTGAGCAAGAAAAAAGTTGCGCTTTCACCGTTTAGAGTGAAACAATTAGATTTCATAATTAGATTGAACTCCTGTTGTAGCGGATTAAAAAATTTTTAACAAGTGTTTAATTTTAAAGCGTGAACCTGGTAAAGTTTGAATGTAGAGTTTTCTTGCGCTACAGGGAAGGAACAGCGAGAATAGAATGATGAAACAGTTCATTTGCAATTGTTCCCACAGACAGAAGTGCTGAGCTGCACACTGCAAGGCAACAGGGAAAGTCAAACTATCACGCCTGTCTAAAATATGTCTGAATTCTAGCACTTTTTTAAAAATATAGGCTTCTTTATTATGTTGCATTCCATAATACAGTATTATATTTTTCAGTTCTTTTCATTTTTGTTTTAATTAATCCCACATCTTACAAGCTTCTGTTACAAAATCATATCTGTGTTAGAAACAAACATCCCGCAAACCCACGTTTAAAGTCACCTGCAGAGCTCCTACATTATTAATTAATTACAGACTGCAGTCCCAGGAGACTTCAGCCTGTTCTTTATTCAGGTGTTCAGTACTATCAAGGAGATAAGGACACATCTGAGCCATAGTTCTGTGAGGAAATTACTGATTCGCTCCCAGAATGCAAGGCACATAATTCTATAGTGGGAAGGCAAACACATTGTAGTGAAAGGCACTCTGAGGTCAGACACGCACTGCGGCGTCTTAAGTTATGGATGAAAGTCAAAATGTTGTGAGATGTTTTAAGTTTTCTGTGTTTCCATCTCTCGGCAGATCTTCCAAAAACATGATGTTCTGGAGTGCTGTGCTTGTTGGAAAGTGGAAACGCACCTCTTGGGAAAACATTTTATGAAGTCTCAGCCACAAATCGGTAATCTTGTGCCTCCTCTCTTTAAATAATAATATACTCCATAATTACTGTTTCTCTCAGTAACTTTCTGACATAATAAGATAAGTTATATAGATGTCAGCTGTCATTATCAGCACTCAAGACTTTAACTGCTGATTAAAAATAATTAATTAAGTTGTGTATTGCATGAGGAAACTGTATTAAGTGTTAACTGGCTGCAGTGTGTCATTTAAGAGGCAACCCACTGTGCTAAAAACTTAAAATTTAATTAGTTGCCAATGTCACAATTTCACTAAGATTGCAGTACGTCTATAACTTAACATCCAGTGTGAAAATACATTTCATTCACAGCTAAATAAGCAGACATGAAAAAAAGTCTTAAAATCTAATATGCAATAATGAAGATGAGATTTCCCAAATAACACACGCTTGTTTATTAATTTAATGTGTGGTCTATAGCAAGTGGTCTGGAGATGACTTTAACTGGGCACAACAGAGACAGGACCCAAGCTCAGACAGATGAGGCCGCATGATGACTTCATGAATATATAAATATTTGCAGAACTGAAGAAGGAGTGTGACATCGAGTGAGGAGGGCGGGGAAGGTCAGGTGACTGGAAACTTAAGGGAGAGGTGTTGCTTCAGGACAGGAGGGAGAGGCTGGAAGTGGGAATGAGATGCCTGGGATAGGACATGAAGTCAGAGGGCATCTGGTGGACAGGACAGGAATGGCAATGAATGTATTTGAGCAAACGGGAAAGAGGCTGGTGGGAGAGAGAGGCAGACTGTGACAATGGCGACTGGAAGGACGGACCTCCTGTAGCGCTCCTTGTCACGGCAGAGCTGGATCAGTCTGCAACCGATGGTACTCCTGTTTGACCAGGAGGCCTGTTTGTGCTGCATCACCTCCACCCCCACCTTTAGTGGCATTACTCAAGGCCTAAGGGTGCAATAGTTGACAAATTTGGGTCACAGACTCACAGTTAAGTTTGTTATTAATGCTCAGTGATGCAGTCTGTGTCGAAGATCTTTGTGTTACACACCCTTCAAAATAAATTAAGAATGTAAGGACAATAACGAAGACAGGCAACAACCAGGTCAAATGTAGTTTGCTTTGACTTAATCAAGTTTTGCTATTCTTTCCTGCATAATGCCTTTCCTCTTTCAGCTGTTTTCAAAATTTCACAAGAATTGAATGTTACAGCAGGGTTAGAGTTGTCAAAAGATCACACACTGGAAGCCGAGTTCAAAAAGTTTGTGTTTTCAGGCCCCCAAAAAGTTATTTTCGTGCCAACAAGTGGCCAAACCACAGTTAAAGGTTTTTGTTTTATGCAAAACAACAACAACAACAACAACAACAACAACAACAACAACAACAACAACAACAACAACAAACAAACAACAACTAGAAAGGCACTCAGACCTTCGCCAAGAAGCAGAGTCACACACATGTGCCTGCACCGGTGCACGCATGCACACACACACGTGCACAAATACAGTAAAGTAGTAGCAACAACAGACTAATAAAAAACCTGCTCTTGTTGTAGTAATTAGCAACATAGCGACAACACGAAAGACAGACTTGTATCCCAGTCACAGGTAAAGGATCTCTTGACAGAGACGGCAGCGTTTAGTCATCTCAAAGAGGATATGACATGCTAAACTCTCCTGGTCTGCAGCATCTGCTTAATGTTGACCCATGTCCTGATGCACTGGCAGCAGCCTCTGCCATAACATCTGTTTAAAGGTGACCCTCACCCCTGTGTAGTACCTCGGTGTAAAGTCGTACCTTTCTCTCGACATAGATCATTACCTCTGGCCGCACCACAGGGGGTAACGTGTGTGAACTGAAAGACATGTGGAGTCAGAGCTCAGTGAAAAACATCTGGTTCATCGTGACCCTTTTACCCCCAACCTCTGATCGAGCTACAACTTTTTCCAATCCCTTTTTCCATTCTTACAGCTGGGTGGCGTCTGCCTGCCAGGTCCCTATGCAAGGTGAAAGTCTTGTTATGATATAATGAGTTTTGGAAACTGTTGCCTCCAGTGACTTTAAAATGTTCTGCTGCTGTCACACTTCTGGGGAGTTTTAAAAGTAGGTCAGAATTTAAAAATCACATTATATGAGGTGACACATCTGTTTGTCTATGGCATAAAGAGGCTCTCTGCAGCTCTTTGCTGTATAAATCAAATTTTTGTTGGCTTTAGCTTTTTTTTGGTGTCATCTGTTTACAGCCCCTAAGTCCAAAATTTATATTGCAAAGCCCAAATCAAAAAGTAGCCATAATTCCTTGGTTTAGTTGTGTGTAATATTTGAATTAAAGTTGATCTCTTAACTTTGGTTGTATAATGAAGCTTTCAGGCAAAAATGTGGGAATCCATTTTAACATGGTTTATATCAGACCACAAAGATGTGGTCTTGCCTCCAGTGGAGTGATTTATAATAACACATTATTTAGCACAATGTTCAGCAAAAGTTTATTCTTGCAAAAGTTTATTCTGAAGTCAAATTTAAAATACAAGGTTCAGTGAGAATGACTCATATTTGTCTGTCTCATACAGAGAAGAACAAAGGGGGGAGACACAGCGAAAGGGAATGTTTGCTCGTGCCAGACCAAAAAAAGCAACGGTTTTGATTTGTACTTGCAGCAATTACATAACACAAGCTGTCAGTTCTGAGGGTGTGTGTGTGTGTGTGTGTGTGTGTGTGTGTGTGTGTGTGTGTGCATTTATCTGCAGTATATGTGTGCATAAAATAAGACTAAAATGCGAAGGAAGTGTTATTTGTTCTAATAAACTATCAAAACTCTTAAGCTATTTAATGAGGCACCACCGTTCTGACCATCCAAACACACATATGCACACACACACACACACAAACACACACCCTAACTACCCCAAAACTCTCATTTAACACTGTGCTTTCTCATCATTTGGAGCTGTGCCCTAAAACGCACAGTCTGCGATGGACAAACCTCAGGCTTTTATATCCTCCATTAGTTGTGCAGCAGATATAAATTAGCAGTATCACTGCAGCTACACAGCAGCATCCAGCCAAAGGCTAACAAATGCCTTGCAATCCTCCATAAAGCTTGTGTTCCACTATGATTCTATTACATGGGTGTCTCACATAAAATAAGCTTCATAGGCATTTGGACAGACATACAGTGATGTTTTGGCTCTGTGCTGTTATTAGTTTAGATGTGAAACAGCACAGCTGCTATTAGTTTCGTGTCCAGACTGTCAGCTTTAATGGATATGTTCTCCCAAATGAAATGAGCAGTTCAAACTTCTGCCACGGTTTGACAACTTTACAACAAGCCGGCGTCAGTGCATCAAAAGCTGTGCAGTTTATTGGGACTAAATGATCACATGATCAAATAAAATAACACGACTGAGCCTATTTTTATAAGGAGATTTACCCAAAATTAATTGCTTTATTTTTTTGGACTGTTTTGCCCAGATTTTTTTGTAGACTTTTAAGGATTTTTTGCCTTTATTTTAATACTATAATCATACAGAGGGAGACAGGACTCATGCACATGCAACCAAAACTCCTGGCTCAGAACAGCTCAGTCAGATGGTCGTAAACCACTAACAACCAGGATGTCCCTTTGCTCAGAGTAAGATTTTTTGGATGAAACAAAATGAAACACATAAACTGAGAAAAAGTTGTTTTAAATTTACCTGTACATCATACACACGAGTGGATTACACAGTTGTAATCAAAGTACAGTTAAAGCGCGACTAGACCAAAGTTGAGGTCATTTTCCCAGCATACAGGAACCAGGTAAGGATCAGTTTATTGACAGATGTGTGCTTGAGTCCTGTGGGTAAATGGTAGTCAGCCTGTGGTGCTTTTACCGTCTACAGATCTGCTCAGGGCTGCTCCTAATTTTTTAAATTCATCCAATTTCCACAACTTTTTTGAATAGTTTACCACTGATGTTTTCTGTCCTTCCATGTATTTGAGGATATTTAACTTCCTAAATTGAGACAATATAAAGATTTGTCTTTGTCCATTCAGATATCTTAGTTTTCATGCTAGCACTCACCATAATGATACCTCCTCTTCCATTAACTGTTCTACTTCAGGGGCAAAGACCACATGGTATAACGTGTGCAGAACAACGAGGCTAATTTTAGGCCAATTGAAGCATATTTCACTCCTTAGTAAATTAACCCCAAACCGCGTTATTTAGGTATATTCATCAGACTCTGAAAAATTCGACTTTGTATTATTTAATTTGGGACAAACATGTTAATCTCTGAAAGATTTTATTGCAGCAATTATCTAATATCTATGGTGTCACACCTGAGCTCATAAACTCTTTTTTTTTGTCTGCATTACCATAACACAATTTTGGTGAAGAGGTACACTTGACACTTTTGTCCATTGTCCATCTCTGGCATCAAACGTTCAGGCTCTTTGACAAGTTAAATGCATCAAATTGTGTATTCCTTAAACCCAACCAGTGGAAGCCAACGTGATGACATGTGACATCCCGCCTGCCGGCAGAGATGAGACTCTTAACCTTTAAACTACTGTATCGTTGGATTTCATTTGATTTTGTTCTCACAGTATATGAAAGATGTCTATTTTCCCTGCATGCCTCCCTGACATAGGCTGACCGCGCCCGTCAGAGGTCGCCTGCCTGCTCACCTCTGCTCTTTGGCCTGAGCTTCAGAAAAAGTCAAAGAGGTGTTGCTTGAGGATCCCAGTGTGTTCACGGACTCATGTGGGGAAAATTCCCTCAAAGTAAAGCTTGTAGACATCAAAGCCTTTTTTTCTGCACAAATTCTCTCTGATGGCATCTTGAAGCACAGCAAACAGGTCATAGTATGTGTGTGAGTGCACATGTGTGTGCGTGTTTGTGTGTGCGTGTGTGTGTGTGTGTGTGTGTGTGCATGTGTGTGTGTGTGTCTGGACTTTGCACGAACGTGGCTGTGGCTACACATGGTCAGCACAATTACCGAACATCAAAGGCTACTAACATCTCTGCTGTCATCCCTGGTCGATCCCACCAAAGTGATTCATCTTGCAAAGTAAAAGGGAGATCTGGCTGCAGAGGAGGAAGGAGAGGAGGGATGAAGAGGGAAATGAAGATGAGTTATGGGGCCTGTGCTGGGGGCAGGTGATATAATGGAGGAAAGCGATTAAGGGAAAGATTGGGATTGATAGAGGGATGGAGCGAAGTGGCTCTGACTGAAGGGCTGAAAGGAGGCGACCAGAGATGTGGGCTAGTGAATCGACATCATAAAGAAGGGGAACATATTTGCATATGGAGCGGCTGATACCTCCGAGACAGCTCCAGCTCTCGCAGCTGGCAGACTGACAGCGCCGGGCAGGTGTGAGGCTCAGCGCTGTGGCACATTCAGAAAGTGACACTTAACGAGAGTTGTGTGTGTGTGTATGTGTGTCCATGTGTGTGGAGGGGACGTCATTCATCTTAAAAAGCCCTTTGTGCAGCAGCCTTCAAAAATGGAGACATACTGTATCAGTTCTTTCTCTTTTCCATTGCACATGCATCTGCATCCTTCTTTCTACTTGCCTTGCCTACAAATTTCTCTTCTCTGTCTCCAAAGTTAAACCAAGGGGCAGGAAAGTGCCTCATTGGCTGAAAAGTGAACATTTACATTATTATTTAAAACCTGAGGAATGTATCTGCACTGATGACTGATTTTTAGGACCTAGTTCATTATATTTGGAGGACAGCTTTGCCTCAAAATGTCCAACATGAACATGCCGAACCTTGCAGCTCAGCCAAGTGGTGGGCGATTCCTCATACTGAAACAGTCTTGCACTGACAAACCTAAATGAATGCATCAATCAATAACCCTCCTTGCTTCCCAGGCTGCTTTATTCCCTTGTCATTTCACTGGTAGAGACAAAACAGCTAATTTTGAACAGGCAGCACAAATTGGCAAGTTAAGGGCAATATGTTTAGTCTTTTTTCCATATAATAAAACATTTCTCTGTGTGGTTTTGCTCAGGGGTTAGAGGTTAGGGTTATTCTAAATTTTAATCTTGAGCCAAAGGTTATTTCCTTGTTGTGAAAATACAGAATATTTGCCCAGAAACAGGCCAGTAGCCAGTAACCTAGAAATCCTGAGACAATGGTAGAAATCTTTGCATTTTAATGCATTTTTAGAGTAAGAACCACTGAGGAAATCATGTCAGTGCCAGCACAAAATGTTCTGTAGGTAGATAACTGGACTTGAATCCAACACACAGTAAACTAAGACACAAATAGGTCCGATTTTGAAAATAACTTTTTTTTAGTTCAGTTCATTATTGTGTTGAAATCTATTTCATCGTCAAACAAAGTTAGCCAGGGAGCACAACTGCAATATCTCAAAGGTTTTGCCCAAAATTACACTTCGAGTGTTCTGAAAGTTTTAAATAGAGCTCTTCCAAACAATAAGACATGATTTAATCCGATATTCTAATCTAATTACAGATTTAAACTTTCTTAAAGAAAAACAAGCTCACAAAAACATTTTTCAAGATAAGCAAAGAAAGAAACATAAGGATACATACGTTTAATGTCTTTAAAATAAATAGTACACATGCCCTTTAAACTAAAAAATGAAATATGGTAAATGTAATTCTTTCTTGCAATAAATAAAAACAAAAGTTATCTCTCATCATTGGTCAAAGAGGTATGATAATGAATGAGATATTATTGAACATTTTGGTCATAATCACAGGGCACACATCAAGGTTTGTGGCTCATTTCCTGTCCACAAACATTTTCATACATGAAAGCATAGAGGTTAATAGTTTGTGGCTCAGAAGTTGAAGACAGTTGCTTCTTCTACTCCTGTGGTGTAATTCATAGTCACTTAAATTGGGTGTGTAGGTCAGGTGGGGGACAGTGTATAGAATGCCTATCATTCATGATATTGGTATTGGCTTTTTAAACTGGTTTAACTGGTTCTTAAATGTTTGAATGATGATGAAGGGGTGTAGGTGTGCTTTGAAAGTAAAACCTGAATTTAAACACGGTGTCGACTGACAGTGTGGTGTTTGTGATACAGCCGCTGCACTCACAGATTGAAGAGTATGAAAATAGATTAATTTGTTCATTTAATTTAATTCACATTTAAGGCAATATGCACATTCAAATTTAAAATACTGAAAAAAAATACAAATGACATGACCTCAGTGTCAATGGCAACTCCTAGGCTGCATAGAAAATTCGGCTTTCAGTGAAAGCAGACATGCTTCTTTGGAAAAAGATTTTTAACTTACATCAAATCCAATATTCATCACAGAGAATGAAATATTCAAAAGCTTTTGGGTTTTTAGCAATGAGTTTTAGGAATTAAATTTGTTTCTGAAGAGATGAATGTTATTTATTTTTTGATGTTACTGTTATATTCACTTTAACGTTACATTTAGGGTGTGATTGGCCATGACGGGAGATGTTGACAGCATGGCATATAAAAATACAATGTTGGCTTTGGGTTTTGTGACAGCTCAGCGGACTGTGTCGCATGCTATTCATTCATTTCACGGCTTCAAATCCATTGTTGCCTGTCATCCCACCTGTCTCTCCCATCTGTCCTGTTAGTCGTCTTTATTGTCTGTGAAACCGGAGTAGAGGAGAACTTTCGGCAAGTTTGGGAATGTTTAAACATAATTTTTTCCAAGGAAACAAAATCTGCTTGACAGTGAGAAAGGAATGAAAGAGAAAACATTAATGCAAAGCAGCATTTCAGATGCAAAGCGATTTCCTTCTTCTCTCCCTCGACCTCCTTGTGCTTGTTCACAAAACCGCTCTGATTGATGGAGTAGTAATTGAGAATTTCACTGACCCCTCACTTTTCATCAGGACAAGAATCACACCTGAGCTGCAGGAAGGCAAGCCTGTCCAGGCAGCATGTATTCCTGACAGATGGGCTGATTGCAGCTGCGTTCTTCAGTCTAACATGACGTGTTATTGCCATTACTTAATCCCCCCCTCAGTCATCATCCTCTGACTCACTGAAACAGGTAGACACCTCCTCCTCCCTCTGTTGCATCCACATTTTTTCTCAGTCTTTCACTTATACCGTGCTTTATGTGCTCCATCTGTTTATGCACTTATGCACATTCTTCACTTTCCTGATGCTATTGGAACAGATATAATGAAAGTCACATGGTTAAGATTTAAAGGATTTTAACTAGATTCTAACTATATATCTACTCAAGCAGGCCAGCTGTCCGATGTACTTGTGCTTTGAGGGAAAGGAGGGAAGTACTGTTATCACCCTACAATATTCGCCCGACAGCTTTAAGGCCCTGTAGACAACTGCAAACATCACCATGAAAAATCTTTTTTAATGAAGACATAGAGAAACCACGTAGTCATTCTATTATTTGCTCACAAGCCTTTGGTCATCTAGACAGAGGTAAACAAAATAATCATTTTGGACTGGACAATTAATTCACTATCATAATATTTTTTAAGGAAAAAGCAGCACCTTTATTTCTCACCTCTCTGAAAATTCTGTCAACATATTATTATTATTTTAAATCATTCATCTGCATTTTGATGTTATTAAAATATACTTTTTAAATAATATTTTTTATACTATTCCTAAATCCTGTCCAGTGAAAGCATGTGTCCCCAAACATGATTATTTAATTCAAATTTTTCTGATAAACAGAAGGATTAATTTATCATACATGGGCTGTGAAATTTTTCATACATCTTAAACTTAATAAAACATTTAAAATCTCTTGGATTAACTGGAAAATGTACTGACACAAAGCTCATTAAGAGACTTTACCATTATCTTAAAATATGATGAAATAGCCTACTGTGGATAAATTACTCAACAGTGAGTGTTCCAATTAGCTCAACCCTACACGTCCATAGCAGTGAAATGTTGCATGCATTTATTAATGCACTGTAGTGTTTCGGTCAAAGGGATTTGCTGCAATACATTTTGAAATCTAAAGCTGAGGGAAAAGTGTACAACACACAGAAAAATTGCTTGTATTTTGTAAGTTTTTTTCCAGCAACATAGACTTCAATGTTAAAATGAATCACAGGCTTTCCTCATTCTTTTCAATTACCTTTCCCTTCATCACCAAGATTTACTGCCACTAACTTTAAAGTTCTTACACTGGAAATATCAGGTTGAGCTCTTTTTGCAGGAGCACAGCCTTGTGTGACTGTGTTGACTGATTTAGGAAAATACAGCTGAAAGACTCCGCATGACAAATCGAATGGCATCATAACAGAGCCGCCGCCACCACTGTGCGCAGATAGGGGAGCTGCGACGCAACATGAATTATTCTTGTTAATAAAAATTCATGAAAAATGTGTCTGTGCATGTGTTTGTCCGTGTTTTTGTGAGCGGGTGTGTGTGTGTGCATGGATCCTTGTGTTTCCAATTAAAGCAGCAGCATTTATAGTGAATCATCTGTGCTTATCTCTCCGTTCAGACATACTGAGGTAAGCGGCTTGCAGAAGGATAATGACAATTCAAAAAATAGCATCAGGCTTGTACAGGTGTTTTGGCAACTTTTATTCAATAATTTTTATTTCACACATGAGAACGAACCTCTAAATTAAATATAATAAATCCCACAGACAATGGGAGAAAAACACCTCAGTTACGGTGCTATATATCAAATCAAGTCCTCGCAGTACAGCTTGATATGAAACTCCTTATTTCACCAAGGTACAGAAGCTGAACTAACGTGTCTAGCTGATCTTTGCTGTGGATATTTTGTATTTCGTGAGTGACTGATTTACATAAAGATGTGTGTCACTACAAGGAAAACATCATGACAGAAGACAGAAGCATTGGCTGCTCACACACCATAAGCTAAATTAGAGAACACCGTGTGTTAACACAACTTCTATCTTTCTTGAAACTGAGGATTATTTGCAGCATATTTCTAAATATCTGTATTTCAAGTCAGTGATCATATAAAAAACTGCTTCTTAAGTCTAATATCCCAATGAGAGCGAGATGACAGAATTACTGAAGAATCACTGAATAATTTTATTAACATTGTGATAATCTTAAAGTCAACAAAATACATGGTGTCAGCATTCAGGGACTAGCAGAGAAGAAGTGCTCACAAATCCCTGTTTTTAAGACAGAAAACAAACCCACAAACAAACAAAAAAAAAGTCTCTAAATGAAATATATTCCTGAGATGCAAAACAAAAGAAAAACAGATATAATCCAAAACAAAATAAAAGATCAAAACATCACGATCATGGAGACTGGACTTGATTGATTCTAGTGTCAATATTGCAGAGGAACAAAGAAGTGCACTGAAGCCAAACTGTACAGCAAAGACACATGTAGGGTCAGAGGAGGAGAGACAGGACTGGACCGCGCCATGTCATGCTATCATCACTGCTGTGGAGAGTAAAACCATCAAAACTGTGAGTGTGAACCAACACAGTAAAAGGAGTATTTATGAGGGATTATGACTCAAAGTGGTCTTACGTTCTTATTCACCCCTTTTAATCAGGGATTTAGTGTTTTCAGTTGGTATGGGCCTCTAACTTCGTGAAAATGGGGCACAAACTTGGGGGCCAAACATCCGCCCCACTGGCTGCAATACTCTGTGACCAGTGTGATGAACTTGGCTGCAGTAGGATGAATGCATAATGCAGTGTCAGCAGGTGGAGTTTGGACGAGCTTTAAAAATCACTAATCACATCAGCTCGTGTCATCCCTCTTTAAAAGAAGCAGACAGAAAGGAGGAGGGTGAAGGAGTGGAGGCGCAGCGTCCAAGGCACAAATAAACAACTCCACAAATATGCCTCCACAGATGTGCTCCCACTTCTGAGTGGAATTTACATTAAAGGACCATACCAGTCTATTTTTGACTTCTCAACATTAGCAGAGATTGCGCCTATCTTCTACAAATGTTGTTTTAAGTCGACCATGTGTAGACTTAAGTAGATCTCAGACTGCATTTTTAAACCCAATTCACTGCCATTCATGCTGAAACAGGGTACAGAAACACTATAGGACACATGAAAGTTGCTAGGTAAAGGCAATTCAATCTTCTAAAGAGAATGTCTGGGATTGTTTGGTCAAAATTTGCTAAGCGAAAGAGAGAGGGGAGCCTGGAGCTGTTGAGACTAAAGTTCTTACGCCTGGAAAAATAGTTCCTCACAAATGCTGCCTTCCTAGCTCGAACATTAACATGAAGAAGGATTTCGACACAGATGTTCTTTTTAACTAACTCTGTCAAACAATTTCAGGTTCTTTCTGCAACATTTATTGAATATGGACAAAACTTAAACAAAAACGCTATATCTCGTAAATAAAGCTATTTTGGGTCAAATGCCTGTGATTTATGTAAGCTATAGGGCTGATGTTGACAAAGGACAATCCCATGTAGCAACACGGGTATGGTCCTTAACGGGTATAATAAAATATTTTATAAAATAATGATATCAGACAGTAACTTGTAATATAATAAAAATGTTTTTTTTAAAAATACTTTTTCCAGACAGATGACATGATTTCAGCTACTGATGTCCGCAGGATTAATCAGCTGAAAGGATCAAGCAATCTATAAGCAGCTGTGGGTAACAACAGTGCTTGAAATCGTACAGCTTATTACCAACTGCTTTGACTGCATAAAAGATGAATTTTATATGCATTTCAATTTGTGCTGGAAGTTTCTTTTTGAGGGGGTGGGAGAGATGGGCAACATTACTTGCCTGATCCGCAAAAACACCCAAACTCAGCTGCACCACTCCCACCTTCAGTCAAAGAAGGTGGGATCTTCTTGGACCAAACAGTGGTGAAGCCAAAAAATGAAACTGTGCCCAGTGAAAATGGCACTGTGACTTTGTAAGCACTGTTACCGTCTTGCCACCAGGATGAAATTAGAGGCCCATGGTGTAGTGAATATTAACCAAACTGATATATGTTGGAAAAGAAAGGAGGCAACAAGTTTAAAGCTTAGTTTCAACCGATAAACAAAAAAGAAATACGACTAATAACTGACCCTAAGCTACTGTTGTTTCTATCATAGCAAAATAGTGCATGATGTTATGTGCCAGGCTGTTAGAACAACAAATTAAAAAACAAGATTTAGGTTTGGTCTACCTATCATAAAAAGCCATTTGCAACAAATTAGCTCATTACTTCCATGTCAACACAGATATTACATGAAAGAAAAACAAAAAACACATTTCACCATTCAATAAGAAATATCCATCAAATTAGTCAGAGTGCATAATTCAGTCAATGGCACCTGTTTCGTTTCTAATGCGAACACCAACTCCTCACTGCAGAACTGATTGTTTATGAAGGTTCATTTAATATAAAACGGCCTCATTCTCTGACTTCAGAAACAACAAATCGATTCGACTGCTCTCGTATCTCTACGACGGATGCACGAGCATAAAGCAACAGGAAATTTGGCTGACACTGACACAGATTTAAGACACAATAATAAAAAAATAACTAAGACATTACATTATTGTGATAAATGTACCTATGCAAACATGTGATACAGAAGGTTCCTAAAGACCAGAGCCAGTCTAAAGTGTTCAAGTCTGGATCTACTGAAGGTTTCTGGTGAGGCAGAAGTTAAACCTGTAAATAGTGGTATATTGATTGAAGTGCACTGATATTGTAAAGTATATAAACTATGGCAAAGCTTCTGCAGTTTTAAAGCAAAAATGTCATATGCAACCTAAATCCCTACACCCAAGGTAATGGTCAAAAACCGATCTGATTGCGCTAATGACACCCAACTTGTGATTCACTCCAGTCAAGCTTGAGCTCCAACACACAGAAAAAGACTTTACTTGCTGACCTTATTTGCATAATGTTGTAAATTGGCCATTGAATTGGAGACAGCTGGGCCCACTATTTTATTGCCCTTGGTAATAATTTGCTCCCTCTTAGTAGATTAGTGCCTCTCCTTTAAGTCTTTAGTTCCAGAGGCCACAGTGTTTATCGCTCTTTCACAGGAGAGTACATCAGCCAATGCCTGCAAACTGAGGAAAGACGAATGGCAGGGACGTATTAAAGGAAAAAGATGTTTACTGGGATATGTTAAGGTTTCTCTGAATGCATTTCAATTCAAATTTATATTTAAAGAATTTGGTGCCAGCACATTTTCCTCTATTTCTGTGCCCAAAAGGACAATGCACAAGACACCTTAATGCTTTTTCCATATGCGTTTCACCAAATTCTGTCATTTTCATCATATTTTCTCACCAAATCTGCAGATCTGTAGCACCTAAGAGCACGCCACAAACACAAGAAGCAACTGCTCTCAAGAGTTAAGTTACATACATACTTCCATTGTGGTTTCCTCCTCAAGAACTTCAGTTTGAATAAAATAAACATGAAAAAGAACCAAACAAAAACATGCTAATGTGTATTACCAAAGTTTAGTTTTCACACATTATATACATGCCTTGTGCCCAAACAAAACACATTTGTTTAAAAGTTTTTCCAATAAGGATTATGCAATGAAATGAATAAAAAGGAAATAGATAAGGTGGCTAATATACAAATTTGAAGGAGTATGAGAATCCAGAATTTAACAGCAATTTTCACAATCAACCACATTTTAGCAGACACAATATACAGCAGGGAGCTTAGAACCACTTAAACCAAAATTATATTAGAAACATTTTCTTTTTTATAAAAACATGATTTAGCTTGCATTTTCAAAAAGATGCACTGTATTTTTTTTCTTCCAGAATTGAACCTAAGACAGCCTTGTCATCTTTCCACTACCCCTTTGAAAAGAAGAACCGTACCCAAGGCGATCTAGTTGTTGGCAAAGGAACACAGTTACTCTTTCAGACATTTTTGTGCTTCTCTATTTGACTTCAGTTTTTAGTCTTAGAAAGGAGGCCCCTGCAGATCTATGACCCAGCACTCGCACGCTATTTCCGTCTTTTTCTCTTGCTTGAAGACCCCATGAAATGGAAATCAAAGTTCAGTTCATGGAGAGCGACTCTGACAAAATGGAAATAAGAGGAGCAGTTATGCAGCTTGAGACGTGGGAGAATGCAGCATGTTGGTGATACCTAGATCATTAGAAAGTGGTTAAACAGAAATTTGAAGGTGGCAAATGTGATTTTTTTAGTCACACTGATGTTATCACTATTCATATAAAGTAATAATAGGAGTGGATGCTTATCTATGAGCCAGTGAATGAACAGAATTTTGGGTAAAAACCACCGTAAAAGCTGCCTGGACCTCAAGCTTACAAGAGGTAAAATAACATCACTGAAAGAACAAGAACAAATAATTTGACACTAAATTTCCTGTACATGAAGAAAGTGTGTATTTGTTTAACTCCTAATGGTTCATTTTTACATTTCACGGGGTCCTTAAGTCTTAAAACTATTCCAATGTGACATAAACATAAACAAAATATTTCAAAGTGAAGAGCTAAACTCATTTCAATACAATTTATACAACTTTTTAAAGAGAGGAGATTGACTCTTTCTGTACACCTGAACCCTTTATGTGCATCACAAACTACTGCAAGCCGCCAAGAGGACACTGAAGGTGTTGGTGTTTCGCTAAACTGCAGCCTGGACAGTGCAGGAATATACAGACAACAGCACGGAGGGACAGCAGGTTTAGCAAATGGTTTTATACACTTGATTGAGTTTATTCGATGGAATGCTTCGTCTAGCATCTTTGTGTATTTCTCTGCTCTAAACAACACCACAATACCCTTTTTTTTTTTTTTAAATTACCCCTAACCCTAATAATGAAAATCATATTCTACACTTATCTGGCAAACCTTGCTACAGTGTTACACAAAACCTTCGTCTTATCTTACAAGGGTCAACTGTTTAATTACAAGTCTATTTGAAGGGGGACAGGGTCCGGGGGGTGGGGTGGGGAGGTGGATCATCTAAAAGTACCATATTCAGTGTGACAGACATGTATAAGGCGTAAAGAGCAAAGAGCTTTCATTCAAATAAAAAAAGGATGCAATGCATAATCAAAAGCTGTGAGCTGAGCAATGAAAGGATGGTCCAGGTCACCATCTATGAAGCATTTACATTGCTACTGACAGACGATACATGAAGGCATTGACAGAAGTTCAATGGCGTCTGT
>JAQLOL010000006.1:12965540-12977167 GCA_029783665.1 Naso thynnoides
TGAGATATGATATGTGTCTGCGGACGCGCGTGAACAAAGGGGGTACAGTGTGTGTTTGGGTGTCTGCTTGGAGAGGATGGACGAGGGGCTCATGTCAGAAGCAGTCATGGTAGATACACAGACTTCCAGGCATTCATGTCAAAGATGAGGGACGATATGAGAGAGGGGACGACTTCAGCAGCAACAATAAGCTGCCTGCAAACACCGGCTGCCAAAAAAGAAAACAAAAACGCAAGCGAGAAATAAAGGACGAGATGTAAAATGATAGAAATGGGCTGAACAAAAGGCAATAACAGGAGAACACTTGGGGGAACCTCTCTGTCTGTGGACTGCCTGTGGGTGTCCTCGTTGACACGACGGGGGCAGTGGTCAGAGGTGGAGGAGAAAAGAGGGGAGACAGAGAGCGGGAAAAAGAGATACAGATTGAAAGGGAGGTGGGGGGGTAGGGGGGTGGGAGGAGAGAGCTGCACGGCTCGCTCCACAGTCTAAATGAAGTATTCTTTTTTTTCCTCTGCGTGTGCATGGTTGCCCTCAGCATTGATGATGGCTGTGTCGGCATCGGGCGCGTCGTCCGCTCCTTTGGCCTCGTTTGTCAAGTATGTTCCTGAGGAAATGAAAAAACAAACCTTTATCAATAAAAACAAAAACCAAGCAGCCCTGCTGGGCAGTTTACCACCTGACTTGAAAAAATAAACTGACATCTGGAAACTTGTCAGAAATGCTATATATTCATATACAATAAGACAAGAATTCTGGGTAGTGTAGGATATGTAAATACAGCAGAGAGTATGAGCGTGTAAAACGCAGCATCAAAAAACACCTTTAATGTTTTCCATGGCGGCAGTCGAGGCTTCAAATTGCACATCCAAATAATGTGATGCCACTCTCATTTTTAACTAACAGCTCAATTTTGTAGCATCAATGTTGGAAGCTGACCATCAACTTTGACCCCGCAGCTATTTCGCTTCTTGTTTCCTTCTCTGTTTAGCAGTGGCACTACATATATTACTCAGGCATATCATGTATTTTTGCTGTTGCGAGGCAACTTGAAATATAACCATGCATTCAGGACAATTTTTAAGTAACAGATAAATGTATATCAACTGATAGTGGGCTTAATGTTCCAGGAATATGAAAACAATGTTGATGTGACAATATGAGACTGATGGTATGTTCCATCTGAACTGGGGAATATTTACAGAATTCCCAATTTGACATTTCAACTGAAAAGCAGTTGGATTTCCAACTGGGAAAGTCAAAAGAACCTCAAATTCCAAGATAGCTGCTCCATGCATCAGCAGTCGTGACAGATTCAGTGATATATTGTTTATCAACAGTTCTGTCTTCTTTGCGTCTCAATAAATTAATTAAACACACAATACTCTCCAACTTTTACCATTTTTTGACCCTACCATAAATCAGCCCCAACACGGTCATAAAACACTTTGAAAAGTTATCTTTAATGAGTTTCACACTCTTATTAAACTCTTATTATTCTTAGTATCTATTATTGTTTCTATTTGGGGAATACACATTCTCAAAGTTTTGGAATTACAGTGCCCATAATCCTTTGGGGAATATAAAGATGAAGTAAAATGTTGCCATGGTTTCAGTAAATGACACTGTGGGCTACAACTTAAGCTCCATTATTTTCAGCCCAGATTTGTTTACATTTTGTGTAATTGGCACCGTTAAAAAGTCTGTCGAAGTAGCTGTTAGCGGTTTCTGTATGCAACGTCCCTATGGATGAACTATCACTGCAGTGCTTTGATACTGAAGAACACTTGAAACATGATGATTCTCTGGCAAGTTCTGGAGTTATTAGGAGTCTTTCTTTAATAGGGTCTCAGAGGATTTATTGGTATTAAAGTTAATAATAGTGTCACACGGAATTTAATGTAATTTGTGTATCATTTGTGTGTGTTCAGATTAGACTACATTGTTACTCTGAGAACACAGAGTGCAATTTTGGACAGAAAATATGTAAATTAGTGGCAAGAGGTTAACTTAAAAAAATGACATATCCCTCTCTCTCTTAAGGAGTTTTGTGTTTGCACTAGGGGCATCATACTGTGTGTGCTGGACTTGAGCTTTCATTCTTTCTTTTCTCCGGTGCAGGTATGTTGTACACTTTGTATCTTGGGAATTGGGGAAGGACTCTGAGGTCTAATGGGACAAGTACAATATGCTTCACTAGTTCCATAAGCCTTAAGAGACTCAGGTCTGGTCCACTGTGGTTTTACCTTTATGCCTGGCCAGGTATCTTCCCAGAACAATGATTAAACACAAGGTGACAAAGACCACTACAGCCACCACTCCTCCGATCAAGGCATGGTCAGTACCGTGCTGCCCAACAGCGTTTGGATCTGATGAAACACAGAAGAGAGCAGATGAAGGCATCAGCTTGTGAGGTGAGGGAGTGAGGGCAGAGGAACAGCAAAAGACAGACAATACAAAACAGAGCGAGGAGGAAAAAGACGATTATTTCCAGCTCGTTCCTGCTCTAATGAGCTGCTGTCATTCCTCTCTCCTTTCACATCACGCAGTCGGAGCAGAGCTGCCTAGCTCTCTGAGAATAATAAAATGAGAAAGAGAGAGAGCGAGAGAGAGGAAGAGACGGACACCACATTGACACAAAGAGCAGCTACAGGCAGACACACACTCATCCTGCAAAATGAAGGGAAAAAAGAATGAAAGAGGGACTCAGAATAAAGGAGTGAATAATTCAGGATCACCCCCACCGTGCCGCAGGAGTCCCCAACATGCAAACCGGGGCAGCGGTGGAAGAGTAGTACACAGTAAATAAATCATCACATGGAAAATAAAAAGGAAAGATCACTCTTTTTCCGTGTCTTGGCGAGGGAAGGATTGTTGTTAGGAAAATGAATTGACTGTTAGAGAGTTGCTACAGGTCCCCAGCTGTTGGCGAAGCAGTCGAAATGATAGCAGAGTCATGAAGATTGAATAATCTGCATGGTGAGGCTGTTCATGCCTAATGCAAAGACCCATCAAAGGCTTCCCTTGACTTCAACAATAGCTCATTTCTTTAATTCACCTCAACTTCCTCTTATCACAAAGTCCGGCTTGCAGTCTATTCAAAGTAAGAAGAGGGACGTGACACTGACAGTGTCTACTGTAGGTGAATCTACAAAGCTGACACTGACGGCGGCAGTGTGGGAGATGGGTAATGAAATAGCCTGTATTATTCATATCAGTCCGTGACACCTGAGAAATTAGCAATCATCTCATTATCCTCCCGAGTGCAAGGAATGCCATCAATAACCTTGCAGTTTTGTGTGTGTATGTGGCCTCATGATAGCTAAAATATGGCCGTGTCAGAGCACGGTAAGCAGTGATAGAAGGCTGGTTTAGACACACAGCACACGTCGTGTGACACAGTTTCTCTTCAGTATTCTCCTTCTCATTCTGTGTCCGCCCATGTGGCCAAATTGAACAGCTGGCTTGATCTCGCTCCATAACTCTCCATGGTCCGAGTGACCAGGCCGTCACACTTCACTGCCTCCCGGTGGACAAACAGACATTCGTATCGACACACGCGCATGCACACAAAGGCGTGTGTTTTGCGTGGTTTCAGTGTGCTGCAGTTCTGCTTGGTCAGTGGAGCAGAGAGTAGAGGAATGTTCCCTTGGCACAGCCCAGCATGGCGAGGACTCGAGGCGTTCAGTTACACACATGGCTGTGTCTCTTCACCTCTATCTGTCAGGACAGTGAGTGTTTTTCACCGTCATGCACACTCGCTGTCCTGCTGCTGTGCTTTATACCGGCCGTTAAAACCCAGAGCAGGCTCAAACAAGCCATGACCGCACAGTCACACGTCTTTCTATAGCTTACGACACGCCATGCTATATGCTGGTGTCATGTCCAAGAGGCTGGACTGTGAGTCACATCCCCTGACATTTTCAAAACATGTTTGATCCTGGTGCTACTGCATCACATCCTTAAAGGAGAACTCCACTAAAAATATGTGATCTGTGTAAAATTGAGGCTGCTATGAGATAAATGTAGAGTAGGGAAATTTGAGTAGATCACAACACTGACCCCAAATTCCGAAAAATAATGTTTCTATGATAATAGTACATCCAGGAGAATAATTACTTGTTTTTCATGGATGACTTGCATGTTCAGCTTAGATTTAGGTATTTACTTGGAAAGCGGTAATTGATACCACAATTTTATTATACAGATCAATGGCAGTAAACTGGTTATGCTGCACTAGTTGTTCAAAAAGTTTCTACGGAGATTCAGACCTTTTTTTGTTTATTGTTTTGCCATGTTTTGCATCAGTATTTTGCAGCTATAAGTCCAAATACACTACAGTAGTTGTCCGCAAAAGGAGCAGGCAACAGAATTAAGGGAAACTCCACTGATTTTAACCATCTCTCTCTGCTCACAGATCTCTACAGGCATACTCTGTGTGGAGAAAATTTTAGCTCGGGAGAGATCTGCATGAGGACTAATGTATCACCTCAAGTGATGTCACTTGAGTCAACGTCTGTCGACAATGAGGAGGACTGGATGTTTTAAAATGAAGAAGGAGTTAAAAAGATGTGTTACTAAACCGCTGTAGCTACTCAACTGTTAACAGTCAAGCTGCATTGTGGGTAATGTAGGCATGAGACAAGATGGAGGAATGCTTGAAAAGAAAAAAGAGATTTCAGGTCCAGCTGCATAAAATTTGATCGTAAAAAACAAACAAACAAACAACCCCCCCACCCCCCCACCCCCCCACCCATCATGAGTTCAACAATGTTACAGGAGTGCAATGCAAAATCAGTGACTCTCTCTGTAAATGCATCTTTTCAGCCAAAATGGAAATATTTGATCCTCATTCTTAATATCACATTTTCAGTGAAGTATTCCATTACCTCACGCAGCAATAGAAGCCTGTGACATAAATTCAACATAACTTGTAGCGTGTAAATACTTTTCATGTGAGTGCCTTCAAAACATGGTTCCTCGTTTGTTTTCTTATGTATTCTGTTCTAGTCCACTGCAACTCACGCAAGGGGAAAAATACAGCGAGGGCGTACAAAAACACACAGAAAGGAAATGAAAAAATCCAGATTGATGGACAGGCAAAGGCTGAAATTTCAGTTTTAGCAAGATGGAAAAAGGAAAGGCAACAAGGAGGAGAGGGATCCAGAGAGGAGGGTTATACATTTTTATTATTTTTTAATAAGTGCACACTGTGTGATTTAATATGAGCGCGTGGGTGGAGGAGCAAACTCCTCTTTTAATATTTATAACTCTTTCCTTGTCGCCTGGCTTAGCGAGTTGGGCTTGTTTAATAAATTAAAGGGGTTTAGGGCTTCGGTGAGCCACTGCTTGGCTGGACTGAACTGAAGTGTTACTGTTTAACTGCCCCACTAACTCCTCATCTGATGCTCCATATGGCCTCACTGTGGAAGAATATGTGATAGTGAAAGGGTGTGGGTTTTCAATGATGTACAAGCTGGAAATGGAAACAGTATAAATTTACAGCAACATTAACAGCTCACATTAAATGACATTTATCATACAATTGAATTTCTAAAAGGAACGTGAAGCTTGTTGTAGGTTAAATTAAAATAAAGGCATGTGTGATGGCTGCTGTAAGTTTCAGGCTTAACTAAACTATCGATAGTCTGTGATATTAGCCCAAAAAAGGTATTGCATAGTTTTTGAAATTATGTACAAAGAGACCGTGTAAGTTAAGTGAAGGCACAAATATTTCATTAAGGGCTCGGCTGAAGAGAAATGATGAGCATACAAGGAAACCTGGACTACCTCCTTCAATCAGGCCATCCCCTTTATTTTATTGATCTTAACTGAACGTAATTGAGTGGGTGTTAAAAGTGTTGATAGCGAGCAGCCCTATTTGACATTACCTTCGCCAAGTGTCTGTAGAACCTTAACACCACTGTAAGCACATTTGTTAGATTATCTGAAGATGCATTTGTTCTGTCTTCATAAGACATAAGCAGCTTTGTCTGGATTGTAAACAGACATGAAACATATTTCCACTCTAAATTCTGTTGCTTTATGTACATCTTATCTCGTTCTTCAAATACCACGTCCACACCTCAGTGAAGATGTTTGCCATTCTATAAAAAAGCATTCTTACAGCATCTCCTGGGCCTGACACCACACCTCTGCACTGCCTTTCATCTCAAGTCATTTTTCAAATGACCAGACACAACATCCTTACATCTATAATATCAGTAAGTAGCTTAAATGGCCTTTCCATGCCTTAGATTACAATGCATCTCCTTTTCTTTCTTTTCCCCTTGGTTTTAAATTTGTTAACATTAAAATTTGTCCCCTAGAGACATCTTTTTCGTCTTTTGGATTACACTTTTTCCTTCCTCTATCTCAGATACAGCCCCATGACGCAATGGGCAATGGGTTCAGTTGCTTAGATCAATAAAGCTGCAGCTAGATTAAGCATGAGCTTATATAGCTGCAGTGTCCTTGTGTCTCTGGTGCGGGTCAGGGAAATCTTTGAGTGTGTGTGTGGGAGAGCATACTATTGTACCAAAATAGAGAAAGACAGTTTGCGATAACAGGAAGTTAGATTTATGAGACATTTAGAAAAGTATTTGAAAGCCCTGGGAGGGGAGGTTGGACCAGTTTTGTATTTTTTATTTATTTATTATTTTTTTGTTGTTAATATGATATTTCTTGCATATTTCTGAGATAATGAATGTTATATAAGATAAAGCCTTATTGCTGGGAATAAACTGTAACTAAACATAGGAAACCAAATAAATAAAACCTCTACCCTTCGCCTTTCCAGTGGATAGAAAACACCGCATATTGCATCATTAAATGTGAGGCATAAAGAGACACATATTACTCTGCATCACTTCTGCTGCAGTGAAACTTAGAAACACAAAAAAAGAGTGCCTGCAAACAGCGAGAAAGTAGAGAAAAGTGGTGAAAAGTGCCTGCAGACTTCACTTGTTCGATGAGTCAATTATGCCCAACTTTTTGGCTGAGACTGGAAATCCACCAATCTGCATCTAATGCTGGCTCCACTGCCAAGATGAAGAGTCCCTGGAGGCTGTAGTAGATAGGGCCGAAAGACATGTGCGTGCACTCTTGAATGAATGCACCCATGCATGTGGGTGTGAGTTTGTGTGTGTCTTCGCACATTACTGCTCGCTGGGTCAGAGTGGATTAATTCGATTCTGAAAACAAATTACTTCTGCTAATCATTCAATAAAGCCCACACGTGGAATTGGACACTATCTTGAATATTCAACAACCTCCTTCTCTTGTCTCAGAATGAAAAGAAATTGTGGTCAAAAGGGTAACAGCATGAAGTTATAAGCAAAGTAAGATAATTAATCATATGAATTCATTAAGTTGCATACAAGAATCAATCTATCAAAGCAGCTCAATGTTTGGCAAGATCCATAACTAAACAGCAATGAAATACAACAGAGAAACAAACAGGGAGTGTTAAACTTTGGGTAATTTTAAGGACCATACCACTCTGTTTTTGACTTCTCACCATTAGCAGAGATTGCCTCTATCTTCTGCAAAGGTTTTTGTTAAAATTCAACCATGTTTATACTTTATTAGATGGTATTCACATGAAATAGTCCGCTTCTTTAGTGCACATCAGATGCAAGTTGGACACATTGCTTTGTTTTTCAGCTAGTTCTGTTCGGGTTCACAAAGGCAATTCTCAAACAGACCTAAATTGCACAGAAATGCAATTCAGTATTGGTCAGACAGTTAGGCAGGTAAAGAGGCAAATCCCTCCCAATTTTCTACCGTAGTGTACATCACAGAGCATCGCCTGGTTATTTTTATGCTGGTCTTGATCTTGAGTGCATATCAGCAGACTCTAGCAGATACCGCATATGAGCTTGTGGACAGACAACGTGCCCTAAATAATTTCATACTGACATTATGTGCGTTTCATGACAGACGCTCTGCAGTAAGGAGAATGTATCACAGAAGACGGGTGGCTCTAATGAGATCCTACCATGACATGTTTGCAATGCGAAGGGGACCAGTGAAGAAGGCATTCACAAAAGCAAATATAGTCGAGCAAATGTTTATGGAATCCATACATCTCCTTGAATTAATTAATGATTTCAGAATGAATGACTGCATATTACACAGCCACATGGTGTGGATGGGGTTCACATCAGAACCACTCCAGAGTTCACTTGCAAGCAGCCAGAGTATGGTTGTTTGGTCGCACCAGATGTTTCAGACCATGTCAGACCAACTCAAAAGACAGCACCAGGTGAATAAACGGTCCAGGGTTCGGTTCAACCAGACTAAACAAGAATGGTGTAAATGCATCTTTAGACTTTATTTTCAAACCCCATTCACTTTCTTTCATGTTGAAACACAGTATAGAAACACTACAGTACATGTAATAGGTAATTCACCCCTCTAAAGAAAACGTCTGTGTTGATTTGGTCAAAAATCGCTGAGCAAGAGAGAGAGGGGAGCCGCTGAGATAAAAAAATTACACTGGGAAAAATAGTTCCTTACAAGTGCTGCCTTCCAAACTCAAATTTTAGCAAGAAGAAGGATTTTGACAGACATTCTTTTTAACTAACGTAACACATTTTCAGGTACTTTCTGTAACATTTATCTAATATGGACAAAATGTAAACAAACGTGATATCTCACAGATAAAGCTATTTTAGGACAAATGGGTGGGTTTTATGTAACAGATGTGGAAATGTTGATATTAGGATAATGACATGCTGTTACACTGGTTTGGTCCTCTAAACACAACTATATTGCTGCTGCTTATCTGTAATATACAGCTTTATGCTGCTGCATAGTTTGGAAGAGTTGTACAACAAGAACAGCAGAAACAGAAGCCCACACAGAGATGAGTGATCTGGAAGGAAGCAAGTCGCCACCGCAATCGCCCGAGGGAGACAATCAGAGAGAAATGAATGGACCAAATGAAACTTAAAATCAACGAATGGAAACTGTTGACATCCCTAGTTGAGTGTGTGCGTGTTAGCGAGTGCGTGTGAGTGCTTCTTCAAGTGTCCCCTGCCATTGAAGTTTAATGAATAGAAGGGCGATTACATGTAATTCATAACACTGGCCCCAGGATCTAATGATTTCTCTTTTTCTGTTCTATGCTTTATTCCAAATTGTTGCTATAATTCTTCCCCAAAGCGAGTTAATGTGACAGCTCATCAATAATAATTGCCCAGCAATAAGTGGAAAGACCTTTGCATTATGTTTTAATTTCTTCTGTGATCCTCAGCTTTATTGTGGAGAGTGGAAGATAAAATGGAGAGAGCATGGCTGATGCTTCAATATTTAACAATTTCCCCCCCTGGGATGCTGCCGCTGAACCTTCGCTTTTCTGGCTTGAACACAGCGACCAATCAGCTGCCCTGGACACTTGCCCTCAAGAAAATATGTCTTTTGTTCATCATCATATAGCCTAACCTGTGTCCTCCATTTGAAACAAGATCAATAGCAATGGAATAAAGCAGGTACGACGAATAAAAATAGTCCCTTCCCTTATTGAGTTTTCACATAAGGTTTGTCTTCGATCTAAAGCAGCTTCAATAGGTGAACGTGGGGTTAAGACATAAAGCATTCCCTGTTAAGTAAATCTTGCTCTTTTAATCCTAAATAATTTGTAACAGCAATGCAATAGGAGTGATTGCAAGTTCAACAGTCTCCCTAAATTTGAAAAAAGGATATTATTTAGGATTAACCAAGATTTCTGAGTAATCTCCCTCATTTGCGTTTTGTTTTGTTATCACCTTTCACTCCACTATCCTCTGCTGCAAGTTTTTTTCACTAATTGCTCCAGATTTCTTCATATACTTGACTCTACACATACTGTGGTTTGTGTTTGGTAGTCATTCTGACTGAATAAGGAGCTAAAATGGAAATGTGTGTATTAATTTCCTCAAAATATTTGCAAATAAAAAAGTAAATTTATTATTTCCAGTGTATATTCTTTGAAAACGGAAATAGTTTATCACAGACATATTATACACACACACACACACACACACACACACACACACACACACACACACACACATATATATGAATCAGGTGATTTGAAACCAGAAACACTGTTTACAGCATAAAATAATGCACAACAGTTATATTCTCTGGGGTAGCTTGTTTAGAAAGCTCCTCTAATTAAGACAAATGAATAGCTTGAAGCTCTGTTTTAATTTACATATGGCTTTAAATCTGTGCACCTGCTGTGTTTTTGTAGTAACAATGGCTACTTTCTCAAATATCTCAACTTAAATGCTTTTGCATGTTTTTGTTTATGGCAGAAGTTTGATTACCAGACCCCCAAAAGAAAGACATCCTTCTGTGAAGTCATTAAGTAAGCGATAATGTCCAGCGAGCCGTCATGGTTACTTTCGCAACAATGAATAATGATGATATTTACTAAAGATACCAATAACATCGCACAAAACAATTCATTTAAACTTTAAAAAAAAAAAATATTTAAAAATTATTTTATTTCCTCTGCTTAAAAAATTGTCCGTCCAGTACTAGAGTTGAAACTGCTTGCATTGCAACGTAAACTGGCCAATCTATAAACAGTTCTATTTAACATTAAACTGAACACTTCCCTTGATGTTGAAGTGAGACAAGGTGAATGGGGTTCCTTAGGGAATATTGACGTTGACATTTCTGTCCTCAGCAGCAGTTGGTAATTTTACTGGACTGCATGTTGTATGATCAGAACTACATCCATAGCAACAATCCGCTATCCATAGCAGCTGTCTGCTATTCAGAAATAACAAATCTTAGAATGTCATGACTGACCAATCACAATCAAGTATTCAGCAAAGTTACATAATAATGTTGTATAGAACAGTCAGTTAATTTAAGCTTATGGGGTTGAGCCTCAGCATTGATCAGCTGGCTCCATTCTCATGAAGTCAAATAGGGTAAAAGTGTACTTTTTTAATGTATTACCATTCATATGCAGTTTTTTGGCCTGCACTCACTTGAAAAGGGAAAAAAAAAAGCTCAGTCTAATCCCAACTTTTGAACCCTGACCAATCCTATTCCTCTGCTCTTGAATTCAGTATGTAGGCAGTGCTGTCAACTTCAAGAAGAAATGAAAGATCCCTTTGTGTTTTAATGTAGAAAAAAAAACACATTAAAACTGGTAGGAACAAAATTTAGTTTTAACCTTTTAAATTATTGTACACACTTAATGTACAGTATACACTCTTGAGTAATCTCTTGCTCATTTTTTGATTTTCACTTTTTATTCTGCTCAGGGATCAAGAAATAGACCAAAGAAGAGGGAACTGTAACTCTGCAAGGAGGTAGACAGCTATTATTTTAGTTTTTCATTCCTCTCCACTGGCAGAGACACTGGGCATGAATAATTGCTGTCTTCTCAGCAGCGGGCCCTTCATCAGGCTACGGGGGCCGGGGTTGGCCACACAATCGCTGATTACGAAGAGTGAATAGTAAATATTTTAAACGGCAAAGAAACCGCTGCTCATGATCCCACCTTTCAGCTTCCCAAGGTCACAGCTAATTTGCAAGCCATGAAAAAGCATTTGGCAAATTTTAGAGAACTCAGTGGTGGCGGCGGCGGAGGAGAGAGTGCGTATGTGTGTGTGTGCTCATGG
>JAQLOL010000006.1:12983614-12995356 GCA_029783665.1 Naso thynnoides
AGAGGTGCATTTCATGGATCACTAAATATATGTTTGCGTTTTATGACTAAATGTTTTTTTGTGTATTTTATGAACCTCAAATGACTTCAAAACTGGGTAGCAGCTGAGTTAAAGCCTCTCTAGATTGCATTTTAATGGCTCTCTTTCAGTCAATGTTCACATGAATCATGTTTGAAGAGACAAACACAATCTTAAATAGCTGAAGGTCTCATGTAGTTTTGTGTTATAATTGTTTAGTTTACACCAAATGGGAGGTTAGGGCTACGAGTCACAATTAGAGTGTGTTCATGAAAGAGCAGACAGGAAATTTAAACTTTTCTCCCGTGGGCGGGAGCAGCCTGTGTTACATTTAAGGCAAACTGCAAAATTTAAAAAAAGGGTGATGCAATATGTAGCTACTTAAAGTATAATGGAGGAAAAATATTGAAAGTTGACATCTTCACTTGAAGTTGGAGTCCTAATCCTCTATATTTTCACAGTCATTATGATTTAAAATGTTCTGTCTTTTGAATGTGAAGGTCATTTCTTTAGTAAGAGAACAGGATTAACCTTGAATGTGCTAATGTTGGCTGATGTCTGTGAAGAAAGCTGCTGCACAGGGAACCTCTCGACACATGAAAGAGGAGAAAGTTGGATAAAATGGAGCGAGGAAAGTAATTTGACAAATGATCTGTGCCAATTATCCACATTTGCAAGGATGACTTTAGGAAAAAAAGGTAGCTAAGCCGTCATTACTGTGCTCTGTTTTTGACTTCTCACTACAGGATAATGGCAACAGTTTCCCACCATCATGTGTTAAAGCAACAGGAAAAACGGGACTGAAACATTTTGTGACAAAGTTAATGAGGTTACACTACCACCTTGGCTTTTATGCTTATGTCACTCAGCTTTTTATGGGGAGCTAGAAGCTTTTAATTGCCTGTGGTACTCTTTCCCTGGGCCAACTGTCCCGTGCGTCCCTGTGACATTTCAGCCTTAGCGTGAATCACCAAGCAGCTAAGTACATGTCTTCAGGAAAGAGGGAAGAGAGAAAACGTCTCCTCCTTGAAGGGGAGCCATTAAAAAGGTATTTTCCAAGAATTATGGCAGTGATTGTAAAAGGCGAAAAGGTGTGATAATGACTAATTAAGGCTAGGAACAGACTGGGTGCCATTTGAAAAGAACACGTAATGAATCTGGATAGGATTCTTTGACCCTCCCATACCAAATGGGCCTTTTTTGTGCCGTAGAATTTGTCAGTTTAATAACATCACTGTCATTAAGTGCATTGGTTATTCTTGTTGTTACATTCAGCTGGCATTTGACGGAAGTGTTCGGTGCACACAGACACTAAGACATGTAGAGCAATTAGGAAAAGAGGGGCAGAATCTAAGAAATGTGTGATGAAACTTTCAGAGGGTTATGTTATAAAGTGCTCCAATAAAGCTATTTGAGCCAACCAATAAATTTTTTAAGAATAAAATGACATTATTAATCTTTCAACTTAATGAACCTAATTAATTTACCACTAACTAAGGTAATTTAACTGGCATGGCCATCAGTCTGTTCTTGCTGTACGTGTACTACCTTTGCTGAATTTTGCTTGTGAACTTCATTTATCAGCCTTTATGCATACTTCAATATGAGGGAAAAAGTGTTATTAATGTAAGATGTATCGCTCTGTAGTGCTGACCTGTATTGTAGCTTTAAATGTAAATACTGTGGCTGTAAATTTGAAATTTTACTAGATATCTCCTTTTTTCTTTTTAATCATGATCCTGAAAAACAAATCATGTCTTCGGGTCTGTTGTGCCATAAAGCTTTTCGTAGCATTTCCATTGACTGAGCAGACTGGGTAAAGGCACTGGGTAAAGACATGAAAGAAAACTCCAATCTCCACGGTGATGGTCCCATTTGCTGATGACATGAAGACATGAGGCATCATTATTAAATTAAGGCTGCTTCATAACCAGTTAAAAGTTCATTTAAAGTCAAAAGTAGTGCAACAACAGCATTACTGATTAGGAGAAGTCAAGCTTGAGTTGTATAACATTGGGATTTTACCTTGTACTTACATTTAATTAAACTCAGTGCACACGACTCAGCACTGCTAGCCGGAGACCAAGTTGTAAGCCATTAAACACCTTCATTTAGAAGATGAGATTATATTTATATGACATTTATAGTCGTATTTTGAAACATGGATCTATTAAAGCACTCGACTGTCATGTCGTCATTTTTCTTATGACATGGCCGAAGCCAAAGTGTTTCTGAGAGTCTTCTGTAGGAGAGATAAAAACAAACTTTCTGCCTGAGGCTCAGATAGTGGACTCTCCCATGGTTCTGTTCTAGGTTATATTGTGCTTTTTGCTCTCAAGTGGCTGCCTGCACAGAGAAATGAGTGGATATGTATGCAGACAGCTAATGACACAAGCAGGTCTTATCTATTGATTGTATTTGTTTCTTTGCTACACTGGGTGTCTGCATACACAGACCCTTGTAACCACGCAAAGCAAGAAGAATATATTGGCTTGTACTGTGAAGTGTCTAGATTCATTTAATGTACTTAAGTACAACATTTGGGTAAAAAAAAAAAGTGATATATACATTCTCATCCTGTTACTAATTGTAACTTTATGGTTGTGCAACATTATCTTCCTATGTGCAATTTATTGTGTTGTTTAGCATTTGTAATATTTACATTTTTTAACATTTGTCACTCTCGAGGTTTTCATGTGTTGCTGTGGCCTTGATTTCACTGGCAGGAAGCAGTTCATGAACTATTGATAGTAACCTTGCATCCTTCATCAGCTCCAAACCCTCTGATTACTGCAGACCCATCAAGGACAGTCAAGAACATGCTAGAAATCACTTTTCATAGCATAGTCGTTGGCACATGAGGTTTTTCTCTCCCATGCTTTTCATCAGATTAGGTCTGCCTATAAAAACGAAAGCAAGTTAAATACCCGCTTTGAGCATGCAAAAATAGTAATAATACTTCAATAATCCAGGTTAGGAAATTCTCTTTAGCCTCTAGTCATATGGTCTTGATGCCCCAAAACTACCTGCCTCTGTCCCTCTTCTGATACTACCCATGTTTTTGAAACAGAGGGGAAAGATATGTGTCACTGCCCTGCTCTTTTTTTTAGCCGTTATTACTTAATGCCAAGAGACAAATGGCAGTAGAGAAAACGATGAGCTATCTGTTTTCCCTCACACTGAGTCCCTTTATCCTCCACCTCCTCTGGCGTTACTAGGAATTACTTATCCTTCCTGGTGATATTCCTGACAACGCAGCACTAAATTTTGCCTCCCTCACACATTTCCCTCCTGGTGAGTGAGTGTGTGTGTGTGTGTGTGTGTGTGTGTTTAGGATCTGGGACACTGGTTTATTTAAGGAAAGGCGTTGGTGGCATTTGTGTCACCTAAGGCCCCTATTCTCCCTGGGAGAGATGGTACCACTAATCACTCTTAGTACTGATACACTATGCACATCAGGAGTTATTAAAATCCTGGCTTTTGCAGTGGAGTTTGGTGCTTGTGCCTCTGGGATTCAAACTTTGCACTTTTTCTATACAGTACAAAATAACTAGATTTCAAGCATCCTCTTGCATTTTTTTTTCCCTTAACCATAAGTGGTGACAAATAAGTAACTGATCAATATTTATCTGTTTCTCTGCAAAGGAATCACATTCAGTAAAGCATGATTACCCACATAGCAGCCTTTCCTCTGAACTCACCATAGACATAGAGTACATATTCAGCGCTGCTGGTTCCTAGGTGATTGGTGGCTTCACAGCGGTAGGTGCCATTGTCTGTCTTGTTGAGTGAAGTAAAGGTGAGCTCTCTCCCCTCCACAATCATCCTGTCCAGGTCAGGAAGTTCACCGCCATCCTTTGTCCACATCACAGGATCCGGCCTGTGAGGTTAGAGGATGTGAAAGAAAAACAAGGCATGCCACGTGTACCCGTCTGAAGCATTATATAAAAGGTTGATGTCTGCTTAGACAGAATCTGAGTGACTTACGAAGGATTTCCTTTGGACACACACTCCAGCTTTAAGTACTGGCCCTCCTGAGGGACTGCAAGAGACTGGATAATCTCCACTTGAGGAGCATCTAGGACAGACAGAGTGAAAGTGTGAAGTAAGAGAAGATGATATGGAATTAATTTATATCCTAACTATACCATGATTATCTTGTGTTTAAAAATTACAAAATAAAAAGGCATGAGAGACAAGTAGTTTTCTTGAATGATTTTGTCAGATTTCACCCTGTAACATTATTAGACTACAGGAAATTTAACTGTGGATTTATGACGTGTCATTATAGGAATACTGTAATGATTAAAAAGAGAAAAAAGTTATGCAGAAATAGAAGAAGATATGCAGCTGCAAAAACACTCTTTACAAAGGCCATTACTTCCTTTTCGTATATTTTTCCTTTTCCATTATTTCCACGTGGACACTCCTCAAGTGTGTTTAAGTGTGTGCATGTCCTTGTGTGTACACTCACAGTGGACCTCCAGTACTTCAGTGGCCTGCTGTGGTGACTGTGTGAGTGCCACATGGTCCACTTTGCAGGTGTAAGCCACTCCATCATCATTTCTGTCCACGTGCAGCTGCAGAGAGCTTCGCACTGTAAACGTCTTCCCACTTGCATTCACCTCTTTGGCACCTTTGGAGAGAGTTGCATACTGTCACAGGAGCAGGACATTTATCTTGCAAAGTGTGATGTCTACACAACAAAGCAATGCTCCAGTGTGTTTAACAGTTTGGTTAAGTCATGCTTTACATACACCTTGAAATGGGTTACATAATCAGCATTTTCGTGAAGATTATGCATCATTCCTATGAGAATCATGCACTGAAAAGGCACAAAAGAATAAATATAACAAATTGTCAATTCAGCTAAAAAATCCAGCTCACATCACACATTCCAATATTTATTTACTCATTTACTTTTTGACATCTCTACAGTGTGCTTCTAATTTTAGTCAAGAATTTAACAAAACCTGCCTGCCTCACCTCAAGGTTGAAACTCTTTGAAAGTTTATGTTTAACCTGTATGCCTTTTTAACTACTTCTGACCTCACCTAACATCTCTGCCAGTAGCAGTTCATGCAACTGTGCCGTTAGATTTAGAAATTGTGTTTGGAGCAGTGAAGCCCAAGTAGCAATACTGCCCCAGTAGTTCTCAAATCCTTCTACAACCATTTCCAGCCTCACTTGGACAAAAACATTACCAGGGCCATTAAGATATTTGGCAATAACTTCAATCAGTCTTGTTACAAAAGGTCATTATGCACAGTCCTCTCCGTCTGTACAACCTGCTCTTGGAGCTATTCCTGCAACACCTGCCTTGTAATCCCAGCTAAACAGCTGATCCACCTCCCCATGCCCACCAACACCCCGATCATTGCCAAGGCTTTAGAGATATCCTCTAGCACAGCTTCCTCAAATTATCTACATGATGTCCTGAAATTTGGCTTGCTCCTTGATCACACCAGTCCACTTTTTGCTTCATTTGCTTCCCCAATGATCTCGGCCTTTGATAAGCCAAATGTGTTTGATTAAAGTTTCATGACCAGCCCTCATGACACCAGCCTTTGACCGCCACATTAACGTGTTTCCAATCTTATTGGCTCGTAATAAATCATCATCTCTGAAAGCGGTGATGCCTGGTATGTAGAAAGGCCTTTCAGGTCAGGTTAGGTCACAAAGTTCGCTCCCTCCCTCATTTGACTGCCTCCGTCCCAGCCAAATGGTCCTTGAGCTCGACACTTAGAACACACCAGATCAGAGTTTAAATACCTTACAGAATGATGGAACAAGTATTAGACCGAGATTTTTCTCTCCATACCCTATTGAGCCTGTCAAAAAAAAGCTGAAGAAAGTAATACCTCAGAATGTGAGAAACTTCAGGCACCTCTAAAATGATTTCTGGACAAATTTATACCTAAAAAATTTTAGAACTGTGGCTCTGTCGAGGTAGCAGACAACATTTGACAATTTCTGCCAATTTGACGAATCCTCAGCCTACACACATGACTCGAATGTTCTCCCAAATTCAGGAACTGTTAAGTAGGCGTTAAGTAACACAAATGACCACCTTGTTTTGCACCAAGATTTTGAGCCAACTCACAACTATAGACTTCTAGCTGTATTACAACTTGCTTATACGTATCCACCTCTAGGCGGGTATTTATAACACATGCCTCCTCTCAATCACATTTGTTCAACCAGTCCTTCGAGGGTGGTTGGTCTGTTCACGTCAAGCCAGCAGCCAGTATTTTAAATCATGTTAGACCTGTTCATCCACACTCCTACGTGTTTTTCTTTCAAAAGAGGACAAAAAAAAAAAAAATCACTATTATACTGTTTTCAGCTGCCCAGGCTTATCTCTGCATTCAGGTGTTGCCCTGCTTTGTAAAACCATGCTCTCTCTTTTTTTCTCATCACAGCAAATGCAAGGAAGCATCATTGTATGTAAAGTCTCTCTCTCATTCTGGCCGCCTTTGTTTGTATCTCCTAAAAGAGACTGTTTACGCTCCATATCCTTCTCTCCTCTGCGCTCATCTGCTCCACTTTCGAAGTATTCCACCCCACTGTCTCCACTCCCTCTCGATTCTGCCAATCAACTATTCTGCTCAGTCACTTTCCCCCAACTGAGGCAAAAAGCCCGCCTCCCCTAGAGATGAATGACTGACAGGTCTGCAGTGTTGGCAACATCCATCCAGACAACAGGCGAGAAGGGAAATGGTTGTATTTCTTCCCAAAGAAGAAACTGCAGGAGACAAAGGAGGGAGAAAAAGAGTGGAGGAAGGGAGAGGGAGGACACTGAATATCTAAAATCACGGCATGCTTTAGCAGCTGCAAACATTCTCCTACTATCTCTCTTTTAGTCATTCCACGTCCTCATAGACTGCTTCTTTTCCCTGCCGCTTTGCCTCTCCATTATTTTAACGTCTTTTTCATTTTGTCGACAGGTCTAAGGTTTCATACACAGATAAACTCTTTACAATCACCCAGTCCTTGATTCCGTCTATTTCTTGCATTCTCATATTAATATTTGTACCTCATTGATTTTATTTACATGCACAAAATATTCAAATTTTTGCTTCTCTAAAAAAAAAAAACTGTATCTGATATAATGCATATTACCTTTCACGTGCAGCCATGCACACTCTGATACTCTCCTGTCAAACACAGTTGATGCCTTGAATGTGTCATTTATATTGTCAAAATATGGATAAGTGGAATGGCTGGTGATGCTTGAGCTGTTTTGATTTTTTTTTTGGATAACACAATCTTTTCAAAGTTTTCTACGTGTGATAGTCTTGGTTGACTGTGCAAACAAAGCTTCCCTATTTCATTCATCCAACCACTTTCTGTAAAGGTCTGTATTGCGCTGTTTGCAAGCATCTAAGAAACTGTTGATATCCCAGTGTTTCATAAAATTTTAAGTAGATGTTTCTCTTTTTCACCCAAAATGTGGGCTTTTCTTTAGTTCAAGCACTGCTTTGCCTTGGGTAACTGTTGGTTAGTTTTTTTGTTTGTTTGTTTGTTTAACAACATACAGAGCTAATTGTAAACAGGCAAGTGGGCATTTACTGACTCAGGAAAATAAAATCACCCTAAATTTTTTCAGATTTCTGTGTTAGCCAAAGTTTGTGGTCAAAGGTTAATACTTACGGTCCACTGTTTTACTTTTTTGAATATGTCAGAAACAGTTTTGTTTTTGGAAAATAAATAATATTGATATGTTATACTGTTATAGACCAGAATTTACATACTTTAATTTAATACGATGGAATTAAATAACGTAAATTCTTTAAAAAATCACCAAATGTTCTGTCTGTTCTTAAAAATGTTCATTACTGAGCAGTGATTGGTTGGTTTTCAGCAAAGCACACAGCATTTCTTCTCAAAGTTAGTTTGACATAGAAAAACTCTCTTTCTATATAATCCTGCTGGGTGATTTAAGTGTCCAGACTCATTTCGATTCTTGTCTCATGGTGATTTGAAGGGACACTGATTGCCTCTGTGTGATTCAGGATAAGAGTGCTACAAAAACCAACTTGCTCCCCAAAAGTTCGAGTTCATTAATGTCTTCATTTGGTGCAAAGGCTTCTGAGATCCATTTTGAGAACATAATAATAGTTGTCTCACAGCACACAGTAATACCCTGTCGTTAAAGTGCGCCAATCTGCATCCACTTCTGCACTGTGCGTGTGTGTGTGTGCATGTGTGTGAGTGAGAGTAGGCATAATTGGTCTATTAATATCTTATCACATTTTAAGCGCAGCTGAAAGGAGCAGCTGACATCGAGCTGCCATTAAAGCTCAGGCTTGTCAATCCAAAAACTCATCTGGCCAGTCTCATAAATGCATGCTGGGTTATTGTTGGAGCTGATCAAAAAAAATGTGTGTGTGTGTGTGTGGGGGGGGGAATCATGTTGCATAGCAGCTACTGAGTTACTTCAAGCTGCTACCGGCAACTTCACACTTTGGCTTTCATGGTGCATAACAATTAGGATTGCTACAGGTCTGTTTAATGTCTGAATAGCCAGTAAAAAACTTGATTCTTCATGGGCTTGAATGAGCAAAGATGGTAAGGAGGTTTAGCCTTAGCAGGTGACTCTTTAACTCTCTGCGGATGAATTTACATGCCGCAGTGTTTTTATTAGTCTCCATATCAAACTATCACATTTTATCTGGGCAAAAAATTAAAACATGGAGTCTTAAAGCTCCTGTGTGTAATATTCAATAGCATGTAGCAATTAAGAGGCCAGTTGCACCTAATTGAATATCCTACAGTGGCAGAGGAACTTGCGAAAAACAAAACAAAACAAAAAATCCCATTCTGAGCTGGTGTAAATATGGCTGTGCAACACTGCAGACTCCATGAAAGAGGACCTGCTCCCTCTGCAGATGTAAAGGCGCTCTGAAGGATATATGAATGCAGTAATTCATATTTTCAGATGATTAAATACTAATGAAAACATGCTGATGAATTTGTATTCTATGTCTGCCACACTCTATAAACAGTAAAACCTTGATACTACACACTGGACCTTTTAAAGAGAACAAAAGCTCTTTTCCTTTGCAGTAGCCTATGATTTTAAATAAAACACTTATCTAGGAGGCCACATTACTGTATATCACATTCATATATAATAATCAGATTTGGACTAAAGTTTCTGTCTAAAAGTAAAACGACGACAACAACAAAAACCCCTCAGCTTAAACTCTTTCGATAATTTTTTCATTTCAACTGGCAAACTAACCAAAATACACCATTTTTGAGCTTTTGGCTTTTAAGCTTTTTCACTATGAATATTTATATAATACATATAGAAGTTCAGCCAGCAGCAACCCCACATGTTTTGTCCAACACTGCCCTCTCACAATATACTATTATAACATCTCTTAGCTCTCTTGCACCGATTTTTCTTAGTCAACTCTGAGCTACTTTGCAATATGTCAGAAAAAATTCTTTGAGCAAGTGTAGCATTTTGGAAAAATTTGGATTTGGTTACAAACTGTTGCAAAATGAAAAAGAGGGAATACATCATGGTTTGTCATAGCTTTTCTTTGCTGCATATCTAAGTCATAGGAATCAAATTAAGAACAACTTATTTAATTAGGTTTGTTTTCTAATTCACAATCATTCACCTTATTAAAAATAGCTGACACAGCTGACACTGTAAGCCTGCTTTCACATAGCCTGGCACAGCCAGACTAATTCTCAAGTGTGAAACAGTTTGGTTCCTCTCGATTCACAGCTCATGTCCCAGGGGTAGAACCAATGGGCGCAGTCAAAACTGCCTCTGGACACGATTGGATAAACATACAACATACAACCAATCAGAGCTTTTTATTCCGAGTGTCCCCCTCGCACTCCAGACGAGCCAGTACCATGTTTGTTTTGAAAGGATTTTCAGGAGAGCCAAAACCTCCTCGTTATTATATACTATGCAATATTAAATAAAAGGATCAAGAACAAGACACATAACAACCTTGGCATCTGGCTGGTAGCCTATTACTACTAGGACAAAATAGGAGCCTTTAATAGAAGTCTTTTTACAGCTGGGTGCGGTGTCAACCTGGGACTTAGCAGCCTCGAACAACACAACACATTAAAAAAACACTAGATAAAACCACTAAAATCGACATAAATAGCCAACATCACAACACAAAATAAGAACATCTAGCATTAAGTGATTATACAGCTTGTCTGTAGGCTGCCAATGAGTCGTGTAAGCTACCAGGTACACAGGCCAGAGCTGCTGGCTTTTCGGTACCCCATATGAGAAAAATGGTTACGACTGGTCTAATCTGTTTTCTGACAGGTGGATGTTGCCATGAGTGGGAGGGATATCAGGCCCTTTTCAGTAAGACAATTTATGTGTGAAGTGAATTATGGGTCTGGTTTACCAGGCTTTATTTTCACATTAATCTGCTGAAAGTGAAATGTGCTCATTGAAAATACAATTTTAAAAGGTGGAGCTACAAGTAGGATTTGTGACTTCACAAACAGCATGGAAATCATTCATAGTGTGATGTAGAAACTTGAAGGTGTCAGCACACACACTGTTAGAACTGATTTTACAGTCAAGTAGGAAATATCTTGTGTCTGACAGCAAAACTAAAGAAATGAAAGAAAATCACATATGCATAGCAATTGGATTTTTAATGAGGGAGAACAAGTAGATGTCTTTTTTAAGGATTTAAATGTGGAAATCACACTTTGTTTTGCAGAAAAAAGTATCTAAAATACATAATTGTTAGGCAGCCTACATGACTGAAAACATGTCTAAAGAGCATTTTTAAAATTATTTACAAAAAAGGTCTTTCAAAATGTGTATTCTTTTAAAATAGGAAAAATAGCACCTTTATTCAACTAAACACACCTGTAATAGCTCTCCTGGACAAAAAGCCTGACAGGCAGTGTTTGGCTGTGACTGCAGCACACCGTTCTGTGGGTGGGTGCTCAGAGCTCTGCATCATTGGCGTGAGCCAAGACCAAGACTTGGAGGATTAGAAATGGAAATGACAGGCATAAAAATGTTCAAATCTGACCCTTTCATGCCATTTCAGAGAGAAATGACACAAGAAAGGAAGATGAAGGGACAGACAAAAAAGACACAGGAGAACTGCTGGGTGGGGGGAGGAATCATCAACAACAGCAACAGAGCTGATTAATCCTGGCAGCGGGGGGTCCGAGGGCTGACTCAACATACTCTGAACTGCATCCCATCTACCATTTAGTACAATTTGCTTGGGTAAAATAGTAAAAACAGTGTAAAAATATTTGTATGGGAGGGGGTATAATTAAAATATATAGTAGAACTAAACCCTCATTTATATACAATGCAATTCACAATGCAAACAAATAAAAGATGTAAGATAAGTAGCTAATCTGTGTGCTTTCTTTTGCCTCACAGATGAGCTGCACAGCAGGAGGTATGGCTAAACTTTAAAACAGGAGCACTAATGCACAGCAGGATCCAGCGCCAGTGAGGTGTGGAGATGACATATTGTGCCTTCCTCCATCTTCTCACTTATTCTGGCTACTGTGCAGCGTTTAGGGAGCAGCCGGCAGCCTGTAAGCATCCTCCCTGGTCCGACCTGTCTTACAGGCTCGACTCGGCGCTTAAGTGACGGGTGACCATGACCAGTGAGAGCTGTTAAATGTTAGGAGAGCTTCTATCATTTTCTAGCAGACCCGTATCACAATGTCCTTTCTGACATGAAACTCCCT
>JAQLOL010000006.1:13035019-13049597 GCA_029783665.1 Naso thynnoides
ATCGGCTGATGTATCTGACATTGGAAGTTTTATGCTCCCTTACATCAGTATCAGCATCTGCCCCAAAAAACTGAGAATGATTTTTTTTTTTTAAAGAAGAGGGTGAGAAGGAGACAAGCTTTTAAACTCAAGAGAAATAGCAATTCTACTACTCCACAATGGGCAAACTTTTTAAAAAGACGAACATCGCTCCAAGCACTTGAAATACACTGGTTGGGTTGCTATTTGTACAAAAGCAGCAGTTTTGTCACAGCAGATGACTGCAATTATTTAACAGAATGCCAGCTTCCCACCATTATTCACAATCTCCCTAGTAAACATCTCTTTTTGAAGTATGGGTCCCCTGGGAAAGATGCACCACATGTAAAGGTGGTGGAGAGTGCTCACAAGGGACAAACAATGGAAGAGTGCGTGGTGCGTCTTCCCAGGGGGACAATTTCGACTCCACTGGATGAGCATGTGACGAAAGAGTATAGATTTTCTAAGAACAAAAAGAGCATTCACATAACATGTTTTTTTGTATTGTCAACTAGCTTCCATGTTTTGTTTTTTTCTGGGTGGGCCGCTTGGTTCTGATCAAGGCTTTTACTGTACGTGGGGTGTTTTCACTGTGATTATTCTCATTATTTACAAAACATTTAGTGTGCATTTACATTTGGAAACTTAAATATTGCTCCAGTTTTAATTTGAAGTTTGGCTCAGATTGTTTAGAGGTCCCAGCCTGCAGAACTTAGGGGGATCCTTTGGCAGAAGGGACATCATAACTATGTTTTCATTTGTGTATAATCACCTGAAAATAGAAATCTTTGTTTTCCTGACATTATTCTCGTGACTTTATACTCTTTCTTTGAGTTTGTAATGTGGCAACACCATGTTTCTACGGTAGCTCAGAATAGATGAATCCAAATAATCTCTTGAGTCAAGCTTGGAAGGAGAAGGTGAGCAGAAGGAGATTTGGTTTTTTGCCATCTTCAGCTTAATTGCTAGATGCTACTTAGCCCTTCTCCCCTTAAATAAACGCATGATAACATACCTAGCTCATACAATTTCATTTTAACATGACACATTGTGAAGTTTTCAGGTTTGCCTCTCTGAGCTGATGTTTATCTCATTATTTGACTTTATTAGTACATCTTTGCTTAGGATGTGACCTGTGCCTCCGCAAACATTAGCCAAAGATGTTAACTATACAGAATGAGATTACAGTCGTGGTTGACTAGATTCTTAGTTCTAAGAGGCATATTTACTGAAGCACACAGCTGAGTGAAGTCAGGTTATCTCCTCTCAAATAAACACTCGGCTTCTCCTCTCTGACTCCCTCTGATCTATAATCCGTTCTCACTGCCACGCTGCAGACACAGGGAATGATGGAGGAGATTTTAATCACTGTAATTTACTGCCACCTTTTTTCTAGAGTCCAGCAATAGTAAAGGAAAATTTCACACAATTAAATACTTGATTATTAATCCGATGACCTCGGACTGTCCTCTTCCATGTTTATGAGCTTGAGTAATTTACTGGCAAATATGAAAAACACATTCTATTAATACTGACACCAGGATGAGCTTTATGTTGTGGAGCGACTGCCATTGTTGAGACCAGAAGACACTATGCTTATCCTAAGCAAAGCCTTTTTCTGAGTTCTGATTTTCACTTGTTTGGTAGTGGTGAGTAAACAGTGCGTAGTGTGTGTTAGTGTGTTAACTAAAATACACAAAAAATCCCACAAAAATTTGGAATTGCTGTATTACAAAAACCTCCCCCGGCACTTTAAAAACTACCTTAAATCAAAAGATTACGATTTTGCTGTTCAAGAAGAGAATAAAAGCAAACAAACTGAAGAATAAGTCAATTTTTGCTTTTTCAGTATAAAAGGCAATTCTTTCCCCTGCACTGATGTTAGTTTTGTCACAGTGAGTTAGAGAAACAGCAGCAACTCACCTCGAACTTTGCCTTTTGAAGCCATCACTGAAGTCCCCAAGTAGACAAGAGGGGTCGGATGGACAGCAAGAGAGGCAGATGCCAGAAAACAGAGAGGAAAACAAGAACAAAGACAGAGCAGCTGATTAGAGAACAGTGGGAAGAACAGCATGCCCGTATCTGTTGCATACACATGCAGGAAGAGCATTGCTTTTATCTTGAATGTCAATCATGAGTGCTGGAATTGATCGACCCTGAAAGAGAATGTCCTGATTTAGCTCATCAGCAAATTGAGACCTTACAGAGTTGCACCTTTTAATTAGTCGCGTCACATCATCTGGATTGTGCAAGGAGGCTCAACGCTCTCTAATGAGCTTGTGAGACCCATACAGTTATCGGCATACTGTAGATATGTTGTTGATTACTGTAGGCTGTGCGTCATTTGATTTTTAGAGGAAATTAAAGATTTTATCAACATTTTACAGTTGATTATGGTCTTTTTTGTGGACATTAATGCCTCTGTATGTGTGTGTATATGTGTGTGTGTGGTGCACCATATTAGGTTGTGACTGACAGCACTGTAATCAGGGAGGAGAAGCACAAACAGCACTGTTGTCTTGCAGAGAATATACCATTATACGGGAGGGCTTCACTGAGCAGCCTGGTGAAAACCATATAGGCCGATATATAGCCATGTATAAAAACAAAGGGAAGTACAACACAGAAGACCTAACCAACAATAAGAGCATCACCTCTGAGACATCCTGCTGGTAAAAACACAAGGGGAGCCAAATAAACAACATATATTGTCTATTAGTGAACGTGTGTGTCTGTGTGTTTGCTTGTGTGTCCCGGGGGAATGACTCTCATGCATCACACACACTGCTTTGCCAAATTGATGGATCTATTGGAATGCCTCCAGTGAGCCTGAAAACCTGTAAAGCTCTAAGAGACGGCGACTGAAAAAGAATGAGAGAGGAAGAACAAAGAGAATACAACCGCAGGTGCCGGCGTCTGCAGGGTTATAAAAAAATATGGTGCTTTCTTTTCAATTTTGGATTAATAAATCATCCTCACAACAAATATGGATTATATTACATTTTGGCTGGTCAAAATACTGTAAACAAGTTTAAATTCATCGAAAGCCAGAGAGACGAGCCAGCTGCTGAGCAATCTGACTACTCTTTCGACTCTTGCATACATATTGTTTTGTTTATATTTGAGCGCTCCATCAAATCCTGATAGCCAATTTTCAGGGGCTGATGGAGATGATTATGTTTTGTTAGTACTATTCACAGCTCACCAAGGTGCAAGCTAGATAAGGTGAGGAAGTGGAGGGGAAGGAGAGAAACAGATAAATTCCTGCCCCACCCTTTTTTCTGTGTGTGGGGGGGGTGAATTTTCCGACTTCATCTGCACACATTTTTGGTCTTCGGCATGGCACACCACAGGAGGCAAATGACAGAGGAAGAAAAAGCAAAAACAATCAGATAAGAGAGACATTTGTGTGATCAAAAAGCCACACTGATCCCCTCTCACACGTACACACATGCAGCCAGTGGAAATTTCACACCTTCGTGCTGTGTTACCGGTCAAGGAGGAGAGGGGCCGACAGAGACACAGGACAGTGAATGTCACATCTGTACCAACGCGGCTTTCTACATGAGACTGATGGCTTAGTGAAATATTCCCTCAGCAAAGTCTGACCTCGCTCTATTCCTGCCTTTTATCCCTGCTGTCAAGGTATGAGTTCCCTGTCACAACTGTGGCTCTGTGATCTCTCCCATTCAATACCCCTGAAAAAAAAAAGGCAGATCCACGAGACGAAAGATGGAAGAAGCATATTCTATATTTTTTTCAACTATTCACTCTTAACAACAGCTGAATAGACATAAAGAGAGAATGAGAGAACACAAGTGTCAAAGAAAAGAGAAAAATGGTGGGAGTCTTATTCACTACACTCTCTGCACTTGTGTCTCCGAGTATTACAGTTACCAGGCAACCGACACAACAGTTCGGTAAGTCCTGGCAGGCTGAAATTGAATAAAGCACTTTTCATTCCACTCTCTCATTCCCCCATTTTACCATGCCATGAGCAAAGTATTCCCAATCGATTACACAATGGCCACCTCTTGCAAGCTCTCAATACTTCTGATTGGACAGAATGTACTAAGACGCCAAAATGTCACCAAAAAGGGATCAGATTTGGTTGTTTTTACAGAGTGACCCCTTCTATCCTGTGTCTCATCCTTTTGCTTTGTCACATGGTCAGTGGAGAGTTCAGGTTTTTGTCTATAATATTTCTATAGTGAGCAAGACATCCTGTTTTTAAAATTTGGCATTCAAGGCAATAATGTCTTGAATATTTTAATTCTTTTAAAGCTATATCAAATAAAACTTTTGATACTAATGTTTTATGTAAAGGAGTAATAATTCCACATATAAACTACAGTTTGGTTCATCACACTCTGGTTGCAAGACAAACTTGGTGCTACAACCTCAGCAATACCGAACTTTCTGTATATTACACAGGTGGTGAATGCTGGATGCTGACATGCTATTAAAAATGATTATCTAATTGTATCAAATCTTAGTTACTGTGAGTTGGAATTTTTTGTCCCCCTAGCGGTGGAAAACCATTTTATGCAGCTTTGTGTCTGCAGGAAAACACCGGCAACATTTACAAAATGCATTACATAAACATAAGTACACTGTTATACATATTATATGACTAGTGATTACAAATACTTGGTGATTACATGACATTATAAACACACAGAGTTTTGTTTGTTTTCTATTGTATTCTATTCAGGGCCCCAGGGTGCCACCAAAAATTTTCCTTGGTCACACCAGTGTGCCCAACATTTAGCTGGTCTGTTAATGTGTGTAGCCAGGGTCCCAAATTAACACCCATCAACCACCAAATGTGGGTACATTTGGGGTCTGGTGAATAAGTAAATAAGAGTCACTTGCAAAAAAAATAAATAAATAAATAAATTGTAATCCATGGTTTACCTTCTTTCTATATGAAAACAACAACTCACTGTCTGTAGCCCACAGTATTACATTACTGCTAATATGAACGGAATTTTTCCTACAGCTGCAGCTTCACAATCACTTTTATTTTGAAGGAGGCTAGTCACAGAAAATACAATGTTTTCAGTAGTTTAAAAACTAACAGCTATTAACTGCTATCAATACTCAAAAACGTGTTTTCAGAGCAAAACAATGGTCATTACCAGCATTTGTTGACAGCAGATCATTTTTGAATATTTTATACCATCTGTGAAAGTAATGGAACAAAAACAGAGCTGGTAGATGAAGAGCTACAGGCTACAAGTGAACTAACAAACTCTTTTGTCAATCAAGTTATAAAGTTCCTCATTAACATCCAAAATATTGTGAAGAAGGTGCTTTTTGCATTACGCTTTGACAACTAATCCTCAGCCATCGTCCTGCTCGTCAAATGTCCTTACTCTCGTCATATTGTGAAATGTCACTGTGTCTTCAGCAATTTTGTGCCATGACTCAGCTGCTGCTGCTGCACAGATCTGTAGGCGGGGTGCTGGTGGTGAAGTCATGCAATTGGTATATGACCCACCACCCTGTCACAACAGAAACATGAGCCTAAACAAGCCTGAATGTCAGTTCAAAGTTCATTTACTCAGTCTGCAATGTGCTTTTGATTAGTTTACACACCAAATCCTCTTTTTACATAGAGCACATAACACAGGTCTACACTGGCATAACATTATAGTGTAAATAACAGTAGATGTGATGTGATCATTTCCAACTGTACACAAACTGTGTGTAAAAATGACTTTTTTTTGCTACTGCATTGCTTCCTGGCCATAATAAAACCCCCACTTCTGTGATTTGTCAACTCAATTCAGTAGGACTAAATTTGTATAGCACTTTTTATGCAAACAAAAAAGTAACAAAAAGTACTTCAGTCGAATTTGCACGCTACATAACGAGGTAATTTTTTATTATTATTATTTTTAGTTTAAAAGTGAACATGGCAAGCAGAAATATATAGGCAAGCCCAGATTTGACTGTTAAGAGAAGGTATAATAGTTTCATCACTGTGATGCCAAATGGTGCAGTGAGAAATTTTAGGCGTGTCTAAATTATTTGCTGATGCACCTAAATGAAAATGTGAGGCACGCCAGTGCAGCCAATGTAAAAAGTTAGTCCGAAGCCCTGTTTTTTTCACATCACTTTTTCAAGTATTTTCCTAAACTGGCCCAAAGCTATTGGTCAAAGCATTCATGTTTATGGAAACACACAGTTTTTTCTGAGAGAACGAAGAGTGAGTGACTGGTGATGGAACAGAAAAGCTCAGTGTTGTAAGCAGGTTGTTCTCCGTCTGTGTAACTGTCAACGGGGAGCCGTCATAAATAAACTGTGTGATAGTTCACACGGGCGCCACCTGCTGTGACACACACAGACACACACAGACACACAGACACACACACACACACACATATAGCGGTGATCATAGTATTCCCTGAGGGTAGAAGTCACCAGGGAGGACACATGTTCAATTGCAACATCCTTCCTGTTTTCCTTTTCTTCTCTTTCTCTGTTCTTCTCCCTTCAACTTTTGCACATTCAGGAGTTTGTCTCACCTGACTTTATAATATTCACTCTACCTCCTTATTAACCCTTTCCTTGTCTTGTTTTCTTTACTTACTTCCCCCCTCGGGCTACTCCTTTTTACAGCGGCAGATATATTCAGAGTTTGACATCCAGTGAGAAGTCTATGGAGATCGATGTGTGCAGCGTGGCTCTCTATGCTGTCACATAACAAGATGGAGAGTTTAGCTTATCTTTCGTATGGCAGCAGCTGCTTTGCCATATGTTTGATGTACTTCGGGCCCTTGGAATGCAACCAATATTCCACCGGAGAGCAGATTGCTGTAAAACCTTAACACACTCTTTGTCACCTTATGACTCTGCTGTCCATGGAGCCATTGATCCACCCATGCAGAAAAAGAAAAGAAAAAGAAAAAAAAGAAGAGGAAAAAACACCTTGTGACACATATTTATAGCAAGCCTACATGTGTTTGTTTTTATTTCCAGGGAATCATCAGCATAAAAATAGCTCAGAACAATAAACACAAATGTATTTAAATCTCATCTGATTTTGCAGCAAACATATTTAAATACTATTTGATTTTGTAAATGTATTTAAATCTTATTTGATTTTGTTGCGAATGCATTTAAATCTTATTTGATTTAGCACTGTTTTTGCTAAGGGCTGCAATTCATCTAAGGGTAATAAAAGTGATGGTAAACAGTGTTAATAGATGGAATCAAGCTTACTTAATGCAGCCTATTGCCACCATACTGCCTGCTTTATTAGATCTGTCTACACCGTCCTTGTTTTCTCACATTACGGGGAGACACACATCTGTTTGTTTTGCCATTTAATCTAGCACATTTGATTTACTTTTCTTAATACAATTACACATACACACCCTGTCCACAGTAGAATCGTCTGCTCATGAGCCAAACGCCCATAAAACACCCAAGAAGACATACACACGTGGCTATGCAAAGAGGCACACACGTTGATGACACACACACACTTCACATTTGCTTCATCCATGCTAAAGATGCTCTACAGCAGTGTTTATGGTTTCAGAGCGAAAACCTTCCAGATTTGTTCTTTCCATGCTGAAAATAACCAAATCTGGTGAGTCACCATCACTCGACCATGTGCGATGACACAAGGCAATCTGGAGCCCAGAGCTTCTTCCCAGTTCTCTAGTTTCTTAAACCAGCGTTGACTCTTGAGAGCACATTATAGGCTCTATACCAGTAACTACAAAAATATCCATACTGTTGCATACTGTAATCACCATGTCAGCACTGTAAAACAGTGGTCTGATCTGAAAACACTAGATAAAAGGAAATCTAGGTGTTGCGTTATTTTGATGAAGGTCAAGAATAAAGAATATTTAAGCCCTCAATTTCAGCAGATGCATGTTTGGTCTGTCTCTGCTCCACTATGGCAGCGGAGCCAATAGGTTTTTATTCTACTTACTGTCCGGCTTCCACTGGCTCTGCTGCGTTGCTTATTTATTACGTCGTAGCTACAGCAATTTGGAGCCCTCCGCAGCAGATACGCAATGCTTCTATTTTTGCTGGATGCCAGGCACAACACAGCAATTCGGCATGGAGTAGATTGAGCAGGGAAAGCCAAATGTATACAACATTAAAACGTCTGACTAAGTTTTGGAATAAAACACCTCTGTGTTGACAACAGATCACATTTTACTTAACTTCATGAAAAATTCTCATTCTGTGCGGAGCCAGACCTGAAGTCAACAGATCAGAGGTTTTCAGAGGCCGTTATCGCGTGCAATTCTGTAATTGCTGCAAAATCTTGCCGCTCTTGCAACTGCACCTGTACGACCAGAGCTGCGCTCTGAAAGACGGCCGGTGGGTGTTGATTGAAGACGGTGTTTCAGCAAACGTGTCGGGTTGCTACATCGGTGTTGGCATAATTTGGAGGCAATATGCAGAGATTAAATAGATGAGATAGCAGTTTCTGTCAACGGCCTGCAGCTAAGAACACATTGAACACATAAGGGCACAGCACCTGATGTGTTTCCTCCACCTTGGGACTTGTTTTTTTTATTGGCATGGATTAAAGAAGCTGAAGCTGAAGCTGACCCAGCAAAATAGTGGCTTAACTGTAAATGTTCTTCCTCTCTCTCTTGATCAGGGAAAAATTCGGTGTGACTCTGGGTGTTTATTCCTCCAGAAGCTCTGATCTACCCATGGCCCATGGCTCATCAGCAGCTGCATCTTTCCCTTTGCGCCACTCATTCAAAACTCTTTAACTCTTCGGTACAGCCCTAATTTATACCAAAAATTAAAAATCAATGAATAAGTAAATAAAAAAATAAAAACACATGTAAGGATAAAATTTTTTTTTTTAAATTTACCAACAGACAGACAGTTGATAAAAGCCAAAAGTTGTGATTTTTTTTTTTTTTTAAATTGCCACATCTGCTTTGTGTAATTTTGGCAGTTTAAGGACTTCCTCTGATTTTAACAAGTTATTGTCTAAGTCACTGCAACACCATGTGCCATGTTATACAACAGAAGATTTGCAAGGTGTGGAGACAGTTATTTAGTAACAAATATATTTTTCTCCTTTATTCCTCTATTTGCCCTCATTTGCTTTGTTCTGTTTCCTTCTCACAATTTTCATACATAGTGTACAATGTATTTGAACCTGTAGTGCATGTATTAGAGTGAATTTGATTATCATATATACCTTTGAATTAACATTGTTCATTTAAATAAAGATTTTATCTGACATTTCTAGTCTAAGCACAAAGCAGCATAAGTGAGACAGAAAGGCATTGTTAGTAATCTTCTAGGCATCTGAGTGATAATGATTTGTTTCAGTGTTTCCAAAGAAGTCACAGTCAGTGGTAAATAATGAGTATGACCAAAGAGGATTAATAAGTGCACTAAGAAGAAAAGTTTCAACTGTTGACAAAGCATTAAGCATATTGTTGCTGTAGTTTTTTTTTTCAGTCTAGCATCTGCTTACTAAGCATGAGTGTTTATTTGGAGAGGTGTTTGCCACAACTTTTTTTCAACTGAACTTCAACTTGGAAAAGAGAGATTATATAAACAGTTCCATGTGAAAAGACTAGACAAAAATAAATAGCTGTGGATTTGGGGAGGGGCCCATAGTGAATGCTAATATAGGCTTGGACAGTTTATGGATAAAACAGTGTACTAAGAAATATAGATTCAAAAATAATGATGTTCCTTTTTCTATTTAATTGATACAGAGATGCTTTATTGAGTTGATGTGTTGCAGCGCAGAGCACAGGCCACCAGAGGTCGGCCTCTACTGGTGGAACAGGCAGCTGAGCTGAAAAACGATGCCGACTGCGAGTAGATGGAGTAATGTTACGTGACTTGTAAAAAAAAACATAAATACCTCTGCCTCTGTTTGGGAATATTTTGGGTTTGGTCACAAGTAGAAAGGGGAGCCATGGAAGCCCAGTTAAGTAGGCTCATTGCATTTTAGGCATACATAATTGAAGGCCAGACAATGTCATATGTACGTCAGTGTCAGGAGGGTACAAAGGATTTAGAAAATAGACACCGTCCAGACCTAGTGTGGGATAGAGGGTCCAGAAATGTGCGCTATACCCTTGAGGATTTTGTATGAACATCTGCCACATAATTAGAACAAGTTTGTTCAGTGGCAAGACAGATGTTCTTATTCATTAGTAAACAATACTAATTTTCAGCATGTTTTAGCCACATAAATATAAACACCTGGATTTTGTAGATAAATGAGAGAAGTAATCTGTATTCACCTCAAATTCTTATGCTGTTCTTGGCTCTGGTTCCCAAGTTGCCTCTCTTCTGTTTTAAAAAAGTGTACTTGCTACAGTCTGAGCACAATCCACAGAAAGTATATCAGGAAAAGGGGCTCAGTGACAGTGGCCCAGTGGTTTTAAAGTCAGGACATTTCGGTTTACAGCTCCTCTGTCACTTGACTTCACAGCTGTTCTATAAGAAAGGTCACAGCATTCACAGCTTCGCAAAAATACCCATGTGTACACTGCTCACGTCAACGACACATATTCTCGGGCACTCACATGCGCTCACAGTGGACATGCTGCACTAGAAAAAACAAGCAATTCTACCAAATGCATACCTCACTGGTTTCGATCCACAGAATTCTCACCCACGCTGCAATAAATTACGTCCTCCCACACATGCAGCAGACCTCGTCAGAAACAAGTGACACTCTGCAGCATGTATTGCACAAAATCCTGTCCACGTGGTTTGAGTAGTTTTATGTATCATGCTTAATAACTGGGACTCTGCTCGACAAATAGTGAGCTTGGAAATATCAGCTTTTATCTGGATGGAGCACAGTTCTAAGATTTCCAACATCAAAGATTTGACATCCCAGATGGCGGGAAAAAGACACTTTCTGAAATATTTAACCTAAAAAGTGCACCTTGCTTTTAAACCTGTCAGCTTTGAAGTACAGCTAAAACCACAAGCTGTATTTTATGCAGCTTGTCAGTAATATCCGTGATGCCAGTTAGTAATTAGTAACCATTATGGCTGTGACTTTGAAATTACATACTGAAGGATCTGTGATTTTCCCTTTTCTTGCAGATTTGTGACTTGCCTTAAAAGCCAAATGTTTAAGTAGACGATAAGTACCTATAGTCTCTAACTATGTGACATGGTAATTTAGCCTTTTATGAGATGTAAGTACATGGCGTACATACAGTTACCTCACTAACATTCGAACCTATATGAAATCACTATTTGCAGCCATCTGGTTGCCCAATCTACATGTTAATTGTATTGAAAGCAATTATTCTTGTGACTGAAAAAAAAATTGATTCTTTGTGATGGTGTTTTGTTGCTAGGAAGATACCTGCCCTGCTGAAGCTGGCCCTATCCACTGGCAGGTATATTAGCAGTAGCAGCCATTTTTATTAGGCAGCAGAGACTTTCTAGAAAAGAACACAGAGCCTTGGGTGTGTCTCATGCTACAAGCATAAACTTGACAAACAACCGACCCCTTCCCATGCAGAATAAATAAAAAGGAGAGTCAACATGAGTTATGACTCCAGAGACTGTTTAGAATTCTGCTTTTTTGCATATGAGTCCAAACTTATCAGCTAAAATTAATTATTGGACTTTTTCATTTGACTCTGGATGAATTCTTGATGAGCATGTTCTTGTTCAAAAACCGTTGAGACAGGAGCGCCCAACACATCTTATTAATTCTTCGAACACACCCTCTGGACGTAACTATGGCAGCGCCCTATCACAGGCATCTTTAATCCTCTCTTATCATGTTACTCTCGGTAGTGCAGTATGCATTTTATTCATCACAGCACAGCGGATGGTGTAAAAGAGAGAGGCGAAGAGGAATGAGGATCAAATCAGAGGCAAAGAGATAAAAGACAAGTGTAGGTTTGACTAAGGTCATCTCATAAAAACTGCCCTTTGACCATAAAAAAAACACAAATACAGGCCTGTGCATGCACATTTAACTGCACACACACACACAGCCCATAAAGTTTTTGCCGTTCAAAGCCTTAAAGAAATTCCCCCTGGGCTCAAAAAGCACATTTCAATTTCGGCAAAACACCTGAGGGATATCGAAATCATGAATCTCCCCAACAAGAAAAGTCAAACAGGAATTGCCATAGGATGAATACATTCAGATGCACACATGTACACACACACACACACACACACACACACACACACACACACACACACACACACACACACACACACACACACACACACATACACACATACACACACTGTAAAACAGGCCCTGCTGTTAGATGATGGACAGTCCAGGTATAGCCTATAACTCAGCGGATGCTTTTTGTTTCCACTGCTTCTTCAAATGAATAGTTTAGAGGGGGAAGTTATATTGTGACAGATGCCTTGGGGCTAACAAATGGCTTCCTCCAGACAAAGCTTTGGAGTGGATGTGATGTGGATGTGTGCCTGGTCACCAACCTGTAATCGCCAGCCATTCGTCACAGGGTGAAGGGACAGGAGATTTCCAAGGAAAAATTCCAGATAATATGATCTTCATTTTTTACGCCGCACAGAGGGCAAATCTCTGCAGGATACGGATATGGATGTAAAGTTTTACTCAGCATCAGCTGATCTCTTTAATTTAAACATAATTGTCATATTTTTTAAGGGATTTTCTATTATGTGGTCTTTAGTCTTTCAGTCAGAGATCGTGTTGAGGAGGGGAGCTTTTATCCTCTGCGGAGGGGAACACACAGTGTCTGGAAAATGCCTCCTCCCCTTGATAGTGAGACTTTGATCAAAAATGTGTCATAGCATTTTGCTCGAGCTGAATTATTCAAAGGTCAGTGAACAAAGGCATGTTTGTGCTGTGTTGCATTACAAAGGCTAGAGTGATGGTAAATTGGCAAAGTGTTCACGGTGTCTCAGTAGGGAGCTGACCGGTGAGCCTCGCCCTCAAGGGACCATTTGGCATCAAACAGCGCAAGCTCCCTGTGATTGTTACTGCTTCAGTCATTGCCAGACTGTTACCTCGTACTTTAAAACCATCACCTTTATATCCCATTCTATTTAGGGCATTGTGTTTCTGCAGCTTTGCAGAGGGTCGAAAAGAGAATAGACTTTTGACAGGAGGGACAGCGTGAGACCTGTGGGGCTGCGCAACCTTAATGAATGTTGCATGTATGCGAAGTGTGTGTCAAGATTTTGTGAGTTTGTCTAGAAGCAAAATACTGCGTGCACTCTTGCACATTTACATGCAGATGTGCGTGTGTGTGGAGCACTGCGGTGCAAGGGGTCTTTTGTAATGATGGCAACAGGCAATCTCAAGGGCATCAGGACTGCAGCCATCTCAGTGGGCAGCAGCTCACTGGAGACCACAGCTTTAAAGGATAAAGGAGGAAAGAAAGAGCTCTAAGATACATGTGGATTCATCCTCCTTTCAAGTCCATGACTATAGCTTTCTCTCTTTTGTCTTGCGTTCTCTGCCTTTATCCCGACACCCGCAGCTTTCTACTTTAATGGCATTTTTAGTGATTTTTTTTTTTTTGCCTCGAAAAACAATCAACAATTCACCTAGTGCTGTTCTATCCCTGGGCGGGCCAGCAGAGAGGATGAGAGTGGAGAAAAAAGAAAAGAGGGAGGAGAGCAAAGGTAGAAGAAAATGGCTAACCTTGCGTGTTTGTGTGTGGCCTGTTTTATGTGCATTCATTCCATTTCAATAGCTTGCATTATTCATACAGTGTTTCTTTAGAAAAAAAAGGCAAAGGCATAACAAAAATACACAAAGAATACTAACACGCGCAAGAGAGACAGAGAAGTGCATGGAGTTTCTAATGAAGCTACTGTAGTGAGGTGAGCAGTGCTGCAACACACAGGTTTCCCATGGGAGTCAGAGCAGCTCCAGCTAACCAGGTCAGCCGGTCCTCCTGCAAGAATCCTCTGCTCTGACATCTTCTGCTCCAGCTTCTCAGGTACATACAAATCCTTAATAATAACTTTAATTATTTTTTTCTCTTGATATGATGTAAAATCTTTCCACAAAACAAAAGTACAGGGTAGGTATACAGAAACATCAGAGTTTAAGACTGTATGAAACTATACTGCCTCCTGAATAAATTTATTTGTTGTATCCTCAAATTGCATAAATTTCCAAGTAAGTACAGTCTTCAGTGTATATTATGATTGTTATGCTACTCCCACATAACTTAATTTATACCACAGTTTCTACTTTTTTACATTTTTTCTCAGTCTATTGCTTCCATTTAGCTGCTTTAATCTGTCCATTGATTCACATTACTGATGTTAGTTACTGCTCTGTAACGTTTTCCCTTCCTCCCTCATCTCCCACTTCATTTGTTTTGTCCTCTCTATTTTGTGGCATCATGTGGGAGTGCTTGCCTCCTGCCGGGCTGGCCTGGCAGGAGTCCTGTCAGGTCAGCCTTGAAATGAGAATTTGTCCTGCCTTAAATGTTGCGTTTATTTTTGACCATCCAACCAATCAGTGATACGTATGTTTAAATACATTATTAAAAAAAGGATCCTGAGTTAAGTCTAGGGCCTGTCTCTGATTTTTTTTCTGGCC
>JAQLOL010000006.1:13049639-13064257 GCA_029783665.1 Naso thynnoides
TCAGTAAGAATAAAAATGTTTTTTCCCAGGTCTTCATCACAGACATGGTAGTCCTAAGAGAATCACATTCATATCATGTTAAATAATATGTGTATGGAAGAAGAATTAATACATACATCTATATGATATCCAGGTGCTGACATACCTTGTCACACGCATTACCTTTCACCCTCAGCTGGAAGCCGTGAATAAAATCCATTTCATGCCTCTGCCTAATATTTACAGAGGAACAAAAGAAAAACTGTGTTCAATTACCAAAGACAAATTTGAACTCATCTGGGTCATTTTTAACAAATTGAACTGGAACTAATTCCTTCCAAGTGTTACAATTGAACTAAATAAATAAATAAAGCGGGGGACTTGTTTGCTTTTTTCCCCATCAAATTAATGTTGACCTCAACATGCTCCCATTATAGCAACCACAGGCACGAGCCCATGGGAGCTGTGTAAGAACAAGGGAGGTGGGGGGAGTGGACACAGTGGTGCTAAACGGTGATGCAGCCCCCTGGAGGAGAATGCAAGTAACCCAGCTTATTGCAATGAAAAATGTATAAAAAAACACAGTATTCCTGTCATTGTGTAACCCCCTACCATGTTTCCTGTCCATCTCAGCTTTTATTTGAACCAGCTCTCCCTCACTTTCCTCTCTCCCTGTCTTTCTCACCCATTACAAAGGTGTAAATTGGACACAGATAATTGAACATTACTATCCTGGGAGGTAGCTGGCGCCATCTGTGAAATGTCCGCCCCCAACATCACAGTGCACCACACAATGCGCTCAAACATCCCAATGCACCATGCTGCACATTTGTGTGGGCATGCGCGTGTCATTGTGTGTTTGGGTAGAGACTTCCCTTTCCTTCATTTTCCTTTAACCCCCGAACACATCGAGCTGAGGGGCTTCATTCAGCTTCATAAACATGTCCCGGTCATACTTATGGCCATGTAGGAAGAGCTTCATTTGGAAAACCAGGAGGTCCAGGAGCATTACATGAACAGTAAATAACTTGTAGATATTAACCAATAAAGTAAAGGTGGAAACCTCCCACACACAAACACTTGCTGTGGTGCAAGAAAAAGGGGGAGTATTTTAGCAGCGTGTGGCACATTGTGCATAAGTCTCAAATATTGTACTGTGTGTACACTGCTAAAGTAATAAAATAAGACAATGCAAAGCTGTAAAATTGCTCCCGCCTACTCAGTTAAGCACCAAATTATTATAACAATAAATACTATTGAAATGCAGGTCTAGAAAAGAAATGTTTGGAGGTAATGCATTTAACGATATTTAAAAATGTTGCTTATGCCAACCAACTTTTTTTGTAGTTGTACCTTTGGCTGGGACTCGCTGTCACCAGTTAGCCACTAATTGTGCTCCACTTCCTGCCTAATGTTTGGTATTGTTCATCACTTGTAGAGTGTTTACATAAATACTGAATATCCACTGCATTCCATAAGATTTCTGACAAAAGCCCAATTATTGACTGTTGCTGGATTATGATAGGTTATCCGCACAAATAATGAGGGAGAGGGTCTATGTGAATTTTTCTGAGAAAGCCTCGATGGTGCGCTCTCTCTCTGCAACACACATGGCTGATTAGCACTTGGCATTTTGTCCTGGCTATGTGCTAAATGAGAGCAGCAACATTACCATCTCAAAGATGCTCTCCTCACTCAGTTAATGGTCAGGACACAATGGCTGCTCAAACACTTGATGGATCATCGAGAGATTATGCCATTTGGCTTTGTGCCTTCATGCTCGTGCTCACTTTGTGTGCGTGCATGTGTGTGTGTGTGCGTGTGTGTGTGAATCAGAGAGACAGACGCTTCCTGTATCCTGTAGGTGTGGACTCCTACAGACCTCTCAATGGGAGCAGTAATGTCAAGGAGCTGCAATGTCATATCCATCAGAGCTGACTCTCTGTCAGGGCCAGACAAAGGTGTTGACACCTCAACACCACACGGTGAGTGAGGAGGCCATTCAAATGTCAGTTACCTGACACATGGCTGCGGTCTCAAAGATGGGTGCTAACCAGTGATTGTCAGTTGGTAAGTCAGGAAAAAGGCCACTGCATATATAAAGCTCAAGAGGAGTGATCCGCTGAGATTCAATGAATTAATATGTTTTCAACATCTGAGGCGAGTATTGACTTGGTACAATCACACCTGTCAACTCTGGCAAATCAGCACTTATGGAAATGAGGCTGAAGTGCCGTGATCAAGACACACACTCAGGTCGCCCAGTAGGGTCTAAGAGCGTCAAAGCTCAACACTGTTGTGTTAATTTCACCTGACAACAGAAACTGAAAAATGTAAATGGATAAATCTGCATAAATATACTGTATGATAATCTTAATAGTAGATGCTGAAAAAGTTTATTTAAAAAATGAAAGCTTTATTCAAACTATTGACATAAGCTATTTGATGCTTAATCAAAGAAGGAGAGGGAATGAAAACAACTAAAGGGGGTTCGTTTTTCCAACAGTCGGTGTTTGGTATCTGGAAATATCTTTGGAATCTTTCAATTACCCGAGTTAAAAAAGAAAAAAAGAAAAAAAAGAGTTACTCTGCTGGCAGGAATACCACGGACCGCGGACAAGATGACCTCTGAAACTCACTTATCTTTGAAAAAGAAAAGAACTCTATACAGCGGAGATCTTTGCTCAGGGAACTTTACAGACTGATTTTATGCTGTTTTCCTTATGTTCAATCTGCAGCAGCGCACAGCTGATGTAACATTTGGACTGTTGTTGACAAAATTACACATGATCAATAACAGACCCTTCCTCTCTCTCTCTCTCTCACACACACACACACACACATGCACACACACAGTGGAGAAGAGGTGTTCTCTGCTGTCTGTAGCCAAGTGTACTCTGTCCTGCAAGTCAAAGTTATCTAAAATAAGGTGAAAACCTTGGTAATGCTTATAAACAGGCTTGGTGGTGAATGACACACTAATGCTTTGACAGATTTGGGATTTTTGTGTTTTTAGCTGAGCTGCACCAGAGAGTATTCAGTAAAATCTAATCAGCGATGCTGCTTTGCCCTCACTGCTCTTTGTAAGGTTTGCTCTAGGGGGTGTAAGGTGGCATTGCAGGTTTTATGTGTGAGTTAGCGCTGCACAAACATCCTTTTACATGCTACAATGCTTGTCAGCACCTGTTCATATGGCAGCTTAAGGCAGTTTGGCCTTGTGTGCTCTGATTAATACCGCATGCAGCTAACACACCAGTCTTAACTTTGCTTCAATGAAAACTCAACTCCTGACATTTGCTCCTGGTGTTCTTCACCTTTGTTTTGGAAGAGGGAAATAACAGTCAAACCACCTTTAAAAACGATACATTGTCTTTTTAAGCAATTGCTGTGCAGCGAATTGAATTTATGCCCATGTGAAGAATGGTTCACATGGATGTCTAGCAGTAACTGCACCGTCAGGATCACCACAATAAAGCTGGTTTCTCTACCTCTGCTGTGACTTAATCCCCATCTGGAAATTGTGCTGAATGGGTTTCCACCTTCACAATGCAGCAAACTCATGAAAACATTAAAATTCTGTGTCCATACATCCATTGCAGTCTTTTCACTGGGGTTCAGAGGTTGATAGAGAGTGGGGATGTAAATCGCTGAACCAAACAGTGTAGCAATTTACGTTTCTCCACATAAGTAACAGCTGAATATCAACCATCTTCAGCAACTTAGCAGTGGTTTATCTGATCTCAAGCAATAGAGTTTGGTGTCTCAGTTCCTCTAAATGAGACATCTAAACAAAAACTTAAGGTACTGCACCACTTAGAAACATCATGGTTTGTTGCAAATTGCTTTCAAGGTGTATTTTTAACTTAATCTTATTTTGTGGGGCTTTACTCAGTAAATGAAGTACAGATGGGTAACATGCTCCAACCTAGGCATTGCCATTGATGTGTGATGACAGTCAAGACTTAGTATATTGTAGAGTGAATTCATAAAGCATTATGGAATGTCAGCTCCTCTTGATTGTATCCCCTGTGAGGCCTCTCTCTGGGGCTCCATGCTATATGTCTCCACATACAACAGGCTGGCTACGTCATCTCCTCCCCACTTCTTTCTTGACAGCATAAAGTTCTCAATTTTCTGACACTCTGGTCGATGTTTTCGGCTTGTTCAGCTGACATCTATCTGACATATCTGGCCTCCATCAGAACTCAAACTCAACTTCAGCACTTTTTCACCAACAAATAAAATCCAGTCACTGCTGTCATCACAGTGGCTTCAAACCAAACCCATACCAATCCTGCAGCCTACACAAACAACTTTCATGTGTGTTCTCCACGACTCAAACTGACACACATCCACAATAGGGACCCTGACTGCCCAGGTCTTGTTATTTGTCTCCCATCTAATATAGAAGGTACCTTCATTCTAGGCAACTGAAGTAATGTCTTCAGCTCCAACGGTGCCTCCTGGGCAATTTCTGTCTTTAGTCGTAAAAAATAAAATGAATGTCTCCAAGAAATATGTTTTTCTGCCCCTCTCTGGAATCATGTTCTCCAATATATTATTTCTCTGGCTCCTCATATTTCCTGATCATGCAACAAAGTTTCTCATGTATTCATATCATCCTTATTGGGTCTTTTTTTTATAACTTTATATTTATGTGTCAAGGGTGCCAGATTAATTTATGAAGCTAAGGAGGACAAAAAGTGTCAAAGTGACTGTGACAGTGAGTGTCTGTGTAGCGCTAGATAGGCCGAGACTGCACATGAACAAGGACCAACTCATGTAATCTCTTAGAAATAACATTGCACTCTCACTTTAGCTGCTCCTCTCTCAAAGAAAGAGATAAGATTCAGGTTACATGTTTAATCACCAACTTCAGTCTTTATATACATATGTAAAACAATGTATATTAGAACAGCCAAGCTGAGATGGACAGCCAACAATATATATATAGGCCTGTTGAGAAAGTTTTCTGACCAGCGAGCTCAGGTCATCAAGGTCAGTGTCTGCGTGCAAATCCAAGGCAGAAAGGACAGAAACAAATTTTCAACATACCCCCGAGTTTTTCTTACTCTTGTGCAAAAATTACCCAAAATATTTCATATTTTCATGTTGCAGAGGTGATATCATGAGGCATTTGTATACTGGGGTTCTTTGTTCGTTTTTTTTCCATGACTAGCTCTTAATATCCAGGTAACCCGTCAAAGGTCTATTCTGTCTTTCATATATAATTCAGTTCTGGCTGATTACATTAACAACATATTATTGAAAAGAAAAAGTAATTTTAATCTCATGGCATTTGTAAACATATAAAGTACCACTTCAATTTCAGCACTTCACCATAAGGGAACTCTTAATTGGGCTACACAAAGTTAATTCATCTTCCCTTAAGATTTTTTTGACCCATTTGTAACCCATTTGCTCGCTGGCAAAGCAGAAATTGTGGAGCACTCTCTGGAGGTCCACACCATCAATCAGATTATTATGGATGTGGAAGAAGAGTGGGTGATAAGACTTTGCTTGGACTTTGTTGACCAAATGTTTCAACTGACAGAGAAGCTTCCCTCAGCTTTGGCGTTGGACATGGGCACCGTCAAATACAGCTGAAGAAGCTTTTTGACTTCACCAAAGACGGATTGTGAACCTAGTCCTTTTGCTGCCAGTAGCCATGTTTCCATCGCCCTTTTCACATTCACATCTAGATGTATCGAATCGGAAACGCCGTAATCCTAACTAAAATCCCCAGATTCGCACAAACTAAAATACGCTCGCTAGAGCCGGGTTTTGGTTGATTCGAAAGGGATGGAAACAGATATATTCGAATTAAGTCTGACGTAGCACACTTTCACCCCAACTGCTTCCGGTGTTTGCGGGTCACTCAGAAGACAACAACATGGCACCACAACAACATTAGATTAGTGTGGACAGAGGACAAAATTGTGAGGTTGGGGTTGAAATGCTGACGCACCACTACATCCCAGAATTCCCGCTGACGCTTCCTATCCCACTGATAAGGGCGTGAGGCATCTGCAGAGGCCTCAGTGGACATCAGGTGTGCATAATGTGTCTAGAGTATCTGCACTGCTGACTGAACAGTCTCTGGTGAGATGTCTGCGGACTGGAGCACCAAGACACGTTTTCCACGGAAGAAAATAGTTTGAGAGACACTTTCAATTCAGGGAAAACACTGAAAAACACTTTCTCTCAGGAACGAGTTTGTCCTCATTTTGGAAACTGCTGTCCTTCTCCGTACGCCCCCTGATTGCCACCCCATGTTGAGTTAGAAACTGCAAACAATGCAGTTTCTCCATCATTCCATCCCTTCTCTCTCCTGCTCAATGGGCTCTTGTTTGACAAGATGAATATTTGCTGGTGTTTGACTGAAGTAAGGACACTTTTTTGGAAACGCTCTTTGTGAAACTGACACTTTTCATGGCTGTCCAGAAGGCGTGGGCACTTTCTTCAATTATTTATTCCAGTCTTTACAAAGCCATCATCTCCACATTTGGAGAAAGATGCAAGCTTTTTGACAGCAGCAAATCTGCACTTTTCACAAAAAGCTCGCTAATTGTGTTTCGAAGAATTAACCACCCTCTCTTTTTGTACTTTTTCTTTGGCCAAACAATCTAGTGGACCCTTTTAGACTATAATTAGATGTACAGCTTTAACTGCTTCTTTGTCCCCCAAACAACCTGTCACAGACAGAGTCAGCACCAGCAGACAAGTTTTTGTTCAGTGGTTTCAACAGTCTCAGATTTACAGGATGTGAGTTTCTGCTTAAAGAGGCCATATCTTGCTCATTTTTTGGGTTCATACTTTATTCTTGGTTACTACTACAGCAGGTTTAAATGCTTTGATGCTTCAAAAACTCATCTGTTTTCTCATACAGCCAACTGCAGCAGCTCTGTTTTTTCCAGGACTTTTGCCTCTGTCTGAGACGCTCTGTTTTAGCTCCTGCCCCGCCTCTTAAGGCTTACCTTGCTCAGATTGGCCAGTTCAAACACACACCTTCCAGATGAACCTATAGAGAAGCCCAGCACACTGTGACAAAAAGGTGGTGTAAGATTTTCAAAAAACTGATGAGAATGGAGCATTCAGAGCCATTAGAAACAGCTCACAGGGCTTACTACTCTTTACTTTGGCATCATTTAAAACGGTAATCTGACTTTGTAACATCATTTATAGGTTGAAAGAGATAAGGGTTCTTCTGGCTGTGCTTGTTCTTGAGTTTAAGGGCCAGACTTGAGTTGTGGATGTAAAGGTCTCTAAAGAAAAAGGGTCTCTTATTCAATTGAAGTTTATTTTCTCAAGCATTCAACATTTTGCTGACACTTACTGTATTTACCAGCTGTGACCAACTTAATAAGTAATAGAAATACATTTAGATAAATAAGATGCAGTAATCCATGTGTGCGCAACTAGACAGTTCCTGTACAAAAACAAACAAAAAAAGATATCCGTAACTATAAGGCTACAATTACAACAATTATTTATTCCAGGCATTAACAGTCTTCTTAGTTTTTTAAGCTTTTAACAGGCTTGGCATTTCGTGACTTTCCTGTTAACACTGCGCAAGGACACAAACACAATATTGCTCCAGTATTTAATTTTCCCTCCCCTTTGTTCTTTTTTTAGTTTACTATTTTTAGCTTCCTTCTTTTCAAGTCAATAACAAATTCTTCTTCCAGGCTTGAACTTTAGGAACTTTTAGACCCATGTACTTATCCTAACACTTTCAGATTACATCTCAGGTCAAGCACGAGCTTCTCTCTTACAGTTAAATATACTTAATACCACATACAGTGGCTGGATTGCCTAATTATTTGATTAAGGTAATAAAAATTCACACACAACAGATTAAAAAATAAATCATATTTTCCACATATTTTTTTGTATAGTATGGCTTAAAATCTCTTTCACTGCAGTTCTATTTACTATTTATTGAAGAAAGGCACAGCACTTTGAGAGCAAAAAAGACAATCAGTGTTGGATTTGACAGGACACATAAATATGCCTTCAGGCAGACTGGTACGGCACAAGTGTCATTTTGCAAAGGTTTGTTTGTGTGATACGATGAACAAGGCTTTGTGCAGACATGCAGATCAGGTATATATGTTTTGATACATGTAAATACAAAACAATACTGTTAATTTCTAAACACCTGTATTATTTTCTTTTTTCTTTCTTTCTCACATACCATATGCACATGCATATTGCATGTGCATATTTTGGGCTTTGTGAGATAATACAAGAAGTTAGAACTACCTTTTTTTTTCAAGCAAACAAAAGCAGTGCAAAAAGGAAAAAGGGGGGTCTTTTTCACCCAAGCAGCTGTTAAAACCTATGTTATAAAGATTTAGAACATTTCAGAGCAGACTTAAAGTCTTTCAACATCTGCAATGTTTGCTTGTGTATGAAATATTGCAGCTGTAACTCCAGCCGTTTCCTTGGGAACCTGACTGGAGTCAGTCCAAATAGACGCAAATAACCATAAATAGCAGGAAATTGTGTGTTTAATGTGGACAATATATGATTTTTGTTTACATTTTTCTGTACTTTTCTAGAATGTCTTGTAAACAGTCAAATTATTTTAGAGGATCAAGGAAACAAAGTGCAGCACAAATTGCCTGTGTGGTCACTCTCGGACCAAGTGAGCTGTGAAATAGAAACGTGACAAAGATGCAAAAACGAGCACTAACAAATTGTGGATATTTATTAGAAGAACACTATATTTCCTTGCTTGCAAGCACATGTGGATGTTTTTTTGTTTTGCTACATTGCACAACAATCGTTAAAACACTGAGAATAAATACACTGACAAACATAAAATTACATCTGTTCCCTCCCTTTTTTTGCATTGTTCATTTTTGTTCCTTTCTCAACACAAGAGTCAAAATAAGATTTAAATTAACTTGATCAGAGAGACATTAACAAGAGATCCAAGTGTCTTTTAGGGATGTTTGCAGTAAGAAATTATATCTGTTAAGGAAAGTACACAATATGTCAATTAAAGTACCAGGACTATTAAGATCGTTGAAATCCAAATCTAGTTCAATATGGCATCTGCTCTGTCTTATTTTTATACATAAAAAATTAAACTCAGAATAAGTATATTAGACGACTTCCATGGCAGTAAAAATTTGTTATTCAATTCATTTACATTTTGCCAGCAGCGGACAATTTGATTTAAACATTAATTGATAAGTAAATATTACCCCCTGAGGGTATCAAAAGTAAAAGTCAACATCAGAGAAATCAGTTACACACTGTTAATATCTTCTGTTCACACACGCTCAGTGGGATTGGTCAATGTTAACAGATTAACACCTAACTGAAATATCCAGACAAGCTAAGCAGAACTATGTTTTGTTTTGTTAAATGAACTGGAAGTTTGAGCAAAGGGGGACCTTAAACATTACTAACAGTTATCATTTTGTTAAGTAAGACACTACACTGTGTTGTCTATCAACAGAGGCGTAACTGTCAAAATTCATATAATATACTAAAATAATATAGACGAATAATCTCACTTTCACTGTATCTTTTCCCTTTTTTAAATGAAAATACTTCATGTTTCTCTGTGGCCTACAAGAAACTCTTTCAATGCCTTCTGCAGTATCCTTCATAAATGCATTTTTAGGATAGGCTGCACGTTGGTGGATTTATTAAGGCTGTTTAATTTCTCTTTCTTTTTGGCTTTAACATAGTTTAGGGGAGGACGAAAGTCATCAGAACTCCCAAAATTCTCACTAAACAGACAAATAGGCAGAAGAGAGAGACAGAAACAGAAACTGTCTGCATTGACATTTATAGTGCTGTTGCCCTGAAATATGAAAGAAGGACAACTGGAGGCCATGATCAAATATCTTTCCTGTTTTAATGGGATGTAGTAACCTCCTACATCAGCACACTTCCACTTAGACCCGCCTGTTAGTCTCAGTTGGCTGCTCTTTCCTCCCCTGGGAGAAACTGCGTGTTACACAAGACATTTATTTAGCAGAATACACACACACACACACACACACACACACAGATCTGTGCGTATCAAATGCACACTCATGCACACAGATGTAGACAGACGTTTCTACATGGACGGACAGAGACTCATGACCTTTCACCCATTACTGCGTCACTGAGAAGTGAAACTGGTGTGCAAATCTGTATGAAATAATTAATGATTACACAAGCATGCAGTGCAGTGGCACATTAAAGGTAGATATATATTAAAATAACACTATTTTTTGCCTGTTAGATGTTTAGAATTGTTAGAATCACTACACAGCCTTTAATGAGCTCTGAAAAAATTGGTGGGGGTGGGGGGTCTCACCTTTAGTATTTAGTGTTTCGTTTTGTGTTTTTGTAACTGGTTGCTTCGTGACAACAACCAATCAGAGACAACCTCCCATATCATAGTCTTATTTGTGTCTGTTGCATAAAATGCTCAGTGCAGGATCATCTTGAGCATGCATTGTAAGTGCAGAGGAAAATCCTGCCTCTGAGTTTTATCGATCAAAGTGCTCCGGTCCACTGTGTGTGTGTGTTTACACCAGTGTGTGCTTGTGTGCAAATGTGATTGTTTATATTGCTGCGTGTGCCCTCTGCATCGATCCCCCACTTTGTTCAAATTATCAGTGAGGGTATGGGACCTAATACTGCTATTCACACGAGCATTAGAGCAACAGAGGCACCCACATTGGAGTGTGGAGGCTGGGAAGAGCAGGAGAAAGAGAGGCGAGGGGGAGGCTGAAGAAGAAGATGCAGAACTGACAGACAGGTATGTAGGTAAAGCTTTATTTATGTAGCAACTTTGAAAAGCAATTACAAAGCACTTTCTCTATCTCACACAGGCACAAAAACATAGCCTAAATTAATAAATGAAGTGGGCATAAATTAAAATTAAAACCACAGCCAACAAACCAAGACAAGATGGGGATAGATAGCTATAAGTTTGTCTATAAAGATAAGCTGCTTAAAACGTCCAAAGAGTCAGCAAATCTCATAGATTGAAGAAGATGATTCCAGAGGATTGTGGCTAAAACAGAAAAGGCTTGATCACATTTAGTTTTGCAGTTGGAGTTGGGAATGGATAAAAGGCAGAGATTTGAGGACTGGAGTGGTCGAGAATGAGGAACGATGAGATCAGAACTGAGGGCAAGGTCACACAGAACCTTTGTATAAATCAGCAGAATCTTGTAGTTTATTCTTAATATTACAGAAAGCGGACAGAAGGATGCAGGAATAAAGGTAATACAGGACCAGTGGCTAGTTTTACTTAATCGCCTGGCAGCTGCATCTTGAACCAACTGTAAATGATTTAGAGCAGATTTAGACTGAGGCTTGTGTAGGAAGTTATGATGACCTAGACAGCAGAATTTAAGAGTGAATTAATAGTTTAAGATCTGTAGAAGACAAGTTATATAAGATCTTTGCAATAAATGAAGAAAACAGGACTGGATAAGCTGTTAAGAGGAGAGGAGGAGAAAAGAGAGGAAAAATAACACAATGATGCAATGAATAAATGTTATTTTAATGCTTTTTTTTTTTTTTTTGGACAGGATAGTTTTACTGTGAGCCCCCTATCCTGACCTTGTCTTAAGGAACTAAAATGTTCAGATCTGATGCAACTTTGTTACAAGAACTTTTTTTTTGCTTTGCTTTCAGCCATTATGTAAATAAAAATGTCTTGTACAAAGGTGGAAAAAAACAAAACAAAAGACAATTTTAGTACTCTATTTGTGCAAGAAAGCAGAGATAAATATGTTCTGAGTCATTTGTAAATGTCTTCAAGCTGACTGATGACTTTAGTTTATTGTATCCAGGGGCCTCATTTATAAAGGCTGCTGCACACAAAAAAATTGCATCAGCAGGAGTGAAATGTGCGTAAGAATCTTTCACCACAAATGTTGGTATTTATACAAAAATTACATGAGGAGAAGTGTGCATATTCCTGCGCATCCCATTTGCTTATTTTAGAGCTTAAATATGTAAATATGTAGATTTATTTAATAAGATACATATTGTTGGCATGCAGTTATGACACAGGTTGAATTATTTATGAACTACATTTTTAACTGAAAGGCATAACGCTGCAAAGACAGGTTAAGTGGTGTACAGTGGAGCGGGCTGTTTGGTTACTGATGCAATGATCATCTGTTGTGGAAATATAAGATCGATCAGCATTAAATAATGAAAACTGTGCATTAATTAGAAAGCATGATTTCAGTTTTCACAAAGTGTGTTGCTGGTCAAATCATTGCTGCGAACGCAGCTGCGTGGCACACACCACACACTCTGACGACACACACACTGCCATCTCCTGTCACCTCACCACTTCGCCTGGTGTGTCTTCACCACCTGCACGTATGGATTGTACAAATGATCAAAGCCTGGAAGTGAAGCCAGTGACAGCTCTAACACAATCATCACACAACATATCCTCATCATGAGTCCTCATCTTTATTCAGGACAAGTTCACGAAACAAAACTTCAATGGATGGAGTGTGTTCACATATCAAACTTCCATTTTCAAATGATATTACAAGATGAGGGGCATCACTGACTGTTGCAATATTTCGGCAGGTTAATCAGTTCGACTGATCGCTGTCAAGAGTTAAATACTGCCCTGCCACACATGGGTAATGCTGATGGATGCGGGGCTTTCCCTGTCCTCACACTGCGAGAGGACAATGTGAAAAGACAGAACTAATAATGTGTTTTTAATATCATTTTCCATTTTCATTTTCCCTGTCTTCCTGTCTACTGTGACCAAGACTGACTGAAAGAAACTTGTGATCAGGATACAGTTGCTGATCCACCTGCACACTTTTCCAAGTTGATCAGGGATTTCTGAGAGAAAGTTGCGCACAGACAGGCGTACGCTAGGGTTTATGAATCTAAAAAATCTTTTGTCACACCTATATTTCGTCATTTGTGTGTATGCAAACATTTAGTATGGATTCTACGCACAACTTTACTGGCTCCAACAATGTGACATGACATTAATGAGAGGCTGGGGTCATGACCTCACGATGATGGCATTTGTGATCACAGTTGTAGACTGTAGCAGTTCTTTAAAAGCCCTTGTTGTGACATTATCTTACCAGAAAAAAACCTGGTCTAAGCCCAGAGGCAAACACTCTGCAAACAAACTGCACAAGGGATGGCACAGTTGGCCGAGGTGTGCGCACACGTCTCCACAGTCACACACCGTTCATTTCTTTAATTTCTCCACACAGGAAGGCATATTATTTAAGTGTCCTTTGAACATATTTTCAATCAGAGACAGAGGCATAGCCAGGTATAAAATAATTTCATGAATAGTTAATGGCTTTTGGCCAATTTTTACCATGACCTGCCTTGGGTTTTCAGTAAAAATACGCCTGAAAATGACCTCTACACAGTCATATTAACACCATACGAGTCTTACACGCATTTTAATGTCTGTATCTGTAGGATATTTCACAGACACGAACATGAAAAGAACAAACACACAACAGGAGAGGGACAACATCTTTTTTAGCATCTCTTCCTTTCTCTCCCTCCCACTCTCCCTCTTACTGTGTAAAATCACCACATCAGAAATAAGGTGTAAATATTCAAGTAAACAGCTTGTGTATGTGTGAGTGTATTATGTGTCTCTAAAATTATTCATACTAACAACTAATTAGGAATTATTAGAATCAGAAAGCCTAGTTAATCTCAATAGACAGGACGGGATCACAGCTGTCAGATTGTCTCGACAGATCAGTCGCTGAAAGCTGGAGCAACTTTAGTGTTCGTGTCTGTGTTTGCTGTATCCAGAAAAACAGGGATCAAACAATTATAATCTATAACAAACAAAATGAACAAGATGTTACATCTGACCAACAGACCAACCCGACACAGGACGAAAAATGATTTCTTCTTCTGTCAGAGCCTGATGGAATGTAATTTTGCGCATGGCTTATCCAACTTTGGAGAGACTTTCTCATTCTATTTCCTTCACCAAATGTTACTGGGAATGCATCATACACCTGTTCTAGTAATGCCACAAGATGTGGTAACAATCGCTGCTATTTTAAACCACTTTATTTTTATTTATTTATTTTCACATCCGCTTGCTTTGGAGGTGCTTTGCTGTCTCCATATATTGCACATTCCTGTGCTTTGACTAATCCAGCCAGCAGATGGGTCTCCCACGTGAAAATCTTTTCTCTCTGTTTGCACCTTGTATTCGTGGCAGCATTTGCGCCATGAATAAATTAAAACCTTTGCGCCACGCACTTGCGCCATGGACCATAGAGGAGCGTACGATAGGACCCAATAACCGAGAGAGAATATAGAGGGAAAAACTCTGTGCCTGTGCTTCACAAAGAGGAGCATCAAGCGGGCTTGAAATTATTTGTAATGTGCCACAATGTAGAATTTCTTATAGCCACTTCCATATTCTTGCCACAGGACATTAGTTATAAATGTTTATGTGCATGTCCACATGTTGACTGGCACAAAAGATTACAAGATTTGCTGTCAGTGGAACTGATTTTCTTATTTTCCCTCTATACACACTATTTGTGTGTGTGTGTGTGTGTGTGTGTGTGTGTGTGTGTGTGTGTGTGTGAGTGAGTGTGTGAGTGAGTGAGTGTGTGAGTGTGTGTGTGTGT
>JAQLOL010000006.1:13064357-13079212 GCA_029783665.1 Naso thynnoides
GGCTGAAGCTCTGCGAGGTGCTGCAGAATCTGAATTCTCCCCTTTCCAGTTTGCTGTTAGTACGTCGCTAGCGTTAGCTTGTTAATACCAGAAGCGCATTTCTCTGCACCAGTCAACAAGCGATCTTGCTCCTCTGGTCTCCTCTAATAGCCTAAAAACCTAAAACATAGCCTAAAGCCACTGCTATTATTAGCATGGGGTGTATTAAAACAATCCAGTGCAAATGTACAGGCTACATTACGCGCTAGCATGCAAGTTAGTTAGTGTCATACAAGCTAACGCTAGCACGTGCTAACAGCAAAGTGACTGAAAATGTAACAGCTTCGAAGGGACCTGCGTATTGTTGAGCAAACCAGAGGAGCTACAGAAAGACCTGGCACATGTAGCTGGGACACACTATGCTCACCAAAATATGCTCAGTCAGTCAGTCAGTCAGTCAGTCAGTCAGTCATGGACACGCCCTTGTATTGGACAAGTCCCTCAGGACCAGCCAAAAACTTGTTTGATATATATGCAGGTTTATGACATTTGTGTGTGTGTGTATAAGTATATATCTGCATACTGTGATAAATAACATAACAGCACATTGTAGCATCTCATTGTATTGTATTCCCTGAATGATTTGTCACTGGTGCCTACAATGAACTACTGGTATGTTGAAAAAACAAACAAACAAACAAACAAAGATGCACGTGATGGTTTCAGACTTGCAGCTTTTCTGTTTTTCATCTGAATTGTTTTGAAGGTGTCTTTACTGGTGAAATTTTTCACCATTTTTCTACATGATGACTTTCACGAGAAAATTTTTCAAAATCAAAATTTTGCTAATCTGTTAACATGCTAGCACGAACATGAAGGTCTGTTTATGAGTCAATGTGAGGACCGTGACAACTGAAGCAGGACCGAGTAAAAACTCCTCACACGTTCTGTTGTCATGTCAGCTGCAGGTTGCTGCTGATGTTCTTCTATCAGGGATTTCATGATGTTCACACTCATGTCACTGGATTACTTTGATACCAGATTACTTTAATACTGAAGACAACTTTAAACATGATGATTCTCGGGAAGTTCTGCAGGTATAAAAAGTCGTTTTCTTCTGATTTGTCGTCATGCAATGTGGATCACCATCACAGATGATTTCCTCATACAGTCTCGGTGACACAGAACGAGACTGACGTGTTTGATGGATGGATGGACAGAAGATTTTGTTCCTCCTGTGTGAATCTAATTCGTCACCTTTATGACGTCAACAACTCAGTGTGGCAAACATCTGAACTTGATCGTACACCTTTCTTCCTAAGCCGATTAATTATGAAGCGCCTGAACGAGTTGGTGACTTCCTGTCCTGTGATGATTTTATCAGTGATGAAACTTCACGTCAGTCTGCACAATGACCACAAGGAGCTTCTCAGTGAGACAGTAGAAATATCTTAACCTTGTCAGATTCACATCATGTTACAGTTTTGAACTTGTCAAGTTTTTGGCTGTTTATTCAAACAACACATATTAATCAAAAGTGAAACTGTGACCACAATGTTTTGAGCTGCTATTTGAGGAAATGAGGGATTTTTTTTTTTTTAATGAAACTTTATTTTTTAGGAGTTTTTTCTGTTTTGTTTTGTTTTTTTTGTCGAGATTTCCGTCTTCAGTAGAAACCAATGAGCTGAGAGCCGCAGACAGGAAGTCAGGCAGATTACCATGAAGTCGGTTTAGGTCTTCTTATAAGATTAATTGACATTAAGAACAACACGAAAAAGTAACAGCACACTTATTAAATTGTTTAAAGTCTTGCTTTTCCCGTTTTTCCCTTGAGAATTTTCAAAGTTTTTATGAAAAATCTTGTTCACCAAAGACAGTGCAGATGAGGCTACCGAACATGAGCATTTTGTCCATCCACCTGTTTTTGTATATCTGTAAAGGTGAAGTCAATGATGGTCTCACGGTTCATCCTGAGGGGAGCATGAATGTCTGAACTACGTTTCACCACAAACCAACAGTTGTGAACATATTTCCATCTGCAGCTGAGCTCTTGTCCTCCTCAGGTGAAACATGAACGATCCCTGGCTGGTCGTGCTGATGGCGGCCGCCGTCCTGGTGTCCATGGTGCTGCTGACGGTTGTGTGTCTGCACTGCAGGAACAAAAGGCCGCAGGGTGAGAAACTTGCTTCATTCTGCACCAACACGCGGTTAACAGCTGCTGTGCTGCTCATTATGACCTGATGTGACTTCCTGTGGTTGAAACCAGACTCACAGCAGTGTTTTCACACTGATGGTCAGCACTTTGATTTAAAGTGTCTGCTTGTGTCGTAACATTTCGATTATCTGTGAAATTTTAACTATTGTGTTTTTTGTTTTGCACCAGCCTACATCAGACAAGCAGATCCTTCGGGGGAGTAAGTCTTTTCTTCTTTTCTACATGATGAAACATCAGGTTATACCAGCACAAACATTTGAAATGTCTGAATGATGATTAAAAACTGTCGACTTTCTGTCTTTCAATCAGATCCACTGAACTCAGAATAATTCATCCATGTAAGTGTGAAACACCAGAGAAGTTTGTGTGTTGAAATTCACGGCTTCCATCTTTGTATAAAGCAATGCTTCATTCAAAAATTTAAAAAAATTAACATGCTAACACACTAAACCACAACACTGATATTATTCTAAATAATACATTTAAAAAACAAAACAAACAAAAAAACCCTTTATTTATGTCTGATGTAAAAATGGGATGTTCATGAGGATTTCATATCAAACTCAGGAAGGGAACGATTATTATGACGTTTATCTCTTAATATGAGCCAAAAAGTTTCTATCCACCATTATTGGCTGATTATTTGTGAAACTTTTCTCAGCAATTATTAAGGTTATTATATGTCATACAGCCACCTATTTTTTTTTTTTTTTAAATAATTGGGGACCATTTATAATTCTTTTTTGTTTGTTTACTCAGAAAGTGTAATTTTTGTGCCCTGAGTTTTGTCTGCAGGCGCTGCCTTCAGCTGTGTGGTTTCCTCACATTGAGAAAATGAACAAGTTGAACTGAAGAGTAAAACTAAAGCTTGGTGTGAAGGAATCTAACGGCAGGAATGCAATATGATGTTCAGACGTATGTTTTCATTAGGGCAGAATCAGCTGAAATAAAAATCATTGTGTTTTCATGATAGAGCAGGGGCTCGATGACAGACTGGGACAGTTTCCAACATTAGTTTCATGTCTTTTCTGTATAAAAGATGCAAAATCACAAATCTTATCGAATGTGGATCGTGGTCAAATTTCAGTTTGAGGTTCCTGATGTGAGAAAACAGCAGCAGCAGAGAGAAAGACGTCTGTGGTCACATGGAAACGATCATTTGCCTGCTGCTGTAACTTTTTTATCAGTCTTTCACTGAATGACACTGAGGATGAAGATGATGAAGGTGACTTTCTCTCTCATAGTTACAGCCCAGCCGACCCCTGACCGCCCGCCCTCAAACCTGCTGTCACCATAGTGAGTCACTTTTTATTTACGAAACACACCTGGTTCACCTGCTGAGCTTCTTCATCATCATCATCATCATCACAGCTGACTGTATTCAGAACATTAACACTCACTCACATCTGAAAACATGATGGTAAAACAAGTGAAATTTAAACCAGAGATTCAGCCACAGTGTTCGGACAACATGCAGACTGATGAAAGAAATGATCAGCTGACAGAAGCAGCAGATTAGTGACAGATTTTATTTTTCACGCTCAGTTTGCAGTCAGTTGAATCTGGCAGCCGGCGGCGACAGTGCTCCTTCACTCCAACAGACACAGGTGAGATCCTCCTTCCCTCTGGACTCTAACCTGCCGATGAGATTTTTAAACTGTGTGTTTTTGTCTCCAGGCTGCTAACTGTCACAGTGCTTTTAACAACATGACCTTTTCATCCTACAGAGAGTAATCCAAGTTACGAGAATCCAACAGACGGTAAGATCAGATTTGACTTTAAATGCAGCAAAAGTGATTTTGTGTTGGCAGACCTACAGTCACGTTGGTTCAGGAAGCAGCTGCTTGTGTTCAGGACCTGAGACTGAACTGGATTAGACCGACTGTTTTTAATCTGGGGATATCGTGTCCAAACAGAAATAACACGTTTATTAGCCAGCCGACCAGCATCTCTGTCCGTCTGTCTGTCCACAAAAATTCCCCACTCTTTGGCGGCTAGTTTTCAACATAGGAGGCCCAAATTCAGCATGAAGGTCGCGTGTGTGTGTGTGTGTGTGTGTGAAGGTTTGTGTTTGTGTTTAGTTTAGTTTATTTGCACCAAGGATGTGATGTAGCATGGCTCGACTTTGTAGAAACACACACACACACTTGCATTGGTCATGGCTGGCCCCGCCCCTACACTGGTTTAAGTGTGATGTCAGAGCGATGTCATTGTGTTGGATGATGCTGTATGAGCGCACATGTCGTTTTGTGCAGAGGCCGACCTGAACCCAGAGAGCGACGCAGAGGACACGGGATACATGTGAGTTTACCTTCACATGAACCTCCTGCTTTTTCTCCTCTGCAGCAGTAAATCAGCCGAGTCTCTTCTTCTTTGGTTTGTGCAGAATCGTGTTGCCTGAAGTTGAACCTCAGCAGACCAATCAGAGCAGAGCCTCGACGCCCAGTTCAGGTACAGTTTAAAGGAAGTGGTGGAATGTAACTGAATACATTTACTGAAGTTCTGTACTTAAATACTGATTAAAAGTACTTGGACTGGGTTTATTCGTTTCGTGCCAGTTTCTTCTTCTACTCCACTAAATCTTTGAGGGAAATATTGTACTTTTTACTTAACTACATTTATCTGACAGTTCAGGTTTTTGCAGACGGGAAATGAAGAGTTCATAAAATTTGTTTTGTTCTCATTTCAACTTCAGTTTTACAAATACAACTGAAACAATTAGTTGATTAATTGATCAGCTGATTTGAGGATGATCTGCTGTCTGTTTTCATTCACAGATGTTCAACACGATTACGTCAACGTTGAGGTGACAGACGAGAAGAAAAATAATTCTCACCTCCATTGTTACGTTTCCTCAGACGACAAAGATTATCTGAACGTGAAGCCGCTGCACTGTCAGAGTGAGTCCTGAGTTCTCACATCTTCTTCTTTTTGTGCTGTGACAGGAAGTCCTGGTTCTCTGAGGTCACCTGCCTCTCATGTAATCCAGTTATTTAAAAAAACAAAACAAAACAAAAAAAAGAGATTTCTTTTCTTTCCATCTGGACAACTAAATAGTCTCACCGCAGATCTTTCAACCTAAACTGCAGCTGTGTTTTCTGATGGAAGCGAAGAAATTCTCACTCCTCATTGTATCATCTGGGACTCAGAAATGTTTTCTTCGCACTTATCAGTGTTGAAGTTTGTCTCCATTATTTTAAATTTTCAGACAAATGAACACGTTACTGTGGCTCCGAGGTTTCTGGTGTTTTATGGATCAAATCATTATCAAGCAACCTGCAGAAAAATCCTTAATGAAAATAATCATTAGCTGCAGAGGATGGTCATGTGACCGGACGAGAACAGCTGCTGATTGGACGCTGCGATGAGAAGTTTTAGCGAGTAGCTTACAGCAGATGACAGTTTGCCTTTAAATGCAGTGATCAGATGATTGATTGATTGATTGATTGATTGATTGAACGAACTTTGTGTTTTCTATCAGTGTAAACTCCAGAACTGTCAGCCCAAAGCGACAGCGATGATGACGATGACGACGATGAAGGGAACTACGTCAACGTGCAGGATGGGTTACAGACTGCCTGACTGACCACAGAGCGCTTTTTCACTGACGTCTGCATTTGTCTTCCTCCACTTTGACCTCATGATGGTTTTTATTTACAAGTGCTGAATGACTGAGAATGGAAGCTGAGGATGAGGATGAGGAAGATCTGTCGAGAACAGAACCTGCTTTAGTCTCAGTTGTTGAGGTTCAGCAGAGTGAACGGTTGGCGATCTGTGAGGGAAAATCAAAAATCTGACGATCGGGTTAGACTGTGTGTGTGTGTGAGTGAGTGAGTGAGTGAGTGAGTGAGTGTGTGTGTGTGTGTGTGTGTGTGTGTGTGTGTGTGTGTGTGTGTGTGTGTGTACAGAGGTGCCAAGCAGCTCCTCAGTAATCAGATGTAACCCATAAACCCTGGGTTGGAGGTCATCATTGCTGACACATACAACAGTTATTGATCGTTTCTCTGCTATCTGTTTAGAGCACCGTACAGAAATACAGAGTCAGGGCCATATTCCAACAATCTACAGGACATGTACTACTGTGTGTGGCATGACTGTATATAGAGGATATTCAGGTCCACTTCCACCAGTTAAAAAGCGTACGATCAAGACGCAAAGTGAGGTGCAAACTAGGAGTGTCATCTCCTACTCCCTTTTAAAAGCCAGGTGGACCTGGGCCAAATGAATTGCAATTCAAATGACAGATGATGGAAAGTGGGCTGCGTTTTCCTCTGAGGAAAAGGATCTACTAGTGTGCAAAGGGGATTCATGCACAGCTCCTTATGGAATGCAAACAAGTGTACCATATTAACCTGGAATCTGTGTGTGGCAGCTGACCTGTGCGCGTCATTGAATGTTAATTACCATCAGATGCAAAGCTATGACTGCTGCGCCACAGACAGACTCATCGTTTCAGGTGCTGTGTGATTTTGCAGGTCTTATGTAAAGCAAAAGCCAAAATATGTGTCATACAGCCAGTCGTGACAACAAACAGAAACACAGTACGGATGTTTCTGTTAAATGCAAGACATATTTAGTGAAAATTAAGTGACATTAATAGTAAGATTTAGACATTAATCCAACACATTCTAGACCTGCTTGAGTTACATTAGTAGTTGTATTATAATGGACATTTCTGATGGATATGTTCTGTACAGTGTGTGATACTCTTGAAAAGTAAAAGATGGAAAATACATTCATGCCTGTTTGTAAAGCTGGAGCTGTGCTCATGTTTGATGACTTAAGTCGCACAAAACTGAGGCATTTGGGTTCTCTGAGGTTTTTCTAGTGGACCGATTTCTGAACTATACTGATGTCATAATGGCTATAATCATTGCCTGTGCTATAACACTTGTTACTTGCGGTACTACATTCTCCCTCTTACTCTGATGCTTCATGTTAAATTCTGCTTTGTTTTATTAAAATACCAGTTCTGGGCAGAAATATTCTGGGCTAGGCTCAAAATATTTCTGGCTGAGGCAGCAGCGGCCTACAGGACGGACTCAAAGCTTTGGCTCCCTGCTGCTGTGTTCACTGTTGCTGTTGACATGAACTCAAATAAGACGGAGGTTTTCTGCAAATGATACACATCCAGTGTGCCTTGGGAACGGTTTAACTCTTAATATTAAGAAGAAAAAAAAATCAGCTTTTTCGAGGACTCTGTCATGTTGTGTATGTTGGGGAGCAAATTTCCATGTTTCATGTATTGGAGAGGAACGTGATCCTCCGACTCCTACAGTGATAAATGCATGACGCAAGCAATTATTGACAGGAAAATACTAAACCCTTGATTTTAGACCTGGTTTTCGTTGGTTGATGGCGGTAAAAGCGCTAGACCACACCTCACTCTAAGACCAGCACATCCAAAGGTGCAAAGATGGGCAAAAGGACATTCACAGTGTGGGTGCTGGGAGTGAGAATGACAGCCAGAAAATAGCAATGATGTGCTCCACTTTGTGCTGGGAGAAATGTAGGGCCCCTTAGTGAGAAACTTTAGTTGGATCATTATTGCAGGATATCACTTGGTGGCCAACATAAAGTATTGTGCAACCTATAAGGGAAGAAGAATAGGGAAAAACCCTCTGCTAAGGGAAGAGAAAATGAGATGCATTTGTGTCCGTGTGTGTATGTGTGTGTTTATTGGTGTGGATGAAAATCTCTCTTGTGGTTTGAGCCACATTGTTTGATTCCACTGATTCCACAGTAAGAGTCGCCGGGGGCTTGTTGCCAAGGTTCAGCCAATTGAATTAGGGATTTGCTGTTCCCTCCTCAGTCCAACCCTCCTGACCATTTCCTGTTTCTAGGGATCCCTGAGGACCCTTCCTCTCCATTCAGCTGTGGACTGTAATTGTATTTAGGATGCCTGTGCAGAGCCCGATGGAATAGGCTACGCCGGGAAGAGAGAGAGACAAAAGAGATAGAAGGAGAGCTGAAAGGATGACTAAACATGACAGGGGGAAATAAAAAAGACGAAAATGAATGAAGAAAGGAGGAAATTTGTCAAGATAAATGTCTGTAGAGGGTAGGGGTGGTGGTGAAGGGTGGGGAGGGGGGTTGAGCTATAGACAGAAAATCTACTCATTCAAATAGAACGCAAGGTCATTGTTCTCATTAGGTTTCCAAGCATGAATAACCTGGGCTGGTTGGAGACAGTTGGGTGTAAGTACTGCAGTAGCCATGCTATAAAGCAGGAATCTAATAGGCTATTATATCCAAAGACATTAGGGTGGGAGCAAAATGATTTTCCTTCACCCTCTACCCAATTTAGAAGCAGCTGTGGTATTATATCTCAAAGTAACTATTGTATTTCAAGTCTCTAGTATTAATAATAGCTGTGAGTACGCCATTTGGAAAAATGCATTTTAAGACCTGTATTATGTTACAATCAAAACAGCCATTTTGATATCAATAGACCAATTTTGTTTAGCTCATAGGTGCCCTTCTGTCTGAAAACAACTTTGCATATTATTACTATGTTAATAAATGCAAGTGGGAATTAATCAACAACATGGGAGCAATTATCAATATAAATTCAAATGACAATGCATTCCTGATATTAACATAACAGTGGGTTAACACACTCCGGCCCTGTGAAAAAAGGGGCCAACTGAAATGAATTCACCTGCCTGAAGACCTTTAGCTCTGGACCACCCGAAGGTTTTCCTCCTATAACCACCCACTGGTGGCACGGCTGTACACAGAAACTGAACACAATATCCTGGACAACTGTGCAATTTATTGCAATGCATTTCAATAGAGCTGAAAGTACCTTTTTTACTTGCAGGCCATTGTTAGCTGTTCATAGTAGCCTATTTTGTGTTGTATTATAACGCTGTTTTCACACACAACACCACATAGATCTTATAGCCATGGAATAATAAGCTGCTTTATTTGCTCTAAAACGGCCACCTTCACAACTGGAAGCAGGGGCTTACTGTTTCTCACAAAGTGAGTTCAGTATTGTCACATTCTCATTATTTTTAGAGGCCAATAGCCTACAAATTGGTTTTGCTCACTGAAGTCTAGCAACGCTCCATAGGTTTTTGCCTGAGACAAACATGAAGTAAGTCGGAAATACAGTATAGCTGTCCTGTACAACATAAACCTTTCCTTCTTACATTATATTTTACTTTCAAACCTTAAAATTTCTCCCTAAAAATCTTTCATAATCAACAGGGACACAAACGTATCATTTTATCTTATATGTGTATAATCACATAATCAAAGGATGGTAGTTTCAATGGTCTGGGTGCTGATGAGTCATACACTTATCTAAATTCCTGATGAGCCTTTTCTGGTGAAGTTCTAAGGATTTTGTTCATAGATGTTGTCAAGGTTCCAATAATGTCAGACTTTGCATAACATATTCTACCAAGTTCTGACCCAAGAAAATGATGAACAGAGGAGTAATACATTTATTTATGTATTGCACATGCTTAGACTTCAAGTGCTTACACAGTGTTTTGTGTCCAAAGTAAAAAGACTGCCACACAGTTGGAGCATCAGTAAGCATGTTCACTATGTTATTGTATGTCAGATAATTCTGAATGCTTAGAAATGGAATGCTGCTGTCTGAGTGATCTGCCAGACAATGAAGCTGACTGCATTCTGATTGGACCACATTGTTCGTCTCTGACTCAGACTGTCATCTTCCAGCTACAGCTGGAGAGCAGATCCAGGCTGACAGGCTAAGAGACAGAAGTTCACACTTGCAGAAAATGATTTATTCAGAACTTAGCGTGTGAGTAGCTTTCAAAACAATGATGGATTGTATCAGTATCACACATTTTATCACACACTTTTGTTCACACCATCAAATTTGTTGCTCTTCAAATCCCATAACTGCAGCTGTGTTTCTGTCAATGGCCCCATTTCTGTAAGTGTGTGTGAGTGTGTGTCCAACACCCTCTATGGTCTCACCCCCTGGCCCAAACCCAATGGGACCATAATGCTTATCTTTGGTGTTGCCCAACAGTTTTGTCTGACATGTGTTGGTCAGGGTCTGTCCTTCTGTTGCACCACTTGGATCAAAGGGGGAAACAACTCCACCCATCTGTGTCACATTTAATTTATCGCAGGCGCGACAGGACTTGCTGGTCTTGATGGTGAGGGCGTGACACAGATACACACACACACACACACACACACACACACACACCACACACACAGTAGAGAGATAGAGGAGATGTAAAATGGCAGGAGATGAAATGGAGGTAAATTGACGATTAAGGAGGGAAAGAATCAGGCTTTAACATAGAGCTGCAACAATCAAAGGTTTTAACATATGGCATTAGGTGCCTTCCTCTTCTTCGTTCATTGCTCTGATTCTTTCTCCCTCCACTAAAGATTAGAGCTCTCCTTGGTCTTGCTTTGATGACCAGGTGCTGGGCAGGTGGTGTGGAGTGACAGGAGGTAGCTCTGCATGTGTGTGTGTGTTTGTTTGCGTGATTGTATGCATGTGTGTGTGCGTGTCGGTGTGATAGAGGAAAATCCATCCCCACAGTAATGAGAGAGGTGCCGACTGCTCCTCCATCTGGCATTGAGAAAACTTTCTCTTTCTCTCTCCCCTCCTTTCCTTTCTCACCCCCTACACTTCTCATCATCTGTTCATTTGCTTCCACTTTAGCATCATCCGTTTAGACATTTTTCAGATGATGTAAACACTCAACAACCCACACACACTTCATCCAAGCCCAACACATTAGACCTGAGAAATTCACGCTACACCTCCCACTGAATTTGACATTGGTACACCGGCTACTCACAAATGCAGCCAATTGGCAAAAACATCTGGTTACGAAATATTTGTGGCTTGAATGTACTGTACTGTTGTTGCGCCTGGGAATTTGCTTTTTATGCCTTTGTGCTGAATATTCCTGACAAGATTCAAGAAAAAAACAGGAATATCTGCTGAGGCTTTTTGTTGTGAGCAACATTTCTCACCCACATAGCTGAGCTAAGTGAAAACATTCTCAGGCAAACTGAATTTTTTTTTTTTTTTTGGAAGTATCAGAGAAAAGATTCAATGTGAATACTTTAGACGTACATTTTCACTAGAAAATTTACATAAAAACACAAGTTCAAGATGATAATAAAAAAGAATACTGATTAAAAAAATGATCTTTTACTTGTCAGAACATTGGCTCCCTACATCTGGATCACGGTATATTTGTTGATCTCTTGCACAAACAAAACCTAGTGGCTGCAAAATAAATGCACAAACTTTGTGGTAAAACAGCCTTTTTGCTAGGAACTTTGAAATTTTGCCTGTTTACACAATACAAAACACGAACATAAGGAGTGTAGGAGTCACTGGACACATGCAGTCGACATAGTTTCATGAATGAATGCCTAAAAAACACAACTTGTCTGGCAAAAGACGTCGCAAATTCATTTGCAATCTGAAGCCATGCAACAGAAATCTAATTGTCGTTTTGGTGAGTGTAGGATTCAGATTTTTTAAAAATGTATTTATTTATATATTTAGAAAAAGTATGATTAAATAATAAGATAAATATGATGGGATACTCTGTGTTTAGGCAGTCATTAATGACCTTATCAGATTCTATGGCTCAGCTGTTTAACAGGCAAGAAACAAGAGATATGACTTGCTCAAAGGATAAAATTATATTCCACTTCAACCTAGCCTAGCCTTTCTCACATTGTGTGCAACATATGAAACATAAAAGCTCTTTTAGCATGTCATTGTCCTTGTGAGTGTTACAAAGCACTTTGCACAGGCTCTAAATCAATGACCACATATGAGAGAATGGCTTCAAGGAAGGAATCCTCCACCTACACTACTGAACACATACCATTCACCCAGACATTGTTTACTCTGTACATACCTGCCCTTTTGTTATATCTCTCTCTCTGTCTCAAACACACACACACACACGCATACACACACATTTGTACAGCTATTTTTGTGGGGTCTTTACACTGACTTCTATTCATTTGTGCAGCCTAACCCAAACCCTTACCTTAACCCTAACCTTAACCAATTTATGCCTCAGCCTAACCTAACCTAACCTTAACCTAACCTCAGTTCTTACCTGACCCCTAAACTTAAATCTTCACCCTTAAATTTAATGCTAAAGTTGTGGGGTCCAAGATTTTGTCCCCACAAAAATTGTCAGACCCTGCACCATGAGTGAAAATTCAGGTTTTCAGACCCCACAAACATAGAAAAGCAAACACACACACACAGGCAGACAGACATGCTTGCATACAACACACTTTAATTGACTTTCCAGCTACTTCTCAGGCATTTTGAGTGACAGGGGCCGCCAGGGGAGATGGGTAATGATGAGGCAGCTGGCAAATGGGCTGATGGGTAATGAGGGACCTGGTGGTGGCAGCCGATGGTTAGATGCTGAATTAAACAGCGGTTACTCTGTGCTAACCATGCTGTATACATTCAAAATGCTCTCGTCTAAATGTGACAATGCCAATAGAGCCAGACCTGGAACACCAAACAAACCACACGGGTCACTTGTCATATTGTTGTATTATATGAATGGCTAATTAGCATCACTCCAGACAGAAATGTTTTTTGCACTGCTCATTTTTTTGCAGCATAGTCTGCTAGATTTATGCCAATCACTTCAAATTCAAACCTGAATCCACACAAGAATCTCCCACACGTATGGTTGGGCAAATGACTTAGAAAACTAATTGTAGCGGTCCTGCAGATCAGGTGATGCACACTCTGCTTTAAACCAATATCCGGTTTGTCTGATCTGTTCTTGCCATCACAATTTTTAAAGCCAATGTCCTTAATACGTGTACATTGTTGTTTCTGTTGAGTCTGCATTATGCAGACACTGTCAAATCTTCTTTTCCCGTTTGAATGCAGCACTTTTCTTTGTAAATTCTAAAAAATCCAGCATGACCATTTATTTCACTGTCCTTGTGTACATTTAGCAGGTACACCAATATCAATACACCAATCAATATCAACAGTTGTTTTTACATTTTTTCCTGCTCATGATTGCCAGCAATCTCAGCAAACAACAATGGCTCACTTTCCTGAAGAAAACATTCTTTGTCTTTCTTTTGGGAACAAAATACTGGAAATTTGTTTTATTCCATAAAAAACCTTGAACAAGAAGACAGTGTTTGATTCTTTGAAATAGCTCTCAGGACTTCAAACCCTTTGTGTCTACATAAATAAGTTGCATTTTTACATGGGCACTTTCTGTGGCAGGACAGGTGTTAGCAGAGGTAGCAGAACAGCTCAAAGCCAAACCTTTAAAGCTTATATGTCTCACTCGGGAACAGGATATCCTGTACATGATTGTCCATGTACTGCACCCTCCATGGGCACTGGGATTCAGGGAAGTCAAGTACAAATTACATTAATGCATGGCAGGACCTGCACTGGGATTTTTATTCTGCATGAGAGCAGCACAAACCATAAATGAGAAGACAGTGGATAATGCTGTTCTCTGCAGGATGACAAATGGTTTCATTTGACTCATCCTAGGTGAGCAAGCCTTTGTGTGAGAGTGCACACTTTACGTGTATGCATGCAGGTCCCTTATGCATGCACTTACATGAACATAACACTGCTTAATCTCTTGAGCTATCGTGATTACTTATGGTAAGAAGAAGTTCATCACACTTGCAAAAACTTACACAAGAACATTTTACATCTTTTTTTTTTTTTAATAAAGACATTATTTGGGCCTTTGGGTCTTTGTTTATGGGATTGCAGGAGAGCTGTACAGGAAATGGGGCTGAGAGAGGGGGATGACATGCAAAGAGGATGGAAATCCACTGTAACTCAGGGCAGCTACAGCAAGGAAACAGCTTTTGTACACGGGGCACCCGCTCTGCCAACTGACCTACCAGGATGCCCAACATCTTATTCTTATTACATAGGTTTTTTTTCATTTTTATAACACTTGATGGTTCTGTTGATAAATGTATGTGTACTTGTGATGTGACATTATGTTATCCAGCTTCCCTTGTACATATAATGATTTGAATCCAAGCCTATATCACAGGATAAGTGCTGGTGGGTAACAACTCTAGAGCAGCAGGAAATTTACTGCTTAGCTCTTCACACATTGGTCCCATCCAACACTAAAGCGAGTCAGTTAAACTGGCAGCACAGGACTAATATTAGACCTTTTCAGTGGGCTGAATTTTATTGTGGTGGATGGTAAGATCTTATGTGGTACCACAAGGTGTATTTCTGTGGGCCTTGGGTAGTTAAAGAGATAAAGTGGTGGTGGCTGTTCTTGCCGTGGGTGCTTAGAGACAGTGGCAGACATTGTCCATTTGGGATGCCATTAGAATGATGTAGTACCGAGTTTTCTGCTGACAGTAGCAGGGACCTTATATGTTCTCTGTTTATTATTGGCTGTTACAGATATTTACTGCCACCACCATCAGTGGCTTGACCCCTGAAAGCTTCTCACTAACCTCTAACTCCAAATTAACGGAGGCCTTGTCTCCACAGGACACCTCTTTTTTAAGACACTGCTATTACAGAGATGCTTGTGGCGTCTGTTTTTCCTTTCACACAAGTCACACAGGACTGAGGGAATGACATGTTTTGCTTGAAGGTCTACAGCATTATTTGCTTGTTCTTGACTCTATATAGTAGTGTTTG
>JAQLOL010000006.1:13089393-13107915 GCA_029783665.1 Naso thynnoides
TTCTTTCTTTCTTTCTTTCTTTCTTTTTTTGGTGATTTCATGGTCTCTTGCCAGTGTTTGTCCTCATTATTACTTTGACCTAATACTAGATATAATATTAAATAATCTAAGATATTCTTCCAACAAAACTTCCATTTTCCAGAATTGTCAGTAATGTTATTTGTGCAATTGCTAATTAGAAAAAATGTTATTCATAAAAATACCAAAGAAAACGAATATATGGTAACAGACTAATAGATTATTTTATTTTAGGTAGGTTTTTTGGAGGATACAATGATACAAACAGCTGTGTATTAGAACACAGAGTGCCCAGTGCTGAAATGTTTAATCAAGATATTTTCATGTACTGGGATATTTAATTGATGAATTATTTCCTCTGGTTGTGAAAACTCTGCCTCGTCATATTATTCCTGAATTTGTGAGGTTTGGTACATTGCATGCACACGAGAGTGCAGAGGAGGCAGGCTGATGTTGTTCTACATGTGTTTTTTCAGTGTATGACCAGTATTTATCTCAGCAGGTACACAACTTTCTGGTGCACTTTCTCTAAAAGATAGAATGTACAGTGTTATTCTCTTCCTGTCAAATGCATTGTGTCTGCACAGAATCCTGACTGACAACCTTTGAACTACCTAAAACACAGAGTGAGGGAATGTTCCACCGTACCCACTTGTGCCATACAAATGCCAATCAAAATAATAGAGGCATTTGATTAAAGTTTGTTATAGGTGCTAGTTTCCTTTGTGATTCCAAGCTGAAAAGTAGTAATTAGTGTCTGTGCTGCTTTCATGGTATACAGGGAGTGGGAAAAGTGCATATTTAGACATAGCAGGGAGCAGGGTACGTTACATTTTTCCTTTTTCTTGCAGCAATTAACATGTTGGAGTTTGTTTGTGTTAGGGTGTCTTTAAGACTTTCAGCCGTTGATGTGCCAACAGCAATACTTAAGAGGTTTGCTAGTTTTGAAAAGTTTTAGAGGCAGTGAAAGTGATGCAGAAGCGTGAGTAATCATAGATGGTTTGGGAAAAGAAACGCTGTCCTTCCTCTCTGGATTACTTTGTTTTTTCTCTTTTTTTATTAACTTCTTTCTTAGCAGGCCCAGAGGATCAAGTTTTACCCTGAGGAATTAATAATAAAATATCATGGCATCTTCTGATGTTTTTTTCACCAAATTAGCTTTGGTGCTTCTACTCAGGATTGATGGAATTTTGGTTCTTCCATCAAACCAGCCTGTGTTTCTGCTAGTTTAGAGCAGAACCATTGTAATCACAGATATGTTATAAACAGAGTGTTGCACAATACACAACAATTTCTAGAATTAGACATACCTACTTTGTTTCCAAGTTAAGCCTTGCCCCCACCCCCCCCCACCCCACCCCACCCTTTTTGCCCCTCAGCAAGGGGCAGCCATTTTGGTGGAAATGCTCTGAATGGTTCAAAATCAAGTGCACAAACTAGAATGGAACCAGTTCCATGTCAGGGTGAAAAAGCCTAAATGAGGATTTCTAGTAATTTGTATGATCTATGGAGGGGAAACCACCTACCAGAGCAAGCACATTTTCTGAACATGAAATACATGAGCGCACGAGCAAGCTCCCTGTGTACAGTGCATTAAAAACAGCCCCCCTCCCCCTTTTCTTTTGCATATATGAAAGAGAGAAGAAAGCTGTGCTGTGCCTCCCCACTACTGCAGCCTTCCAGGCATGCGGTGTTTATGTGACAATGGGTTTGAGATAGCGTAAGGCCGTGTGCAGCTTCTGGAGAGTGACTCAGCAAGAGCTTAATGACAGAACAAAGAAAAGAGCTATACATGTCTTGAGCCGAAAAAAAAAGAAAAAAAAGGAAAAGCACTCTGAGCTGCAACCACGTATGTTTTTTGAACTCACACAGTTTGTGTATGAATTGTTGTATGAGTGTCAAAAAGGGAAAAAGAAACAGGAAGATGGAGCAGAGCTGCCTGCAGTCCATTATCAGACTCCGTTTCCTTCCCATCATTCTTGTCTTTTAGTACCATTTCTTCCAACTGGATTCTCTGTGGTTATGTGCTCTCACCCATATCTTCACTCTGTTTCACCCTAACCATAATGCTTTTTGCTCTCCATTTTCTGCATCCACAGCCCCTCTGGCCCTCTACCCCCCTACCTCCAACAAGACAAGCATCTCAGTGCCTTGTCTGTTCAATATTTCACCACTGGTGGGAGGATGTTTTATTTACTGTGCCCGGGACACATGCAGTGACTCACTCGCAGAGAGGCACTGCACAATACAGTAGCTGGAGAGTCGAGGTCATCGGGTTACAGCTGGGGGATCCAAAGTAAGAAAACCGCTGGGATGCCAAGGGCGATGTGTGTACAATGCATGTGTGCACGCATGAGTCACAGTGGTCGTGCAGAGAGGTCAAAGCAGAACAACATCACAATTAGCTGGACAGGAGAGGTTTTTAGTCACATGAGATCATGAGATATGAAATACGAGATTATTGATGTGTTTGTGTGTGAGCTTAGAAACACAGCGCCGCCTCCATCCAAGGAACAGAAAAAAATCAGAAGCTTCCAATTCCCACTGTGTTATTCTCCCATTCCCTTTCTATAAAAATAGGCATCCAGCATGGAGGGATATCAGGTCACTATTTAAACACGAATGTGGAGCTACAGCGTCTGCTTGTTGAGAAATATCAGCTAAAGCGTTTAGGGTCAATCAGTCGCACACATGTCCAGTAATTGGCAGCATTTACAGTAAACAGCACTTTTCTGTCAAAGGAAGAGTGACTTTATTTCAATCCGTGAAATCACCATGTTTGTTACTATAGAAACGGCAGCACGATGAGAGCGAACCGGAGGCTGCAGAAAGAGGCTGATTTGCATGTCGCAAAGACAAACGCAAACATAAAGTTTATCAAAACAATATAAGAGGCAACAAATCCACTGTAATAGATCACATTTATTTTTCATGCTACATATGAAGGCTGAAACAGCGTTTGAAGGCTTGTAGAGAGGAGTGAAAAATGCAGCAAATCAAGACATTACTTTGAAAAGAAAGATTAGAAAAGTAGAGGGGAGTAGGTAAATGGCAGGAGAGAGCAGATGACCCGAAATGGCATTTTATTCAGACACCTCATTAAGGCTTTTGTTGCTTTCAGTCTATTAGTGTTAAACTCAAAGTCATACAATAGAGCAGATTGCCACTAATGTCACATGATCTGAACCTGCTTTACTCAAATTGACTGACAGGTTTGTATATTAATAGCTAGGAAGTGGTGTAGTGGTACCTGGAGAAGTGGATCTTCTTGTTATATATGCCCCCAATTTTTTGTTAAGCAGCCCATTTAGCAAAGGACAAAACAGCACCATTTTTAGAGAGTGATGTGTAATAAACACTGGCACTTAGACTACTCTTGTATATTTAGTTCATCCAAAAATGGGACAGCAGTAGACCTATTCACACATTGTCACTTAACTTCTGCTGCTTGACTTCGGGAAGCATCGAAGATCATTCTGAAACTAACGTGAGCCACAACAGAGGTGCAGATTTCGCAATCAATACTGGCCCAAAGTCAGATTGTATGAGACGATTACATAGGACATTTTGAGTGAAATATTCCTTATTCCTTAGTTCATCCACACAAGAAAAAAACAACTTGCAAGTAGTCCATGGGTCAATATTTCTTTTGTAAACAGTCTCTTGGAACAGCTGATTTGCAATAGATTGGATCAGAGGGGATTTAGAAGTGGGTATACTCAAGGCAGACTGAAAAATAAGTAGGTATACTCCATATACTTCCGAATACCATTTTAATTCAAACATTGTGGTGCCGCAGAATTTTATGGCCTACACATCATATTCAACAGACTTAAGCAAACATCTTTGTTTGGTACAAATCCCTGCAAGAGTCACACCCTAATAAATTTTATATGTTTGTTGATGGAAATGAGAATAATGATGTAAAATGATCATTCCTTCTAATGTCACAAATCATATCCTGATTTCAATATCAGCAAAATAATTGTAATTACGTATTATGTATTCCTTCAAAATTCAGCAGCTCTATCAGAGGACTAACACAAGAAAGCAGCCAAGTCTGAGCTGTTTATGCTTATAACCTGTCTAAAATGGCAATGTAACAAAGCCTGAAATGTCAATTTCAATCAAGTGAGAAAAATGTATTCTCTTGTTTTATTACATTTATACCTATTCAGGAAATGATGATTTTTATGATTTGACATGGGCAATTAAGAGATGTTTGTCAAGTTAATTTTAGCTTCACTTCACAACTGAATTAGTTGGATTTTTTGTTCTATTAATTTCACAATAATGTGATTTTAAATTAACTCGGATTTACACAGCGCATGTCCTTTGAATAAATAAGTAACCAAACAAGCTTAGCATACAATACAATACAACTCGACCTAAGTTAAAGTCACTTCAGTTTGTGACTTAGCTGCTGGGAAGTTACAAATATTTTCACTTATGAATGAGAATATTATTTTAAAAAGCACAAAATCAACTGTTGTGTGTGACTGAAAACAGCAAAATTATTTTGGTTTTCACCGTGTTTGGTGCAAAGACCAGCCTCTGTGAATCCCTCAGTGGCAGTAATGCAGTTTTGCATAGAGTCCATTCAATTTTTCGGCTCATTCTACACTTTGGATTCAACTCTTTTGCACTTAATGATTTTTTTCATAAAGGGTGCATTAGTTCTCACTGGGAAGAAAAGTTTATGAAAAACATTGAGATTTGTCACACAGCATGATAAAAATAATTAATGCTTCCCTGTTGTTACAGATGGACTAATCAAACTGCTGTAAGATGCACTTGCAAATTAAGAGAAATCAAAGCTTTATCATTGGTTGATCAGGGCAAGGCCCTTTAGATCAAGACAGATCAGGTCACCTGCCCCATGCAGGGAGAAGACCTCTTTAAGTATTAAGAACCCAACAAGAAAATAGTTTTCATGGTCACGTCTGGGTATCAAGGCCTCTGCACTCTTCCTCAGCCCAGACACACTCAAGCTAATTATGAAGCTCATTGAGCTGAATGAGAGGGACGAACAAAACCTGTCTCGTCTCACTAAAGACATTTATGAGCCACCAACGCTCAAAACACAGACGATAATATGTGGGCTAAAATTACAAAGCAGGTACACAGATCAGCACTGATTAGAAAACTTTGCAAAGTGCAGAGTACTTCAGAGAGACTGACAACATTTTTCACATTTGTTTGAGAGTCACTAAAGTGACTCATTAATCAAGAAATCAACTAATGTTATTCAAAATGTGTATGTTGCATTTTTTTTCTTGAGATCATGCTGGGGGTGGGGTATAAATGGAGCAAGTGAAACTCAGCAGAAGTGTGCTGCAGTGGTACAGAAATGTTTCATTGTTCTATTGCTGCAATTCTTCAGCTGACATAAAATTCGTTCCAGTCCGATGCCAGTGTGCTAAATTATTTTGCTGTTCCTGTGCAGGACACTATGATACCAGAGATGCAAAAAACAAAGATGGAATTATATAAATTGATTAAAAAAAAACAAATACAAAACAGAACCAACTGTCCAACATGGAACATGAGGAAAAATGCCACACTAAAAATCTAGGTTTTCCTTACAATTCTAAGCATTTTATTACAGCCTGTTAGCCAAAAGAACAAAAAAGTAAAAAACCTGCTGTGTTCTGGTTTCACACACATTCACACACACTCACACAGTCAAGTGGACGCCCTCTGAGAGAGGCAACACACTTGCAAGATTTCATCACTTCAGCAAACTCTCAGCAATGCAACCAAGTTCAAAGAGGACTTTAAATTTTATGCAGCCATATGTTTTACTGACAAAAAATGAAAAAGCTACCTTGTTTTGGTCAAGCATTATAAACAAGGAGCAGCATTGTACAAACTGAGACCAGCCTCCATCTGACCCCATGTGTTTGAGCTGGAGGTCTTCACAGGTCCAAAGATTTATGCTTAAACTACATAGAAATGGACAGGATTCGTCTGTTATTGGAAAGCTGGGACCCGAACCTATGCAAAACCTTGAAAAGTCGAAACCAAAAGGGGCCACAGACCTGATCCGTACCAGTTTCACAGCTGATTGATATTAACATGTTAATTTTACTTCACAAGTTGTCAAAACAAAGCTTTTAGTCTTACATAGTGTAGGCTACTTCTCTCTTGTTCCTGGCCGTTGTGCATAAAATCTATCCCCCTTCCCAAAGAGGTTGGTAAATACATCCATGTTGCCGGTTATTCCTCTCATGCTATTTGAAACAGCATCTCTGATTTACTCAAAATTTCAGCTCCAAAGTCCACTTGCTGCCATGGAGACAGATAACAACAAACGCAATCCAGAATCTGCTTTCTCGTTGTGGCTCTTTTGGGGTTTTTACCTTATTTTCTTGCTTGCACTTTCTCATCCTAATGTTTTAACGTTGCAAGTTACAAAGACACATGCACATGCACACACACACACACACATACAGACAAAGAAAAACACAAACAAGCATTTCCTTTAATGCAGAAGATCAATTTGATAAAAATTCGACCAAATGTTGTTTTGCATCAAATTAATTAATTGTTTAATTTTGACATGGTTTTTACTGAATTGTTACAATATTATTAGTCCATCACATTTTCAAAAAATCACATATTTTAGAATTATCAGATTGAAAAACACCGAATTTGGGAAAAATAAAATGGATCTGGAAAAATTACAACTGATATCAAAGGAGTCTGCCTGTGCTATTTCTGAATCTCACCAGTCCTGAAGATACTTCACAGTAAAAGCCTTACATGCGGGGGAAAGATTATGGCTCCTGAATAACTTTAAATGTGAAGCAGCAAGAGGAAGTATTGACTTTGCATAAAATCAAAAGCCAACAACATACTGGAAGCAAAGCACACAGGACGCCTTGTACTAAAATATGATAAAAATGGGAACATAACAAATAAATGTGCGTCTAATATAATGATTTCTCAATTGAAGGCCTGTTCTCCATTTCCCCTACTTGTGAATTGGTATTATTATGATTATTATCGCTAGCATATGAAATCAGAGCCTGATCAGTGGCTCAGTATCCTCTCCTCTTAAATGACCTCTTTTATAGAGCAGATAAACAGTGAGTCCAGATCCAACGTGCAACTGGAAGCAAAGTGGAACAAAGGCTGCTAATGAGATCAAAGTGGAGAGCTGTTTCCTCCCAGCTTGATTCATTTATGACACCCAACAGCCTATGTGTGATATCATTTCAAAGAGCTACCCACATGTCACAAATTAGCTAGTGACATGCCTCAAATTAGCCTTTGTTCTGCACTGAACCACACTGACTCTGAGTAATTGGGAGACTATGATGCAGGACGAGGGAAGTGATGAGTGTGAGGCTAATACTGTGCGTGTGAGGCAGAAGAAGAGAGGGAGAGAGAAGGAAACCACACTCTTGGTCTCCATCACCAAGTAAAACGCCACTCAAAGTTACACAGAGACAAGTACTGCTTTAAAAACATGCATTCAAAACTTCAGTTAATAATTAAATAAAGACAAACAGACAGGGTGAGTAATTCACACTTAGAAAATGCAATTAGTTCTTCCTTCAACCTAATGTCCAGTGAACGAGGGAAAAGGGCAGAAATGGAAAAGAATGTGTGAGGCAACGAATATTGAGTGTTGTGCTCACAGATATGAAGTGATATGAGCTCATACAGTAAAAAGTATGTGACTAAAAGCTTTTACTAGATGCAGTTTTTTATTTTTATTGTTAACTTTTTTCTTTTTTTTTTTTCTTTCTTTTTTTTTTTTAAACTCAACTCATTTGAGTAACATGATATGAGTCAAATTTAGTCCTGATCCAAGTCCTTTAAAACAAAAATCTGCTGATACGATACTGTTTACAATAAAATACTTCGATTCACTGAAGTGGTCATTGAATATGATACTTTATATGTGTTCTAAAGACCCTGTTTTGACAAGCAGTTTGATACTTGAAGGTCCTAAATCAGTACATATAAGTCTTTTCCAGTTGGGTCTATCAGTCACATCCTCTTCAACTAATATAATCTTCCTACAACTTTTTCATTGGAACAGGTGAAAACAGCTGCCACTGCCAGCTAAAATGAGAGACCACCTGCAATTTGTGCACTCTGCTATATATAATAACAGTAACGGACTGACATAACATGGACGTTACAAAAAAAAAATTAAGCTAAATTATATTTAAAAAAGCAGACAGCATCTGTAGCAATATGGCCGTATTGCTCCCTAAACCAGTGCTGGAAAGGTTTTAGACATCCTCAGTTAAATGCAAAGAGAAAAAACATACATGTTTATTAACATTACTTCAAGCTTCACTGACACTCCTTTAAGTTATTGTATTTACTGTTCTTCACAAATCAAAGCAACATCAAAGCAGCACGCTAACAAAAGACAACCTTTGCTGTCTTTTGTGAGCATGTTTCCCTGCTTGCATTCTCTTCAGCAAGACTTTGTCTCTGGTGTGCTCCGACTGCAAAGACAACACTGGAAAGCAAAGCACAGACCTTGAGATATTCGACTTAAAAAGCAGTTTGTGCACCATCACATAAAAACACAGTTCAGGCCAACTCTGAATAAGCTCCTCTCAAAAAAAAGACATCTGCCAAAAAATTGAAACATCACAAACTAACAACATGCATGTTTAGATATGCAAACAGGAAGCCAAAGATGCAGCAGAATATGTATTTTTCTACAAGAACAAAAAAATCAAACGGAAGATGGTTGACCTCCCTGGGAGGAATATGTTTAATTGAACCCGTCTTAAATATTCAAAAACAAGATTCACTAGACTTCCTTTTAGAGTGAAATATGTTGCAACACATATCTGACAGGCATTAGACCATCTGAGTGGAGAGGATTTTCCTCTGTTGACCTCTGTTGGTGAAGCTGTCGGCCCTGTCGTGTCCTCAAGGTGGGGAATGGGACTAAGCTGTCTGAGAAATGCCAAAATAAAGATGTTTTGCCAACAAAGGATACGGCAGTTCCCTCCACCTTTGTTTAGAAAGGGTTGCTTCGGATTGTTGCAACCGTTCTCCTCAATGTTTACAACCCTGCTGGGGTGTAAACTACTGGGTCTTGACCCAAAGGGTTTGCTCCTCCATGTTGCATAATACATTTAGGGGCTGTTTACACACATTCATATACAAGTTAATGTACTCCTGCTACATCCACCAAAGTCGACAGCATTACTTCATTTATGATTTGGTAAAAGGTAGTTTAGTTAAACCAGGTGTTGTCTCGGTACGCCCTTCTATTTTATAAAAAGAGAAGAGATGCAGAAAAACAAACTGACCTTTCTGAACTCTGCAGTCTCTCTAAAAGAACAAAATATATCTGACATCAAGCTGCAACGGAAACCTACAAATACAAACAAGAGCAACCTTTTTTGCTTGCACCATCCGCTGCACAAACACAGAGTAATCCAGACCTTGCACCACTGGGTGGACAACGTGTCTACAAAAAGGGTCTAAAGACAGGGAACACAGTCGCATCAAACAGGCTTTGGAATCCTGCTGTTACCATGACCGCGCTTTTATCAAGACAACAACAATACCCAAAAGGAACAGCAGACCAACAGGGAAAATGGATCACAATGTGAGACGGAGCAATTTTTCCTGTTCTGTAGGCCTGTAACAGGCAAGTTACGCTTGGCTGTTGCCATTCATGAAAACATTAATGGATAAAGGTGTTAGGCTGTTGACTGCTTCCTGCAGCAAGAAGCAATTCATAGTTGTCATTTTAACAGAGACTCCTTGTATACTGTAGCCTCTTTAAAAGGGCTTTTTTTGTTTATCAGGGACACACAGCCTCTTAAATGCACGTGCAGCATCGAAAAGTGAAAGGCTCGGGTCAACACTCAGCAACATCTGCAGGAATAAAAAACACTTGTCATAGTGCACATGTTGGATAGAAGTGGTGGATGGTTTGAAATACAGCATGTCAAACTCAAATTGCTTCCACCAAAGAAAGAGGGGAGATTATGCATCCGCAGAAAAACATATTCATAAACATGATGCTTTGTGATTGTGAACCCAGCACATAAAAGGAGTTTTGTACTTAACATTATCAGAACTGTAAGAATTAAAGGAAAACTGCACTTACTGGGAGATTTCACCTATCATCTGCAATCCTTATGTAAGACAAGAACTTCATACTTTTTTTTAAAAACGTGCGTCAATTTCGCCAACAAAAATGGACTCAGTGTGCAAAGGCCTTTAGAGTGCAGTAATAGTGTATCTCCACTACTTCCACTGAAAAAACTGCCAGCGCGAGGTGGCTATCCGGTGACCTACTGAATGCACGGAGAAGGTAATGGCATCTATGTTCTTGTCTTACATGGGGATTGCAGATGATAGGCTAAACCCCCCAACAAGTACATTACTCATTTAACTCGGGGTTTTAGTGTCAATTCCTCAAAATCTAAGTGCAAGTGTTTGTTATAGCTCAACACTTTTACAGAAATATATTTGTCATAGAGTTCGTTCACATGTATGATATGTATTATTTCTCAACCAAAAAGATTTTTAGTGTCTGCTATATGGAATAGTTTAATGCTGCCATTAGACCTCTTGCTGCTTTTCCTGATGAAAACATGTTTTGACTCTTCTGTCAACTGGCTTCAGCATGAACCCCACAGCATCATATGAGTCGATATTTTGATTGGTTTGATTTAGCCCATGACAGACAGTATCAGACTGATGCTTCATCCAATTACCTGCCAGGCATCCCTGCCATTTCCCAAACAGAATCCAAGGAAACACTTCTCCAATGGTTTTAATGTAAAAAAAAGAAAAAAAACACCTGATGAGTTAGGTTAAGAGTTCCTGCACCATCATCTTGCCTGTAGCTCTGTCCAGCCGTACACTGTATTACAGATCAATAGAGAAACCAGCTCAAGAACTGGGAAGAAATGCAGGTTACTGTTAGCTTGACAACACAAAGAAGGGTCGAAAAATTAAACCCAGCTGAAAATCCTAAATGCAAGCTGTCTGCTTGACTTTTGGCAAGACTGTGGCACTTGTGAAGGAGAAAAGAAACACAATCTTATACATCAAATGCAAAGATTACTTGCAATAAAAAGACCAATCACTCAATTCAATACAGCATTTTTACTACTGCAACCACACTTGGTCTGAGCTAATGTGAATTCTTGCTAGATATTGTTGTGCAAAATCCATCAGTAAGTCCATTTTTTGACCTTTTGGCTTTTTTGACTGTCAGTTGTTATATACGCAAGTCATGACCATAGTATCTACTTTGCTAAAGTTACAGCGAACAAAGAAGCAACAAACTTCAAATGATCATCTGTCAGTCAGTTGTTGACTGTCATGGGTTTACAAGTTCACAATATTCATTCAAAGACACCAGGATATATTTATTAGACTCAGTTTGATGAGGTTTTGCAATTGCTGTCTTTCAGCTTAATTTCTAAAGTGTATTAACTGAAATTCAAACAAAAACATGCTTGTCTCCCAGCTCCTCTCTTCACTGTGCTGCATTTGCTAACTTGAACTGAGCCATTGAAAGTTTAAATTTCCAACTAAATGCGTACTCATCCATTCGTGACTGCACTCCATTGCTGTGACAGAGGTGGAGTGAGCCGGGGTCGCTGGTTTGGAGAGAGATTTTCAGCAGGGCTGCAGGCAGGAGAGAGAAGCTGTGAGTGGACTGATGGGGCCACACAGCCTCTAATGCACTTCCTTTTAAATATGAAGCTGCACATTAAGCTTTCATGGGCTTCCCACTGCTCCTCTTATCTGGCAAACTGGCGAGCCAAGCTGCACGCACACACTTGCGGGTAAAGACAAACACCCTTACACATCCAAATACACACACATACACAACGGATACAGGCCGAGTGGAAGTAAACAGTGTATAAAGAACAAGGTACAGCATCAACCCAGGTAAATGCACTCACAGTTAGATCCTGCATAAATACATTCCTTTAAGGCTTGTTTGTTTTCCTCAAAATCAATAACGACAACCAAGAAATCTGCTGGGATACAAGTGTAATGAAATAAAACATCACTCATATATCTTTGCTTTTAGAATTGTATAATCTGACCACTGATTCTGAAAAGCATTGTAGGACTAAGATGACTGTAAAATCCATCCAAACATTCATCATCTTTATCCATAAAGACTTTTAACTTATAGTACCCGAGAAATGATTGTACATAAAGGAGTGCCTCCTATATAATTTACAATGCATTTGGGAAACATGTCTTAAGCTTCAGAGGGTTTGCTGGAGCGGATTTTACCATCAGCCTTATGGTGCTTTTAGGAAATGCGGCCTTAATTTGTCTTTAATTATTAAAAGTCTGTTGTCACAAAGAAAAAGAAAAAGATTAATATTTACACCAATTTTGACAGCATGTTCATGTATGCAGAGAGCTTTTCTAAAATAATTCAGCTTAGTGCATCAAGAAACAACCTGCAAACTCTTTCCTCAGCCGAGGATTTCAGCCATGCAACCATGCAAACCTTTAAAAAGTCGGACGGTTTATTTTTATCCTTTACCGACAGTCGTGCTGTCAAGATAGGCGTCGCCTTTCTCTCCAATCGTGTCATTAGAATGAGACTCCTTGGAGAATTGAGGTCCTTCAGGAGAATCAAATATTAAAAACCCCGAAAGGCCTTGTATTTTTCTCCATGTTCCGCATTCCATTTGTTTACAAAGACCAAAATAACATGGTAGCGGCGTTCATTTCTATTCAGTGGGCGATTTTCAGGGTCAGAGGTTCAGTCAGCTGAGTCTTCAGAATTCATAACTGCTTCACTAGCAGGGCAAAGAAACCCTAGAGATTTTGAAGTATTGATTTGGAGACCAGCTAAGAGAGCAAGCATAGAAAGACATACACACACACACACACATACACACAGTTAAAGTCTACAACTGATGTCAATATTTTTAAGGGGGAATGGCACAGCATCGAGTTTCTGATATATCTAGTAACGGAGAATCTAGTGGAATTTACAGAATTGATGGGCATCTGTTTTAAATGTCTGCATATTTCCATTATTATTATGCCTATAATTACACTGATATGTGGAAATGGTAGAACAAGCTTAATGAAAATTATGTAACCACTTGATTTTTTAATTATAGCATTAAAAAAAAAACCCACAACTTAAATAACATCACCCAATATTTTTTTTATCATATGATTAAGGAATGATAACGAAATACATAGCCCCATACATACAATGCCTTATAAACCTAGAAATACTGCAGTTTGTAAATGTATTGTTTGGCAGTGACACAGTGGTGTGTAGCAAGTGTGTGCACACATGACCGTCTATACTTGAGCTGATGTGTGAATGTTTGTACAGACAGGTGAGCAAAAGGTTGTGCACTCTCAGAGCAGTCGGCATCCAAGCTACTGTAATCCTGTAAGTCCACACACGGAGACTGTGGCATGAACACGCCGCCACTGCTGCACAGAGATCTGCCAGCACACCCCACGTCTCTCACTGCTTCTCACTAAGTCTCTGCACTCCTGTTTTATTCATGCTCCTGCTGGAAAAGAGAAAGTCAAAATCAGGTGTCTGGTGTGTGTGCGCACGTGTGGATATTTGTGAGTCTGTGTGCACATTCAGTATGTGCCTTTTTGAAAAAAAAGAAGAAAAAAAGAAACGAAGAAATACGTCCTGTATTTCAGAAGGTACTGAATAATTAATGACCAAAAGCTTTGAAAGAAAAAAAAGGATCCTGCAATAGATTTAACTCCTCTGTTCACAAACAAACTCATACATCCTCATACTTGAAAGACAGAATAGTAAACCTACATATCTCATAGGGCTGGGCAATATATAGATTTTAAATTGAAATTTGAATTAATTTCTTTCAAAGATGTTAAACAATGAAAATCATGAAAATCAACTTTCTCTTTAACTATGGTAAATACAGTAGCCTACAGCTCTCTCTCAGCTCTGGGATTTTATTTATTATAAGTGAAGTTTGGTGAAAGTTGGGCTAGCACTTGATGAATCCCAAATTGGGTGATTCATCTTTGTCTGATCAAACCTTTACTTAAAAAAAAAAGGTTAAGTCTGGTTAAAGCAAGTTTTGAACTTTATTCCTGTTAGGGAAATTCATGTTTCGTTGAAATTAAAGAAAAAAAAAGAAGAAAAAAAAGAAAAGAAATTATTCTTTTGTCTTTTGTAGTTAAAAAAAAATCAATTAAAATTGAAATTTGAATGTGGTACGAAAAAATCAGGGATTTTATTTTAGGCCATATCACCCAGCCCTAACACCTTACCTGATATAATTTTTGTAAATTAGCCATCAACAGTATATGAAATATTGGACAGAATCACCATGACATCACCCACTGCTTGGTGGACTACCGTTTTGAGGACAAGGCATTATGGCTGTCGCCATCTTGGTTTTTTTGGAGGCAGAAGTGACCATATTTGGTCAAGAGGGTGGAGCTGGGAAGAATGCACATTTCAACCAACAACTTTCAGCAAAATTCAGTAAAAATTAGCGATATATTTTAATGGAAACCCAACTTCTGTCAACATCTAACTTATTTTACTCAGGACACAAACTGCTGTCTCATGGTGGAAAGTACTGTGTTTGTCACAGTGACTGGGGTAACTAGAAACTGCCGACTAACCACTAATATGGGTCGTAAAACACTGCTTGCACAGACAACAATAGCTGTGTTTTTTGAGGATGGTCTGCAACTGACAGCCTTGCCACACCTCTCCACTGCCACTGCACAAAGACTTTCACCCGGCAAAACCCAAGTCATCTGCAACAAATGACATTGTTTAAGGTTACACTTGTTTTAAGCAACCCAGCAGATCCTATTTTAAGTTCTCCAGCACCACAGTTTCACATGGTGTGAGGTGATTGCTCTGGTGTTAAACCTAAGTGTTACATTAGTTTGAAGGAGAAAAACAGAAAAGCCACGAACTCAAAGGCATGAAGTCAGGGAGAAAGAAACAGACATGAAAAAGACGCAGAGAAAGAATAGAGGAGTCAGAGGGAGGTAGAGGGAGAGGCGGAGAGAGAATGAGCAAGAAGGGAGAGAGGGGTCCCTACTGAGCAGTGGCTGTTGAGTGAATTTATTTGAGCTGTGGCCTCTCAAGTGAATCCCCTGAAAGGGAGTAAATAGACAGCAGGCACTACAAGGCGGCCTTGCCTCACATCAGTTGGTGAATGTTAGAGAGGAGGAGGATGGCAGCAATACAAGGGAGCTAACAGGTTCACAAGCAGTGGAGACTTAACAACACAATACAAAAACAATATGGCAGCACACAGGATTAAAGAAGTTCTTTTGTCACGATTCAAGCGAACAAAACGAACAAAACAAGGAGGCTGCAGGAGAATTGTTAAATAGTACTTGGAATAGAGGGGGATAGAACAAGGTCTGTTGTTCAATATTCTGTCTTACCGACTTGCTTCTAACAAATTATTGTTGGTTACACGTTCTGACCACGTGGGCCAAATGGGACAAAGGTATAGTTAGTAAATCAGCGGAGCTTAGTCTGTTGAGTACCCTTAACAGCCCCAGAGGTTCTTTGATGTTATTAAAAGAATCCTGCTTTTTTTTTTTTTTTAAATACACATGTATTTCAGCAATGGGTCAGTTTGTGTTACCTGTCAACACAACCGACTGTTTTATAGTACTTAAGATAAACAGTCTATTACCTACTATTCACAAGCTTAAGCCTTTTTGTGCTATCGCTCACAATACACATTACAAGTCAACGTAATACATCAAAATAAGAGGCCCCTTTAGAAAATCTGCATTGCTAATTGCAATGTGTCTTACGTACATGTCATATATTGTCATAAAGTCCTTTACTTCTGATCACAAAATGACAGAACAGAGGAAAAACTGAATGTAGGCTCAGTAATACAGTAATATAGGGTTATTATCTTAATGGTCTATAGGTATAGAGCCATATATGTATTTTGATTTGATTTGATTTGGCTTCACTGACTGTTCCATGAGACTGAAGCCCTGAAAGTGAAGTAATGTTTCCTACAAATCTGCCCTGGTAAGAAGTAAAATGAGCAGATTATTCCAAAGCAATAGAGATGTGCAATACTTATTATGTTTCTCTACCAGGGAAGACCAGCTGATCTTATCATATAAAAGGCAGTGGTGAGCATTGTTATTATCTACAGTAATGGAAGTAATGAATGAATGATGAAATGCAAACACAATCTAAGGTCGTCAGAAGCAGCAGGCTTATAAATGGTGCTAATGCAATCTTATTCATTGTAACTAAGAAGTTGGTTTTGTTTTCATTCAAAAGGAATTTTTGCTTTGTTTTTCATTTTTTGCTTTTAAAATTATTGTTTTTGATTGCAATGAAAAGAAAGTATTACGAATATTTTAGACTGTATGCTACAGGGATTTTTGTAATAACTGGCCCACTTGTGACATTTGACAAATAGTCTGTTTTGATATAATAAGTATAGATGCAGCATTGAAAAAACACCCAGGCTTTCTAGAAGCCTATTAAAGAGTATATGTGTGATTTGTAATCTTGTCTCAGAGTGTTAGTCTGTATAAACTGTGTTGTGGTAGTATTTCTTTTACAGCTGCAGTGTGTTTTGCTCTCTAACCTACCCTACCGTCTCTGCCTCTTCCACCCTCATAGTGCCTCTCTGTCCTTGTCTTCCCTCTGTATATAAATGTACTCTGTACAAGGTGGCTGTCCACGCCTCTGTGACTAAGTGACTGGCAGTGACAAGCGACAGCTCCTCTCACTTTCTTTCAGTTTGTGTGTGTGTGCACATAGGCCAGTGTTTCTGAGAGAGACTAGGTGAGCACTCCTGACCTCTCTGTCTCTACTTCTGCCTCCTTTTATATGTCTGCCTGTCTGGCAACAATTTAACGTCCCTTATAAAAAAAAAAAAAAAAAAACATAAAACAAACCCCAAAGCTGAAATGGTAAAGAAAATCAAGATACACCCATGAGCCCTCATTCTTTCACTCTCATTCTTCATAACTGTTTTTTGAAGTGAATAAAACAGTCTAGTTGTATAAGCTAGTATGCCCCGATAAACTCGTGTGATCTGTTTGTGTATGCATGAGTTTGTGTGTGTGTGTGCAACTTGTAGCTAACTGAGAGATGACCGCTGAATGACACCGAAGTTGACAAAAAAAGGAGAAATCCACTAAATATGTTATCTGTCAGAAAATACAGCGTGTGTTGCGAGGCTCGCTTGGTGCGCATGTGTGTGTGTGTGTAACCTCAGTGTTTATGTCAGCGAGAGTCTGGTTCTGTGTCAGCTGGCACATGCGAGCACGGCATTAAGATTTTCAGATTTAGCTAATCTCAGAGCGGCCATTCTTTCTAGTCACCAGTTCAGCAATACAGCGACACAGCAGAGCTTCAAAGGCTGCCTCCTGAGATGCATTTTGGGTGTATGTAAAACACTGTTGCACAGTATATGGGACAATAAAGAAGAGAGGGACATAATGAGTGTGTATGTGTGTGTGTGTGTGTGTGTGTGCATTTGTGTGTGTTTGCACTTTCATGCTTTAGGGCAGTATGTACCCTGGCTAGCGGACAGCGCCCTGTGTGGTGCATCCATCTTCGTCACAGTCATCGTCCTAGACAGCTGTTTCACAGTCCAACACTCACAGAAGACTCACCCACCTGCTCTCCCAACACACTCTCTCTTTCACACAAACTTACACACCCTCACACAAATGTACCTAGATCACTTTTGAGGAAATAACACAGGCTTTAATTAATTTCTCAGAGACCTAATCCAACTCTAATCAAAGCGACTCCTTGCCTCACTCTAGACTGAACCGCTGACTCAAAATCAGCCATCTTTAATCTGAAATGTGGTCCCACAAGGAGCAACAACGAGGGTCCGACTGATAAATCGGTTGACCAATTATCAGTCAATCGCAGAAATATCAGCACTGGCGCATATGTTCGCTGATATGTGCAGATATTAAAACTGTTTTCAAAGGCAAGAAAAAATGCTTGGACGAGTGATTTAAAATGGTGTAATTACGCAGTTTGTCAAGCAGAGGGTGGTCCTTTTTTTTATGTCAATCCAAAGGACGTTCTCAGGACATTTCATTATTATTATTACAGCTTATTTGCACTTATGTTATCCCGTGTCTTGCTGTCTTAATGCCCTAGTAGGTAACTTTGCGAAAGTGAAAGTAAACTCGCAACTTGATCTGAAATTTCAACACAATACACCGCCAAATCCCTTTATGAACCTCTGCCAAGCACCCCACGCACACACACATACACACAAACACGCAGGCACACACACACAAAGCAGCCACAACACACCCACAGAAGTCGTAGCGTATCCGTAGCAACGGGAGACTCCAAAACAACATTGTGTCTCTTTCACCATGAAACACACTCTTCTTGTGTGTGTGGAGGGATGGAGGGGGGTTGACAGAGGTGAAAAGAGCGACCTGACGGTGTATCGTCTTGAAATTCCTGACCAAGTCACAGACTTTAGTTTCCGTGTCGAGGACGTGTATGAGCTGCGATTGGCT
>JAQLOL010000006.1:13115734-13131092 GCA_029783665.1 Naso thynnoides
GGACGGCGGAGTACGCCGTCGTTCCGGAGCGGAGCCGTTCCGGAGCCGTTCCGCATCCAGTGTATTTTAGGGGTAAGGGATGCATTTCTGAAGACAGAAGAGTAAATGCTGTTCGAGTTGGGATTTGATCTCTAGTGGACTAATTTGTACAAAATACGATTTTTTTTTAGACACTTTGAAAATTGTGATACAAATAAAAGCTGAACAAGACCACAGTTATGTATCCGCAGGATGCCATACATCAGGCAGAGATTAAAAAAACAAGCAGGGAGAAAAATAAGAGCATTAGCGTCACGTATCTCACTCATCCAGGGGTGTGTGACACGCTGTGCTTTGCTCGGCAGGACCAGCATTTAATTACGGTCTAAAAATATGTCCACTAGTAATGATTACCTCATGTTTATCATTAATGACTGCACTGAGGTAATCACAGTGTGTGTGTGTGTGTGTGTGTGTGTGTTTGTGCAGTGCATGACAAGTACAGCATGGTTGTGCACCGTACGTATGTACCCCTGAACACAAAGAGCTAGATATACCAGTGAAAAGAAAAAAAAAAGAAAAAAAGGGAAAGAAGTCGGACTGACATCCCTGCGGGGTGATCACAATGGTGGGTGTGTGTTTCTACTGTATAATATTGGACCACCATACTAGTTATGATTTCTCACCATTAGCAGAGATCTCCCCTATCTTCTACAAATGTTGTTACAATTTGACCATGTGTTTACATAAGAAGATCTCAGACTTCATTTTTAAACCCCATTCACTGTCGTTTATGTTGAAACAGGGAATAGAAACACCACAGAACACATGAAAGTTTCTTAGTGTAGGTAATTTACCCTTCTTAAGAGAATGTCTTTTGGTCAAAAATCACTGAGTGAAAAAGAAAGAGAGAGACAGAGAGACAGAGAGCGAGAAGGAGTTATTTTGACTGGAAAAATAGTTCCTTACAACTGCTGCCTTCTTAGCTCAATTATTAGCATAAAGAAGGATTTTGACACAGACTTGTGAAGGGACTTCTGGGTCTTTTTAATGAGTCACATCATTTGGCTTAGCTCAGCAAGAAGAGTCGGTTCTTTTGACTCCTGAATAGCTCTTCAATTTACCACTTTTGCCTTTTATAACTCAGCCAAATTTAGCACTGTTTTGACCTATAATTAGTATGTGTGCACATATATAAAAAGACTAAACCATACAAATTCCGGAGTAACACAATTTGACATTAGGGGCATGCAGAGCATCTTTTAACCTGCTTTTGATCTGATGGTACGATCCTTGTCCGTCATCATGTGTTTGGTCACGAGGCAAGCACGTCATTCACACAATATTCAGTCACAGTTAGTACATGGAGTGCCCGTGGAGCAAAGATCATCCTATCATTCTGCCTTTTTTGTTAAAAAGAAGAAGACCGGCTCCTTTTGTTCACTTACAGGAACGTGATTGACACATCACAAACACAGACGTTCTTTTTCACGAATGTTGTCACACATTTTCAGGTACTTTTGGTAACGTTCATTAAATACGGACAAAATGTTAACGAACACAATATCTGTAGATAAAGCTATTTTGGGAATATTGCATGGGGTTTATGTAGCTTATGTGGCTGATGTTGACAAAGGACAATGACATGTAGTAGCACTGGCATGGTCCTTAATATATTAAGACCATATGTGTTTATGGATGTATAACATCCACATGTGTAGGCGCATACACACCAACTCAGCAAGAGATGAGCTGAGCACAGTCCCATGTGCTTCAAAGCAGGTTAAATTTAATCTGTGCACATAATCTGGGGAAAAAAAAGAATCAAATGACCAATTAGGTTAATGTTTGCACCCTGATGCGTACTGCAATAACAAAGGTTACTATACCCTTGATATCACACACACACCTACGCAACAGCACTCATTAAGATCTGCAGGGTTGTGTTTGTTTACCCAACAGTTTAGCTTAACCTTCAGATATCCTCTCCATTCTTCCGTGCCCTGATAAAGGTCTCACCGCAGCCTTCCTCCCTAACTCCCTTCTGCACTTTCTACCATGCTTCCTCCAAGTCACTGCATGTTACCACTAAATCCTCTAATAATCTCAGGATTAAAAAAACAAAAACAAAAAGCACTTAATTGAAGACTGATATAGATAGACATTTGAAAATTTGAAAGATTTGAAATTGGTGCGTCTGTATATTTGGTACTTCTGGGCAAAGCTGTGATGTATTTAGAGAGGAAAATGAGTGTAAGTCTTTTTATCAGCCGCATTTTATTTTTTAGCATGTGCCAAAGGTTTTTACAAATTAAATTGCAAACTTTTTATTCACATAACCATTAAGACTGGCAAGCTTTAGAAGAAAAATAACCTTTCTTCACTGACTCCTTAACAGGCTGGCTTGTACAGTTTCACTGATGTTCATTGAAGCATGATAATCAAGTCAGAAAATGAATCTTACTTTTCTGTGTCAGTTAGAAATAAAACTAACCAACATTCTGGATTTTAGAGGCAAAGGCAGTTGGGCATTCATCCAAATAGCTTTTTTGGTCTAATGGCAGGAGGAACTCCTCAGCATTTACCCCATATGGATGCTTGTTTTATAGTACCCTATATAAATGACAAATTAAACTTCCTTTAAAGAAAAAGATATGGCACTTTGTCTAAAGGCAAGCTGTAACTGTATGTTCTATTAGTCCGACATTAGCACTTGAAATTAAATCACTTTGCCAGGAGAGGCTTCAGAGCAAATTTAGATTGAAGAAAGAGCCTGCTGACGGTGAAACAGCCCACTCAGTTCAAATGAATTTCAGTCTTATGTGTAGCTGAGGGGAAAGTCATACAAAAGTAAGGACATATAATATGACACAACACCCGGACTGTAATACACTTTGCAAAGTAGGACCGTCACATTATCAGATTTTCACACTATTATCGTGGCCTAAAGAATTTATGATAATTATCGTGACACATAAAGCAAACTTAAAAAAAAAAATCAGTTCAGTTCATCTTAAACTTTGTTTATTGTGTGTTTTGTCTCTTTTCTGGTAAATTAATTATACTCAAAATACAAGCGCAGAGTGGTGGGGAGACAGTCTGCAAACATAACTAACAGCAAACAAAATGAACAATTAAATGAGAACAGAAACAAAAGGAGATGATATAAAGGGGGCTGTAGTATCTACAAGACATTATTATATTTGTGTTATTGACATGACATCAAGATTTCATTTTTTTAACATGACGGTTATTATTTACAACCCTAACAGAAATCAAAAATAAAAACAAGTTACTGCAGTAACAGCAAACACACACACACTCCTTTTCACTCATTTACAGTCATTGTCATTTTCAACTATATTTATACGTACATTTCAGAATAAGTGCCAGTGTACTGTATATACCGATGTTGGTATTTAGCAGTTTTGCTTAGTAAATATGAGTTTAGCTAAGCTATCAGGATGGCCTGTAATGAGGGCAAAAAGGCATAAAAATCCATCACCGTCATGGCAAATTCTATGATTACTATTGATGCTGCTCATCAGGGATCTCATTGCCTCACCGAGAATGATTGGTTCTGTCTGGCAGGGAGTTCCATGTATGTAGCTGAAGCCTCCTGCTAAATTGTGTGTGTGTGTGTGTGTGTAAGGAGAAAGGGTGGGGGCATGGGAGTGGGGAATGTTGGTGAGCTTGTCTTGTGATTAATACTCCTATTTGCTGCTGCCGCTCCCTCTACGGCCCTTTCTCGGCCCAAGGTTAGTTGAAAATATCTTGTGGGATTCCATATGACTATTGGAACTATAATACACCATGGCACAATATTAAAAAAAAAAACAAAAACAAAAACATGGCTTTCTTATTTTTAAGTGCACACACACACTAGACTTAAATATGTTTTGCAAGTCAATTTTGGAAGCGGCTAAACTGTTTGTCTTAACGTATATTTCAGTGCCTACATTTCCACATTGTAAGAACATTGTTGTGATACATCTTTGTCCATTACTGTATTGTCTTCTGTGATTTTCAAATAACTTAAGGTAAGAGAATATAGTGGAGGAATCTAAAACTTCAAAGATTAAGTTACGTTTTTGTTTCTTCAAAAATGTCTTATGGTAGAGCACCCGTACGTGAGTAATGCTTTGCTTTTCTGTTTCACTGCTCTGAGCCCTTTGCAAAATTTGCAAACATTTTTAATTGTAAGGGGTTTTTATCTCTGAACGCGGCAGAAATTGTCTGAAAGGACAGAAAGGCCTCCACCGCTCACTGAAGGTAGAAGTTCAAAGGTAATGACACAAAAGTAGGAATTGCCACTGAGACTCAATTGTTCGCATTTCAGTATTTAGTTAGACCCAACCTGCATCTGTTGTTTATGCGCATTTGGGTAGGTTGTGTCACTTTGTGTGCAGACTGGGTGGTGCATTAAATCAGTTATTAATACGGGTAAATGCATTTTTTACATGAACAACACTATGAAGACAAAAACTTCAGAATATTTTCCTAATAAGATTATTGGTCCATTGCCAGATACCGCTCAATACTCATAAGCTATTTAAATTCTGGTGCATCACCAGTAACACCTTTAACATGGATTTTTTAAGCAAAAAAAGCATAAATATAACTTTTTTGTGCATGTGTAGGCCAATTTGAGGTGGGCCAGGCAAAGAGTTATTCAGTTTTTCAGTCATACACACACAAGCTTTCCTGTAATTCAAAGATTTCACTAAACCTGTGCTTTGTATCATAGTTCGTGCCCCTGACTAACTCTCTTTAAAGTTAATGTGGTCATCTTAGAACACAGCATCCAGTTCTGATAATGCAAATTCTTCCATCAAAGGAGAACATGCTGTTTTTAATATGGAAATGTCTCATCCTAGAAAATATTTTTCCTGTAGTCCAGAATGAAACTTTATTTTTAAGTGAATACAATATTTGCTATAGAATGCCGTAGAATAATCATTTATCTCTATAAAAAAAACTAATTTTTTAACACCTGTACATCTTGTGTTTTGCACCATACTCAGATAACTGACATGTTGCTTTTGTACAAAATCCAATTTCAGCAATCAGAGGTATAATCTGGAGTTTAATCTTGGTAAAAGTAGTCTGAGAGTCTAACTGCAATATCCTACAAAATACTGCTGCTTGCATTAATTACCCGGTAATTAAGTTGCCTATCATCATCCGTCATCTGTCACATGGGGTAGCATTTTTTTTCCCGCCACATTATCATGTAAATTAACGACTCTTCAATCAATTAACACACTGATCCTTCTCAGTTAGTGCTTTAGATAATCAGAGATAATAAGAATAATTAAAAAGAACAATACACAACTGTTGTCTTTGACAGCAGGGACATTTGAATGTTCTCTCCCAGCTGGATTTGAAGCCTTTCTCAATATGAGCAAATATAAATTTCTTCATAATCTATCCATCAAATTATTATCTACACATATCCTTAAAACTGTTTTTTAGCAAGACTCAAGCGCTTTCCCCGCACACACACACTCAGCACAAACACTTTTCAAACCTTACAGACTCCATGCAGTGTTGCGCTCAGTTCTGCACAAAAAATTAAAGAGAAGTACATTTTCCCTGAGGTTTCAACTATGTTTCTCTCCGCTCTTCACTCTCTCATTCTACCCTTCTGCCCTACAACCTCCATATCACTACATTTCTGTCTGATGACAACTTGATTATGCAGAAACGGCAGGAAAGATGAGAGGTTGGGAATAAATTGATATTAATAACTGTGATTTGGCTGGCAGCATCTTGCCCAGCTATTTTCACATTTTGTTTATATTTATGACATTATTCGCAACAGTTGCTGACTTGAGGAGAACAGGGGGGATGCGAGGATAAAACTGCAGTTGTGCATGATGATCAGAGCTAATTTACGCGGTGATTCACGTCTCAACAAAGATTTAGATAAATGCGTATCACTAGTGGTGGATTACCTTAAAATGGAGTCACTGACATGCAACACATTTAAAGGTAGCCATTTGAAAAAAGCCTCTATATTTCTACTAAAAAGATCAATTACAAGGTACAGCAGTGTCCTTCAACTGGGCTGTAGTTTACTGAAATTTGAACCAGATGAGTGATCTGGCTGCTGGTTCACAGTGTGAGAATTAGATGGAAAGGGAGTAAGAAAGTTACAATGTTACAGATGAGGAGGAGTTTTTGGGCAAAAATTTCATAACAACCTTTCAACATGTTTTTTTTATTCAGCTGGTCTAGGAGAACACTATACTTTTGTACCTTACTTTGGCTCTGTATTCAGGCTTTTCAAATGAAAACCATGATGGACCCTTTTGGCCAATCACGAGTCATTTCAGAGAGTTCCTGTTGACTGCTCTACAGGTGGATGCATATTCACAACTGATCAGGTAGGTTAGGGTAAATTTCTAAACAGAGGTTGCCAACCCAGGAGGAAAAGTTGCTCTTCCAGTTTCAGCAACAACTGCATACACGTCAAAGGAACACAAAGAAAGGAAGACCGACAGATCCAGACCATCACCTTAAAGGAGAGCGCGATAACAAACAAAGTAAAGTGCAAGTCAGGTGAAGGTGGTTCAGAGCTACGGAGCAAAAGCAGGGAGGGAAGTGGGCACCAGATTTGCTTTGTCAGGAGTCTCATGCTCCTAGATGTTGCATACCCTAACTTTAATATTATACAAAGAGAGCAAGAGCTAATAGAGATGGACAGGCCCTCCTGAGATGCGACACTTTGTTATTGTGATGATTTTTGTCTTAACACATTGAAACTTTCCTGATACACTGTGGCTATCTGGACCGCGTTAACATTATGAATCATTATTTGTGGTTTGATTCTAAATGCCAATTATGTAAACTATCCTCACTGGGACACACAGTACAATGACAGCGTCAAACATGCCTATATTGTCACACAGTAGGCGCCTAATGACATTGCCAAAGAGAGATTTCACACATAGACACAGATAGCAAGCTGTATAAACATAAATATATAATAATAAAACTGAAAATTATACTAACAAGAGCCAAAACAAAGCCTCACCATGAAGGCCCCTGAAATTGTAGCAGGAGTTTTGCGCACGGCAGGTTGTTAAGAAAACAAATGAATTTAGAAGCTTGCTCTATTTTCTAAGTTCCTCACATCATTTTAGCAAATACATGATCAGTCTTAAGTAGAAATCAAAAGTACACCAAAAATGAGACAGTATCACTGTGGCTGTTGCACACATGCAAGTATTCACAAATACAAGCACACACACATACAGTATATGCATGGCTAAATGTAAATGAGCAGATAAGATGATAAATACTGGGCAAACGGAGGCATCATTAATCTTTGAGGAGATGAGGTGTAGTAATTAAGGTTCTGACACATGGCAGACTCCCATTGGGAGGCTGCGACAGAGTTAGACAGGGCAACAGCAAGCCTCTTTACCCGTGCCCAACACCCTCTTAGTGGGGTGCTGATGTGAACTTTCACTGTCTGGAAGCGCAGCAGACGCATCGCCTCTGCTCACTTCTCCTCGCCCTCCAATCCTTTAAATAAGTATCTGAATCTCTGCAACCTCTTTTCCATAATCTATTTTGCCATTTCCCCCACTCCTGTGAACTTTCCAGTTCTTCAGAAATAAGAGCTTAACACAGAGATTAGATATATTTAAATATGTAGAACAAAACTACTTCTATGAGGCGCTGATGGAGCTCACAGGGCAATAAAACAACCAGTGACACTTGACAGATGAATTAATAAAGATAAATAACAGCTTCCACTGACAAACCGAGAAGCAATATAGGAATATGCTGTATATGTTTTCATATCTTATACAGTCATCGACAGAAAAACTGAAAAAGGTTTTGACACATGGAATTTTGTTTATGGCAGAAAAAAAAAGTCATCTCAGCTTGAATGACGATTGAGCTCGACTGACAGACTGTCATTCTTTGGCATTATCCCTACTGCAGCTCTCCCATTTTTTATCCATGAATATTCATACAGAACACACATTACTGATGGAGAGAACAAATAAATGTAGATAAGACCTACATGGTGAGACTGTCATCCCTGTCTTTTCAGACTAAACTATACATGCATACATCTGCCCAGACAGCATCTCATTTTGACTAGTTTGGACACCATATCTACACAGTATCAGTGTTAACGGCAGATTCTGAGTTGGCTTCAGAGTTAGGTCAAGAGATATATATTATTATTTTACAGTCATACTATATATTATTAATCCTGAGAATGAAGAAGACATTTCTGTTGTCATGTAGGATAGCAAACTTAAAATATTAAAAGAGAACTTCAACCTGACCTCAGCTGGGTCCCACTGGGCTACGTTGTTACAAGTTCATTAATTTTTGTTGCGATGTTAATGTTTTAGTTTCCTATTCAAAGTTCAAAATTAAGCCTGATTTATGCTCCTGTGTTGGTTTTACATGAAGCCTATGCCATAAGCTATGTAAGTGGTCTATGCCATTGATGTATAACTAGAAACTGGCTCAACTTTAGGAGAAACACAGCCCTAAAAAAATTAATAAGAAAACTATAAAATGCTTCCATACTGCTCATGCAAAGCAATCCAAGCATCCCAAAGCCCTAACATGCCATGTAGTTTTAAAGAACATCACAGACTCCATGTTTTTCGCCTTATTGTTTACCATAGCCTGTAGATTCTAATGTAGGAGCCTCATTCACATATGCAAAAACATGGCATACATGTAAGGCTAAAAACATGGTGTCAGTGAGGTTTTTTTAAGCAATATTGCACGTTGGGGATTCAGGACACTTGTATCAGTTTGCATGAGCAGAGTGGAGGTATTTTATGCTTTTTAATATGCATTTCATTTACATTTAAATCCTGGTCACCATTTGCTTCAATTGGTTGGGAGATACCTGACAACCTGTTTCCCCTGAAACAACAACAGCATTTTGTGGACTAAAAGAATTCACCCACCCTTCTATCCGTATAAGTGTGAGTAGATAATGACTGAATTTTCATTTTTGGGTGAACTATCCCTTTAAGTAACACTTCAACCGCCGGACATCACTGTGGCATTTTGCCAGATGAACTGTTTTAGTCTGAATACAGCCTTAAACCTATCAAATAAAGTTTTAAAAACTTTAAAACTGCTAGCCTTATATGAAGTTTTGCATGGATTGGCACCACCTCCACTGAACAAGTATGTCAAACAGAAGTCAACTAGTGGCTCCACCACTCGGATTACAAGAGCCACTGATAGAGAAGACTGTGAGTTGCCCTTTAGATGGGCATCCTTTTGTCAAAATGTCCTGTCATTTAAAGGCTGTGTGCTGTGGAACAGAATACCATTTTCAGTCAGGGAGTGCTCCAACTTTGTTGTCATTAAGAGCAATTTGAAGATATGGCTAAGGATAAACCAAACATGTGACCATGTATAATTTATACAGATTTTGTGCAATATGGCTATGTGCAATTACACCAGCACTTAATATAATGCTGCAGTGGGGGGAATGTGCAAATTTCATCAAGGCAATGTGCAATTTACATCAGCACTTTATTATAATATGCAGTATACCAGCACTTAGCACTTTATTGTGTCAGGCTCTCTACCTCCTGCTTCTGTAGCACAACTCTGACAGTCACTTACTCCTGGTATGTATTATGCAGCATCACATAGCCACTTTTTGTTTTATCGTATGTAATTCTATGTCAGTTCATGGTGTTTTCGGTTTTATTTGTTGTATTTTGTGCATGCTAGGTGGTTTTATGTATTTGTGTATAAATGTGCAAAATCAGCCTGCCAAGGGACTACAGATGAAAACTAGCCTATGGTTACAATCTGGCATATTGACTAATCAGTGTTCATTAATGTACACTGACCCTATCTTAAACAAACAAACAAACAAACAAATACATAATATGAGATATTTTTATATCAGCCTTTGAACCTAGAATGGAGAAAAGATGCCTGAAGAGATGGTCTGTACGACCGTTGTTCAGCTAAGGGCAGAGGAGGGGTAAATTGGGGAACTGTCAAGTGGACCAATCACAGTTGTTGCAGTCTGTGTAATTATGACGTGTGTTACATTTGTGGAGATTTGGTCTTTAGTCTACGGCGTAGGCTGTGGCGCACTTAAGCAGAGGCTACGCCATAGAAAATCATGCTTATTAAAGATTTTTGAAAAAACAAAAAACAAAAACAAACAAACAAACAAAAAAACTGGCATATAACTGTGAAATTTTGCGTCGCTTTTCCCTGGGTTTCAACTTGAATTTAATACCATTAAAGCTGCATTGAGTAACTTTGGAGTAAACCTCAACAAATTTTTGGTGTTCTATTTGGAAAAAATGTCATAATAACCATAGACAACGACTAGTAAGTGATCTGGTCTGAGAGTATCGCAAGATCTCTGTGTTTTTCAATGCTTCTGTGTTCCGGAGTATAAAAATCGGAACGCTTCTGTTATAGCTGTTGTCTCATCTTTACTCTGTCAATGACAATCTCTGACCTCTCTGTCCTGATTGGTGTGCTTCTTAGTGACAAGTGACGCCAGTAATGAAACAAATGACATGCTTTATGCTCTAACTCGTCTCTGCCAACAGTGTCTGTAAACAAAACCTTAAGCTGGCTCAAGCTTGAGCTGAGACTGACCGGTTTACACCGCGGCAACTGTCCCTGCAACCATCGTCCCATCACGAATGTTTGGTGCAAACTGCATTTAAAAGAGAGAGTGACAACAAACGAAATAAAACACAGGCTGTAGCACAGTTGCTTCCCACAGTGTCTTATGCTACAGCTAGCTTGATTTCCAAATGTTACCAACTGCAGCTTTAATGTGCTGTCTTAAGTATCACTATTGAAATCGGTGTATTCAAAGAAAACAATCACACCAAACAAAATATTTTTTCTATTGATAAAAAAATATAGTGGATCTCCTTATTTACAGTATATTAAAAACACATCTTCCTGTTTTAGCATAACCCCATTTGTCCAATTCTATACTGAAGCAATAGCTTTTTCTTGTCATACATGGTCATTATATCATAGCTAACATCCAATCAAATTACTTGATAAGAGCTTTTTGTACTATTATTATAATCACACAATCTTTAGGACAGGCACAATGGTGGAATGGCAGGCATTTCTCTGTACTGTATCAGACCACTTATTGAATGACTATATGTATCGTGTACACATTTATAAAATATAATAATTATGATTACAAAATGTGCAACTCCTACAACAGCATGTACAATTAATGGCCAGAAGGTTTTGAGTGATTTTGGGCAGCACTTGCTATAATATTTCCCACACTGCAGTGCAAATTAACGTAGCTAGTAAAACAGATTTAAACACTGAACATTGCTTTCATTGGGCCCCTGTGACTGACATATGAAATTTGATTTGCACTTCTTATAAACTAAACAAGTGTGACTTGCTTGTTATTCACTGGATAAATGCGCACAGTGCCAACACAGCATCAAAAGTGCCTGCTGGAGTCCACTCAAACAGAGGAAATAATCTGCATGTTTTTACTGGCGCTACTGTGTGTTGATTGGCAAATGCTTTGCTTGAGTTATTCAGTGATGCTTGCTTGTCAGCATTGGAAATGTTTCGTTTTTTGTTTTTTTTGTTGTATCATCAAACTCGACACAACAAAAACAGACTGGCTTTGTGGAGGTGCATTGCTGCAGAAAATTTCAAATTCCCCCACAGCTCGAACTGCTTCCACTTCGTATCACACTGCTATCAAGGTGTATGAATATTGTAATGATGCATTTAAGCCCTAAATATGATCGAGCATTCATTCTGGTTATATTCAACCTGGGCTTTATTTTCTTGGTTTCACAATCTGAAGATTTGTATCTGTATGTTTATATTAGACAGTCTTGTGCATCATGTCTGCAGTGGGCTTATAAATGCTGTTGCTTGACTTCTTACTGGCACCTCTGTGCTATCTTCACTGGCTTTAACATTTGAACATTTTATTGTCTGTTTTTAAAGCACTTAATGAGATTAGCCCAAGGGCAATTCCAGAGATCTCATCTCCAAATATCTTTGGAAAATTTGACTTTAAGCTTTGGGTTGTTCCACAGTCTTACCAGATATACAAGCAGAGTCATGCCTTTGCTTTTGTGTCACCTCAACTCTGAACAGCCCCCATCTAAACATCAGGAGTGACTCCTGATCAAAACTTTGATGGGCAGCTCAAAGCTCTGTGTAACTTTTGGAGCCACAACGCCACTTTCTCTAGCTTCAGTTTCTTGCCATTGCTGCTCTCCAAACACACACAAAGCAAAGACAATGTTCACACACACATACATTCTGTCAGTATGCTAACACCTACACCACAGCTTAATGTACTCGCATCTGATTTTCTATTATCCACAGCTTGTGCAGCAGTGTCACTTATGTGACATACCTGAGTTCTCTTATATTTTCGCAATGTTGATGTCACATATATCTACAAGATATGATTGTGTTTATTTAAAAACAACTTGGGTAGTTTGCAGCATTTCCGCATTCAGAGCACATTTCACCAATGCCTGCAATTGCTTTTGTCCTCAGAAGCCCCCATAAGTTAACTCTTAGCCCAAAGTAATCATTGACAAAACCACAAGTCCACAGCTCTGGTCTAATTGTTTTAAAAATATTCTTATATGATGACACAGAATTTGACTCCAAACAATTAGAAAAGGTGGCTGAATATTTCAGCGAAGAGGAGCGAAGGGGACTCTCTAAGGAAATCCTTTCATGGATGGACTCTGCAACTGATCGGAATCATTTGATAAATCTCAAGTAGCCTAACTAGAGTCATAACAAGGTGTGTAATCTCCGGTGAGGGTCCTCCCCTATATTTGTATTTTACATGTGATCAGATCCACCTCAAAACTAAAAAAAAAGCTGCTTCGTTCCCCTCAGTAATCAAAGTTAAACTGACTTGAAAATGACTGTAAGTCTGTGTAATGATCAGAAATGCTCAGGCATCTCATTTGAGTTCCTGTCAACAGCAACAGGGTCAGTTTCGTGCGGACTGCATTCTGCCACTGCGTCACCGCTTTCAAGCTAGCTCTGCGTATTTCTGATCTTCAGAACTGGTATTTTTATGTAACAGAGTAAGACTTAATGTAAAGTGTCAGAGGAAGGGGGGAATATAACCGAGTGCTGCACATAACATGACACATGGGCTATTGCAGGGATGTAAAAAGGACTGTACTGTGGATTACTGCATTTGAATTGCACTTTCCTGGTCTTTCGAAAATCCAAAGCACTTAACAACACCAGTCAACATTTACCCATTCACACAACAACAGCAGGTTGCTTCTTTACCAAGTTTCAACCTGCTCAACAGGAACTCAAACACACATATTCACACACCAATGAAACAGCCATCAGGAGCAATTTGGGATTCAGCAATTTGCTCAAGGAGATTTCAGTGTGCAGACTGAAGGATTCAGGGATCAAACCAGCAAGCAACCATCTGATAAGTAGACGACCTGCTCTATCTCCTGAGCAACAGCTGCCCCATGTAGGTGTTTTAAGATCAGTTAGTAATTTTTAAGTGAGTGAAGTTATCTGCAGTGTTGTCAGCACAGAGATTGGACTGTAATGAAAACTGCAGAGAGTACAAAAGCCTCACTTTACGTGGCTTTGTCAGCAGAGGCGTGCACACAGCTCCAACATCTCAAACCATTTTTTATGAATTTTACTTCTTTGACTTTTCTTTAGTATCACATTTAAAAACACATTTTACTGAAATGTCAGTACAAATACATATAATAAATAATACTTTTAATGCGACTCAGTCTGAATCTTACAGTCATATTGTTCACTGAAAGTATTTGCAATTTCATTGAAACATCACTGCTGTTTTTCTTTTACCACAGCTGGCTGCGTGTCAGGTTCTTCTCTTTAAGTTTATTAAACAGCTGCAGCAGCATCACAGCAGCTGAAATGGTAACTTTGTCTTTAAATTAAGAGAGTGATGTGTTCATTTATGCATGTGGCATGGCAGCTGCTCAGTCCAGGATCTGATGTTAATTCATGTTTTCTGTTACAGGTCAACACAGGTCAGCTGTTACACACAGATTACAGGTTTATATAGTGGTTTTGTATAAAGCAGGACTTTTTTATCTGGTGAGGTGTTTGGTGAAGTATTTACTGAAGACAGATAATGTTTTTAACTCAAGAATATCACTCCCAAGTTTAAAATCTTTCCCTTTTTTTCAGATCAAACTTCTATTTAAAAATGTGTGTGTGTTGTAGATCTGAACAACTAAAGAGCCACAATCAACTTTGTGTGGGCCTATTTATTTCAGAGGTTTTTCTTTTCTTCCTTTCAGTTAACCTTTACTGTAAATAGAGTAATCAAGGGTTGGAAAGTCTGTTGGTCAGGAAAAAAAAAAACACTTACAACCCCTCATCATCATTGATGAGGGGTTGGGTGTGATATGAGTTATATAATCAAAATTTTTCCTGAAAGATTAAGCCTAATAAACAATTTCTAGTGTTCAAAGACACATAATTTTATTCTGGGTCATTTAAAAATAAATTCACAATCATAATAGAAATAAATAAAGATGCAAATAATGAATACTTAATAAATACACATGTTCCTCTAGTCCTCGGGGCAGGACAGGACAGTTCACACATAAACACAGAATGCAGGTAGTTATTCATGTGCAGGTGTTTGTCTAACAGGCAAACAGGCTCCAGAGAGAAAACACTGCTGCTCTGGCAGTGTTTCCTTATTAGCATTAGCACAGTGAACACGTGGGCAGATACAAACTCCATCAAAAGTTGCTACCAACTGTGAAAATCAACTGACTGATGCAGCTGATCCGAGTAGAATATCTCTGCAGACTAGAGACTTTAAGTGGGTAGGACAACCGTCAATCATTTGTTTTACTTTGGCCAATCATAGACACACAATCATCTGTCAATCAAAAACTCATCTCACCAATATGCTGCCTGAACAACCTGTCACTCACATAGAGCTGTTGATATATTGACACCTTGATTCAACACCGGTTCCTAAACAATACTTTTTTTGATACTAATTTTATTAAATTTGTTTTAAGAAGATCACATCACTGAGGGAAAAAAAGGAAGAAAAGGGTTGATTTTTCATCTCCTTGACATTGTTACACACTTAAAGCAGTTTCAAGAGATAAAAATTACAAACCTATTTACCACAGCGTGGTTTAACTTGTCTATTTTTAAATCTTTTGTTTAATGTTTTAGCACTTTGACATTTTCTGCTTGAACTTCAAAAGAATTAAATTTACTACAACTTTAAGTTGAACTTTAAGTTGAACTCGTTTCTTAAAGCTATGGTCTACGATCTGAAAACCAGTTTGGCTGTTGAGACAGATTTGAAAAACGCATCCTGCCCATC
>JAQLOL010000006.1:13131192-13145394 GCA_029783665.1 Naso thynnoides
TTGTCTGGGTGAGTATATGAGCGTATTTATTCCTATAAATAAGGTCCAGGTGTCAAAAAATGGGAATTCCCCTTTAAACGGTCAGTTAGCAGAGTTCTCCTTTTGCCATTTTTCGATTCAGTTAACAGTGAACAAACAAGAGCCATCTTTAGATTAAGTTGGTACAGACGCATCGAGGCACATCGCATAATGCTGAATTTACCTTGTGCTAAGGTGAGAGTTTACGTTACGAAACAGGGACACCCACAATAACTTAATACCATCTGAAAATCCTGTTTTCTGTCCCACTCAGAGTGCTGGGCATAGATGAGTGGCAGCTCACTGGTTTCCAGTATGACGTGGTCAGCTGCCTGAACCTGTTGGACCGCTGCGACGATCCTCTGAGTCTCCTGCAAGACATCAAACAGTCACTGGTTCCCAACACGGGGCGACTCATCCTGGCTGCAGTGCTTCCCTTCCAGCCTTACGTGGAAGTCGGTAAGTTGGGAATCAGTAAAACTTGCTTTATAGCTGTACGGTTACGTATTCCTCCTATTTTACCCAAATGAAAAAAATTTGTCTTTGTTTTTAGGAGGAAGATGGCAGCGTCCCAAAGAGCACCTAAAAGTAAAAGGAAAAACTTGGGAGGAGCAAGTAAGCGAACTGTCCAATGAGGTTTTCCGGAGGGCGGGGTTTGAGGTGGAGGCTGTGACCCGGCTGCCGTACCTGTGTGAGGGGGACATGTACAACGATTACTACGTCCTCGATGATGCAGTTTTCGTTCTTAAGGTCTCAGAGGATAGCTCCGAGTCGGCCCATTGAAGATTCACTGTGCGACTTATTTTGCTAGACTAACTTTATCTCTATGAATTTTTGTGCAATTCCTATAAGCTTCATTCATTCATTCATTCATTTCACAGTATTTCTGACTTGTCCAGAAATGGTGAGTGAGGTGTGAAGCTCAGGTACTGTAGTTCCTTTTACCAGCCATCTTGTGTGACAGTGATACCTCTACTTTATAAGCAAAAACCATAATTAAATGGCAGCTTGCCTTTATTGAATTGCAACTGAAGGTTGAATCTTCACATATCACCATGTTGTTGTGTATTGTGTTAATGTTTACTGTCAGGGTTCGTCGTGCTGTATTATCAAAAGGAGTAATCATGGTTGAATCTTTGCTCATTTCTTGAAATTTTTCGTCTGTGCCTAATGCAAAGGGTCAACATATGCACACATTTGATGTTATCACTTTGAACTGGGCTTCTCTTACTTTAACGTTAGTATTAAACTTGTTAGAAGTGGTAACAGAAGTAATACGAGGCCTTCTGAAAGCAAGCCTTTGTAATGTGAAATAGCAGCTCCTGTGGCACAATATCACATAATAAGTAAAGCTGCATTTTTTTTTTTTCTGCGAGGGGGCAGTATAGCAAGTGGAAAATAGAACCGTGACATATTATCATGCAATAAAATTGTGAAGTAAGCTTGTTAACAAACAATTGTGTACTTGCACGTACAGAAGCAGCAAGATTAGCGTTCATTTGGAAACGTGTTCCTTGCCATCCAGTCACCAACTCATTAGAAAAATATCTGGCTTTTTCAAAACTAAGACCACGTTTACACAGCGCAAGTTTTCACGTCGGACAAAATTTTTTTGTCGCTTTTTGGCCTTTCTTTCACATGTCAACGGTGTGCTGGTGCCTCTGAAACAACAAACTTTTGAAGCCGGGCTCCAGAGTGCAATATTTTGAAAACGCAACCTTCTTTCTGGTTGTGTAAACTGGCAATCAAGCTTACACTAATGCTAATGCTAATGCTAGCACAAGTCAATGCATTCTGCAGTAGCCACTACCAAACTCAGAATAAACACACTGCAGTGCGACGAAAGCAGATAAATATGACGACAGTCTGTTGATGCAAAGTTGAGTGTTAAGAAGTCAGTCTACTCTGAATTTTGTAAAATTTGTGGCTGTTAAGAGCTCAGCAGCTACAGGAAGTAGCTTTGGCAAAACTGCTAACTACTAACCTGGCATGCAAACAGAGTTACAGCGTTTTCAGTTGTTCATGTAAATGCATATTTTTTTAAAAGATGCAAAGGAAAGAATTTTCCAGTTTTGACGGGGCTGCTTTCGTCTAAACTTGGCCTTAAATTTTGTGTGTGTTCACCAGCTAGTTGCTAAATTCATCTCCACTGAGTTCTTCGCTATGAGCAACCCTTTTTTCATGGCAGTCATTTGAGCCATTGTTAAAAAAAATACTGGAGTGCAGCTTTAAAGCTATGGTCTACGATCTGGAAACCAGTTTGGCTGTTGAGACAGATTTGAAAAACGCATCCTGCCCATCCTGCCCCCCCCCCTCGCTCACCCCTCCCCTCCGTGTTCCATGATCCCGCTCCCCAGCTCATATTCGAAATTCCAAATCGTAGACCATAGCTTTAATATAGTATCAATAAAAAAAAAATTAATATAAGCATAAATTGAACTGGCTGAGTTTTATCTGTAGGTCTATGATATGGTAAATCACGTGGCAAGTCATTCAATAATTGATTGACTAATTTACACCACAAGGTAGCAGTAAGGTATACTCAAGAGTTACAGTCAACAAAATGTAAGCTGAAAATGGCAGAAGAAGACAAAAAGTTTCCATCAAAAGAGGACCGTATTGTGTTTGTTATTGCTTGCTCATGCAGTTGTGCAGTAAATGGTTAGGTTATGAAACATGATTGTTCGGATATTTCCTGTATAATTTACTGTTACAGTACATTTGATTCTGTAACCCAGGACAGCAGATTATTATCAGCTGATAGCTGCAGCTATTTTACCAGCGAATTAAGTAGTGTTAACGTTACTTAGACACCAGATAAAATGATGGGATGTTTACCAAGACATAACGTTAAGTTAAACGAGCATCTGACACAGAGTTGCTGCTGGCAGTTGAATAAAGAACTACGTATGGACACTTAGGAGAGCTGCTGTCCATGTTAGCTCCTGCTAAGAGAATCTCCTGGAGTTACCAAAGGAAACTGAAGAGGAAATAACACTACCAATGGAGAAGCTGGAAGTGAACATCATAAAATATGTCATTGTACAACAAGGATAATTTAGGAGAGCATGCGACAGTCCGAAGGGGAGCTCGCATTGTTTGTGATGTGAGTAATGCCGCATATTTACGCAAATAACACCTTAACTAACGTGCTGAGCCCCTCTCTGGAGAAACGTTAAATCCTGGCAACTATTTTTTTCCTGGAAGTGCTGACACAGAAAATCACCAGCACTTTAAGGTGTTAGCGCGATGAGCAGACCGCATGCGTATTGGCTCACTGCCGTTGATGAGATTAACCCCTTAGGTATCGAAACTGGGTACCAAATGACAAGACATTTTTTGATACTCGATAGCATTGAAAAATTTGGCTGAGTACCTTAATAGTATCGGACTTCGATACCCAGCCCTACAATCACAAACAATCATCTTACCCGCACAGGACTGGGAGGCAGATTGACAAGAAGAGCGTTTGCTAGGCTAAACACTAGCTGCTGTCACTTTTGCTGAAGGACTGTTAATATGCTACTTTATCAAGTTTTATTATTTTTCAAGCAAGACAGTAACTTTGTAGATTCACAAGATATTGTCATTTTATCCCCAAAACGCCTGTTTGCAAATTTTGTCCGATTTTTTCAGAGCTTTGATGATCTCATATGGGAGCTAGTTGCGTCTACTGACTCCTGATGAGATGGTCAGCTGTTCAACGAGCAGTCATCCCGAGATGAACATGGTACATGGAGCTGATCTTTGCAGCTCTTTGGTTTTTCATCACTGCCTCTAATAACTCTGTAGCACTGTGACGTAAAATCCTCTTGGAAAATAAATGTTTGTTTCACAGATAGAGACCTTGAAATTGAATTTAAAAATATTTAAATAAATGGATAAGTAATTAGAATTGGTGTGCTTATTCAAAATGTTTTTGTTTAAGAGCTGACCTGTCATGTAACTAAATACCGCTAATATATTATCAATAATGTTCTGATGAGATTAATAGGCCTGCCTTGTCACACTGACTGCTACTCATCTGACTCATCCACCACCAGGGAATTGGTTAAATTACTTGCACCCATTTATATAATAATTACACTTATCACATTTTAGAATAGTGAAGAGCATTTTTATAAAAAATAATTAATTAAAAAAATCTATATTCATAGCATTAAACTATTGGAGCTGAATAATGAACAATTGCATTTTTACAATATGTAACCCCTCTCTGCTACTCACCACTCCTTGGGTGAATAAAAGAGAAGAAAGATCAAAGAATGTGTCCCATATTCTTATGAAATTTTTAGATCTGAGGGCACTTTTCAAACTAATGGAAAGTAAAATAACCGTATCTTGAGAATCCACAGTTACTTTCTGGCTTGAAAAAGTAATAAACTTAATAAAGTGGTACACTAACAGTCTTAGAGCGAACATTACAACAGCAATTAGCCTAGCAAGTGCTCTTCTTGTTGAACCGCCTCCTAGTCCTTTCCCCAGGAAGACTGCTGGTTAGCCTGCTGATCATCTCATCAGGAGTCGGTAGAGACAACCAGTTCCCATGGGCTGCGTGATCGTCAAAGCTCCAAAAGTCTGACCAAATTTTCAAAAAGCGTTACCTGGATAAAAAGACTACATCTTCTGAATCCATACAGTGACTTTCTCACTTGACAAAATAATTCAACTTAATAAAGCGGCACGATGAAATAAGTATTTGATTGACAGATGATTGTACATCTGTCACTGGCCAAAGTAAAGTTTTGACATAGAAACTTATTTTCGACCTAACCAGTCTCATTTCAATTGATAGAGATCGTTTTCAGCTCATTACATGCAGTACGGAGCTTGGATGGCTCACCCTTTCTCTCCTAATGCTAATGCTAATGCAAGTCAAAGCACTCCAAGGTCTGGGCAACTTGACCTGACATGTAGCCAAAATTTAGTCAGAAAGACAATAGTTTCCATATAAATATAATAAGGGGAGACCTCGTGAACTTTGCACCCGTTTCTTTTATACCCTGTGTGGGTTTTGTTTGGCATAAAATTACAGACAGACCCACAGTTACGGTTATCCAAACTGATACTGCAGAGATGCAACATCTGCTTCAGATCTTTTTTTCTGACATGCACATCTACTTGTTCTTCTCTAAGCTTATATACATGCATGCATGTCTTTTATTGTTTATTTCTCACTTTTTATATTTATTTATTTATCTATCTATCTATCTATACAGTACAAAGCCATTGAGGGGACAAAGCACACCCTTTCTTGCAAGTGCAGCATTCATTATCTCCATTAAGGATGCAATTCTATGCAGAAATAAGCCATAAGAAGGCATACCATGGAAGTGAATTATATTAATGCTCCATTAGTAATAAAAGTAACTGACACAGCCTGGGATGTGTGAGACGTGGTAGACAGAGGAATGGCAACGTCAAGAGGAGAGCTAGTGAATGTTAATTATTTTGTTAATTTAATTACAGTGCTGTTTTGTTCCCCACACTGCAAAAAATAAAAAAATTAATAAAAAATCTTAAGGTATGAAATGAATACAAAATCATTTACAGTGCATAAAAACACATGATGCAGGTAGAATCTTCCTGAAATTTATGACATTCTTTCTTACTGTATTTGAATGATCCAAGCTTCAGCCGAACATGCCGAGCTGCAGACACTCTGGAGACAAAAATGCACTGAAACACTGTCACTGTAATGAGAACAGTCCTGCCGTCCTGCTAAACATGTCACAATCCCCATGCCCCACGTCACTAGCTTCATGCTCAGAGAAATCCAATCTATCATAATTACATGGATGTCTGCCTATATTGATCACATGTTAGTCAGGCAAGACTGACAGTGAGCAGTGAAATTAAAATAGATGTGTGAGTACCAGGCAGGAGCTCTGGGACTTGTACTCTACTTTGGCTGAGCAGCACACGACTCTACGAGCCTTTAAGTGTCATTTTGATAAATCTCTTTCCCTTTCACTGTCGCTCTCTGTCGCTCTCTCTCTAGCACGCATATACTGACTCACTGCTTGGATTCATGTGTAACCTGACATGTAGTACTAATGCAGTACATAATAGATTTTTACAGCAATTATTGTTGCATGTTTTGTATTATTGTGTGCATGAAACTCTAGTGCAGTTCTGCAGGATGTGTTAAAAACAGAGGTGCAAGACACAAATAAAACGGTTAAGCAGTCAAGTGTGGGGAAAAGTCCTGAATTATATGTTACAGCATGCCCAGTAAAATGCATATACTGAGGTGAGTGATGGCTAGTCCTCCCACACACACACACGCGCACACACACACACACACACACACACACGCACGCACACACACACACACACACGCACACACACACACACACACACACACACACACAAACACACAATGGAGTATCGCTGTGTTGCCTGCTCTGGTAACCAAGATTAACATGACACAAACATGTGTATCATTGTCCCCATCATAACTCCTTTCATTGTCATATTGTTTTCATCCTTTCCTAATCACCTTATTTATCATCATCATCATGATCCTCAGTCTGAAAGCACATCTGTTCTTGAGCCATGTTGTCCCGCATTACTGGCATCTATACATTAGCCAGGAGAGACCTTGATATATTTACATATTTGAATTCACTTCCTTGTCTCATTTTCTTCTCATATTTGCTCCTTTCCATCAAACCTCCCACCTAATTTTTTCCACCGGAGATGTCAGAGTGACTCTATCATTCCCTGTGCAACAGTTGAAACCTTAATGGTTCCTAATGATAGGCTCAAAAAGAGCTTGGGGAAGGTTGTGCGGTGATGGCAGAGAGATGACCAAGGACTGGAGGAAAACTGATAGATTGGGTGGTGAAGAAGAGTTGAGACGACACATTGGAGGAAGAGAACAGCTGTAAAGAATGTGTTGATAGGATTAAAGTGAATGTGAAGGAGTGGATGAGATAGAGGTAAGGGTAAGGGAATTGCTATAAGCCTGGTTGAGCAGCACTGTAATTGGTGCAGCAAAGACAAATAGAAACAGACAGGGTGATTGAGAGAGGCTGATAAAGAGATACTGTAGATACCAAGACACAAGACACCTACCATGTGGGTAAATGACCCATAGAAAGATCCAAAAGCTGAAAAATTGAGCTTTTTACAGGTCAGGTGCAGCCATGTTTGGCTACACTGCCCCTGCACAATAGCGGCCGCAGGAGAGAGAAACCTTGGATGCTTTTCCCCAAGTGTTAATGTGTTACCATCCAAACAAGCAGATAGGCAACAGCCAGCTGGCCAGCAAAGGCAGGATCATCGCACCCAGCTTTCACCTCAGCAGCATATTGATGGCTGAGAGAGACAAACAAAGTGTAAATGCACCAGGTGTATGCGTGATCACACGCTGCATGCCTGCCAAAGCAACGCACTCACGCGCAGGTGCGCCCCATTCGCGTGCACGTGTGCACACACAGATGAGGAGGAACATGGGTGAAATAAGCAAATTTGTGTTTTCAACATCTGTCAGAATACAGCTCAGCAGGGAAGACAGCAGGAGAGAGAGTGAAAAACAAAAAGAAGAGAAAAGAGAAGGAGGGAGGGAGCGAGCAAGTGAGTGGGGTACAACTTGTGTCTGTCCATCTTTCATCTCCCAGCCAGCGGTGGACAGAGGCTCATTAAGCATGGGAGTCACACACAGACATATGCAGGGAGAAAAAGAATATGAGAGCCTATTTTTTGAAATTGCTTCTTGGTATGGGTAAGGACTCTATAGCAGCGTAGTAAAACCACATAAGATTTCGGAACTTGATATTATGAAAAACAGAAGGAGTTTGAAAATAAGAAAAATAAAAGAGCTAGAGCATCTTGACAAAGTTAAAGAACAAGGAGAGGATCAAAAAAAGGCTTGTGGATTCAGAGCTCGATCTCTCCTCTCTCTCCATAAAGCTGACGCGATCTGGGTCGTTACAAGGTCATTTAAATACAGAATGGTTTGTTCAAAATCTCCACACACATACCCACACGCTCCGACAGTAGGAGAATAAAGAAAATGTTTCCAGATAATGTTAAAACTAGCCAGCTTGGCCTCACACACCCTTGGACACACACTTTGGAAAAAAAGGTGAGGGAGTGAATAAAAAGGTGCAGGCAGAGAAAAAGGCCTCTGACAAATTCAATTTGTGAGGGCAAGAGCCACTGCATGCAGACAGGCCTATATTAGTATTACTCAAATGATAGAGCAGCCCATCCATCACACACACATAGTCGAAAATGTAGAGGAGAGGAGATGAGATGAAGGAGAGGAAGGTAGACAAAAATAGAGGTGAGAACACTGCATCTAAAAGCATCTGCCATTGACAGAAAGCTAACGTTTATTTTCTGAAGCCAGTTTTCTTTAATCCATGGTCTCACCCAGCCATTTTTGTGTGTCTGCAAATACGTTTAATGTCTGTGTGATGTAATGCATTCCTTACCACTGACCTCAGGCTGAAAGCAAGATTATTAGAGCTATTGTTTTGTCAAGGACGAAGCCGAAGGTTGCAATCCAGTCTGTCTCCACCTTTCCATCCCTTTTGGGGAGGACAGTGACGTAACAAGCAAAGATTGGTTGCAGTCTGAAATACATTTTTGCTGTATATTGCCATTTAGGTCACTATTCCCTTGACAAGCTTTCCTTTCTATTTCTTCTTCTCTCCTTCACAAAGTGTATCTCACTCCTAACTCGGCTTTCAAAAGAGGAAATGTGTGGAAAATGCTTTAACACCTGAAACTGGAGACCCAGAAACTGAATGTTGGGGGAAATCGTAAAGGCCAGTGCACACTGCGGCTGAACTTTGACTCTGGTTCTGGCTGACCTTTCAAGGCACATCCAGTCGGGCTTCACAGTGTGTGTTAATTTGCAAAAGTGGGGAGAAATTCATGATTAAGTGTTGCCATGTGTTGTGTCTTTTCGTCCTTCATGTTTGTTCCTTCACTTCCACTCCCATGATGATGAAAGCTCTCGTCACGGCGATCTACGCTCTACTTCACAGTTAGCACGGAGCAAAAAGCTTGTCATGTGAGCGCCCCCGGGGGTGTGCATGCATGCATTTGCGTGTGTGTGTTTGTGTGTGAGTGCATTCATGTGTCTCTATGTGTGTATGAGTGATTATTTTTTTAACCCCTGTCCTACTTTTTGATATGGTTCTCCTCCTCATGTGTACTAAAACCCTCCCTCCCATCCGTTTCTTCCTCAGTCTGGATATTTTTATGTCTGCCAGATCATATCTTCCAAAAATCTGTCCAACCATTTGAACTTGCTTTTGCACATAATTAATTAATGAATGTTAATGAATTTTGCAATTGGGCAGCGAGAAAAAGAGGCACAAGAAATCTGTACTGTGCGTGCTGTTCTTCACTGTATTCTCTTGTGAATTTACTGCAGTGGACACACATACACACACATACACATGCAGACACACATCCCAATGGATAAGATTACTTGGACACCCAAATGTCAAGGTCATTCTCAGAGTTCAAAAACCATCACTTTGTTTCTAAACCAGTCTCCAAATGAATCCTGATAGAAGTCGCTAATGCAATCAACCTTTTAGCCTCAATCCCAAACCTTCATTCTCCACGCAGGCCGATGTGGACTCTGATGGGGCAAAGGACAGTAACATGTCCCCTTGAAAATTCATGAGACTGCGCAAAGATAAAAAAAATCAATAAAGAAACTGTGTCCGAGCCCACATACCCATTTGCGGTTGTAGTTGAGGACAACTGTTTGACTTTCTATCATTTTTTTCACCTGTAACACATTCCTTAACCCTGACCATTTCTTAACATCAAAGCTGGGTAAATGGTGCTCACAGGTGCCAATTTCTAGGTCCTCTGATCTTAAAGTGTCACAGGACACTTTGGGCCCAGCGACATGGAACACATGCGGTGCAGGAGCCCAGCACACACATGAATATCCGATTGCTCGGTGTCATCTCTCTGTTTGACTGGAGCATTTATTGGCTCTGCCTTGGTCAGCAGTAAATCCTCCCAAGAGAGTCCCTGCCCCCTTCAGGTCAAACTCATATCAGTGCCACGTTTGGTCCTTAGATCTGTGCAGGAACTGGAAAACAGGTACTGCTTGAGGAGTTAACACTTCACAGGTATGTTTGTTGTGTTTAAAACCAAAATTCTCCACAACTGGGATGTTATTTGAACCAAATTAGGGTGGATCGGGCTGAGTCGGAACATGAGAACACCAGGGGGCCCTGAGACAAGACAGACAAATATGATACCACACTGTAATAATGCTATGGAACAAACACCACATGAGAATATCAAGTTAAGCCAAGAGATATGACTCTCACAGAGCAACAAAGCTTCTCCCACCTTCTTGCTTAATATATTCAGAATTCTTTTCTTTTCTTCCCAGAGTTTTTAAGTGTCTGTTTACTGCATGTGTGTGTTAGAAAGAGGGAAAGAAAGTACAACAATCTACTACTTGTGCCTATGTGCTGTTTTTGTGTACATATGGGGGAGTTTTGTGCCAGAGGGCCTCATAATGATCTAATATAGAGGCTGGGCTCTCAATTTGTGGTGTTTCTCAAGCCTATATTTAACAGCAACAAAGCCAAGACCCCAGCCCACAGTTCCCTCCCTCCCTCTCAATCTAACTCTTTTTTACATCTACCAAAAAGCTCTACTTTGATCTCCAGCAATTCATCTGGGACACATATGAGGGCCGCTGTGGAAAATAAACAAGTGGAGAAACAGGCTCTGCTACATAGTGATTTCATACCCAGAGATATAAAATCACGACAATTTAAAATCCTATGAAATAAAGTGGCCAAACCCCTTTTTTTCATAACAACCTGTGGATAAAAATAGAAGCTAACCAAACCATCCAAAATTAGTAGGATTTGTCGGTTGGGTTTTGTGAACACAACATTCAAATTTGGTCCCCCCTCCCCACCTCAAAGACACCAGAGGCCTTCCTTTGGAGGTAAGCTTGTGATCTGGTGATATGGCGGGGGGCTACACACCCACTGCCCACAGGTTGACGCACATTAATGTCTCAAGCTTAGCCAAATATAAAAGGCGAGAGCAGGGCCTCTGCAGATAGAGACACTGCCACACACTTCTAATGGGTCATAAGAGATTGAGTTTTTTGTATGAGTCTATACATCATTTATACTAATTTTGCCTTTAAACCACAGTGCTCTGTTTTTCAGTTAAAACTAAGCAGCATTGTCAGAAAGTAGAAATAAACCCAAAAATGTATTTTTAATGCTAGTTTACATAAGAGCTCTTGTATTTGATTTGACTCTGATCAAACACACTGTCGCCCTTTCTTTAAAATCTTCAACTGAATATAAATAACCTACAAGTAGTGCTGCAGTCTAGAGCACATTAACCGAAACCAAGACTTGACTGAGACCAGAATGTGTTTAGAGGAGGACAAGACCAAGACCTTCAAACAATTAAATTGAAGCTAAAAATTTTCCCAGCCATCTCAGCGAGCAGAACCCGCACTCTGCCAGTGTTGCTCAGTCTGCTCAGTGTTTTGTCTAGTATGCCGTTTTGCTTATGAATTCTCTGTGACTGAGGTAGCCAAACTTAGTTACAAAACAAAACAAGAAAAAAATAAACTACAAATGACTTACTCCTTTGGCTGCATTTGAAAAAGAAAGTTTAACATCCAATCGGTCATTATGTTAACAAATAAATCAGTTGTGGTCTTGACTGGTCTTGATTAAAAACCTTGAGTTCACTACGAGATCGAGACAAATGCCGAGTAAAAACGCCTTCGATTCCGAGACGAGACTAAGACCTTAAAAAGTGGTCTTGAGACCAAGACCAATCTCGAGTACTACAACTCTACCTATAAGTTCTCTGTTGTTTTTGTTTTTGTTTTTTTGTTGTTGTATCCTTTTTTTCTACATCTGTGAACATTATATGAGTTACATTTAAGTTTAAGAAATTTCCTACACTCATTATTAGGGCTCTAAAATTGTTCACAGCACAGCAAAAAGATGTATCGGTGCACAATTACAGAACAGAAGCTGCTGAAGATAGAAAGTGTTTTTGTTAATAAAAAGTTTGAGTATCATTTCATCAATTTGCACCACATTAAGCCTTAAATAAGCTATCTTCACTAATACCTTCATATGTCTATGATATATACTTATACTTGTTAACTTTAGTTGATCAGAATCTGAAATAGTTGGCAGGTGCAGGGTTTGGTGAGTGGGCAGCGGAGCACAGTGTGTGCCTGTGTATGATTGACTGCTGTGGGGTTCAAATATGCGACCTTTCAAAAACAGGACAGTTGCTCAAACCGCTATGACATCCTGCCAGCACATGTCATGACTCAAACGTGTGCCCTGCGGTGCTCCCAGACTCTGGTATTGCCCAGGTTTGTGTTGGCCATTAGAGCAGCAAACACTCTACTGTGGCTCTCTGAGCTCTGTTATTGCTGGCTTCTTCCTGCAGCTTGAGGTTAACCTCAGGGATACAATAACAGAAACGTGGACTTGTCCATACACCCTGTGCACACACTTCTCTGTCTGCCTTTCATTTTCTCTGCTCTTTCACCAGATGCACGCTTAAACACACATATGCAGTAAACTTCAGCTACATGCGCATCTAGGCCTATACTGCAATCACAGTGTGCACATGCTCATAGAGGCATGTGCAATGAAGACTGAGGCTGCACAGTGCGTGTTAAAATGTGTGGAAGTATCCGTCTTGATTTACATATTGATTTCAGCGTAGCCCACCACACCTAATGAGCTGATTTGAATTTGCACATATGAGCTTTCTCGACTATTAAGTAAAATTTACATTTCATTAAAACTGAGGGAATTGGAGTCTGTTCGTCGCTTTTGAGTGTGGGCTACATATGACTCTAATTCTTTTTTTCTTTTTTTTAACAACAGCTCTGAAAGAGTAAAAGCTAAATTATGACTGTTATTTACAACTGATTTTTGTTTTGTTTTTTTGTGCAACTGGCGCCTGGTGTTTGCTCATCCACTCATGGATTTGGGTCTATTTGATTTGGGGTTTTTTGGTACTTTGGTGGAGCCTAGGAGAGCCAACTGCTCCGTGGGCTTTGGTCTTTCCAATAACCTGAGGGTTGTGTGGGTTTGCCGAGACTTTTCCCGCGTGTGTGTGTTAGCGTTCCCTGATCTAATGTGGCATCTAAAGGGATGTGACAGCTCTCTGCGTCTGCAAAAGGAGGCTAAGCTAGTCCTGAGTCAGTGTGGAGGTTGTTTACACCCCAAAATGTGAAAACATCACACAAGAAAGGAGTTGGAAGGAAGAGGAACTGGCACAGAGGGTGATGAGATTTGACAGCTTTCAAGTGTGTTCTTTGTTTGTGTGATTATATCTTGCACTCATATAAAACCAAAGAAATGTGCTACTCTGCTATTGAGTCTTTCATTGATTTCTTAGTGCAGTATTTGCTCACTGGTCCGTGTAAATCAAGACAGCCTTGGTTATCCATGAATGCAAAGAGCAGAGCCAAGGCTTTGTAAGTTGTTCTGTTATTGATGGGCACAGAAGAAGGAAACCCTGAGGAACTTTCCCCACATACATATGATAAAGCATAAGCACTGTGCTAAAGCAGCACAGTATACAACCTGTGTTCTGAAGCCAGTTCGATATTTCCACAAGAAAATACACACAATCCAGAGAAAAGAAAATGTTTCTTTGTGACAAGTTTAATTTAGAAAAGTTCTGCTGATTTATTGTCAACAGTAAATCTTTCTTTTTTTCCCTCATTCTTTTGAACTTTTTTCTTTTATAATGAGCCAAACCAGTAGTTCATGAGTCCAGCAACCGCTGAAAGAAAGGGAAAACAGAAGGGTGGTCTTGCATTACAGGGACAGACGTAGATCCCAGATGAGTAATGCTGTGCTAACGCGGACCAGATGCATTAGTTTTGCTACAGCATGGGTTCACTGCAACACAGCTTTTTTTTCTGTTGGATGGTGGCTTTGCCTGCTGTATGATCCAATGAAAGCACACAAGACACGAGACAGAACGGGACAACAGTTTCACTTTTGCTGAGGGTTCATTTGTTACTATTTCTGTAGTCAGCCTTACAGTGCACAATCAAAAGTCTGGGTGCTTAATGTTTTACCAGAGACAGCTGGGAGGGTGTCTGTGCATGTGTCTGCTCAACTGTGTGTGTGTGTGTGTGTGTGTGTGGGGGGGGGGGGGGGGGGGGGG
>JAQLOL010000006.1:13152297-13162447 GCA_029783665.1 Naso thynnoides
GTGTGTGTGTGTGTGTGTGTGTGTGTGTGTGTGTGTGTGTGTGTGTGTGTGTGTGTGTGTGTGTGTGTGTGAACACAGACCTCAGAGACTGCCGGTAAATCCCCTAGATGATTACGGCATATGGCAAAGAATAGAGGCAGACGGAGAAAAAAAAAGCGTGCTTGCATGTGTGTGTTTATGTGATAAATGAGAAGAAGAAAGAAAAACTGCTACCAAATTCTTTTTTCATTGTTATTGTTACAGCTCATGTATTATCACCAGGACTGCACATTCTCGGGAGTCTGCACCTGTTGTCTTATTTGTAGTTTTCTTTCAAAGCCTTTTAAAAAACCTGCGTTTAATACTTGCAGCACTATGTAGTTGTACTGTGAGCATTACAGTTCAGCTTAAGATGGTAATTGTTAGGCATGGGCAGGGTCATATTCTGTTTGTCTTGGCCTCATGAAGGCATGACAGAAGCAAAGACCAATGACAGGTCATACACTGGCCATCCTGTTAAGTGTATATGGAGATGATATAGTGAGAGTATGAGAGAGAACTATAAAGATGCCATTGTAGAACTAACTTCAAATGACTATACAAAATTCACCTGAAAAATTTATAGTGTAGTTATGATCGTGTCTAGAAAAGAGAGCACCAGGGTCATGATGACGTGTGGTGTGGTGTCTGAGTTATTTAGTCGCCCTTACGCTGGGGACACAACGGAGGCAGACACACCACGAAGCGTCATTTCCCGCCTGAGCAGCCGCCTTGCTGTCCACACCAGAAGCGCATTTCTCCGCGCCGGTCAACAAGCTCCTCTGCTCGTCTGCCCCTTTCTCGTCAAATATCAGACTTTGTGTGTGTGCACGTGTGCGTGTGTGCATACATAGACAGGACAACCACAAGATCATTAAACAAGGTGTTTTGTCTTGACATTTGTTTTATTTTGAAAATTAGCCGGATTCTCTGTGCCTTTTCTCTGTGTGACTTCCTGCCAAGTGCGATCTGCTCTCATCTGCTCTGTTCAGCTTAACAAAGGCACTCGCGGCTCGCGGGAAAATAGAGCAGACGCCAAAACTGGCACTTCAGAGCGCTTTGCACCACGGCGCTCCGCACAGCCACAACAGGCAATGTGGACAGTCAGATTGGATTACATGGCCACCGAACAGAGACTAGCTCCACAACGTGACGCTTCAAGGCAGGATCACATCCGGTGTGTTTTAGCTGTTAAGCTTCACCTGGCAACAAAACGAAAAGAACTTGTGGGTTCTGAGTTGAATGAGGATACGCAAAGACACAGGAGGCCAAACTGCAAGATACGTCTGGAGACAAAAAAGACAAATGATAAACGATGTGGCTTCCTTGAGAAGTCAAGGCAGTTTGTGAGTTCAGATTGTTACAATTTTGAATTAGCTTTTAACTTCAGGCCTCTAGTGGTGTTATATGACAGAGAAGACTGCCTCTGGTATTCATATGTTTTTTCTATTCACCGGTTTAAACAAGAGGTCAACAGAGGTGACTGCAAGTGTTCATAAAGGTACATTTATTCATTTGGCAATTCTTTATTCTATTTCTGTACTTAAAACAAATCAATTACTTTTCAGTGAAAGACAAGACTGTAAAGACTGCTTATACTTTAAACAGGCTTTGTCCACCGATTCAGGAGAGGGAAAATATTGAAAAAAAAAGTATATATCAGAATTTTAAGTTTTTAAATAACTTTACAGGCTGAAAAGCAGAGTGTAGACAGCATGTTTACATCCAGCAACACAGAATTGTGCTCTGCTGCACCTGTAATGACATATCATTGGGTCCTGCAGAACACCTGTATATCACTTTAGGAAGCTTAGAGGTTGAACTAGTAACTTTATGCAAAAACAAGATTTTCTAGGAGTGTTAAAATATTAAGGTGTTAAGTAATACAGCTCCACAATTCTATAAAAAAAACTTTTGTTGATAAATAAGGAGGCATTATAAACTTACTGTTTAGATTCAGTCAGCTCTGGCAAAAACTACTGTAAAAAATGTTGTGTTGTGGTCTGGCAAGGCTCCATGAGCTTTTCCTGGCTCTGGTGCCATTAAAGTAGCTTGAATACATTAAACGACAGTTCAAATGCACGTTCAAAAAGTTTTGAAATGTGGAGAATCACGCCAAAACATTCCTACTGTTGGCCTCAAAAGACTCACTACGGATCATTTTGCAAACTTGTGAAAATAAACCTTGTTTGACTTGACTGTCAGTATGGCTACTGTATGAGCCGCCAGCTGAAGACTAGATTTCATCCACTAAGGACACCTCTATATTTTTTGAATGCAACAGTCTCTCTAACACCAAAGATGAAGTGTTTGCCATTCTCAAACTCATGGCAGCTCCTTCCATTACACTACTTCCTCAAAGACTCTCTTTGTTTAGACTGGCTTTGTGTTAACAAAAGCAGTCCTTTGCAATATTCTCCACATCTCGAGATCTTTTTGTTATCAGCAGAAGCTTTTAAGAGTCATTCAGTAAAGTGAGACTTCTGCCAGCTGCAGGTTTGACCAAAAGGTTGTAACATCAGCTGTGACTGCATCCAGTTACTGATAAAATAAAATAACAAAAGTGCATTAATGAAGTGGAAAGTTGTGCAGTATGTAAGAATTAAGCAGAACATGAGTCTTGCCAAAAATCCATGAAAGCTTTTTGTTTAAAATATATTTATACATATATTTGAATTGAGATCAAAATGCCTTGTAATCCCGGTAAAATTCAGCACTTGGCAAAGGATTAATTGAGTCATTGCTATCAACCCGATACAGATATGCTGAATTTTAATGGTCATTTGCAATAATGGGACATCTTAATCATTGAACACTGGCAGCTTTCTAAAAGATCTTAATTACAAATGGCTATTAAGTGTTCTTGGCTGTGCTTGCTGGAAATTCAAGTTACCCTCTGTGAAAAACAGATTCTTGACTTTGAGTGACAAATTCAGGGCAAATTCACACCACCTAATTACAGAGCAAGACTTAGTTAAAGATTTTCTCACCATTAGAGTTTGTTGAAGTGATCAATATTGGAAGAAGTCAATACAAAGTCTGCATATCTCTTATCTCATAACAACCACAGAAACCTTCGAAGATCTCTTATTACGTTAAATGTCATATTGTGTCATTGCCCACCTTTGTTTGTTTGTGATCCAACAGAAGAAGTAATTCAACATCAACACACGGTGCGAAATGTCTGTAATTCATTAACAAAATGACACATGTACATTGCCTGTGCACTGCTAAAAAGAAATTCAAACGTTGTCATTATTCTCATAGAGACTGTAATGTCCTTTTTATGCTCATTTCTCTCATATCTTCAGCCAAATTAATACAACTGTGATTGTTTTCAATTTATGTTTGGCTTTGTGGAACTTTAATTTCAACTAGAAAATAGTAATTATGATAATGACTTTTTTTCATTAGTTTTTGTGTGCTTTTGTGCCTGCAAACACCCACATACTGTATGTTTACCCATGTGCATATACACTGAAGAAAAGTGCCCATAATACATTTCACTGTCTGAAAAGTCTTGGTTAATTTAGATCTCACTGTCTGTGGAAGCCGCCTGCAAACCTCGGCTCTACTCCAATTAACTCTATCAGCAGCCAAAGACTAAACTCTGTCAATTTCCACACTTTGTAGTTCACTGAGTGTTTCTCTGCTTCTCACCACAAAAGCCTCATCCCTTTTGCCCTGGCACACTAACACCGCAAAATAACTGAAACCTTGTTTGAGGTCAACAGAAAAAAAAAAAACAGGACAGCAGAGCAAATGTTTTTGGTTGCTTTCAATTCGTTTCTCTCATGAAATGTGCTGCTAATAATGGAGAGGAGAAAATTGTGTTTTTCAAGCTACAGCATGTGTAAATACCACACACTTTGGAGGTTTGATAAGAAGAAAGTTTCACCTCACTTTACTTTCTTGTCTTTTTGTTGCAATAAAAAAGTGTGTTTTTATCTCATTCCAACATATTCTATCACACTTGAGAGGAAGTGAAAAATGAAGGGAAAAGGGAGAAGAATGTTAAAATGGTAAACATATTCAAGCAGCAATGTATTTCCTTTCCAAATGTAGGCTGAATACATTTATTTGCTTCTGGTTTTAGTTGTAGTTAAACATTTTTTAAAAGCATTTTTCAATGTGTATTGAATATGATTACCATCTGAGTGACCTGGGAAACAAACACAAACAAAAAAAGCTTAAATCATTGCAAGTCTGTGGTCATGTTGAGCAGAGGCAACCTCAAATGTCACTTACTGTACATGGGCAGGATTGAGGCTAAAACCCTGCAAAACACTTTCTCTTCCATGCATCTTCAAAGAGGCCTATTTATCTCCTCATTAAAGAAACTGTTTATGTCTAAGAACACACCAAACAAAATTCATATGCTTGGACAGAAAACTGGAAGGCTTTGTCAGAATGTGAAATTGGCAGGAAATTAAACAGCTTACAGAAAGAAAAAAAAAATATTTGGTGACATGGAAACTCTGGAGCACCAAAGATTTATACCAAAAGCATGTGACTCAATCAGGCAGTTCCCATTAACACAAAATGGAAATAGTGAGATTTAACAACCATAAAGGAGCACTGCAGAATGTTCCCGAAGTCAGAATCTCTTCTACAAGTTTGAATTGTGTTTGCCTCAAAAAGAAATGAAATGTCTACCTGTTTTTTGCAGCGAGATAACTCTGAGAGAGCATTTTTCTCTACGACCTCTCCAAAAATATCCCGCATGGCTTCAGCTTGAGAATGAGCTCATCTAGTTTCACTCAAGAGAAACATTTCTGACATCTTCAGCCACACACACACACACACACACAATGCAGATAATCCCTGCTTCGCCGTGTGATCTGCTTCTGCCCACTACTATCTGAATATCCTTAGGCTGCTATCAACACATTGTGAAAAGGAATTTACTGTAGTGCAGTATCAGTAGATGAGTTCAGACTTTTACCGTTTCTACTGAAGTGTATAAGACTGAGATAAGCATTCATGTTCAAGTGTTTCATAATTCATGATAAAAGCTGTTCAGAAACCGTAAAAAAAACCCCACAAAACACGAGTCAAGATAACTTTGCCTGCAACTCACTATTTTGAGTCATTACTATACATAAGAAATATGGCTGACACTCGTATATCTCACCTCACACACACACATAACTGCCTAAGAGGCCTTTCATCCCCAAAATAAATCTAAGGTATGAAAACCAAAGCATCCAATGTCTGTATTAAATCATTGCTATGCTGAATTAACTCAGCTCCAATTAAACCACTGCCACACACACACACACACACACACACACACACACACACAGAGCTTTAGACTTTTAAACAGGGAGTGTTTGGTTACTGATAACAGCTATAATATATTTCTAATGAGGCACCTGCCAGGCTGTAGAGCTGCTAATTCACTAGTAGATTCAGCTGAACAGCCCGACTCTCCTCGGCTCAGCAGGAGACGCGGACACATACTGAGAAAGAGAGCGAGAGAGTCAAATTTTGGAATTTTTTTCCCCTGTCAGATAGCGGCACAGATAATAAAACAATAATTAGGTCACATATTTGCACTTAGGTCTACATCAGTAACGTGAACAGCGTTACCTTCTATGGAGCTCTGCAGGATGCAAACATAATGCTCATTTAAACAAGAATGTACAGCAACTCAAGAACACTTTTAATCCATGTTCTCATCTGATAACAAAGGGGTAGTTTGATTTTTTTTTTTTTTTTTATGCGGGATTGTGTGAGGCACTAATGGAGAAGCAGAGAGATGCACCGGCAGGAAAACGGAGCACAGTATTGCTGTAAATAGCACAGACAGCAACATGTTTTTCTTTATAGAGGGTAAGACACCAACTAGTCATAAGTGCCTCATACATCCAACATTAAAAGAGCCTAACTATACCTTTAAATAAGATCTGAATGTCAAATAATACAAATTTCTATCACAAGCTTTGAACTTAAAAACATCTTTTAAATCCTTTTTATAGTGCTATGTCATTTTTCATGCAAACTGTGCAAAGCAGTGGAGCAGGTGGAGAGGTAGCACAGTCAATAAAAACATATAGCAGGTGCAGTCTGTATTTACTTTCCAGCTGAAATGAGAAAAAATAACACTGTCTTTATTGGCTGTCTAAAGATGCATCAGACACCACAACAGGTTAGTTCTGCAGCAAGTGAACTGACCTTTTCAGCTGTGCTCTTCATAAAGAATGAGGGGAAAGAGCGATAATGGGTGGGAGGAGATCACACGGCTTTTCTTTAGTGAAGCTCTGTGGAGACTGCATGTGTCATGATGTTTCAACCCCGTGAGGAGAACTTTTCACACAACTATAAACATTGTGCACAGACTGCATTTGCACCTGGATGACTTTCTGCAATGTAAGCGGGGCTGCGTCCGGAGGTAACCAGGAAAGCACAATTACATTCAGATCAAAGTGCGCGCTGTAAGCATTTACAGTACACCTTGTATCAAGGTGCAGTTTTTCATTATGCAGGTGAGATATCAAAATACAGATCACATAACCAGGGATAAAGCTTTCACTTCTGACCTCGGAGTCTTTTTCATCTGTTGCAGTTACACGAAGCAACTTTTCTATTTTATACTTGTTTGACTTAGTAAGACAGCAGTTCACAAAACAACCCATGCTGCCCTATCTGCCAAAGTCTGCAACATACAAACATGAACACACATTTTTATTCTGCACCTTAGCCAGTTAAACGAGTGACTAAACTGACACTGCCTGTACAAGAGGTGCGCTGCTAATGTCAGTTTGCAGGCTAGAGAGCTAATTAGTTGCTTAGCTACTGTAAACGTACTTACAAATGTCAGCTCGGTGTGTTTGGATGCTGTTTGGCTGATGTAATCCACTAAAACAACCCACTGTCTGCCCATGACACGCAGTTCACAGAGTAGGTTTCTTTGCCTCTCGTTTCCCTGCTGGGGCTCAGCCCATCGGCTGCTGTCAACCAAACATAGACACCGACACGCTCCTCTGGAATGGATTTCGATTTTGCATATACTTGACTTTGCTATACACAATTACACTAAGTCACTGTTTTCACTTGTCTTCAGTGTTTCACACAGTGTCAAAAGATTTGTGTGCCTCTGTCTAACTTCCAGTCCCTGTTGTCCCCTCGAAACTTGGATGATTATCTCCAATAACATCTGCAGCGGCACAGGTGTGAATGAAGCTTTTTTGTTTGTTGTTGTTGTTGTCTAAAAGTCACTCTACTGTGTGCATGTTTGCGTGAGTAAGAGAGAGAGAGAGATGGAGAGAGCGAATGCAAAAAGAGCAAGGTGAGAAGATACTGTATGTTGCTGTACCCAGAGGAGTGAGGTGACAGCAGGTTGCTGAAGAATTGATGAGCAGAGAAGGGACATGTTTCACCTAAGACGTTTCCTGCTGTGATACATGTCCTCTGTGATGACTTCCTGTCATCAATATCATTACATCCTGCTGAGGTGACTTGACAAAGGTATCTGCCATGACTCAGTGTACATGGACCTGTAACAGGGGAATTTGTGTTGCGTTCAAGGGCATGAGAGGATTTTATGAGAATTGTGCAGTGAATTATTCATTTCGAAATGGGCTTCACCTTGCTTATAATCCAATTGTAAATGTCCGGCATGCATCCCTGCTGGACTTTCTTGTTGTTTATGCCATCGAGTGAGAGTCCATAAGTCCATTTATTATTTTAAAATGGGCTCTTAAAACACAGTTACCATCATCTTCCCCAACTATCCACTAAAACTCTTCATTATTAAAAGCTAATAAATAAAGACTTGGGTGCATTTTGAAGAGGGCACTAGAAAGAGCAAACATGCATTAAAAAAAAGTCATACTATTTCATAAAATTCAAAACTTGTTTGTTAGGTTAATTCTCCAGTCAGAGTTCTTGATCAAGGTGATGGTTCAAGAGTTGGTCCCCGGGCACTGCGCGTTGGCTGCACACTGCTCACGATATTGAGAATGTGAATGCATTAAACAGTTTCCAGTACAACTTTTACTCGTCTGTTTGTGTGTTTGTGACAAAAAATATTTTATCTGATTTGTTTTATGATTTAAGAGAAAAAACATTTTGATATTCATTTTGATAAATGTCTTTACCAGCAAAAGAATAGAGTTCATGCTATTAATATTTACAGTTGTAACGAAGATGCCTCCGTTACTAATGACTCTGGCTTTGGCCTTGTAAATATTGCACAACTGGGTCTGTGTATTGTCACTTTAAAACAGCTTAAGCACTTTAATAATGGCACATGACACTTTTATTGTGATGCACTTTATTAGCAGAGTTTGCACAGGGCATATTTGCACATATTTATTGAAATCGAACATTAAGTTATTGTGATGGCGGTTACCTTCTGCAAGGTGTGGGGATTGATGATCTGCTTCACCTGAGGGAGAAAGGAAGTGAGAGTAGGCATTTCTGCGTGCACACCTCCAGTCAATAATTGATTGACAAGTTAAAATTAAGTGCTTTTGAGTTTGTGCATAAGACAACAAATATGTGCTTTAAAGTGGGAAAGTGTTGTGTTAAAATTGCTGTTTGTGTGTGAGATGGTTTATTCTTACCTGTCCTTCCTGTGTCTCCTCCAGAGTGTTCAGCCAAAAGAGTCCCCAGGTGTACGAACACCAATTTAAAGGTTCCGGGAGAGACCAAGTCAGAGAATAGGTAGAGGGGGGTTTTGTAGTGGGTGTAAATATGTATACTTAAATTAATAGGTTTGTGTTTATTGTTTGGGGGGATAATTAGCAGCACAGCAGTAGGGAGAAATGTGCGTTAATGGTAAGCTGTTTATATTGTCGGTGGTGATTAGCCATTAGATAATATATATTGTTAAAAAACCAGTGGAAGTGTCCAACTATGTAGACCAGTGATGGGGTATAAAAGGCACCACTTTCCATCTGTCCTGGTTGCTGGTTGCTGGTTGCTGGTTAGGGCATCTATGGGTTAATGCTGCCATGCCCTACTGTTATACCTGTGTGTTGTTTTGGTTGGTGGTGAATAAATTACCATAATGTGGTGTACCATACCACCGCCTTTCATCTACTCCTGCACTGCGTAATCCAACTGCTCATGGTCATTCTAACAACAGTATTTTGCAATTTATTTATTTATTTCTAAAGTTAACATTGTAAAAATAGACAAAGTAAAACTAATGCAGAGCAAAAACACATCAGCTCCTTGGCCACCTTTCAGTAAAAAAGCAACTGTTTAACCTCCCTACAATCTGTCACAACATCGTATCAGCAGGTGCTCTGTGATGTAGCAAATCATATTTCAGTGGTTGAGTGAAGGAGAGCTATTCCAATATCACACTGCTGTCCTGTCAAATCACACAATACTTGCCAATAACAAGATCCTTCTGGCTGAGAACCAATAAATCAAACTCAAATCTAATAGTTCAGACACAAACTTAATCACAGCTAAGGAAAAAGTGCCTGTGATTGAAGAATTGATCCTTGTGACAGAGGATCAGACTCCGCGACTCATATTTGATCTTAAGAACAGCAGTGAGAGAGGTGACATGAGAAATGATGAGTGCAGTCTGAAAAGGCGAGCGAGGAGGATTTGACATTGTACCAATATCAATATTTTCTTCACTGTAAAAAAGAAAAAAAAAAGAAAGAGAGAAAAAGTTGAGTAAGCTTGTAACTTTAAGGCAACATACTTTAGCAAAATTCTAAGTTTGGGAATTAAACTTGACAGTTTAAGTTTTTCATTTGAATTTGCTTAACTTTGAATTCTTACTTCTCTGAATTCAACTCTGGGTCGCAGCAACTTATACTTTCACATAAAAAAATATTTCAATCCTTACTTCTGTTGCCTCGACTTAAAATTAAATTTTAAAGCCATCACTTGGTTTTGAATTTTTGGTTCACCAGCAAAGTACTGTAATCACTAAGCAACAGCCCTGAGGAGAATTAAACCAGAACTGGCCTTTATGAACGGTGTTTAAGAAGACTGAATACATGTGCCATTGATGTAATTGTCATGTTCGCTTTGTAATGGTATCGTCACCTCACTGTCTGACAAGAAATTTTGAGCTTCTGGGCTAACGTTGACTTAGGATGGATTATTTTAAAAAAGCAATAAGTTTTTTTGTAAGTGGGCCGACCAAAAGCTGCCCTAG
>JAQLOL010000006.1:13170545-13181476 GCA_029783665.1 Naso thynnoides
AGAAGTGGGTATACTCCATACATCTGCTTACATCCTGCACTACACCACTAACTCGGTGACAGTGGGACAGAGAGAAAAGAAAGGGAGGAAGTGAATGAGAGGACTTGAGACATGGCGACCGCAAAGAAACTGCCTGTTGTGTCAATTTGTTTGTGTTTTCTTCATTTCTCGGTGCAAACCACCACCACCACAAGTTTATCCGGCTCTGTTGTTTTACATCTGCTGTATGTGGCATGTGATCACAAGATGAGATCATGTGAGTTGCTTCGTTGCTTCGCCAGGCACGATAATCATAAAAATATGTCGTAGAGTGTGATGCACCTTTATGTTCATATCATGTACTGCATGCATGTTTTAAATTAGAGAGAAGAGAACCTGTGAAAGTTCTCCTTATGTGCTTGATGCAAACTGATTTCAAAATCAGTTAGGGTTTTAAAACTCCTGTAGCGTGTGAGCCCAGTTTAAGTTTCTTCTTGTAATCGTGTGACAATAGAAGTCTTTATACCTTCTACTACTGGGCAAAATACTGACCGACTTTTGTTCAAACTTTAGATGTCAATTTACTAGCAACTCTTACTTTTTTCCCTTAAATACCCGCTCACCCTTGCCAGTCTTTCCTCTCTCTGTGAGCTGAGTGAGTTGTGTATAAATGTCAGTTGTTGAACTGGCTGTCCACAAGAGGCCAACCATGAGCACACGGTGAACAGATTGTCATGGCCTGCACTCTACAATCCTCTCCTTCTCCGCAGGGACTGGCAGACTCAGGTTTTTTCCAGTCAACCATGAAAATACACAGAGGTCAAGTTTCCCACCATGTCTTCCACTCTCTCTCTGATGAGATGGACAGGGTTAGGTAAGGCCACAGACCAGAGACAGAGAAAGTGATCCATGAAAAAAGAATTTCCATAGTAATTTTTTTTTTTACAAAGTGGTGGAAACATGGCAAAGATTGGGTGGTGACATTTTGTAAAGAGTGGTGTTCTGCGGTTAAAAGTCTGATTTTAAGTATTTAAAGTTTGGATGAGTTAGTCAATAATGACAGAAGCATCCAATCATGTCACATTTAACTCAAAATTCCTGCTTTTATAAAATATTTAACACATCGATACAATAAGACTAAAAACTGTCAAATATTACAGATTGTATTAATTATCTGGAGAAAATGGTCACCATCATTACTGAGCCGTGGGCACTTGTTGCTCACAGTATTGTGCTCAGCGACAGGTCAGCAGAACAGGTCAGTGCTCAAAGACAGCTAATTAATATGTTCAAACTACCATTTAAACTGAGGAGCTATGGTGGTTTATTATCCAAACAAAACCTGTCAATTGTCTGCTTTAAAGAGGCAAGTCTGAATGACTGGTGACCTCAGCCCTATTAAAATATAAACAACAGCTAAATATATTCTTTGGGCCAGTCGTTCTGATACTGATACCCGTATCAGAAAATGCCTCTGATACCGCCGAAAATGCTGGTATCAGAATCGGCAAGTACGCCAGTCTGTGCACCCATCAGTAACCATGTGATTTATTAGCCGCTAAATGGTACCCAGCTAATTGCCAGTTCGCTTATTTAGCTCTGACTGACGTTACATACCTAAAATCAATTCTTCTTTGCCACTCTAAAATAGCCACTGTCAACCGCTAAAGGAGAGCGGAGAGATTTGACAGAGCTAACAAAATGTCTACATTTGACAATATTTTACACTGGAAAGTCCACCAAGTAAAGGTGATGTGGAAGGAATTAAGTTAGTTTTTATGCTGCTGTTGCATTAATGTTTTGTTTAAATCTTTTAATTTACTAAATTATGATTACACCATATTGTTATTTTAATGTGCTCATATTGGATAAGCTCTTTGTATCAGGCATTATGCGAGTTCGGGTGTCAGAATCGGTATCAAGAAGGAAAAAAATGTATTGGAACATCTTTAGTTTGAGGCAGTACAACTTTCCAAATCCCTACTAATACAACCATAGAGTTAAGGTAATGCTTAGCACATTAAGAGGACAATTCCAACGCAAATCCCCTTTCTTTTCCTGCAATTGAAAGGACTTTGCCTCCACTTTTTTTTTCATTTTTAAAACTATATTCTCATAAAAAAAGAGGTAATAGTACAGCCACCAAAAAACTATACTTCATCCATACGCCATGCAGATGAAAGGACATTAGGCAAGAGTCAGAGTCACCCTGAAAAGGTTGCCAGTCAATCACAAGAACCATTGTGTAACTTGTTTTCATCCAGCTATTAAACTGTTTAAAGGACAAAATCATTACCTAAATATTGTTCAATAAATTTTAGCTGGTTTGTGCATTCAGCATTTTAGAAGAATTGAACCATTTCGCTAAACTATGTATGCACATGACTGCATTTGTTTTCTAAAATTTTATGATGTTGAATGAAAAACAGCTCATATGTTCATGAATTATTACATTACAAAGTAAGGCAGTAAGGATTGCTGCATTTTGAACAGTCTATTTGATCAATCAAGTAAGACATATGATGTTGTTAAGTCCCAATAACACTGATCAATTCTCACCAAAGAGATCTCAAATACAAGTGGACAAACCTTGGGGCTGGTCAGATATCAGAATTATCAATTGGCTCTGACAGACTGTTTCCAAATGAGCTTGACAATCTTGACTGGAATGAACCCACAGCAAGCTTGTCTGTGCCGAACATACTGTTTGACTACAATAACGACATCACCCCTTCTTCTGGGAATAACACACAGCCATGTTTCTTTCCTCCTCTGGTTCTCTTGCTGTATGACTGCTGCACTGGTGCCCGACACTGCACATTGTTAAGTCACAGACGAAAACAATGACTCTTCAACAGCTTACCACAGAGCCCGCAGCTGCATATCTGCTGTAGATGCATTGCCTCTGCTTTATTACTAAGAACACAGATGAATGATTAGTCTATAGCTATTCACAGTGTTGACTAGTGATTTTAATAGTCGACTGGTCTAGAATTCTGTGTTACCCCTGTTAGGAAGGAACAGGAAGGAAGCTGTGTCCACAGGTCAAGTTGTCAGCCTGTTAGCCAGTGCCTGTGACATCTCAGTTACCGACGGAGCTCCTCATTTCTTTCTAACTGGCCTAATGACCACATATGGCTACCTTCCGCACAGACATTATAGCAAAGCTTGTCCTACAGCAAAATGAATATAGACATCAACTGCTCTTATTGGACTGTGTGTGTTGTATCTGTACAAGAAAACAGGAGAAAAGGGAGAACCATTTGTTATCTTTCCTCTGTACACAATTCTTACCTTTATTCTCAATACTACTGAGATAGTGTGAGACTGTTTCTGTATCTAAATCTGATACCTCAATAGACAGTCTCTCACCTCTTCTCTCTGTCACTGAGATCCAGCCTGCAGTCAAAACATTCCCTCTACGATATCTTAAATGAGGAAGAAAAATTTGCTTTGCTCTGTTGTCTCTTGTTATTTAAACAGGGATTTATGACTCCGACTTGGTGCAGACTGAATGCAGGCTGGATCATCAGCACAAACGAAGCTTATTTCACTCCTCAGCTATGATAGGGTTTAAGTCAATTTGCATTACACTGTCTTTCAGACAATACAGTGGAAATGAGGCCATTAAAACAACATTAAACAGACAGATTGTTACAGATTTAAGAAAATAAGAAGCATGCCAAAAAAATGAACCAAAAGCAGGACTGACGTAGAGGCTCAAGTATAATAACTATCACTGATCTCATTTTATCCACAAGCCAGAGGAGTGCCAAATACTCGGCCATCAGCTTGTTACTAATTGTATGTTCTACATCACAGAATATCATTTCTGCTAGTCCAATATCAAATCAATAGAACAACAGAGGACCTGATGTGATCTGCTGTCTATTGAACTCCCCATTTTGCTTATCTATTTATCTGTGTCTCTCTGCAAATGCCAATTAGGGGAGAGGGTTGGAAAGTGCCAGCGCTCTAACCTTTCCCTTTTTAGCAGGCGAGATGGTTCTGCGAGGGGACACATGCACACTCACACAATGAAAGAGACAGACAGATAACAGAAAGGATGGGCAAACAAAGATGAAGAGACTAGCTGGCTGTTTCTGTTAGGGCGTAAACATATACTTATACTGTGACGGCTGAAAAACGCATTATTAGCTGACACTGAACTGACCCGACTGTCTGTGCTAATTATGGAACAGGACACACAAATGAACCAGAAAAATATCATTAAAAAAAAGAGCAAAATACAGACAACAACAAAAAGCATTTTGTTAGAAACAATGACACAGATGATTATATAAGGACAAGGACCTAATTCAGTTTATTTTTCTCAGTAGAGACATTACTGAGAAAGATAAACTTCCAAAACTGTATCTCTCTAATCATAAACATTTCTGGCAGTGTGTGAATTCATGCGATTACATAAGCACTTTCATCACAACATACCAAAATTTGTTGATGTCTAAATTAAGAGAATAATTAGTTGTAATGGCGAGGAAGATGGAGCAAAATATTGCATAACCCTGTTTTTGAATCAAGCCGACAAATCAATGGGGAGTCTGTTCTTGCTGCAGTTTGTGCCATCTTCCCCAGAAATGTTGACATACTCCTGTTTTTGACCAGGAAAAGGTACTGCTCTCTGAGTGTTGTTCACCGCAGGGATGTGTGTGTGTGCGTGCGTGTGCGCGCGTGTTTGTCTATGAAGAAAAGACAGGAACTGCTGAAATGAACCGAACTAGCCTGGTCATTGTATTCCTCTGTGAGATGTCTCTGTCTTTGCCACTTTTCATCCTATGTTTATTCTCCCTACGTATCCCTAACAAGGCATGAAGCACACCAATGAGAGGTGATGAAAGGATGTGAGAGACAGCTGAGGTCGGATGCACAAAATGACAGAGTCATTCTGCAGGGAGGACCCAGATGCAGAGGGGCAGCAGGTCGTGAGCCAAGTCACTCCCACGGACAGTAAACAAGATGCCTATGCTGCTGGCGTAACAATAACCCTGAACTCTGACCAGTACACCATACGGTGGGTAACCTTATGGCCTCCAACAGCATGGATGCTAATGGGACAGACTGTGTTAGTCAAAACATATTAGCTGGGGCAGCAAGGTCAAAAAGTCACTTGGTGAAAGAAGTTGGATTTTTTTTGTCTCTTGCATAGACTGTAAATAAATAGTGAACAGAGCAGAGGTGATGTCACCCGTTGCTTTGTAGAATATTGAAGCCTGGAGTTTGGCCATCGCCTTCTTGTTGTTGATGGCGCCAGACGTGAACATATTTGGATGAGAGGGTGGAGCTGTGGAGGATACGCATTGCTCAATGACGTAAGGACTCAAAGCAGCCACAACCTTTATTATGCAGAACTTTTTATAAAAATGCACCTTGTTAAATTGTAAAAGTGGGGAAAAAAGTTTTAGAAACCAGCCTCCAGCCTCCAGTGTCCATTTAAGGAACAGCAGTTTTGGTGAGAGTCTTCTTTCCTGTCACATCAAGTGACAACCAGGTCTTCAAGTAGACACTTTAAGGTGAAGAGTTGCTGTTATTGTATAAAGTCAAATAGCTGCTTTGTAAATAGGGCACACCTTATTATGTGTGTGTGTGTGTGTGTGTGTGTGTGTGTGTGTGCGCGCGCACATATGTGCTATGAGAGAGTGTATCGATTTTACTTTCCACCTCTTTTCTCATCTTCACTTCGCTAGCATACCTGTATTTTTCTGTTTGTGGACATTTTCTCAAAGTTTACTCTGATGGAAAATGCGATCTTGTCCCATCCCTTTACTTCCTTGCTTTTCCCATTCTTCCCCTCCTCCCTGACTAATAGAAATTCTGTTGGTATGTTTGTATGGGATGAGAGATGAAAATGATTTTGTGGATAGGAAGAAAGATGGCAATGGAAGGGAGGGAGTGGGCGATAAAAAAAATGGCAGAGGATAGAAAATCGATGAGAGATGAAATATATCAGAACTCTTGGAGCAAGGTCAAGAGGATATGATCTCTCACGACACACAGTTGTGCCTCACTGAGCCGCAGGGAGCGAGAGAGATGGAGAGAGAGGAGGGAGACAAAGAGGGGGAGGACGAGGGAGAGAAAGAGTCACTAAGAAAGACAAAGGAGGGCATGGGGCCAAGACAGACATAAAACTTTTCTTGAGAGAAGCCTCTGTCCATTCATCAAAACAGCATCCCACTCAAAGCCTGTGTTTGTCCATTATGGAAAGAGTACTGTTACCACAAGCAGTGGACATGCACTTTGCTGATGTTGGCACAATAGGGTCTGGTACAAAAGTTGGGAAATTAATCTTCCTTCAGTCAGCTTTCTTCCCACGCTAACTAATTCAGCAGCTAAGGGGCCAGATCAGCGGCTGTGTCTCCAGCCTGGGTCCAAGTCCTGGTTCCTTATGCACAGACCATTATAGCTCCACTCTCACCTCCTACAGAGAGCAGGGCCAGATAACATCTGTCTACAGCTACCTCCCTGCAAACACTCAACCAATTAAAGAGCCATTAGCACTCAGACTCGGTGGGTGGTGTGAGGGTCAGTTTGCCTGTTTATGTTTGTGCTTATTCTCTATAGGTTAATGCAATCTTTTTTTTTTTAAATGGTACATAATCTCTAATGTGTAATTTTCACATCTATCCACAAAGACACTGCACACTTACAGACATATATATGCACATTTAATTCCGTGTAACCTTTGTTTTCCTTCTCCACCCACTTAGCCCAGCCCCCCACCATGTATCATTCATTAGTCGCCCCAGTCGTCATCATACAATTTTAATTCATAATAGGGACAGAAGTAGGTCATTTGACAAACATGTCACATCTGCTCTAGTCAAGGCTGCACCTCCTTTTAGCATCAATGTTTCATCCCTGCTTAACACAACAACATAGGCTGGAGGTAGTAATGGGTTGGAACCACACCTGAAATAAAAAGAGCTGTTGTTTGTGACGATGCGCCATCGGCATCTGACAGGTTCAACCCTGTTAAGGATGCTATTACAACTGAACAGAACTGTCTTGTACCCAAGGCCTTTTTATGAAATGAGACATATAAGCATTTGAGCAAAATGGAGTCTTAAAATTCAAGATGTTTACAGTTCTGCACCAGAGAAACATAATTATTACAAAGCGTCAAGGATTGGAGCGTATCAGTATCATCATGACAAACAAAAGCCCTTTAACGTTTCCACACTATATGAGATTAGATCTTTATTGTCCTGTTGCTTGAGATTGGTTATTTTCTGTGTGTGTATGTACAGTGCAAGTGTACCTGAAATGGAACCACTGTGTTTGTGACATTGCATTCTGGCTCTTTCTTTTCTAAACTTGTCAAAACACTAGTGAGTATTTCTTTTGATATTCCTTCCTGATTTCTTGGCATTTGCAAATATTTGCATTTGTTGCCCAGTCTGGATCTGAGCAATTTTACAATTTTGCATGAAAATACACAAACATAAAAGGTGTAAATGTTAAAAAAGCAACATCAATGCAGAGGCTGCATTTCCAAAGTGTTTATAAAGGACACTAAGAGCTGGAGAGTGAAGCAAAGAGGCCAGATGAGGTCCAGACGTGCACATAGTGACCCAGGTGTCAGCTGGCCCCCTGTGGTGTCTCTTGTCTCTTATCATTGACCCAGAAGGGGCAAAATGTCTGCTGTCCCCAGAGTGCCTTGCACGCCTGTCTGCTGCACTGCCCGGCCGTCTGTCTGTCCACCAACTGACAGAGCAATTGCCTAACACAATCGAGATGCACACATGCACTTAGAGCCTCTCAAATGCCACATTACACAAGATCTCACAATTAAACAGTGGACTAATGCTGTTTATCTTAGGTGATTAATATATTTACACAGATGTGACACATCAAAACATTTCTTTAAAGCACTCCTTGTAAAATAATAGTGCAGTAAATTTAAAAGTGAGATTTGCATGATCAAAAAAACGTTCACTAAGGAAAACAAGGGATGGAGATCTAGATATTGTATTGAACATTTAAGCATTAGAAAAAATATTATTTGTACAGTAGAATAAATGGTGTGTATAAATGTGTAAATATATTTGTTTTCAAAGGTATTTAATATTTTACTTCTGTGTGTTTTGCACCCTAAAGGTCCCTGTGAAGAGATACAGCCTACAACCACTGAGCTTTTAACAAACCCACCACCAGAGACAACATGCTGACTTTCAAATCCCCATGTCCAACGAGAGTCACTTGCTCTGCCTCCACACTGCTCGCAGCCATTAATTTGTAGTTATAGCCTAACACACTGCAGTGACTTCAGCAGGCTTTATGCACCAGGTTTTAAATTGTCAAAGGAATTATCAGTGCCGGCGTGTTTGCTCCACAACATGGAACTTGTGTGAAATCGGAAATGAAACTGTCACCAACACTGTTCTGGCTGGGGAAGCTGACAACCAGCAGAACAGCTATTTCTGCGACTGAATATTCAACTGAGGGTGTGGGGAGGATGGGACTAGTTCAGCATCAGAGCTCATGGCTAATAAGCTCATTCATAGGCACAAGGCTTAATAATGATAATATCAGCTAACAGAAGTATGAGACACAATTAAGAGGACATCTATATGAAATATCTGTTCAATGAATGTTTGTCTGTCTGAGAGTCATGTAGAATATGGCATTGTAAAATGTAATGCACATGCTAATGCGAAGCAAAATTTAGTGGCATCATCAAAATGTTAAATCCTAGAGACTTTAACGTACATTCTCAAGCTTTTTTTTTTTGCCATACTCAGAATATGCAGAAGAAATGTACGCACGTCAGAACTGCAGCATGCTGAACTAATCTAACCTAGAAAAGAGAAAACATTCTGCTAACAACTGCAAACATTTGGCACTGGCTCTCTCGAAATGGGCTGACTTCTCTAATGAACAAAAGCAACACAGTGTAATGCTTCTGTCACTAAATGTAAGTTAAAGGAGAAAGAAGCAGAAATTGCAATACTGATAATTATCATACCTTATACTAGGTGTGGTTCATGTTTTGGTAACAAATCCATAAAACTGAATAAAAATGGAAGCATATTGTAATGGAGTTAATACACAATAAAAAAAGGAAACACGAACATCATAAACTGTGTGACTGGATGCAGCATCTAGAACAGTCGGGGCTCTCGAGCTCTGTAGGTGAATGATATTGATAAAACTTTGAGCGGCAATATTAGAGGCCAAGCTATTGACCTGTTTGAAACATGCATATATTAAACTAGTACAGGTAGGTAGGGCTGGGCAAAATGGCAAAAATATCATATAACAATTTTTTGCTTGTTTTTATGAAAGGATTACAATCTTGATTTCATCATAATTCATTAGTTTTTTGTATTGGTCAAGACTATTTTAAAAGTTTGGGCAAATGCAGGGCCCAAAGTTGTGTTTACAAGATATGGTAAACTTATGTTTGGTTTCTGGTTCCTCAAAATTGTTTTGGTTTAATTTATGAATTAAATCAATTCTAAAATTTGCAGGTAGAGTAACTATGGACTCTTTAAAAGTTAACAGATTAAAGTTAAACAAATTAAAATAAAAAAAATTCGGAACTCCTCAGGTGAATTTGTGTGACGCTGTGTCGCTACAACCAATCAGTGCTGACATTCTGCTGACATCACTGATGTCCTCAAGGCACAATTGTCTCAATGTCCCATTGCTGAATCAGACATGGCAGTCAAAACAATGCTGTATGAATACTCAAAGTTCCTAAAACACGAAATTATACACCAAAGGTTTATGTTGTTAACACAAACACTACTTTGTTAAGTTTTCCAACGTTTCTAGGAATCCACAACTAATACAGAGCAAATAGGATGATTATATACATAGAAAATGACAGAAGAAATGGCAAGACCCCCTTCCCCCGACGCTAACAATTCTAGCTAGCACCACCATCCCAGCTGTGGTTGTGTGTAACTTAACAGACCAGCAGATGATTTTATTAACCCAAACATGATGTCATTAAGTTTCCCAGCCTGTCTTGATCCTTCGCAATTGATATAGTGCAGCAAAAATGGCCAAATCATCAGCAGTTATTGAAAGAAAATGCCAACTCCAACGAGCTAACTAACATTAGCGGACTCATCTCTGACTCTTTAATTATGCTTTGGTTTTGTTTTACAATACTAAAAGGGGAGGGAGGACAGCCCCATGTTTGCTATGTTTAGTCTATCAGCATGTGTCTATGGGAAGCACTGGAACGGAAGGGAGTAGCAAACAGTGTGATTCGTTGCGTGTCTCCTGTCCGCACCCACATTATCTGTGTCCAATCCCGCCCACAACCGCAAATTGATCCTTTTCTATTTTAACTGTTCGAAAAAATGGGCTACATTACCTCACCCCTAGTTGATGATATATCAAAACAGCATTTCAATAGACTTTATTATGCTCTTTATTTTAGTATTCCCTCACAAACTACTTGACTGAATAAACGAGCACTTTGCCACACTTCTGACAACTCTCAAACTCCAGCTTCTTCTCTTCTTTGTCGATGACAATTTTGAAGTTATTCCAAATGTCCCGATTTTTCTTGCAAACTCCAGTTTTGATTTGCTAGCAATCCTGGGACCTAGAGCTGCACAATTCTTGCTAAAATTTGAATCACAATTTTTCTCCCTGAGAATTGAGATCATGATTCTCTCTTTAAAAGAAAACAAAAGCATGGTTGACGTTATAGAGATTTGTAGTGTTACCTTGCAGTGCAGCAATAATGCCAAAGGGCTTGTATGCAAATTATTACTCCTTACACATTGTCGTAAGGTTTTGTCAGTTCTACACTACGAAATGTCCCCCTTTTTTTTGCACGAGTACGTCATTACTCTCACTCTCGCCAGCGTGATTTTCCTCAGCGGTGCTCATTTTTTATTTTCACATGTGAAATGCGGATCCAACCCCATCAACTAAACTGACTTCTTCCTGCTTGTCTACACGTGACATTGCCG
>JAQLOL010000006.1:13181576-13195941 GCA_029783665.1 Naso thynnoides
TGTGTGTGTGTGTGTGTGTGTGTGTGTGTGTGTGTGTGTGTGTGTGTGTGTGTGTGTGTGTGTGTGTATGTGAGTGTCATTTGTCTAGCGTTTCTCACACTCCAAACTGCTTAGTGTTGTATAGTGTTAGTGTCTGAGTTCCAGAAAAGTGCAACAAAAGTCCGGTTTCTCATGCTTATTACAGGGGAATTATTTAATGAGTACACCGTGTAAAGGCCATCTAACTGCGACTTTTCAACACTGCCACCAATCAAACTCAAAATTTGACTGTATTTTATTTTTCTGTTGTTTGTTTTTGAGGTTTTCCTAAAACTATTTTGCTATTTCACCACCAGTTAAATTAATTCTGCTCTTACAGTCACAACTCCCGACTGCTGTCTAGCTTGTGCCTGGGAATGCATAAATAAACTATCAGGAAGCCACTCTCACCAGAGACTATAATGTTTCTCAAAATTGTAATTTATTTAATAAACTGACACGTTAATATTCAAAAAGTCTTGGGCGCATGTCCAAAGAGCACTAACAGTTACAAAAGTCAGTAAAATTAGTATTGCATGGGGTCCCTTGATCACTAGAGGGCGCCACCAGTTAAACCTGGCAAGACAGTACAATCATTCTGATCAGGACTTTTCGAAATGGACATTGTATTCCATTTATAATATGAAAATCTGGTTGCACATTATTTTATTTACGGGTCTGCAAATGCCGGAAAATTCTCATGGGGAAGTTTTCTAGAGAGAACATCGTAGTTTTATTCTTTTATGTTGAAAATAGAGACAGTCTGTAAGTCATTGCTGCAGTTAAACTGAACGTGCTGAGAAGAATTCGTCTGCATGCAAATATGGAGAATTAATTCATTCCAATAATTAATACAGTGAATTCATTTTTTCTCTGAAATAAAATGGAGCAGTTCTGTGTAATCATTATGAAATAAAAGGAAATCTTCAAAGGAAATTTTCAGGAAGTTGCTGACCCATAAAATAAAATGAATTCCTCTTAACATTTAGACCAGACTGAGGTGATACAACAGCGTCTGACTACAACAAACTTGACTTTGTCTTTGTTCATTGGTAAACTTAAAAAATTCCAGTGTGTAAAACAATAATTATTGCGTGTTTAAGCATTTTCAATATTTAAGTATTTTTTGCATTTAAGGTGAAGCCTAAGAAGGCCAAGCTGGAGCAGTCATCATGAGTCTCCAGCAGAGAGGAATGCAGAGATGTAGCCTCTCCTCTAAATGTCTGTTGCATGATAAAACCTGCACAGGCTACAAAAAGTCTGGTTATCAGTGCTTCATTCCCAGTAAAGCCAGTGGAAAAGAAGCAGGGTGATCACCAATCGTCTTAAGCAACAGATTCTGCTAAACCATGGTGCTGTTGTTGAGTTTGGTCCACTCAAAGATGTCCTGTTCGCACACAATGTCTGAGTTGATGAGCAGGTAGCGGTCACCCACGCAGAAGTGCTTCTGGCAGGCAGCACATTTGAAGCACTCCAGATGGTAAACCTTGTCCCGCACACGCATCGTCATCTCAAATGCCCGAATCCTCTTTTCACAGGAAGCACAGAGACCGTCCTGACCGAAAAGCCTGAGAAAACAGAGAAGATATCAACATAAAAACTGAGAGGAAGATGGAAAAATATTAATAGAGCCTCTCTACAAGATAGGGCCAGAAAAATAAAAGCATTAATGTTGAATGCCTTTGTTGATACTCTTCTTGCAATTTCCTGCAAACTCAAAAAATTCAATTGAATTTGGGAAAAGAGGACTATCGAGGTTTCCCACTGTGCCTGGTTAGTAATTCAGTCTGTGCCTGACACATAAAGAAACATGTGCTCCATATATCAAAGTCTAGCATCACTTATTCCCCTGAATCGTCACCACTCACCTGCCTTTGCACTTTCCGGCAGACTGAACGGTAAAAATAGAAGCAGAAGGGAGAAAAAAAAATCCAGACACTGGGCTTAACTGTTTCCTCATGCTCCTTTAAGTTCAAAAACACACGTGTCCAAGAAACAACTAATGTGAAAACATGTTTATCAAAAATGTGTGTGAGGTTTTTAGTGTTTCCAACACTTATTTAAAGGATGCGGCTGGCAATAATGTTTTGGGGTTTTTTTTTGGTATAGTCACAAACCTTTTCCATCTGTTTTACTCAGCCTGCAGCTCATTTCTACTGAAGATATGAATCTTTTAATACACATCAGGAAAATTTTGTTCGATTGAAGAGCTGGGTGAATAAATTCCTATAACAGCTGGGCACTTTAGTTTTCAACAAGTATTACTGAAAACAGTATTAACACTTTGTCTTTTGGGGACTATTTTCAGCTGCAGATGAACATATTTCATTCCCTAGTAAGTAATACAGCACAAGAACAGCGTATGTGGAGTATGTGGAATTGATTTAAAATAAACTACAGGCATGTATTTGTCTGGGGCAAATCCTTTTCATTGGAATCGATGGCAATAAGACAAATACAGAATATTGTCAGATTTAACCTTTAATTACTTTGCCTCTCGTATGACAGTTTGCTGTTAACCAGTGTCTAGTGATTACACAAATAAACTGCTGGATGAAGTCATGATGTTATGATATAAACCAACCTGAGGTAGTCTCTCCGACATAATTTCCTTCCCAGCTTGTAGTAGAGCCGGCGGCCCACCTCCCCGAGTCGACAGCCACACAGGTCGCAGCTCAGGCAGTCCTCATGCCAGTACTGCTCAATGGCCTTCAGGAAGAATCTGTCGCCGATGCTCTGCTGACACCCGCCGCAGGTCAGCAGAGACGGAGGCATCTGAAGGACTTCATCCACCGGTTCCCTGAACAGGAGGGAAAACTGGTCAAAAGAGCAAATAATCTACAGGGCTGCAACAAATGATTGTGTTCTTAACCAACTGATCTATAGGGGAAAAAAGAGGGAGCAGTGTCTTTATATTCACATTTCTAATTTTGTTCGACCAGCACTTGCAATCTCAAAGTTGTTTTTTTTTCCGGTTTACTGTCATATAAAAGAAGAGAAGCAAATCCTAACTTGAGAAGCAGAAATATGGTATTTTTGTTTCTATGCCTGAAAAATAGACCTAAACTGTGAATGGATAAACTTATTGTTTCTGTTATCTATGTATTTACCCGCTCATAGGCAACAGATCATGATTAGAAGACATTTATTGATTTGTTCATATTTTTAGACTTTCAGAATAATAGAGCATTAATCCCAGACTCCCCAAACTGATCTTGAGCTTCCAATTGTTTGTCCACTGATCACATTTAATCTGCTCATCTTGAGCTATTTGAACAAGCACGGTCTGAGACTGTCCACCAGGCGGAGCCACTGGATATTGAGAAACACAGCACTGTAGCTACAAAACAAATGCTACTGTATTAATGAATTTCACTGTTGCTCAAATCCTCCTGTTCCACACTTTCTGATCAGCACACTGTCTGTATTCAACTCTTCGTTTAAACTCTATGACTGTTACTGAAATATTAAAACCCTTCAGACTCCTCCATGTTTTTGTGGGTGCACTATTCTCTGTATCTTTTACACTTTGCCCCAAATTCATTTGGATGTATTAAGTAGGCTATCTTTTAAAAGGGGCTCTCTACTTAAATTTATGGCTTAATAATGTGAGTTTGTATAATTTTGTAGCCTATCACAGCTTGAAGAAGTATACTAGTTACTGACAGGCTGTTGAACTTGTCAAGTGTTATACTGTATATTTTATTATAGGCCTGTACAGTTTAAATTTAGGACACTTCACTTGTTCTTTTGAACGCTGAACTTTTTTCTTGCTAAGAGCCGTTTTCACTCATTTACTACACACATAACAATCTGCTCATACACACGAACCTGGTCATGTTTGCTATGACAGCACGAGACTCTGGACCTCATGCTATCAGCCATCTGCAGATACGGCACGTGAGACAGTCTGGCTTTCACAGTGATGGAGGTCTTTCTTTTTAATATCAGGGGTTATATTGACGCCAGATCCGAGATACTGTACTTACTCGTTGGCCTCCAGTGTCTTCCTCTCTATGGAAGATGTCATGTCTGAAATATGATGTCCAGTCTGATCCAGATCAGGTTTCAGCGCGAACAGCCGGCTCAGCTGCTACCTGCGAGGCTGCCTGCTGGCAGACTGAAGCCGAGACGCGCTGCACCTGCTCCCACAGGCTCCGAGACACCGGCTACACCCGGTTTGAGCTGTTTCTGTGTTTGATTATCAGGCAGTACAATCCCGTGGAAACGGCCGCAGGACACAAAAATTCCGCTCTAAGCAGCTAAGCGATGATGGAGGACGCTGTCATCATTTCCTGAGGCAATAACCCGCGGTGACACTTCCATGTCATCTCAAGTATATTTTATCGCCCTGCAGCGACTTTAAGGGCTGTCTGTTATTTGGACTAAAACGCCATCGATCGGATGAAATGCTCCCTGTGCGCGGATGTCCGCGTCCGTGCGTCTGGTTGGAGTGAGCGGACTGCAGACGCGCTCCGCCGTGTGAAGCCGCGGTCGCCGTTATTGTGCAGCAGCAGCATCGTCGTGTTTAAATACGTCGGCCCCCCTCGGTCTGTGCTTTCGCTTCCCTCTTCCTGCTCACGACTGTTTGACAATGGGGGGAAATCGCTCTTAAAGCGACAGCCGAACACTGCACAGGCTGCTCCGTCAGGCGTGGAGCTGGGTCGTGACTGCGACTAATGAGTTCATTATATGTTTTCCTTCAGCAAAGTGCCGCTTGCACAAAAGATAAAGAGCGCCGTGATGTAATTAGAACAGGCTTTGTGTATTTCCTCGGTCATTTGAGTGTTTCTCATTAGGCCTACTTTCCTCATGAAAAGGGGATTAATAAAACAGCCCATGTTGAAAAATAATTTATAACCTGCGCACATTTTTTAAGGAAGCCTACTTTAACAAAAACTGATTCAGAGGAATAAAGCCTATTGTAGGAAGCCACTTCTCTATTTATTTAAGGTATATATTTACTTGGCTTTTTGTTTTACACAAAATGTGTACTTGTAAGACCTGTTGAGGTTGGAGTTTAACAAAATTTATTTGGATTTACATCAGGTTCCCCCCTTTGCACCTGCAGGATTCAGTTGTACTTAAATTGACAGGAAAGCACCCGAAGCCCCAAGAAGAACACAATTTGTTCATCTTATTTTACAAGGGGAGAACTTGTGTACACGTGAGATTAAGGACGTATCATCTTTCAACTCTGAGGGCTCCATAAATAAACATCTGACAGAGACGCTTCTGCATAATAAGTACTTTTACCCTTGATACCTCGCTACAATTCGTTGGTAAAAATTCTATCTGCTGTTATTCAAGTCGAAATTTGAATGCAGGAATTTTATGCTTAGACGAATAAGTTCTTTTAACAAGAAAATGGTGGTAATCTGCACGACTCTTGCTAAAATGTGAATCACGATTTTTCTCCCTGAGAATTGAGTTCACGATTCTCTCTTCAAAAGAAAATAAAAGCTTGGTTGACATTATAGAGATTCATAGCGTTACCTTGCGGTGCAGCAATAATGCCAAAGGACTTGTATGCAAATTATTACTCCTTACACATTGTCATGAGGTTTTGTCAGTTCTACACTATGAAATGTCCCCCTTTTTTCTGCATGAGTACGTCATTACTCTCGCTGTCGCCACGCGATTTTCCTCAGCGGTGCTCATTTTTTATTTTCACATGTAAAATGCGGATCCAACCCCATCAACTAAACTGACTTCTTCCTGCTTGTCTACACGTGACATTGCCGATGCCGTGTCTGGTTACTGTAGCAGCGGTGAGTGACAGCGGAGCAACATAAATGAGGAAGAGAAATGAGAGAGGTGATTGAGTTGTTTGGTTGAATCATTGTCTTATCTCTGACTTGATTGATGAATTAATTGCGTGTTTCACACTGTGTGAGTGTGACAGAGCATCTGGAGCATCTGGGATTGTAATAAATAAGTGAACACGTGAATGCAGCACGATCTGAATGCACAGGAAAATACAAGCAAGTAAATCGCCGTCATTTAGAAATGAGATCGCATGTATGTTTGAATTGAGATTGTAATTTTTTACGATTAATTGCACAGCCCTACCAGGACCCACTGTATATTTTCTGACCACCTGTCCCCGCCTGCAGCAACATTAACACCACCCGCTGCCGCAAGATTTGGGTTGGGTCCCACAGGACTTGCGGGATCCCAATCCCAATGCAGGGCTCTAGCAGTTAGTATAAATAGTAAAGGTAAGCAAGGATCAGCTAGCCTACCTCAAATGTTTATTAGAAATGATAAATAAGGCAAAAATATCTGGATATCCGTTTCAATTATTGCATTCCTGCTATGCTTCCTCACTTTGTGCTGCTAGTTTGTGAACTGACAGTTATTGCCTAAACAAAAGAAATAGCTCATTCCCTGCAGACCCTAAACATCACTTCCACAAACCACAGTGGATTGTGATCCAGACTGAGAAGAGGAAAGGAAAAGAGAGGAGAGGAGAGGGGAGGTACGCTCAGACAACCTCTGTCTCTTCCACTTAATGTTACAAGTAGAATATTTATCCATGCCTCAGTGCCCAACAAGAAAACAATGGAAGTCATTCTCTCTCCCTCTCTTTCTTCCTCTCTTTCTGTCAACCTCACTCTCTTTCTCTCTAACGTGTGCATGCTTGCAAGCAAGTTATGGAAAAACAGAGGACTGTCCACTTAAGCAAAACAGAGTAAACAAGATACTGCCACAGCATTTCACATATTCCACTCGGAGGGCACATGCATGCCTGTGTTAATTGAGAAGTAAGGGCTTTTTGAAAGAGGCACAATTAAGTTTCCTGTCTCAGAAAGTCTTCCTTATCAACAGCCCCCAATGCAAAAAGGAAAAAAAAAAAAAAAAACAATTACTGCTTCACTTGATGATAGCAAGTTATGAGGCCTAATTAGCACAATCAACAACAATTGACGGGGCTGCATGTTTTCATGCACGTGACCACTTCTGCATGTTTGCAGCTCTGCTCTGTCATTGCACCTACAGTTTGCAATGCACTGTAACATATGCGCTGCAAGGCTACAGCTCAAACTTATTTTTGTTAAAAATTAATCTATTTATTATTCCTGTTAATCAATTTAAATGTCAGAAAATGTAAATGTAATGCTGTCAATTGGCAATCACAATTTAACAGAATCCAAAGAATTTGATTTTCCATCCTTGTTTTGACATTGAAGAAGCTGATATCAGCACTTTTTTTAAAAAATCATAAACTTAAATAATTAAAGTGTAAAATTTTGATAAACTTTCTGCCGATCACCAACTGATTCATTTGTAAACTATTGCATCGACATATTTTCCTATTTGGACACTGCACATTTGACTTTTGATTTCACTGCTGTCATTTGCCATTTACTGTTCTTGTCACTTTCCATTTACTGAGTGTTATGGGATGCACAGCAGTTTATCACATGTTATGGTCCTGTCGGCTGCACTCTCACTGCGTTGTCAAACACCACTGCAGACGTCACATTCATTTGAGAGAGACAAAGTGTTGATGCAGTTGCATCTGTGCCCGAATTAGCAGTCATGCCTGTCTTCTTTAAGAAACATACGACATGCCGTCGGTCACACAGCATGTTTCTCTCTCACATTAGCCACCCAGAATATTCAAGAGTCAATTATCTGGAGGGAAAGAAACATGAAACAAGGGTATGTTTTGATGAGCCAGCAAACTTCCTGCACATTGTAAGCATAAACCCGTACTCAGGGTGTTACAGAACAACCTGTTAAAAATGCTTGCAACATACTAACCACACATTTCCCCTCCAAACAAGAACAATCAAATCCCCTTGCTGCTCTCGCCTTTGTTCCCCTTTTAGTAGTGACAAGCCCAGACGGCGGAGGGAGGTGGATAGAGGAAGGGGAGCTGCCTGCCTGTGTCCTATTTGTAGCAGTTGCCAGACTCCATAAAATCCCCCTCTAGTTGTGGAGAATATGTCGCCCACCCACTGACAGCCTCCTCAGCTTGACATACTCTGCATTGCCAGCGGGAGATAGTGGGAAGAGATATGCAACCCAGCTGGGTTAATCCTGTTACACAGTTATGCACAGACCACAATCTCACCTAGAGAACACATACATGCGTAAATCAAACAGCAGCACCTTAAATATTGGAGCTAGTTCCCATATTTAGAGCCAAGATGGCATATTTTACCTGTTCACAATGCAAGTCTGAAGAGGTGCAGCATTATTTTACATTTAATGTTTCTAATGCAACATTTATTCTGCCACAATAAGACAAGTTTCTCTGTTATGTTGTTAGTTAAAACACAAAGAGAGGATACTCTGTTTGAGTCAACAATACCTAATTCACATTTATCACAGAGAATGGCTAATTCTAATGCAGTAGCATCAATCTCCTTAAAAAGATTCTGCTTGATTAATGAAAAAGACAAATTTCAGGAACAGTCCTCTTTAAACCTGTGATGTATTCAGCCTCTTGAAACTGGATGCAAGGTAGACATTAATATTCCTCAAGCACATGTTTTTCTATTGAAAATTAAGTAAGAAAAAAGAATTAAGTCTATTTTGAAAAGCAAGTGAGTTGGAAACAAAACTTAATAGGGAGAAAGTGACCATACACATACAATGAATTTAAATTACCCTCCTGCGCTTTGTTAGCTCAAAACATTATCTGCAATCGCACAACAATGAACAAAAAATGACTGGACGTGGAAAGCAAGAAAAAGTATAATTCTGCTGAGAAATGGTATTTACATAGGAAGCTAAAAATTCTGCAAGTTCATGCATGATTAAAGATTAAATGAGACTCAAATGCTCTCATTATAAACCCACAACTCTCCTAATCACATCAAGTCTACTCTCTCAGTTTGTTATTAAGTGTGGTAAGAAGCAAAAGGAGCTCATTTAAAATTCAGCTTAAAGCACCTTTACAGAGACAAGTTGTAATGCACACAGTATGGTGGTTTTCTGAAATTGTCAATAAACCTATAATGTGTCAGTCACCATGATGTCTGTCATCATCAAAATTCTAAAATGCTGGATGCTTTCTACTTCCTTTTAATGGTTTAAAATGCTTAATGAGCACAGACCTCTGACCTTTTCACCCCGTGTACATTCTTTTCTTGGTTTGTGATTCACTGTTACTCTGTGTGACCCGACACAAAGAACTTCTCCTTGCTGTTTACAGCAAGCAGCACACTGCTGATGCACATTCCCAACAGCACCGAGCCTCACATGTGATTATGGCTCACAGTGCCGGGAGCAGGAGAAACTTTTAGTCAAACTTTTAGCTAGCAGAAGGGAAGTGCACTTGAAACATGTTTCCATTTGTCACATAGCAACAGCACTCGCCTTAGCCAGTGCTTCTGAAAACTATTTGTTAAAAAGAAAAAAAAAAGCGTTACTGTAGTGATAAAAGGAGAAAAATCTCTGCCTTGGAGTAGAGCAGTTGTTGTGTTCACTTTCACCTGACATTTCCATACCATTCTGCAACATTTCTGGTCTAAACTCTCTAAGTTTCTTTTACATTTTAGTGATTCAGTGCGTGCTTTTGTCAAGCGATTAGCTCAATGACTACGTCAGTAAATCCAGGTAACAAATGCCACGCCGCAAGTGAAATGAACTTCAAAACAGAGCTTCCTTGATATCTTATCTTGGCCCTTTAACATTAGTAAAGGTGCATAGTGTCAGCTACTTGTCACTCTGTTAGCAACCCTGGTGTCCCACTCCATGTTAACATGCAAGTCCCTATCCACAAGGCATTAACATGCAGGGCCAGCAGCCGCTAGGTGGGCCTGAGCAGAGCCCAAGGCAGGTGGCAGATAGTCAATGTGCATGCTCCTAAATCATTCATGTTGCTTGGTGGAGGGGATTGTGTGTGTTTGTCTGCATCAGAAAGAAAAGGCATTGGCTTCAATTGAACAATGAGAGAATAGGAGAAGTGAAACAGAGCTCTGGATAAAATATTATTCCAAAGCCTTTGTGGGATCCCTCATTTGGATTTAATTCATTTGTATACTCCCTATTACCATGTGGGTCCCTCTGATGGAGCAATAAGAAGATAAAGAAATGTAGGAAAGGAGGAGAAGAGAGATCCAGGAGTGGAGAGTGGGAAGGGAGTGGGAGTTGATGGGATTGGAAAGATGAGAGGGAAGCGGGAAGGTGAAACTGACATTCTTGAGAAGGGGCAAGCCATGCGGGCGAGGTTTTGTTAATGAATTAGTATGCATGACTGGTACCACACAATGACCTCGAGCAAGGAGCTGACACGCCACAGACACTAGACTGAAACTAACTCTAACACCACAAATTATTACCTTTTCATTATGGAAATTAGCCCTTCCTCCTCATTCCTCCCACTCTGTCTCTGTCTCGCTCGTCTCACCTGCTCTTTTTCTATTCCTCACATCTCCCCACTTGCTCTGGTATATTGGAGGAAGAATGGTGTTGACTCTGAAAAGCAATTACCTGTCATTTACCTGTCTCCCTCTCCCTCTGATAATGAATTTCAAGCGAAAGGTGAAATAATTATCTTTTCTTGAACAAAATCAAAGCTGTGGGCGGGGAAAGCCACTGTCACAATATGTGGCATGCCTTACGGGATTAAAGGATTCTCTGTAACACATCACGCCCACATGCAGTACACACAGTGACACGCACACATACAGTAGAAGTTGTTCTTTGAACTGCATTTGCATGAAGAATACCGCAGCCTCAGCTGAAGCTGTGACAGCAAGTCAGCTCTGTGCTACCTGACGACCTGTGTGATCTTAAGTTAAGCTTTAGATCTGACAGCAAAACTCACATGGAAGTAGACATAATGTAGCTGTGATAAACTGATTGCATGCACTGGATCAGTTTATACATTGCAAAATAACCATTTCTTGGAATCTTGAGAAGTTTTCATGAGTACTTGGAAACACTTGCAAGATTTAAGAGGCGATATTAAATGTAAATGCTGCAGTATTGCAACATGTAAAATAAAACTGAGTGCATCAGAGAAACAAACTCTAAGTGATATAAAATAATGGCTCTCCTTTAGGCAGCAAGCTTTACAACCTATGCTTGACACAACTGCAGATCTACTAAATATAGAAACTTGCAGATACAGAACATACTAAATTAAGGGGAAAGTTCTCTTAAAACACTACTGCTGAATATTTTAAACACAGAGTTTTCGAAGAAAGAGACCCCACACGGGAAAAAAAAAAAGAAAGAAAAGGAGAAATATGAGACACCAGATGGTTTAAACAACTAGCATCCAATTTTCTGTTTGCAGGTGCAAGCAAAGGTTTTAAGGAGAATCGATTGGGATGCCTTAAGTTTCCATCAGGGAAATCAGAGCAAAGCAAAACAAACTAAAATCACTACAACAATACTAGGAAATATAAGAAATGTAACCACTTTATCGAGTGGGTCTGAGTTTGGGTGTATTTGTAATTGATCAGTGGAGAAGTGGCAGCTATTTGTAATAACGTGCCTTTTCATTTTACACATCTTTACACAGTCTTTCTTGCAGCTTACTGCCTGATTTTGTTTTATTAAAATGACTTCACTGATAAAAATGCCAGGAAACTCACACTGCCGCCTCATAAAAACTTTCAATTTATAACCCAAACAAACAGTTCATAGTCATTTTGCTTCAGAGTAAACAAGCTAGTAACCAAAACATGTAATCAATAGACTTAAACTGCACGTGGTTGTTCATTTCCAGGAAAGTGTTGAGGCTTTTTTGTTTTGTTTTGTTTTTCAATTAAAGAAGATCTTACTTTACATTATAGACAGTAAGTGAAGCATGTAAAAATAGACAGAATCATACGGAAGCAAAACACGTCAACAAGTTTCTCAGGAGAAATTAGCCAGTTTCTTTAAAAACTTGTTTGTTTCCATTTGATTAAATGTCTGGACGGGTGTCAAATTATGTCACATAACAATGAATAAATATGTAAACCTTCGACCATCAGATGTGTCACAGACAACAACTGTTCATAAACTTGGTCTCATCCTGCTTATTTTGGCTCAAACACATTTTTTTTGTGTGAGTCTATGAAAAAGAAGTGTCATCTCGTAACAGTTCTAAGTCACAAATCAGATCTTTTTTGAGCAGCCAAAAAGAAAAAAAAAAGGTTTAGGGTTAAATTAATTTAAAAATGCCCCACTTTGGCTCTAATGTAGCTGCCTCTCTCTGTCTGTAGTCACCGCTCTGTAATCTCGCTCAATGTCCCGCCTACAGCAATATCTAATTGGTTACACGTCACAAGCCACTGTGCCACAGACAGAAGAGACTGAGGCTGCTCCGGTAAGCTGGGTGCCACAGAGAAGACAGCAGATTCTGACGAAGATGCAGTCAACATCACAATTTTATGATCTCTTCCTATGATGACAAGCATGCCCAGTTTTCCACTTACACTATTAAAAATGCACAAAGTCACAGCCTACAATATTTCACTCAATTGAGGCAAAAGCGACTTAAACCCCACTCTAACCCTGTTGTTCTGGGTCAGTACACATCTGTCTAGTCTTTTAACAGCAATTCTGCATCAAGATTCAGAGATCTATCACTTTATAAAGTGTCAGCTGTAGCTGTATTTCACACTATGATGGTTTAATTTTGCATTTGGCAATGAACGCTTTACACATGGGGCTCCATACGTATCAGCTCCATTACATTACACTCTGTTTCTAACTGTGTGCAGTGTGTACGCATGTGTGTGCGCGCTTGTGTATCAGGGGATGTTGTTTAAGCTTTCACAGCGTGCAGTTACACAACATGAACATAAAATAGGGAGATAAAGGAGAGACCAGGAAAAGATGGGGAAGGCATGGCTGAGGAGAAGCAGCAGGGAGACAATGAAGTAGGAGGCGAGAAGTGGCTGAGTGCAGGGTGAAGATGGCCGTTGCTTGTTGCAGGTTCCTTCCTGCAGCACCTTCAGGGGAACAGTTTTTAGCAGCAGGAAACAAAAAGGGCGTTACAATGTAACTGATGCATATGGTCAATCACCCGCTCCCTTGGTTTTGCAAAATGGGTGGTGAGTGAGGAAAGAAAGAATGGAAGGTGACCGTACAGGAGGGAATGGGAAAATAAGTACAAAGTAAGACAGCAAAGCATGAACAGATGAAAGAGCATTTGAATTTCTTTCACACCTTGCACTTTTGAAAAATGTATCTTGCAAAGCTTTTCTTTGAATATCTGATGATCTTTAAATATCTTATACATGAGCAATTTTCTTTGTGCGCGTCAGGGTGCAAATGTGCATGTGTCGATTGGAAAGTGTGTATGGTCTACTTATGGCCCAGAGCATGATGCCTCTGTCGATATCCAATCACAGTGAAAAACTACACTCTGTGAACTAAAAGCTAACCCCAGGGAGCATCAGACATTTATCTGTGCCTAACAGGCCTCTATAGACATGGCTGGGGAACACACACACACACACACACACACACATGCATACACAGACATAGTAATAATGTTTTTATTTCATAAAACAAACAGATTTACACACGTGAAAATCACAAGTCTGTAAAAATATGAAGACTGTTGACAAAAAAATGAGGCTTGGCTAGAATTTCCACACATAAAAAAAATATGATTTCTGTCCGTCTCTCCCTCCTTCATTTTTTCTCCTACCACTGTATGTAGTACTCTATCTTGTATACAGCTTTATAAAATTGGATTTACTTGATGTCACTGATAGTCCAATCTGTTTTTGCAAAGTACCTGGCACTAAGCCATAATATATTTATTTCTACCAAACAATTTTTTGGAATAAGTTCATTTTTTAAGTCAGCTTTTTTTCTGTCTCTCTTTACTACAACTCACAGATAAAGAGGAACTAATGAGCAAAAGCAGAAAATGTGGTTTGTCTATCTGATATTATATCTTGTTTTCAGCAGACTGTACATTTTGCACCAAACAGCCGTGGAGATAAAACCAGGCTGCAACGGTGCAACATAAACAGAGAAAAACTGATAGAGCAACAGAGACAGAGAGTGCAATCCACAGATAGAGAGAGGTGCATGCTGGAATCTCAACACCTGATCCATGAGCAAGCTAGTTAGAGGTAGGCTCTTTGATCTCTGGAGAATGGCTTGGTTTGTGGAAAGCTGATTGAAGACAAATCTGTGCTACACACACAGAGACAAATACACACACAGTGGCATTTCAACCACTTTAGAGGACTTTACATTGGCTCACATTAATGTCCTAAAAATTTAATCTAACCCCTACCACTATTTAACAAATTCTAACCTAATCTTAACATTAATATAAACCTGAAATTTTCTTTACCATAAAATGTACTAATTTACATTATGGGAGCTTCTGTTCTGTTCCCAAAAGGAAGGCGAGTCCCCATAGTGTGAG
>JAQLOL010000006.1:13196041-13220771 GCA_029783665.1 Naso thynnoides
CAAAAGGAAGGCGAGTCCCCATAGTGTGAGTGTAAAAATACGTGCCAAATAAGCAACAAGAGTCAGCACATACATAAACACAGATACGGTGAGGGTTAGCGAATAGGGAATTCAGTTTGTCTCAACAAAGATTTACAAGGATGTTTGTATGTGAATATAACATTGCAACTAAATAACTCTCAACTCCCACTCAAACTTTTTGATGCAGCATTTTAGTCCCCACAACACTGTCAGACCCCACAAGCATGTGGGGTTCAACAGTTTTATGGGGACATACAGTTAGTCCCCCAGCCTCCTTGCACACACAGGTGGAAGACATTGTATGATTTAATTCCTTGTTCAACAGTAATGTGTCTGTGTATTTAAAACTAAAAACATAAGTGTTCTGTTGTGTTTTGCACATCATGTCAGTTAGCATGTGTCAATTTCATTAGCACATAGAGCACCCTTAACCCACCACGCAGACATAATTCTTTTGTATGTGTAACTGTTTGCCAAATTATGTGTGCAGGAAAAACAAGGCTACCTTTTACTCTTCAAAACTATTATTTACAGTTTTTTGTCACTCTGTTTTTCAAACCTAATTTTGTTCACTCTTTCTGTTCTCTCTCTCATGCCCTACTTTTTTCACCAGCAAAAGTTGATATTATGCAAATGCTCACTAATGCTAATGTTTGAACGCTGGCACAGGCCTCATTTGCATATGGCAGCACACTCAACCAGTGAAACAGAGTGACATGCTGACCCTGGTCAGGTTGCCAGGGGAACGACCCCCCCACGCCCCGCTCCCACACATAAAGACATACAAACTGAGAGCCACAATTGCACACGCTTTCACCCTGACTGCAACAATGCTGGTCAGTTCTTATGTGCTGTACTAATTCCAATTTTAATAGCAACAACTATATCTAGTGTTTGTCCCTTCATTATGTGGGCATCCCATGGCGCACATGGTCTTGTGATCCAACAGGCACAAAATTACAGCGTTAATGGGCTGCTTTTGTGTCCATCACAGCCACTTAGCTCTGCTTTTGAAATGGAAATGGTTGGATTACTGGCAACAATGGGCTCAGTCTTCTTTTGGTTAATTTTTACAATAGAATGACCAAGAACTATGTTAAGCTTCTCTTCCTCTTGCCGCCATCTAAATAAAGACATATTTCCCTGTTTCAAATCACTATAGTTCTTTTCCTGGTGACGCTAGTAGATACACACACATAAACACAATTATAGCACAGTCAGATAGAGGAGTGTGCGACAAACAAAGATACATGAAAGCATGGACAGGTAGGCAGCATCGTTTATATGTATGTGCCATGCAAGCAGGCAAAATACACACATATGCACACATGCACACACACACACACACACACACACACACACACACACACACTATCCCTTTTCCTGAGCAGAACAATGGCTGACAGGGATGGATGTTCTGGATTCTAGCTGCTCAAGGATTATGTGAATGGGTCTTCTCAGCACACGATAAGCCAATAAGACCTTTTCTTGGACAGCACATTCGGACTGCCGGGATGCGACTTTCAGGAATCCTCTTTCAGTCACAGCATCTATGCATATATCAAAAATGACACTTCCACAAAATTTCTAAGAAAATAAAGAGAGACAGAATGAAAGACTGGCAAGAGAGAGAGTGAGGCAGGAGTTGAATATGATTTACAGTCACCCTATGACTGCTCGCATTCAGAAGATATGACATGAGATCCTACAGCTTCTATCTGTTTATCTGTTTATGTAAGCCGACAAAAATGGGAACCCGGCTTTTTTCACGAGAGTCTGACGTCTTTCTGTGGCTTGATATTTTCTCCCCTACGTTATCTAAACCCACGTCAGGCATTCGTACAATCTTTCCCTATCTTTTCACTTTCACGTCCTTTCTGTTTCGCTTCTGTTATCTGACACAATGTCCTCCTCCATAGGAAAAAAAATTTAAAAATTGACATCTCTTAAAGTACAAAAAACAAAAAATTCAGTTCAATGATCATGAGATACTACGACAGATTTCATATGAGGTGAGACTTGTAAACTCTATCAATACTGAGATTCAGCTAATGATTTGTCCATAATCTTTCTTTTTTCATATATTGTTAATGACAAAATGGCATACAAACAATCACATCAGATTTTAAACACTGAGCCAGTACTTCATAAGATGTTAATGTGATTAATTCTATCAATCCAAATAAGTTGATAATCATAACAAAAGCCTCGACTGCTGGTCCTAAATATCCCCATTAGACAAACTGTACGAACAAAGGTTAGTTGGGCTTTTAAAAAGGAAAAGGAATAAAAAATATTTATATTGACTCCTTTTGCAGTGTGTTCAAAAATGTTTCTCAGCCAGATTTTTATCAAATTATACTTTTAATTTATCAATTTTTGATAATCAAGCAAACCTTTGATGTGTAAGTAAACACTTTGTACTGTGTACACAACTTCACGGATGAACAGAGACAAGAGACAAGAATTTGACCTACATTGAAGGTATTATGCTTCCTAAGTAGGTTAAATGATATGATAATACTGACCATGATAGTAATGTGAGACATTTTTTAACCCCTTTCCAAATGAATCATTGTGAGGAGGGCTACCACATAGATACCTGACATTTTTCAATAATCTTTTGCACTGATCATGAGAATCACTAAAACCGAACTAGGAAAACAAAGCTTTGCATTGTGGTTGCCGTGTCTGCTTCAGGTTACAAAGGCAAGAATACCGGGTTATTCCAAGGACTAAAGCTTTCCTCCAGGATGTTTGGCAGTTCTGTCCAGTTCAAGGTCTGCTGTGCTTTTCAATAAGAACTGTCAAGCAAAAGCAAATTGTGAATATTGTTTCAGAATTTAATTTGTATTTGATATTTGGAATAGTGACTTCAAATATGCAAATAACATGGGTAACCTTACTTGCATAATGCAAAAGACGTGACTTGAACAAGGCCTCTAACGCTGGAGAATTGGGTAAATATGTTTAAAAACCGGATTGGCATTGGATTGGCAATGCTTTGTGCATTCAATTAATAATTCATCAAGGATTAAAAGCCTGATCAAAACATCCATACTCAAGAGCTATTTACAAAGAGCAAAACAGCAGGATAAGCTTTAATTCCTGCCTCACTACAAGCAGCCAGTAATAAAAGGCACAATGCTAAGAAAAAAAAGTGACACAGTGTTCCTGGGGGACAAGTGGAGGGAAGAGAGTGCCACAATAACAGGTAATGAGAGATATTGGAGTGGAAATCAAATGAGGCCCAATACATTTGTAACTCACCAACACAAAACAGTGAAACATTACAAATATCACCAACTTACTGGAGTTTTAGTAAACCTACATGTGGTGCAATGTTATGCTATTGGCTCTAAACAAGAGAATGCAAAGGCAGGTTTCACAGTGTTAAAGTGCAACATATTTTATGTTAATGAGCTTGCTTTATTCATATATTAAGACCATAGACTGGGCTGTATTAGCTTGGATTTAAAATAATATCAAGAAAATCTATGCACATAAAAACAATGTCTGTAAACTGGCACAACACAAGATGTCTGGCCTTGCATTCTCAGCTTTTTACTCTCAAAAAGTGTATATATACATAATGTCTCTTTAGTCTAGCCAACAGTGGTGGTAGATTCATTTGTTTGTGGTATCTGTTGGTTTTCTGCTTTATTGCTGAAAAACATATTGCTTATGAGAGACATACAATCATCAGCACTGGTAAAGGGTGCAGGATTTGAATTAAGAGCAAGGAAATTTGAATTGATAACTGCCCACAGCACCTTCCACCTATCCAGCCCGGCCAACCAAACCACAGGGGGAGGAAGAAGACAACCAGAATAAGAGCCATTAGCACAGCTTAAACTTAAGTCTACTCTTTGCTCATGTTACAGGACAGTAATTTGGATAATATGGGACTCAGACATTATGGACTGTTGTGTCTACACCTTTGCAGAGGTTTGTCTCCACCACAACATCCCAGACTGTTGCACTCGACCAGCCGACCGTGTTCTGAGTCAACAAAATGCAGGACCCTGGCAGGAGGACGGGAGGCTAACTCTTTGTTTTTACACCAGTGATTCTTGTTGCTCAAATGCAATTGAAGTTGATGGACAGTGTTTCCCAGGTGTTGAACATTTGATGCATGGATCGTGACCATTTTGAGTTCAGCAACGCTTATTTCTTCGTTTTTTCTCTCCAAATCATGCTTGCCACTGAAGAAAAAGGAATCTTGGAATGGGTCTCTATAATACAATGTGTTGTAAGCAGCGAAATGCTCAGCCAGCTATCTTTGTATTCTGCACACACGTCCTTAGACACAGACACACACACACACACACTCACATACATTGCTTTTGTCTGAGAGGCCTTACTGGCGTTTACTCCTTGGCAGCCTTTTTATTGTCCCTCTTCTAATACCTGTGCACACCGTTTGAAGTTTGCTAGACTGAACCCTTATATTTTATTGCATATATTAACCTATGCATATATGAAAGTTATGCATCTATTCTATAAAATTGAAAGTTGTTTTAATTTCAGCAAGAAAAAAACTCATTTAAAATGGTTGTGAAAGGCCTGGAATTAAGAGGTGCAGTGACCAAATACAGCCAATGGGCCTTACTTGCCCTTCATCATTGTGGATGCCCGTAAGTCCTCCTCCTACGCCCCATGTAAATGAATTTCGCAGATTCATTAGACCTGGCGACCAAGGTTAATCAGCTCATCATTTGGTAAAGAAAAATCTTAGAGAGAATCCCAATGATGAGGGACTTCAGCTCCACTTAATCCTTAGATGCTTGAGAAGGCAGAGAAATGATTGCATAGATTCACACAGACATTAAAAACCATTTAAAAACAGTTTCCCGGGCTCCTAAATCTAGACTGCAAGATGTTGATGGCAGTTTTAATTTAGTGATCTGATTAGGCTCCGGGGAGCGCAGTAAGTTACAATTATAATGGGCTTGGCTTGAGGCATTGGGTATGACTTTGTTTTGCCACATACTCAGTGTCTGTGCTGCATAGTGCATCCATTTATTGGTCACATGTCGAATTCAAGAGTGCAGCATGTGCACTTTTTCCATTCTTTTACCCCTATTTCTTGTTTATGAGCTTTCTTTCATTAGAGTGGCTTTTTAATTACTGTTCCCTCTCTCTTTATGGCCTTGTTTTTTTTCTTCTCCTTTTTTTTTTTATCAAAGTACTTCTTTAATAGTTTTATAAGTTCTACCAGTGGCTGTGTGGTAAGCAGATTAATAGGAGAGTAATGTCATTAAAATGGTAATGTGTAGACTTGGGCAAGATGCTGAGAACAATACTCTACTTGATTAATGACACTCTAAAGCATGAGCTTGCACAATGAATCTATATGCACATACACACACATGCATTACTGTTGATGTGTTTTACTTTCATAAAACACGTTTTTCAATTACAAAAATAAGATTTTTGATTATTTTTTGCTAATAAATACTTGCAATGACGTTCAAGTTCTAAACTTACTGATGGTAGTGAACTAGAAGGAAGTCTGACTCACCGGATGACTGTGGGCATAAGCCTGCTAAAGGGCAGTATTGCTGCATCATGGGCTTCACACATCCAAGGCAATTGTGATTGTTTTTAAGAAATACAGACAAGCTAGAACATTTTTCCTTATACCAGAATTATAATGGGGGCAGCCAGATCTTTTCCAGCGCTGACACAGTGCTTTGGAAATTGGATTGACTTTGCAGGACCAACTATATGGCAACAATTTGGGGTTCATTGTCTTGACCAAGGAAATTTTAACACGTCAATGATCTACAAAACGTGTTGTTAATAAACAGGTAAGACTATGAACTTTTGAACAAAAAAACCTTAAACTCATGATGTTTTTGTCACTCGCTGATGTTGTTTTATTGTAGGCAGTGTTTTTGGTAAGTTTAGTAACTCACTGGATTTATATTTAAAATGTTTCTGCTTCCTAAACAGACTCTCTATCATGCTATCTCTGGAAAACAGCATTCATCCACTGCAGTCAGGGCAGGACAGGGATTGCTGTTTTCTCTCTCTTAAAAAGGCACCCATTAGATTTTTTAAGTGCCAGTAAAGACTGTTTTACATCTCCATTTGAAAACTAGGGTGAAAGCAAACTAAAAAACTTACAGATCTCAACATTAGATCTGGTATAAATTTATTGTTCAGGTTATGGATCATAAAGTCCTAAGCTTTATTGTCCTTGGTTTGATTGATTTGGAATGGTTTTTTAAATTGACGGAAGCTTCTGGGCACTCTAGCCTACTTCAGGTTTAAAAAACACACTGTTTTTTGCCCCATCCATTCCCAGTATGGACAGAGATAATTTAGTTGGTGGAACAGATACAGATAGAGATAAAAGTCAACTCGCTCATTGATACTTTTAATATTATCAGGATTTGGGATCAGGATTTTGTCAGGATCCATATAGCTGATGCAGAACATCAGCTACCCTTCCAGGTATCCACACAATTATCCATATTTACTTTAGAAAATAAGCAAATGTATTATTAAAATAATTACTGCATAGAGACTGTTAGAAAGCCTGTCTGCCATCTCAACCAGCTAAATTGTGGGATGGTCTATCTCTCTGTTTCAGAAACAAAGTGACAGAGATACAATAAATGTGTACACACACACACACGCACACACTCACACACACACACACACACACACACACACACACACACACACACACTTGCACAATGTTAGAAACCAACACAATGGGCCTGGAGATGGTATTATGCAGTGTTGTTGTGGATGGTTTTTTAATGAAATCTGGAGCTGTCTGTCTGCCATATGCAACTCATGGTTTCCAACCACAAAGACACAGAGTGGGTGAAAACAAAACATAACAAAGACAGAAAGGGAGTAGAGAAAAAGGGTTTGGGAGAGGTTTGATGAATATGAAGGAAAATTACTGACTTCAGGCCTTTTTTAGTTTTCCACGCCAAAACAGCATCATAGAAACTAAAGCTTGGAATAACAAATCTGGTGGAGTAGTCATAATTGAGGGAAAAATCTCACGAGTTTCCTTTAGAAAGCTTTAGAAACTGTGATAAATAGGCTCAGGGATGAATTAAATGTGTTGCTTGCAAAACTTCTTGCATCGTAAACCATAAAAAAAACAAAAAAACAACAAAAAAACATCTTTTGTAATGTTTACAGGTGTAACAGTGCGCTTGTTTGATCCACTTCACACCTGGTTACACATCAAGGATCATGGAAATCGGGTTCAGCACCTCTTCCTGGGAATGGTCAAACAGGGTCGCAATTGTATTTAGAAACATGCCATCACCAACCCTTTTTGAAAGCCATGAACATGGCAAAGCAGGGCTTGTTTTAAGTTTCATCAACAACAGCAGCTGCAGCGAATTCGAAAGAGACGCTTTCTGAAAGCAGCAGCTAACATACAGTAACTGCTGCTTCTTACCGCACTGCAAAGACTTGCCAGCAGCAGCAACCTATGTGTTTGAGTGTTTGTCTTTATGATTCACTCTGCCTGTGTATTTCTGCCTTCATAGTTGCAGATAGTAAACAGTTGGCAAATGGTCAAATAATGACCAGCGGTGACAGCAACAAAGTATTTGAGGGTCGGGATTCATTTTTTCTCTCAGCCTCCCAGCATGCAAACAAGTTTACACAACCATGCCTGCTTGAAATGGCTCTGCTGGAATAAATCGAGCTCCTGGGCTACTGCACTACACACAGTCTAATGTGTCTGCTCTGACCACTCCTTTCCAACACACATTTAGGATGAGTGTACACAAGGGTTGCAAATTGCAAGGACTTTCCTTAACCAATTATTTGGACATTATTCATTCATTCATTCATTTTCCATAACTGCTTATCCTTTGCAGGGTCACAGGAAGCTAAAGCTGATCCCAGCTAACATTGGGCGAGGGCAGGGTACACCCTGAACAAGTCGCCAGTTCATTAAAGGGCTGACGTATCGAGACAACCATTCACGCTCACATTCACACCTACAGGCAATTTAGAGTCAACATTTAACCTAACCTGCATGTCTTTGGACTGTGAGAGGAAGCTGGAGTTCCCAGAGAGAACCCACACAGACGCGGGGGGAACATGCAAACTCTGCCTCGAAAGGTTCTAACCAAGCCGGTTATCGAACCAAGGACTTTCTTGCTGTGAGGCAACAGTGCTAATCACGAAAGCAACGTGTTGCCTATTTGGAAATTAATGATCATAAAAAATCTTTTGCTCACTAAACAATACTAAATGCATTTTTTTTCTCCTAAGCTTTATTTTACATACATTGCATGGTAAAAGACAGTATTGCATTGCCTGTAAAATGTATGAAGGTGTACAGACTTCGACTTATTAAATACATTGAAAATTTATTAATATTAGATAACATAGTTTAAATAATTAAATTTCATGTCCTCTAATAAAATCAGATTTTTTTTTTTTTTTTCTTGTCAAATATCTTTATCATCCCTCACATGCATGGATGATGGTGCTTTGTGTTATTTAATTTACCAAAGTATCAAAGTGTATTTTGGTCTTCAGGTTAGGGTTGCAATACAGTCACTTCAAAAGGCAGGAGAAAAACAAAGTCAAACATGCTTAAACATAAATTTTTCATGCATGCATGCGCACAAACACACACCTCTGGGCCGGCCTCCAAGAGGGAGCTGAGGCCTCTCAGCCAGAGCGGCGTCAGGGGAACGTAGTCTCTGATCAATTAATAGGCCTGGCCCCTGACAGACATGGCTCGCTTCGTCAGCCTGTCAGGGGGCCAAAGCTGACCCCGCAGAGCCATTTTGGCTCTGGCTGCGTGCTGAGAGGCAGAGGAAAACAGTAAATCCAGAGCCCCAAAGCTTCTGTCCCTGTCACTGCCGGTCATTATTTAATCGTTCACTTGCAGTTTTCACAATCAAGACACATAAGCAGAAACTAATGCACACTCACAGTCACACTAATGCACTCATAAACAGACACAGGGAGGAATAATGATAAACCCATTAAATTTCTGCTTGTGCTGAATCACTCATTTACACATCTTGTGCGTCAGTTTTCATTGATTGGAGGCAGGGACACGTAAACAAACATAAACAAAGATATAACACATATCCTGTGTGTTGGCATTCTGTGACTTTGCACTATTCCATGCCGTGGGCTAGATGTCACGCTGCATTTGAGGCACAACAAAAATAGAATGTGACTAAAAGAAAGCCAAACAATGCCAGTCTCCAAACCACAACTGTGCCTGTGGCAAGGGAAAATGACAGCATGTCGGAGCATTTACACACATGCATGTGCACAATACCCCCGCATACACAAAACAAACTGCGAGTTCAGGGCCAAGGGGGTCGCAAAGAGTGCGGCACAACATCAGCAAATACACCTCAGCATGCCGAACGAGTTACACATGACCTTGGTGTCTGCGTGTGTTGGAGGGAGCCACACTGATTACATCTGACCTGCATGTGACTGAGATCAGAGAGACACCAGTAGCTGACAGTGCATGTGTGTGTTTGTGTGAATGTAAGTGTGCATGTACATATGTAAGGTAGGATGTTTGGTTACTCTGCATTATTGGGGTAAAGGTTAAAGCATCATCATGTAGCAATTTATGTTTACTGCTATCTGATGCCACTGCAGTTTGTAAGTGCAACATCACTGTCATTAAGGCTAATTTGTGGTTTTTGTGGTAACTACCAACAAAAATCGACTTCCTCAAAACAACCTATTGTCCACACACACAACTCAGAACAGCAGCATGACAAGCTAAGTAACCTGAACCAGAGACTATACACAGTTAAAAACTGACTGTAATATGTTAGCAGCCAAAACTCTTGAAATGGGCTTACGCTGTTTACGATCAAAGAAAGCCAAACATCAAGCAAGTGCAAAAACACAGGACAAATAATTTATTACTTTATAACTAATAACTTATATTGTTTATTCCCTCACCAATGCCCAAAAGGCAGTCTGAGGGCCGTTACAAACAAAAAATGCAAAATACTCGCTGGCGACTATTTTGCACAAGTTGTTAAATAATCACATAGATGCTGTTATATTGTGTTGTAGTGATATTAGCTATTTATGTCAGTTTTAGAGCTGTTGTCCATTATGTCAACGCAGCACACAGCAGTAGAAACACTCCTATTAAATGCTCCTATTCTTTTCTACGTGTAAAAAAAACAGTATTTGCCTAGCCCTTTGCAAGGTTGTTTTTCCTTTTGTTTAATACTGCATAGTTTTCAATTTCGAGAGTTTTTTGGTCCGCCAGAGCCTGAAATTCCTCTGAAAACGTGGCGCTGACCATGTAAACTTTTACTTTACAGTGTGAGACAGACATGACGTTCGTTCCCCACAGCCATCGTGATAAGTTGATACCTTTGTTTGCATGCAAAAGCCTCAGAAAAATCTACCACAATTCACAAAAATAAAAGGGTAACTTTTTTGCAGTGCGATATTTAGATTCTGGGAAATAATATTCGCGCTCGGTTAACAATTCAAAACATATTATTGACATTCGAGGTAATTGTACAAAAAAACAAACAAACAAAAAAGACGCATCCAGTGTGTAAAGACCTTGAGGCCACGTTTAGACAAGACTAGTCCTACTAAAAATGGAAAAGTCTTTCTTTTGTGTTTTTAAGAAATCAACGTTCAAATGAACAACCAAAAGCACTGTAGTGTGCATGCCAGGCCAGTAGTTGGTGGTGTTCCTTCGGAACAAAATATCATAGAAGATGACATAGTTGTTTACCTCTTGTTGGTGCTAAGCCCTGAGCAGCAACAAATGAAAAAAAAATTCAGCTATAGTTTGACTTCTAAAATTATGCTACCAACACTCGAATTTGCCTCACTTTGCCTCAAACTGCTGTCATATTTGACTTCCTTTGGGTGCACTCTGGAGTGTTTAATCAGAGTTTTGTAGTGGCTATTGCAGAATGCACTGACTTGCGCTAGCTTTAGCATTAGCTCAAGCCCCCTTTTACATGGCTTGTTTAGCATGGATGTAATCCGCCTCTAGCGCGCCTTGTTGGTCTGTATAAAAAGTACAGACATGGGGTGCACCACCATTAACCCGCCTTTGGAGGCAGCATCAGAGCTAAGTCAGAGGTGCAGCTGGGATTGAGCGACGCTTGTGAAAATGGAGACCCGGTAGGGCGCGTTAGGGGCATTTATCTTGACAAAAGAGAGATAAACTTGAAGGACTAAACAGAAATGACAGAGTTATGACTGTTTTAATGTGTTCTCAAAAGACTTTACTCTGGAACCTGGTTTCAAGAGTTGCAGTTTCAGGGGCACCAGCACACCATTGTCATGTAAAAGAAAGGCTGAACCGCAACAACTGTTTGATACATAAACTTGCGCTGTGTAAACTGTCCCTGAAAATACTCCTGTCCAAGCCTCTTGCTCGGCTCTTCTCTCTTTTCTCTTCTCTGTGTGCCATGGAGCACTATGTTCTGGGGTCCTACCTGTTTACCAAAATTACCTAGTGCTATAACTGGTGAATGGGGAAACACAGTGACTGACACAGAGAAAGCATTTACCCGATTCTGAAGCTGTTATTTTAAGGTTACAAAGTTACATGACGTTGCTTTAATATCTAAATCACACAACTGTAATGATCAACTTTCATGTAAAAATGTAAGATGTGACAAACTGTCAGCACCAGTGCACGTCACGTATCAACTGCTACATGTGTCTTCATGTTTTACACCCTAAATCTCTGCCAAAGCAATCACTCATGACTGCAATGCATGTTGTCAATGTTAGCAGAGAACAGGGGTGTACGAGAGAAAACTGCCAATTAGTAAAACCAGAGGAAGAAAATTAGTTTTCTCATGTCTAATGGAATCAAATGCTTCGGGTGCAAAGGAAAATTATTCCTCATGCAAGTTTATAAGTAAAGACTACAGCATAGTTAAACCCTTCAAAAGCTCGTCCTGCAGCTACGGTTTGACACATTTCTCAAACTGATGATCTGATACAAGGTCTGACAACCTGTAACTATAATAGACAAGCCTGTTTTCTGAAATATCCCTACAGTAACACTGAAGTGAAATATAATTTTAATTTCAGAGGGTTACTCAGCCTTCAAAAACTGCTACTACTATTTCTAGCTCCTAGAATGCACATGAATAGGCCATCAAATAAACATGGACATATTCATCTAGGGTTATAAAATATATCTATATGGCTGAATCAGGTATTGGCAGTGCATGCCACTGCTGATGACAGTGGTCTGCACTGGCATGAGCAATGTATTGAAACCCAAACACTGTACAGCTTTCAAAAGCTTTGCCAAGACACACTGGACCAAAGCAGACGTGATAAAAACCCAAACGGATCCAAATGACAATCTGACATACGGGCTGCTCATCTCCTGCTTTGCTAGATCAACACAGATTGGACTAATGTATCACCATAATCCTCACAACACTGAATCCGAACTGCCGCCTCGTCCAACAGGAAAATGATCTCTCGTTGGCGTGTGGAAAATTGTCACACTTTGATTTGCAGTAACAGAGTCAGGTTTGTCTTGGCTTGGCTTGTCCGGAGCGAAAAGAAGCTCACGGCAGCTCGTACCCACAGGAAATCATCCTCTGTGAGTTTTACTGTTAATGCCTTGCTGCTACAGATGGTTTATGCGTTGAAATGCGGAGGGATGGGCTAGGTGAAGAGGGAAGATGCTGGAGGATGGTGTGGGTGTATTCATTACAGTGAACTGTGGATGCAAGTTCCTAACAAATGCTGAGATGTCTTTTTTTGTGTCTGTGCGCTACTGTGTGGGAGTGAGTGTGCATGTGCAATAACTGAAGAGGTGCCATTTAGGGCCACTGCATAATAACTAGGTTCCTATGGGGCAGAAACATAGAGATACACACACACACACACACAGATTCACAGGGGCCCCTTGTTACTCATGCATGACCAGTCCATAATGCACTTCTGCGCTTTCACCGTTGGCAGGACAACAGTATTACCGAGAAAAGGATTTGGGAAGGCAGGATTTTCCCAAGACTGTGGGAACAGCCAGATTCCTTCTTACAGCACAAAAGATGGATGAAAAGCAGTTCAGCTCTTCCATTCCAAAGTACATCTACAGCAGTGAATGTATCATCCTTGATTGCATAACTGTCTTTCTCTGAGCCTGATGCAGCAAAAAACAACATTTTTTTCTACTTGGACTGCATGCAAGATTAAAAAACATAAGAGTCATATGTTTTAGACTCTATACAGACGTGTGTGTGAATGTGTTTGTGTAAGGGTGTGTGTGTATGCACCTTAATATCCAACTCCGGCTGAGCATTGATCCGTCTGGCTCCCTACAAAGAAGATGTGAGCAGACAACTAATAGAAGAGCTAGCCTCAATTAGCCCACTGACTGATGGGAAATGTGATTTCATTTAGTCGTCGATGCAGACACTGTAAACAAGTCATGTTTCCCCTCCAGGAGACAGAGCAAAAACAAAACAGACACATGCACACACAGAAGGAGAGAGAGGCAAAGTCGGAGGGATTTGAGATTCCTCGCAGCTGTTCGGTGGCTTAGAATGTACATCGCTGTCTGTCATCAAAGTTTTATGCCGTCTCATTATGTTAAATGTGTCACCGTAACCTGTAGCACAGAGTCCAATGAGGAACACAATAGCTCACTAAGGCTACTATGTTCAATAAATGGCATCATTTTAATCCCAATACAGTTAAAGGTGGAAAAAAATAGTGGGATCCTTTTCCCACTTGCTGGCACACCCTGCAGATGTAATTAACACCAGCAGGAGAGAAATTTCCACAGAACCTGTGGCTGAGCTTTGTTAAACTTTAAAATAAAAAGGCTAATAAGAGAAAAAGAGTTGGACCATTTTGTGGTTCATCCCTGGATTATGCGCCTTTTGTCTTTAAATAGCCTTTTGCAGTGCAATGTAAATGCCAAAACAACACAAGATTTTAACCAACACCAATGCGCTGCTTTTTCTATCATTAGAGAAAAATGAGGAGGTGTTTTTCCCACAAAACCTTTTTTTTTTTAATTCCAAGCAAATTAGGCCAAAATTATCTAATGCATGTAACCAACACAAAGCAGCTGCATGTGGACTTTATCAACAAAATAAACAAAATTAGAATTTAATTGGGAATATATATGATAAAATGTAAAGAGTATAAATGCATGAACTAGGTATTAGTAGCTAGAAGTTACTCAGTACTTTTATTCAAGTACTCTACTTAAGTACAGTTTTAAGGTATATTTACTTATGTGAGTATTTCCATTTTCTGTTACTTAATATGTCTTGCTGATTCAGATATTTATTGACACATTTTCATAATGGGACAACTGGAAATTATTAGTTCAAGCAATAAGACTGTGAATAATACATTTTCTACACTGTCTTCTGGCATTCAATGTCTGCTGCACACCTGTTCCTGACCAATCATCTTGCTGCAGATGTCAGTGTTGTATTGCTGTTAACTACCCACTCCTGCATTCATCAGCATGCAGTCCACAGATTAGGATACAACTCCAAACAAGCTTAACAAGCTCAGGAAACCACATCCCAGATCAAATCAATTAACCCTTCAAAGGAAGATCAAGTATAGAAAGAGGCTGAATTCAAAAGTCACTTACACATTCATCACAACTGATGTCTTGACTCTATTGGGAGAATTTGGATGCTATGCGCTGAAACTGCACAGGACGCTGCCTATTAACTGTCATTTGAATGCACATAACCTTTTCGCGGCTGAATTGCCTTACAGCACTGATAAAAAGCTGAAGTCCCACTTCATCCAGAGGAAAGACGGAGAGAGAAAAAAGAAGCGTAAAGGACACAGAGAATGAAAGAAAAAGAACAAAGCCTCCTAGTGTAACAGTTTCATCAGTACAGCCCGGGTGCATTCTGATGGAAACAGAGCAGTGTACGTATTGTTCTGAAGAAAGGAAATTATATGTCATGGTCTATAAACCTGGCACTTTATATATTTTCAGAGACAGTATCCTTGTGGCTTAGATCACTGTACAATGGGTGTAGAACACTCAGTTAAGATGACATCACCTCCTTTAAAGCCATCTAGTTTCTCCGTTAAAGCTGCCTGAAGATCAAACTACTGGAATCATAGAGTTTCCTAAATTCCATTCACATATTTTGACCTGAGCAGACAGCCAAAATAGAACAGGGGCAACATAATGATATGACGGATCTTTACAGTGGTCAAGTGCCGTTTTTTTTTTGAAACTTGCTGTGAACATGATTGACAGAACAGGTGAAATACTGTCAAGTCAATAATGATAAATTAGTGGTTTTATGAGGGCTTACTGGGATGAGCAACCCACCAAAATAGGCAGTTGACTTCTTTTCCATTACAGGTAAATGAGTTTGCTTATTTCTGTTATTTTTCTCTGTTGTTCTGTTTTGTTTTTGTTTTTGTTTTTGTTTTGGTTGTTGTTTTTCTTCTGGTGTGTGTTTGGCTTTATGTACGCGCCGTTAAACAAGGCAATATGGTCAGCAGCATAAAGGCATGATGATGTTACAGTTACTTTTTTATATAGTTTGTCTCAGTCTCTTTTTTTGGGCCCAATGTCAACTGAATGTTTTCCAGCTATGCTTGAACAAGGTCAGTAACCTGTCTCCTCACTTCCACTTCACCTCAAATCAGAAGAAGCTCTCTTACCATAGGGCTTTCAAAAGCACTGAAATTACAATGCAAGCCATACAGTAGCACCACACTGGAAATGAATCAAAAATAAGCATGTTTACCTAAGTATCATGTTTACATCGTGTTGATCAGACCCGGAGCCAATAATTACCTGGCAGGGCACCAAGGCCATCACATAAAACACTGATTTCAAGTTCACAGAAATAATGAATACCGCATAATGATTATGAGGATTAAATTATTTTTAAAATATAGTATAACTAACAGGGAAATAAATGACTAAAATACTGTGTATTTTGTAAGATCGTTTATTGGCATAATAACCAGTGTGCAGTTTTTTTTCTCACCGTACAAGCCCTTCATCCTGGTGCTCCACAGGCAATACACTGTGACTGAGATCTGCGTGAGTAAATATGAATACATTTCCAGCGTTTTGTAGTTGTTAGCTTCATCCTCAAAACATTTTTTCAAAAGCTTCTTCCTCCTCTGCTTGTTCGGCGTGGTTGCTTTGGGAAAAATGAACATTAGTAATGAGTGTGTTGCAATTAACAAGGCCAAGTAACTTACCGGGGTTACCCTAACTAACATAAAGAGAGAAATCATCTAACTTGCAAGCTAACATTACTGTTTTTGACATAAACGAAATGTCACAAACATGAAGGTTAGGCTATAATTCTGTCAAGCACATAACTATTAATTTATCAATCTTTCTTTACCTCAGTGGCTCAGTCTGCCATCTTTACTTAATTCTTTCCTCTTCTCTTCAGCTTTGCAGCATCACTGTGAGTTCCATTAAAGTTGGGCAGCGATAGATTTGTGTCAGGTCAAACTACAGTCAAACATAGTGTGGTTTCCAGTGGTTCATACCAGGACAGAAATCAAACTCAACACTTGCTGTTTCTGCAGTATTTGACCAATAACAAATCAGAATCTCAACAACAGACACCAGTGTCTAATACTGTAAAGACAGAAGTGAGGCACCAAAGAAAATTATGAAACAACAGTAATATAACGCTGGGCAAGTGCAGGTGGGGGCTGCAAGGCATAAAAGTTTTGAGGGGCAAAAGGCCAAAATTAAGGGGTACAGAGGCCAAGGCCATCATGGCTGCTGTGAAATTCCTGCTCCGGTATGTACCAAGTATTTGCTTGATGTATATTTTTATCCGTCAGACAGTTTTAGATGTAGGCATTTTTTAAAGGTTAAAGTCAAATCAGCTGATTAACAGAACAGATAAGCTCATTTAAAAGTGCCGCGCTGTCTTGAGCATCAAAGGTTTCTTGGGTGCAGATTTGTTGCAGTCAGTGTGAAAAAGACTCGGGACCAGGAACGAAAGGGACCTTATCAGATGAGAAATAGAAGTAATCAATTGGACTGGGCAGGCTGGGAGGATCATTTCACCATCATGTCACGTCCCACTCTGCTAGCTGTGCAAAACTTTTAAATCTTTTTTTATTTGGTACAGGACCGAAACATTGCTAAACTGGTGAAATTGCATTTTTTGACACAGCCATCCATCCCTAAGATTTGTTTTTAGTCTACTTTTCTTCTTTTCTACACTTTCGTATTGTAACCCTAACACCCACAGCATCATGTATATCTTCTGAAGTGGTTATGTAAAAAAATAAAAATAAAAATTCTCTTCTGATCTGACCTCACAGCAGATTTTGAATTTACAAGGGGACATAATCAACTCCCACAGGTTGTTTCTGTCTAGATGTCTCATCTAGCAGCCATTCACCTGGGGGATGAAGGACTATCTCGCTTCCCTCTCTTGCTCTGACCTATAAACACTTTCCAGACACATGCAGGTTTCATAAAGGAGGAAATCAGTAAGTATTAGTAATCATAATTACTGTATAAGCACCCTGAGTATCTAGACACTAAATGAAAGATGTGACAGCCAAGAATAATTGAATATGTATTTCATCAAATTTAAAACTAGAAAATAACATTAAAAAACTATGATCACAACTTTGCTGCCGTTCAAGGTCCAAATTCTCCACAGATATCAAGTAAGCAAAGAAAACTTCTCTCTCTACCTTGAAACTGCTGCAGTGAAACTTTAGTGTCTGACAAGGATATCAACACAACTGTCTCCAGAACTTCTCTGCCGCTTTAATTTGGTCACAGGATCTGCATTGCCATTGGTATGCACTTTCGGCAGCATCGCAAAACTCAGCCGTGCTTGTTAAAACATTTTTCATATCTATGCAAGTGCAATGAATGGTGTCTGACAAGGGCGCTTGTCTGCCAATTGGAGTATTCTCATAAAGGAAGCACCCTGCCAAGATGAAAGCCCTGGGTGACGCTAGAGAGTGAGGTATCGAGGGGTGAAAGAGAAATAAAACATCGAGATAGGCTGGAGAGAGAGTGGAGGAGTTAAAGTACTGACATACAGAAAAAGGAAAGGGTGAAAAAGAGCATTTTTTTTTACCGCATTCAAAGTGATGCTTCTCAGAGAACAAAATGAAACGGACCTTATAAAACATCACCTCTATATTGCTCCTGTTTATCTCTGTGATTGTGTCCACATACATAATAAATAGTGCAAACTCACGCTTGCTGTTTGTATTTGTGAGATAGTGCGCGCTAGTTTAGGTGTGTGAGCACAAGACTGAAGCTGTGTCAAGGCTCATTTCCTGAATATCTCACACATTGCTGCTGTTCTTTTTTTGGCTCTGCTCTTTTTTTTCTGCTGAACTGTCTTTCTTTTTTTTTCGGATTTGCAGGGTTAATCTGTCTCTGCTCCAAATTCCAATCTGTATAGTGGAGGAGCAGATATGATATATAGGAATGCGTCTGTTTCCTCCCATTCGTCCCGTTACCACTCACATCCATCTGATTCTCTCATCCCCATCACCCTCAGCACATTTATGACGCACACACACAATGTTTTGCTGTTACCCTCATCGCTGTCTCATCTCATCATATCACAGCAGTGTCTCTTCACTGTTCTTTTTGAGGGGCGGCCCACCCCACCAGTGCGACCTCCTGCCCCCCAAAAAGATGGGCACAAAATATTTATAGAATTTACATGATTAATATGTGCACTTATTTTATTTCAGCAGCATTTTGCTGTCCTGAGCAATGACTCCGCTATGCTCTCGTGTTCTTGCTGAGGCCATGGTTTATTCATTCACACACAGAGCGAAGAGGTGAAGACAGGTTGATTGAGAGTAACCCGAGATGAGAATGAAGTCGGTACGTTCTGTGCAGTAAAAACTTCCCCTAAAACTAAAGATGAACGAATGTCAACCCCAAAGGGAAAACCAGGCCAAAATATATAATATCAACGTTTTTCAAACGCTTTGCTATTCCATCTGCCATCAACCAACCTGCCGCCACCCAACCTTAACCTGGAAGCAGTGGTGAGGATGCTATTGGCAATTAGCCCGTGAGGAGAGCTCTACACACGGACCAGCTCAGAAAAACAGATAACATATCTTTCACTGCTCCCTACCCCCATCCACACCTGTACAAGTGTGCCCCACTAATCGACTAACCAAGGGAAAACACTGCACGGTGAGGCAGTGAGGCAGTTAAGAGAGCACTAGCACCGCAGTGGCCGGCTTCGTGTCACTCAGGATCCCAGCCAAGCCACAGGCCCAGCATACACTTGCATGATATTTAACATTCCCCTCGTTTATCCTCTGATCTCTTTGCTCTTTGTCTGCTTGTGCTTTCTTTCCTTCCACCTTTCTCCTTCCCGTATCTCTTCTATCAAAGGGGGTCTCCTTTGAATGACAAGTACCCACTGTATATCAGCTGAACTGCTGAGACTTCAGGGATTACGCTATTAAGTTTTCTAATCAAGCTGGAAGAGGATGAAAGCACTGCGAACAGTTTAAGCCATATTTCAGTTTGGTGTAGCGTCATACTTTTAAAGGCCTAATTTGAGACGAATTAGCAAATAAATGTCTACTTAGCTGCTTCACAAATGCATTCAGCAGTCGTCTCTGTGGTTTCTTGTTTTTTTTCTTCTTTATATAATACTTCTATTTCAAACGGCACCTTGCTGTGCATCAGCTTGTACGGACGTAATGCACCATAATGTCAGTGATTATGGAGCGATATCTCTTTGTAGACATAATGTACCAAAAGTGTGAGAAAAAAGGCACTGGAATAAGCACATTGCATCAGTCCAACAGCATGATATAATCATATACATGAGAGAGGGCAAGACAGCAATTAATCAAATTCATGATCATCTTTTACAGATCAATTTTTTTTTCCTGTGCAAGAACAGCTGCATTTGAAGACATCAAGTGTGGCGTCGGCCTTGATGTCAGGAAAATCTATGAAAACTGCAGCCTTTGATTAATAAGAAACACTGTGTCATCACTATATGCTCACCACGTGGATATGAGAATAACACGATGGAAATTCACTGCTGACAGAAAATTTCTCATTAATTAATATTACAGTCAATCTAATTATTAATACCATGTTGAATTTGATATACAGCACAACTATCTCTGTTGTAGGATATCGCATGGCACTGTGATTGTGTATGAATATGAAAATAATTCATATCTAACGGTGATAATCTCAGAAATAAGCAACTGTTTATGGATTTTGCACTGCCTCACACTTAGATTTCTTTGTTTTTTTTTCTTTCCTAATCAGTCAAGATTAAAGAGTTTTATTGTCACTCTGGTCACACAAGTACACTGATGTGAAATTTGTCGCTGGGAAGCTCCAGAAGCCAGTAATAATAGACATGAAACAGAGTAAAGCCACAAAAGCATAAAAGGCATCATTAATAGAAGTGCATGGACAAAGGTATAAAAGCAATAATAAATAACAACAACCTTAGAAAACAAAAGTAAGACAAAGTTTGCAGCCCTCCCGGCACATCGCCCTCCTCACAGCCTCATGATGCAATCAGATTCATCAAAAACATAAAATGCAACTCTGCAGTGCCCCCTTCTCCGTGATTATAAGGCCTATTGGGGTGAAAGGTGGCTCCAGGATTATGTCATGTAAAGGTCACCTCTTCCCCAACAGGCTTGACTGGGACCAGCTGTATTGAGGAACCACTACAGTAAGACATTGGCTCCTTTTTGGTTAAAGGCTCACTTTTAATAAGGTCAGGATTAGGGTGACCAGTGCATTACGACAAGGGCTTAGGATCAGCGCTTAGTCCTGGAGAGCAGGCTACCATTTACCAGCTCAGTGCAACTGTGGTTAACACTGTCTCATTATTACTGCCGTGCTGGGAGATTTTGGGCCTATCTCTACAGTAATAGCTCATGTCTGCAGTCCTGTGTCTGCGTGTGTGTGCATGAGTGTGAGTGTGGGGAGAGGCAGCGGGCACTAGAAGGTGACCACTGGTGTGAGGATTTGCATGTGTCACCTGTTATGATTGAATATTTGCTATGCTGATACCTCCATTCACCATTCAGTTGCACACTCTCCTCCGCTATTCATCTCAACTACAGAGTGGCATGATAATGTTGTTCTGAGGGTGCTTCTCGGAGGATTAGCGGAGATTAGCATTAGCTGGTCCATTTGAACTGGATACACATACAGCGGCATTAGCATGTTGGCAGGCTAGTATGAGATAGCAGCCATAGCATGAATTTGCAAAAGGAGATAAGGAAGCAGCAAGATAAGGAAATTTTGCACAATTTTAAAAAGAGAATGGTGTCCTTTAAAACACCTTTAGCTTGTCATAAATCAATCAATGAATGAAAAAAATGCCAGTGTTATTTGTTTCGGCTGCATAGATGGAGTTGGAGGCAATAAAAGCCTTTGGTCTTCTGATACATAATTTTAATTGTGTCACCATAATATTCCACATATTGGCAGGTCAGTTTCTGCCATAAACAGGTTTCTGCAAAGACAGTTTTTTACCTCCTGTTTGAATATGAAATACCTAGATGATATGAGCTGCTGAAAGAATGCTACCAGGAGCAATAACAATTTTCTAAAACAATTACGTCCACAAATTCTGCAGTGCAAAAAAAAAAAGCTGTTATTACTAAAATGTCATAAAACCCCAAAATAAATGACTGCTGCCAGAAGCAGGAACATACAGCCAAGGTTACGAGTGAAATCCAATCCATCAAAAACGAATCCAGCTGTGTTAAGTTCACTTCCCAAGTGGGCCATAGATTAACATTTAAAATAATAAAATGCCATAGCATTAAAGCTTTGACTATCAGTGTGTAATGTAGCGCCAGGCTGCCAGCTGAGAGGGCCTTACTCTTTAAAACAGCACACAAGCAGTGCTAAGAAAGCTCACGTTGTGAATCAAAAATATTTATGTTGAACACACAAAGGCACGGCTCACTAACGAATCTTACTGGATTCTAACTATGCGAGAATTTTGAGTCACCCCTGCGAGTGGAAGCTTTTGACTTGTGGGTATAGGAGACTGATGGACTGAGTAATTGAGTGCACTGTGAGACAAACACTAATGAGGAAGATAAAGGAGGAATTGAGTTAACTGTGTTTCCCCATTTCTAATGATAAGAGATGAGGAGAGACAGGAAGGGAGTGCAAAAAAAGGCAGACATGTTCTGTATTCCAAAAGAATGCATCTGCTGGATGTCTAACTTGTCTTTCCGTTGTTTTTGCAAAGCACAATGCTTGTTCTACCCAACTGGAGCAAAGTGAGAGAAAAGCAAATAGCTTTAAGATAGGCGGTGAAATTACCCGTAATTGGAGACCATTTAAAAACATAATAACGTCTTTGTTTCCTCAGCAGGAGGCTCAGGGCTGGGGAAGCTTTTTGATTAGAACTGGAGATGAGTTAGCTATAAAACTACTGAGCCAAACCTTACCCAGATTCATGCAGTGTGTCGGTGCATGTGTTAAATCTGTCTGCCAAAACACAAGAATTAATTATTCTGGAGGAGGATTATTAGAGTCCAGTGTCGGTTCAACACGGACCAGCTGACAATATCTTATCACTCAAATTACCACATGAAGCGGCAAGAACAAGCGACACAAGCTTGTAAAATCTCAAAGCATCAATGCTAAACACCAACTTACAAAAATGCAAATGGAGCATGAAAATATGTATTAAAATCCAGCTGGAAACATGCCACAGCATCTTTAACAAAGATGTGTATGTGGTGGCAAATTGTCACCGTTCCACTGAGTGGGATAGTGGAAGTAAGCTCAGGGGTGTGTGCCACTTAGGATGGGGGGAATAATGTTGTGTAGCATATAATGGATTTGCAATGTGGCAAACAGAGACAGATGGTGGAGGGGGCTGTGTGTTTCTGTGTGCTATGTGTTTGCTCGCTTGGACACACACTCACACACACACACACACACACACACACACACACTGTGCACAGCACAATGAGTGTGGAGAAGAGATCCCTAAGGCGCATTATGTATGCTGCCGCTCGCTCACCCAAGCCAAGGGTCTCAGTTCATTTGGTTTTTAACTGTTATAAATTGTCTCACTTGACTCCATCTTCCCTCCCCTCTACAACAGGCCAGGAGCAATCTCCGCACAGAGGGCGGCCAGATTCCAAACTTAGAACAAATATAGGATTTTTAAATTAGAAACAGGATCCATACTGGTGGAAAGAATGTCAACAGCATGGAGCACAACTGAAGGGAAGACATCATACAGCAGATCCCAAGCGCAACTCATTCCTGTTTTCCATCAAATTATCTCTGGTTCTTGATTTGGTTCTGTTCAGGATTCCTGAAACCTTGGTGTTATCTAGCAAACCAGACTGAGTTTTCACCAGTTATGACTGTAAGCACTGAAGTCAAAGATGCGAGATGTTGCATAATGCATAACAGAGGACATCAGTGGTAACAAGATGGCTGATCACAATGACTAGCTTCAAGCTTCTGTCCAAAAAAAAAAAACAATAATGAACTACCTATTATAGATGAGAACACAAAGAAGACTATTGCATGCCAGACGATTGACCTTCTTTGTCCTCTCTTTTAAAAGTTGAATATGACAGCCTCTAAGTTCACACTTCAGTTTAAGGAAAACTTGATATTTTCAAGTTTTCTAGCCTTGAGCCACTTCATTATTTGTTGAAAGGCTCCAAACAGCTCAAAATAAGGGGCAAAATCCTGCAAGAAATTTGTTCCATACTGATGATGGGGCATCAGAGTTCAGTTTAAAGGTTTTATTGTATTCCGAACGGCATAGATGTCTTTTTTAAATACTACATTATATATTATTCGTGTTTGTTACGTGTGTCTGTTCACAGGAGTATGCCTGTGAAACATTTTCAGCTGGATGAAATTTCACACCTTCAGTTCTCAAAACTAATCAGTTAATTACAGGCTTTAAATTTATCTCTAGTTTCACATGGAAACCTGCATACACATATACAGTGGTGCAAAGATCCCCCATTTGCTCCAATCTAAAGTCCTATTGTTCTTCACATTCCCACTCGCTTGAAATATGAGAGCTGAAACAAAACAGTGTTAAGAGCTGCTTTGATTTATGGCGTGGACCAACCACAATGAAGGAACCAGTTCAGTCTGAATTTAAGACAACATCAGCAGATTCTAAATGCATAATTGTGCCACATTAGATGTTTACGGAAATGGTGCTCATGCAAAAGAGCATCTAATAGCTTTCAAACACCGAATTAAGATGTGGGGGGACCCTCAAGCTGATGATTAGACAAGGGACTAGAAAGTGACTTCTGGCGATAACATGAATACAAAAACATACACGCATACACACTCAAGTGCGCTTGCACACACAGGCACACACAGAAAGTCAATTAATATGAACATGTGTCTTTGGGGAATTATATTTCAATTAGCTTTAGCTACTTCTAGGCTTCCTTTGAGACCACGATGCTAAAACAAGTGCATGTGTATTTGTGGATGCAGTAAATCCTGCTTTTCAATTAGTATCATGACATAACTCCATATTGTTATCGTATAAGCACAAGTTAAGCAATTAAGCACTTAATCAATGTTCTGCATGATATTAAAGAAGCAAAACATTAATATGCAGCATACACATGCAACGACGCTAACACAGCTACATTTTGAGGCTGATTTAGCAAAGAGAAATAAACAGCCATGAATGTCCATTAGAAATGTGAAGCCATGAGAAGGACGTGAACG
>JAQLOL010000006.1:13301821-13321510 GCA_029783665.1 Naso thynnoides
GTATGTTACTGTTTGAATGCCTGAATTTTGTTGTACCCAGTTTCTACAGAAACTGAGACAGCAATTATCACAGGTTAAACTCTTTAAGGAAATTTACTCGCCCCCTCCAACTGCCACTGAATTCAAGTGCATAATATATAACATTTCAAGATTAACGTGTCTAAAAATTTCTATGTTTCTTTGCTATTTTATTTTGTGAAGTTGTGTCCTTAATAATGTTGTAACTCAGAAATCTGACAAGAATAAAATCAACTCACAGTAGCAGCAGTCAGCAAATGAGAAAGGACGCTGGAAAAAGTGGCACATAGATCCATGACTTGAAATGGGAAAGGGATGTCTAATTTTCCCTTGACCTTCCCCATACTTCAGGTAAGGCAATATTTAAGTAAACTGATATCTTCACTCTGCTCATGTGGTATTTATAACCTCAGGGTTTGCAATGCCTCACCAAGTTATCAACACATTTAGACACAGCTGTCTCTCCCGAGAGCTACAAGGAAAATGCTTATCATCACAACAATCAACATCTGCAGTTATTGTAATAAAAGTCCTTAGATAAATTTAGGTCAGATGCCAGTGGTCTTGTTTAAGTTGTTTTACCCACTGCATTTTATAAGTGGCCCAGATTTCGACTATAGTTTCTGGTTTTAATAAAATAACTGAGAAAAGTCATTTAATCTCTAGCTGCCTGAGGCAGCTGAAGCCCCCAAGCCTTATTTGAGCTGAACCAGTGCTTGGAGTGGAAAACAACAAGTGCTGGTACTTCCTTATTTACATTTTAAGTGGGGTTGGGAGTGGTCGTGACGGTTAGGTTGATGACCTTTAAGTGGCTGGCATGACATATGTCAACCAAAATAGGTCATTACAAGAGTACTATCCTGCTACAACCACAGTTATCACACAAATCATAGAGTAAATTATCGGAGGTTAGTTTATAGCCACCAACACCTCCTAATGCCAGTTTTTATGCGACTGACAGTTGGAGAGCCTTTCAACAGTATTATCTTATTATAAGCTGAGTGATGAGGGCCTCGCAGGAGACGACTTATTTTAGGAAATATGTCACTGGGGCATGCATTGAGCACCGCTACAAGTGATGTTCTCTGTGACCTCTCTCCTCAGCTGCTGTACAAATACTTCCTGCTCTGCATAATGTGTGTTGGTGGGCTGTTGTAATATCTAGTAAAGGAGTTTGATTGAGTCAAGAAAGCAGATTCTCACAATCATGTACATGTCCATGATAAAAAGATTATTATCTTCTTGCTGCTGAAGCAGAAAGTTGTGTTTTCTATGCTGTGTGCTGAGTAAAAAGGAGGGCCTGCTTGCAATCTGATGTTTGCAAAATGCACTGCCACTCAAAAAATCTGACCTATAATCATCACCTTTGATGATAACAAAGAAGCAAGAGACAAATTTTGTTTTATATTAATTGGTCATGTAGCAAAAAAAAGGGGAACCTTCTAAATAAAATGCATGCCAGATGGACATAAATGAGTACTGTCAGTTTATATGAGTACTGTCAGTTTATTAGAAGTGCTGCTGCACAAGACAACTGACAACAAAGAAAAAACTGTACACCAAAGAGTAAAATGTAGAAGTGTTGGCGCCACGTATTGGTTTGTACCTGCCCCACTTTAAGCACTGAACTGAACCACCCAGCAGAAACACGAGTTTGAGAAAAAATAAAAATATATAAATAAATAAATAATGTAATGTTGTATACATTTGCAAGTTCATTACAGCTTTTCACATATTTTTTGTCACTGTGTCACTGTTATTTGTAAACATGTAAGTTTATATATTTTTCATTTATTGTGTAGAATTTGGGCGGGGTGCACCTATGGGCAGCTTATGTCTTCAGACCGTGGGAGGAAGCTGAAGTAAGTACCATGCAGACATGGGAAGAAAATGCAAACTCCACACAGAAAGGTCCTGAACTAGCCAGCTATCAAACCCAGGACCTTCTTGCTGATAGGCAAAAAGACCTGGACCAAGCCACAGTGCTAACCACTAAGTCACTGTGCTGCCCTGTTCACAATGTATTTACAAAAATTACAAAGAATATAAAAGATCTTGTATGTGAAACTTAATTTCACCTCAACATTACACACCTGAATGAAAATATCCATACGGTATTTAAATTTGATAATATCTTTATCATAATTTATGCTTGTTTATGGTTTGTTTTCTATGTTTATGTCATAATGGACTTATGACTGACTGTTTTTCATCAGGTGCGTAAAGACTTTATTATTATATGTTAGTATTCTAACTGCAGTTAGTGGTGCTTTAAAAAGCTGGAAAAACTGAGGCTTTTTAGTGAAGGTAAAAGTTATTTTTTTCAGAGCTTCTGTAATTTCCATGTCAATAGCGTGCCTCTTAGCAAGGTGAGCCATCAAAGTAAAGAGGTCTAAAGTGCTTCAAGGTTGATGCTGAGTTGGAACATATATTGCAGTATTATGAAAGTCACTCACAAAATTGTTCCATCCCCGTTGAAGCTCAAAAAACGTAGGAGTCCATGTTCTTTAAAGCCAAAAAGCAATGAGGGTTTTTATGCACAGGAAGTCATTAGTGCCGATTGGATGGAATGTAGAGGTTATCTTGTCCATTTGCTCACTCAGTCTGTTCCTCTAACCACATGACATTGATCTCATTTAATATAAGATGCACGTGAGTGTTATGCATGAATCTTAGATTTCTTCTAGGGACTTGAATCAGTGACAATCTGTAACAAAACAAATCATTCAAAAATGAAACACAAACCAAGGATTTATCAATACAGACAGCACTGCAGTTAGTCAAAACTTGATTTGATCAACACCATTACCAATTTCTGACCACATTGTACTTAGTGCAGTAAGTAAGGTGACCACATTTGACAACACTACCAGTTCTAAGAACTCTGCTGTGTTGTACTTTTACTTGAACATTCCTATAAGCCAGGTCATTATTAATAAACTAGTTAGTAGTGAATTAGATGTAATTTATCTGTGACCCTTGTTATCCATGAGATCAATGTGATTTTCACATATATCAAAGATCCTCACCTATTAGGTGATACCTTTCAGTTGCAAACTTTATCAAGACGCACACAATAACCTCCAGAGAGCAGCAAACTGGTGCAATTGGTTTATTAATACATTTACAGCTGTGATACAAAATGGCATTGACATCCATCCTTCGTTTGGAGGACCGATGGATACTGTGAGAAACTAAAATCCTGGATCAGAGATGACAGATATATAGCAATATCTACATATTTAGCTGGATTGAATTTACTTGTTCACTTTAAATTTTTAGGAGAAGGTCATAGATTAGTAAATATGACAGAGGATACGTTGCATCTGTTTAAGGATAAGCCGCATGGAGGCCCCCCAACCCTCTTTTCTCCACAGGGCATGTCATTAATATTACATTCTGCTTTCTCCATCATTTCTGTGACAACTCAACTTCTGGGTGCATGTTTATCTTTTCAGTGTTTGTAGTTCTGAAGGAGAGCACAGTTTGCTACCCAGGAAAAATAAATAAGCCATTAGTTCAAGTAATGCTAAGATGCCTTCCTGAATATAATCTGGGGCCTGTTTTAGGACAACACACCCAAAAATCTTTTCATTATCTAGCTTCACTTAATTCACAACCCCAAGGGTCACATCACTGAGGTAATCAGCTAAAGAAATCAATCCATATATATCCCCAATTAAGGTGGTGTTTGCAGCATATGACAACCACAAATAAGGAAAAGGCAACAGCAGAACGCCAGCTTGAGCCAGCTGGATCACAAAACATCTGGCAGAGAAACACCAAAACCTTTGCATGTGGTTTCAAGCACAAACCTCAGACTGCTTCCCTGTTTCATATTATCACTGTCCAGTCATCAGGGCACAAGTGAACTGAAGAAGTTACATTTGTATTTCATTTTGATTTATTTAAACTTTTATTACTGACTCAAGGCCCAGACAAAGGACAGACATGGCATTAAATTAAGTCCACACAAACACAGCAAAATAACCAGGTTTTAAAAAAGGGTGTCTTTTTAAATTTTTTTTAAAAATAATCATCTTACAAAGAGACAGCTGTATCAGTGTGTCTGGGATTAGTAGCCTGAATTACTCAAAATTAGGTTTGATCAAGTCAAGATGATTTCATTTTCACACTCATTAAGCTGCCAAATAAATTTATATAGATAATTTATTGGAAGTTTTAAAAGTTTTGACACCTGCAACCGCAACCACTAACATTTTACAAGACAATGTAGGTATCTTAAATAATCTCATGGCAACAACAAAAGCAACTTATATAATTTGCTGATTAAATAATCGCAGGGGTGTGGGGGGGAAAAAGGAAGAAAGAAAAAAATATTACAAACATAATTTAAAGCAATTAGTAAACTTACTTTCACATAAGTACAACTAAATTTTAGCGCCTCAATTAGTCTTCAACATAATCTGCTCCAGGGCAGGTTAGGTGTGCAGCACAAGTTCAGCATAAGTTACCATGGTGATGCACTCTAGTGAGAGGCAAACCATCGCTGTGGCCCTAAAAACTGAAGTTGCCTCGCTATAACAGCAAATCCTCTTTCGCTGTAAGCACCTGGTTTCTGAGATATTTGTTGCTGTGTGGCCATATTGCGTGTGTGTGTGTGTGTGTGTGTGTGTGAATGCATGTGTGTGAGCTTGTATGTGTTTATGTGTTTGTTTGTGAGGCTGATCTGATGATTTGGAGGGCAACCGAGGCAGACAGGGATGGCATTTGTTGCATGAGAGGGGGTTGTACTGCTTCTGTCAGCTACACTGTTGTGGCACACACACACTTACACACAAACACTAGAGTATAAAACACAAATGCCACACACATAAACACATGCACACACACAGTATGCAAATTGCATTGCCCATGGCTTTTCAGATGCCCCCCGGGCTTTTCCTGTCCATCTGTGGTGACAGAATGACCATTCTGCCCCCTACAACTCGAGCAGAGTCATGTAGAACCACACACATACAGGAACACCGCACCAGAAGCTCCACAGAAACCCGCCGCTTCCCTGCAGAAAAGCAGCATGAATCTTGTTTTTCTAATTGACAGCATTCCAACCATCCAAACAAACAAGCCTTGTTGCAGTGAACTCAGTGACACATTTAGCTTGCAACACCTATGCCCTTCTGTATAATTGATGTGGAAACAAACACCGTGAACTTTTTGTGATTAGGATAGTGCTGACAACGAGCTTTGATATTCTCATGTTTTTCTGTTTCATCAGTGCCTCCTGCAACAGATGGACTCATGCAAATTTGGTTTGTGCAGTTGTTAATGAAGCAGAAGAAACAAAAGTCCAATAAAATGTGAGTAATGTGGCATTCTAGGAGAGATGCTGCAGAAATGTTAAGATGAGTAAGATTTCATTGGTTTCTAAAGGTGGATTTGGTTTGTCATCTTAAGGAGACAAGATAAAAAAAAAACAAATCTTACGTCATTCAAGGACTATAAAAAGTTCTCAGTTGCACAAGCTGGCCTATACTCACAAAAGCTGCTTGGACTCCTTTTTATTTCACCTTTTCACTAAAAGCACTGTGATGATTTTTACAGTCTAGTGTTAACAAACACTTTGCTGACAGCTTTGATGTCATCATCCTTATACTCAAGGCAGAATCAAGGTCAACAGTTACTGTTGTACTGTATAAATACGTAATAATAAAAATGTCTTCATTCCAGCTTTTGAAAAGACAAAAAAATAAAAGGGTGAAAATTTCCTTTAAGGCTTTGATAAACATGTGATTCACCCCAGTAATACAAAGAAGTTGAACTTTCTAACTCTTCACTCATTTATTCTTGACACACTGTTTCTAACAAGCTGTAATTTGTTAATTGCCATCTTGTTTGTTTGAATGAATAATATCTTAGAGTGGGACTGGTTAGTCATGCTGCTGTAAAAGCAATTTCAGTGGGACTCTAAATGTCCCACTGGGTGAATGAACTTTGCCCAATAATGGCAGTATTAGTGTGTTATACTCTTTCACATACTAGCTGCAGATGCAGTGACCCTGAGAGCACAATGCATTTTAACTTTAGAAAATCAAGTTACTTAAAAGAAAAACAAAAAAACAAAACAAAACAAACAAACAAACAAACAAAAAAACCCCAAACACACACACACACACACAAACAGCAAATTAACAAAATATCTTAACCAATGTGACTGCGCATATGGAGCATTTAGGGTTTTTGTGCAGCAGCAGGTTCTTGTATTTGCTTCTGGTGTTTTCTCTTGCAGCACTTTTCACAGTTTAATTAAAACTAACTAAGGGCCTATTCGCATGGAATTAGTATCACCTTGAGACCTCTAGTAATCTGTAAAAGTTTTGGAGGACGTCTGTGATCTTAATCCAGCGTGGATAGGCCATGTCTATAATTTGTAAAGTAAAAATTTCCAACCGACCATATTTCGTCAAACACAGGTCCTGTGATAATATTAGTCCTATATGAATTGACATCTCTGTAATTTGGCCTATTCACTTTTTTGGGGGGGGTTTGTTTACTCTATGCCTTTTCTCTGCCTCTTTCCTGGTCAAAAAAGAACAATGGAGGCTGCTTTGGAAGGTCTTGACAGTATTTTGGGTGCAGGGTCAACTTGGTACATGCATACCATTCACAGAAAGAGCAAGCTGAAAGCTGTGAAAAGAGTGAAAAATTGAAAAATGATGACATTGAGATGGACTACGTATATTATAGTATGTGGTAAGGGACATGTATCTATCTCTCAACATGCTCAACAGTGTTATGTAGCCTTATGCAAAGCTTTGACATCATATCTGGGGGTAATAATTTGCTTATTCCATGTGAATAGGGCTCAGGACATGTTTTTTTTTTTTTAAACCTTATGTTTAACAGAGAGAGAGAGAGAGAGAGAGAGAGAGAGAGAGAGAGAGAGAGCACAATGCTGCTTGAACAAGAATGAAAAGAGAGGGAGCAGTGGCAACGAGAAAGACAGTGAACCAGACAAATAAAAGATTATTTTCTGATAGTTACACAGCGGTTGAGTGCTAATTAACACATAGTTATTTTTTTGCTATTTATGGCACATGTAGGCTACCTTATTTACTGGTGCGTGAATTTTGAGGTAAATTGCATCTGCCAGGTGTTAAACATTGGGCTTTTTTTAAGCTCCTGCCTGCAGGGCCATTTACGATAAGACCCCCTTAAAGTAGAAAGTAAAAAAACTTATTTAAGAGAAATATCACACATTTTAAACCGCAAAGCCAGGTTACCATTAAACAATTATGTGGTGGTATGCAGTGTCTTTGATACGATCATTCGTGCTGATTCATTTTAAAGGCCAATAACCAATGAGGACAGAGTAATGACTTTTTGACCAATCCTGAAATATGGTTGCCTTGCTCACCCACTCACTCACTCAGCTACAAAGCCATCTCAAGGGCTGCCCCCTTCTGCAGTCCAGCCAAAAAAAACGTAATAAATCCACAAAATGCCTAAATACTGCTTGTCTGAAGTAATCCAAGTGTCCCAAAGCCTCATCATGCTAAGTTATTTTGAAAACGTCAACGTATTTTGAAAATGTTTTTAGCCTCACTGTACACTGTTGCCTGTAGCGCCTGAGATGGGAGATGTCTGAAACTCTTGCAACGGAGCACAGTGAGACCAAGGAGAGCTCACAGTATCTGCAGACTATGTGCTAATCAAAGCCCGATGCCATTACTAGGCAACAGTGCACCAGACTTGCCCTCCAATTGATCCTGCATAGACTGCAAGCTCTCCTTCTACCAGGTGCATGTGATAAAATTGTTAAAAAAAAAAAAAGAAGTTAAGACAGAATGCTTGAAGTGATATCTATGAAGGCAGCAATAAAGAGAAAAAGACAGTCTATAAAATTAGGGGAACACTAATTTCCTGTAAGCTATAGCTCTCAAATAAAGCACTTTATAGAAAGGCTGAAAAGAATAAGAATAACACATCGATTAACGTAAGGACATGGGCCATGTTTAAAACACAGGCTATCTGCACCATTTCAATTTAATTGATTAGTCCCGCCACACCGCAGCTTGTAATGGATGCAGATGTTCAGACAGAATCACCTGTCTTACAGGAGGATCTGTCTGAAACAGAATTACGTTTTGAACTGACAGCTTGGCAAAGGTGCACATGTGTTCTGAATTGACTGATCAAACTGAAATCTAAAAACATGATTTGAAACACTGCAATATACATGAGAATGAATTATTTATACTGCTGTACAGCTTCAATCAAGGAAATGAGATGAGCAAAGCCCTGATCATTACGGGGATGGCTTACATCAAAGCCTTGTAATTTGTGAGTGTGTGTGTGTGTCTGTGCAAATTCACACTCTGTCTTTGTACGTGATTGACCTAGAGATTACAGCAAAGAAAATTATGCGTATGCTAGAATTGTATGAAGCTAATGATAATAGAGGTGAAAGTATGTGTTATGTGGTGTGCCTGTCAAAGACACACACAATCGAGTTTGACTCATTCTGTAAACTCAACACCTGCATTTTCAGAGCCTGTGCCTCATGTTAAATTGGGTGCTGTGATGACAGGTATTTTAAGGCTGTACCAGAGAATTTAAACTTTACAGAAACTCTGATCTCTTTTTACCACATCATTACACAAAATCATATCATATAGAGATTATGTGACTTTCTAAATTTCTTTCACACTGAATTGTTTACATGCAATTAACAAGAGATACCAAATTAAACGTTGCAACGCTTCGATATCACGCTTATTGGATTGGTGTTGTAAATTAAACTCTATCTGTCAAATGAGTGACCACATTTAATTGAAAGGGCATTCAAGCAGATGTTTAGTACTGTGGTGTGCAGGACTGTGTTAGGTTTGCTCCACAGAAATCTGATCAAACAAAACACATTAACATGGACTGTCAAAGTATGCAATAAGTCGTCCATTCAACAACAAAATATGCTGTCAAGAATGGCATTGAAACGCTTTCTGATCTGCACCACTATCAACGGTACGGCAAAATTTGTCTCTGCCTTCAATAACTGTTTAAAAAAGTATTGCTGTCCAAAAAATAAAAGCATTTCCTGATCCGACACCCCTCTGGATAGTAACCATGATTGATTGTCAGTCGGAAACTGGAAGGGAACGGTGGTCTGCGGTGTCAAAGTTTAAAAACACTGTTTTCTCATATCAGCTTTGCCTCAAGTTTTTCAAAGGTGGAGTCAGTAGCATTTGTAAACACAACAGCCGTTTGTAAACACAACATTCAAACTGGGCCCCTCCTACTGGCTCAATGCACCAGAAGTACTGTAACTTAGCGTGTACTACATATACTGCTAGACTGCTTACCTAACGTTACACAGCAAGCTACATTGGAATATTACATTTGTTTAATGGAGAAGTCATTAATTTAGCAAGCTAACAAGCTAACTGCCATTGTTTAGCACCTGCCTGTCCATCACAAAGTAGCTCAACTCTGCATTGCTTTTCCCAGCCTCTCTTTCAGTGCTCCAAAATGGCTGAAAGCCAAACCGAGACTCACTCTTGCTCTGGAACAAGTTTCATCCGCTTGCTCACTAGGGCATTATTTCCTTTTCTTTGCACACTTGTCCGCATTCATAACTTTCTCTGGTCTGGACGGCGTCCAGTAGCTGTACTCCATGGTGCTCTCACGCTATTGTTACTTTGATTTGATTGCATGTCTACATCGCTCTTTACAGTAACTCATCCCGAGCTGGTCGTGAGTCAGCCAAAACATCAAAATACAGGCAGAGGGTGGTGTGTCTCCATAAACAGTCACCACCACACATTTACAGAGGCCGAAAAGTGATGTTTGAGCAGCATTATTAAACAGTATATGTCTTTTTTTGTGTGTGTGTGTGTGTGTGAAATCCTACTGACTCCACCTTTAACTATTTGTTCATGTTATAAAGAGTTCACTTCACAGCTTGGCATGAGAGTAAACATGGAAAATCCATATCTATTTTTTAATCACATTTGGGTGCAGCATGTGTCTGCATGCCATTAATTTGTACCTTTTCAACTCTCAAGTGACTCAGCCACTATTAACCACAACCTGCCCTCTGACCACAGCCTCTGCTCTCTCCTTGCTGCCCAAGCTTGATGTTAGAATTGTCTGAAATGCTATCCGGCATTATACATTATGCTGAGAGAGAGAAACTCGCTGCCAAAGAACCACGGGCTCCACTCCTCCCAAACATCAGCAGCACTTCCAGAAGCATTTGGAGCTGACAGCAGATGAGAAGAATAGACCTGTTATTGGGCACCGAATTGGAGTCAGCTGTTTCTACTTGAGAGCTGCTAAATCCATCTTTTCTGCCACCCACTGCCTCTTGCGCTGGAAATAAGGTCATGCTCTTTTTGAATCCCTTCCAGAGTTGGCGCTCACTGTTTGCACAATACCTGATCTAGTTGGAGGCAAGCGAGTGCTTCAAAACATTTCCCCTCTGCTGCAACCACTGAGGTTACAGGATGTTAAACAGTGTGTCAAGGTGTGAATCTTGAGGTTGCACCTGTCAGCATTAAAAAAGCCTTTGCATTACTGTGAAACAGCTGTGCAACAAAGGCAAAAGGAATGAGGACTAATCAAGCAAGAGCTGTTTATCAGTAATAGCTGTTACTGTATTTATGGGCTTGATCCACTGTAATGAAGTGTGTAGGCAAACCAAATGAGGATTTTCTGGTTCTGCTCTTTTCACATCCTCTCAACTGCTTTCTACACTCGTCTCGTTCCCATTATCTCCGTATCCTTTGCCTCTGCTGTGTGAAGAGTCACATTAAATATAAATTGAGAGAAATGATGGGCAGACGTATTTAATTGTTTATTCACCATATTGAATTTTAGAGGTCTCTATTGAATTAATAGGATATGATTTCATTGTTAAAAATTCATGATGAGATTGTGAGGATGTGGGTTTTAACACTATGAGAACAGTCAGCCTGTTGGAGCTGGCACAGAGGGATCGGATAAAAATCTAGTCACATAAGAGATTATAAAACATTTCTGACCTTATTTAACTCCTGAACAAGTGCTCTCGAGGGACAATTGAAATAAAAACCAGTTCAATACTAGGGGGTAATCAAAACCAATCCAGTCAATCAAAATAGAAGTTTGTTCTAAAGTGCTACTCTGTGCAAAGACAAGCGGGGGAGCATGCATAAAAGATCAGTTTTCCTGATCTTACAGATGTCCATGCACGACATTTGTGTGCGAGTACACAACCACACATTCACACTCATACTGACTCAGATGTAAGGGAGACTTGTACCCCTTCTTCTATCCCTTTAGGAGAGGATTGCAGGCAGCAGTTCCTATTTATCAGACTGCCAGCCATCTGAAATCAAATTTCCCCTGAAGACACCATGAAATTACAGATATTTTCTCTCCCAGTCCACCTCCCTGCCAAAGCCCACAGGATAAATATCACAACTCTAAGCCTTTCAAGCTGCTATAAGCTGGCACGCTGATGACATTTTGACCAGGCCTGTGTTTCTCCCCAAAGCCTCACTCTAAGTCACACACGCACACACATATACTGTACACACTTACACTGTGTCCAGAGTTTCTCCCTTCTCTGTCTCCCTCTAGCCCCTTTACTAGTGACAGACTTAGCAGTGCAGTGATCCATGGTACTAGCCGCCTGTTTATCCAGGCTAAGTGCTCCTCGCTGTGCCACTCCACTTTTCTCTGTTGTCTCAGACCTGTTTGATTGATAAATATTGTGGCCAGCAGGCAGAGCGAGCCTCTGACCTTAAGGTAATGGACATAGTTTGGAAAATATAGGACAAAAGACGAACCACTAAAATCTCCCCACCACCATGTTTTGGGGAAACATGGCAGGTAAGATGGATGGAATTTGCGTAAATCACTGTTTAGCCTAGCTCATGCTGTGTGCTTAAATTTTATTGGGATTTACTAATGGTGAAAGGCCCCCCAAAAATAAATAAATAAATAAAAAACAAACAAACAAACAAACATGACACATTTAAAAATAAAACAATAGGATGAGTCATTATGTGTAGTAGATGTGAGTAATTAATATTGGAGCAAAAATATTTTGAATGTCATCCTAACATAATACCACATTCTATTGTGCCAAAAACGACTAAACAGAAGGAGAAAGAACAGAATTATGATTGCATGAAAGCAAACTGTCTTCACTTGGTGCATTGACTATATGTGATTTGTGTCATCTGAAGCCATGAAGGCAGTTCAAGCACACTGAGATTAAAATTACTCATGCACATCAATATTACCACGGCAACATGTCTCAGACAGTTATTGCTGCCTAAAGATGATGCATCTGGTGATCACTGGTCATAAACAGAATGGATAGCAGCTCTACAAAGTTGGCACAGTGACACTTTAAACTAAATATAAATACTAAAACTAACATGCTAACATGTTATATTAACATATTGACCATCTTAGCTTAGAGAGTTAGTATGCTAACATTAACTGAATAGCATGAAACTGAGTATGCCTACATCCAGAAGCTGATGGGGGTGTCAGTAGTTTTACGGGTATTTGCTCATAAATCAAAGTATTGGATATAGTTTGACCTGGTGGTAAAATGAGATAAAAAGTCATAGAATCACCAAAGTGATTAGAGTTATTCTTTGGAAGGTGAGAATGTTGGTACCAAAATTTCATAGCAAGACATTTTACTCAAAACCACAAATGTCAACCCCCTTGTAGTGCTTTCGGCAAAAGGAGCTATTAAAGTCATACAGATTCATTATCTGGGAACATATCTGTATCAAATTTCATCTGGTAGATGTTGAGATATTTAACGGGGTAAATGGCACCAGAGGAAAATACAGAATCCCCAAAGTCATCTTGGAACTGTGAATATCCCTGATATGTAATGGAAATCCATCTAGCAGTCGTCGTTAAAGTTCACTAAAGGTATGTAATGGGAATGTTGTGTCTTTAGTGACAGAAAATGATCCATAGCTGATTTCCTCAGCATTGTTTCTCCTGGAATGATAGCATTTTAAGTTGGAAAAGGACCCAGGTGCAAATCATAAGGGCAGACAGACTAAAGAAACATAAAAAAGAAAAGGAACAAAAATTTACGGAGCTGGTTGAGCCTAGAGTGACGCAGCAGGAACCTGCAGTTACAGAGTGATGGGAAGAGTTTGGATGCTTCCCAACTGTCCCGATTACCAGAGACCCTCACTCTGCCAGCTGAGAAATTGAGGCTCATGGGACTTCAGTCGACATTATAAGGGATTTGGAGTGATTTCTGGCATAGTCGAATGTGATCCTCAAGGGTGTTTGCTGCTGCATGTCCATATATCTGTAACATGTATAACATGTATTGATGGATTTTGTAGACCAACATATAAAAGGACAGCAATGAAAGTGCAGAGGGTTGAAAGCTGTTCTTGCCATCTTTTACAACTTCAGGCCAAACTGTGGATATGGAAACAGTTAAACAGACAGTATAGGAATTTTTTTAAAAAGGCTACACATGGAAGAAAGATAATTTCTACCAAACTTCACAAGTGCAGTTTAGTGTACAACATAATGGATAAGTTCCAGTGTGCCTCAAGCTCTCAATAAAACATTACTTTTTGCAATGCAATTTGCTGATAAGACACTTTTTTATGAAAAAGTTAAATGATTTTTGGTTGTCAACATGTGAAAACACGGATACAATTTAAGATATAGTGGCAATGTTTTTGTTTTCAATACAATCCCCTGTTTCAAACACAAAATGTCTTGTAAATGTATTTCATTCCTGTTTATGGATTCTGCTGTCCATGTAAATATTAAATTAGTATCTGTTTTCTCTCTAAAACTTGAATGACACCTAACCCTTCCAGTATGTTCAAAGCTATTTTCAGTGACTAAAAAAAAAATCCTACCATACACTATAACAAATGTGATATATAAACATGTAATAATGCTTAATTTATAAAATCCTTATATTAAATGAAAAATGTGACACAAAGGGATGCTTGTGAGCTTGTTCAGGTATACATTTTGAGGTCACTGCTCCTCTGAAGTGACAAACTCTCACTGATATCACCTTCTACAACATGGCGATATAATCCATTCTCATTCCTTTGGTCTGCCTTACACTACCTGCTGCTACCCGGCTCCACCTGTAGGGTCTAAGTCCCCAGGGAGAAGTTATTACCACCATCCCCTTTTTTACTGCTGTGTTTATCCCAGTTATTCTTATAAATGGTTAAGACAATATAAGATTTAAAAAAAAAAAAATCTTATTATGATTATGATTAATACAACAATTAGCTATGGAAATCTGGAAAAAATATACATGTTTGAATAAATGTGTAGTTACATTGCTTCTAATCAAAACTACATTTCTGCAAAACTTAAAACAACCACACTTTAGTATTTTAGACCTAACTACACCTGTCTTTTATCCCCACAGAGTCCTTGTTGCTCTTTCTAATGTACCCTCTATTTTGGTTTTACACTTTATGGAATGAGAGATATATATGAAATGTGAGATCAATGTTGTCATTTTATCATGTATTATTGTGCACTTCCCTGCACATGCAGCTAAAAGACAAATTTCAGCCTTTTGTACACAAAAGATAGACAACAAAGCGTTCTCTGTTCTATTCTCTTCTGTTATTAAGCATGCATAAATGTTCATCTGCATGTGTATGTCATCCACTGTGGTTCTTCCTCCTGAGTCATCAAAATAACCACTGAAATAAATTCAGCAAGTGAAGGCAAAAAGGTGAACCTGTTCTATCACATTTCCCCACAGGAGAGATAGGTCTGAATTCCAGTTATAGGACACATTTGATCTGCAATCTCATCCCGTATTCTGTTATAATATCTCTGAGAGACACACCGGGCTTCATCTCAGCAACTGGTTCTACTGCTCTCCAGTCTCTTGTCCATTTATTTCACTGTCTCCTTTCTTCCAGCTGAGCCCACAGGGGCAGTGACCTCATCTAAACCCAAACTCTGTGACCGCTGGGCTTCCTGTGTGTCTGAGAGGAGATGAGAGTGCCAGACACCTCTCTTATTAAACCTCTGTGTGGCTATCAAGCCGGGGGGTGGGGGCACAAGGCAGAGATGGGTGGGCTGAACCAAACTGAGTCTCTTTTGTCATCTCAAACATTACACTCTAATTGGCTCCCATAGGTCTACAGCAAGCTGAAAAAAGTGCGTGCACACACAAGCACGTAAAAGCACACACATTCAAGCTCATTTTCAGTAATGATATAATGAAAAGATGCTGAAATCCAACAAAATATTTTATTTCATTTGAGTAATGAAAGTTTTAACTTTATTATTTGTAGGAGAGCTTCCAAGTGTATTGAATATTAATAGCAGAAGCTTATTAACATAAATTTTCCAAAAAAACTTGATCATTAACACTTCAATCGTTTTTCTCCTTGGTTGGCTAGATTTAAGTCTATCTTTGTGGCTTACTGTCTTGTATAAAACTGACATCTTGCCCTGTATACTAACAAGCAATCTATTGCTGTATGTTAAATTACAAAGTATGGTTATGTGTGGCCCAGTCTTGTTCTGAAAAATTGTGATTATTATATGGAGGATCCATCGAAGATTTGTAGCAGCCTGTTGTAAAAGGTACCCTGTGCAGCTTATTAGCCACTAGTTTTGCTGTGAAGCAATATTTTGATGAAGAGATCCCCTGTTTTTGCTGTGGTATGTGTATATCTTGTACTGGTTGGAACAGGAGAATGCATATGTGTTAATATGTAGGCAACAAAGTTCACTTTTTTAAAGATATTTTTTGCCATTTAATGTTTTTATTATCAACCTTGTCTCACTATAGTTTTGCTTGTTTAATACTACTGAATTGTTTTCTGTCTTACAACATTGCTCACATGTTCATATGTACACTGCTGAGAGATGGGGAATAGTATCCACAGGTGTTCTATTTAAAGGAGAGGGTTTTTTTCACATTAAGCCTTATAATGATGATATTTATGATAATATACAATGTTCTACAGCATTATTATCACAACTGGCGCAGTCCTGGCAGCTGGAGCTTGTTGCTGACGTTATCACTAGCTGAAAACAATGGAGCATGTGCACTCATCTTTTAAAATTAGTGTTTACTGTAGGCCTACTTTCTGATGGATTTTCTGAGTGCACACACTCCTCCGTTGTTTTCAGCTAGTGGTCGGCAACAGTCTTCAGCTCTTGGCACAACATCAGCTGTCATAATAATGCCGTAGAATATTGTATATGATTGTAAATATCCTTATTATACAGCTTCATGTGCAAAAAAACAAAATTTCCTTTAAAATTCATTATAAAAGGCAACAGGAGGCTTCAGATGTAATGAATACCTTAGGGATTTTGCTCTTAAAACACTGTTAACTTGGGATGTGTTAAGCGAAATGCTTGAGAACAAATAACTGGAACCACAATGCAGATCAAAAGCGGTGACAAGTTTATTCCAAAACACAAACAAAAGGCACAAAAAACTGAACGGTGACAGGGTCTGGTCCGAGGAAAAAGGAAACGAAAAAACAGAGGCTAAGGTGGGTAGCTGAGCATGGCTGGAGGAAGGCACGGCACTAGGAAAAAACAGAGACAAGACAGGTTAATACGACAATTCAAATCCGTAATCCAAAAGGCAAAATCAAAAATCCGAAACAGAGTCAAAAAGCTTACCACGAGTGATTCAACAACGAACTGGTGTCGAGTGGTGAGGAGGACCAGGCTTTAAACTGCAATGATTAGTTGAGCTGATGACAGACAGGTGTACTGCTGCTGCTGCTGATGATGATGGTGGTGAGCAGGTGAGTGGAGAGTAGGAGACTGAAGGAAGCCACGCCCAGCCAGAGACAGAAAACCAGATGACAGGAGAACTGGGGAAGGGAGCAAAAAGGAACAATTTAAAAAAACAACAAAACAGGACAACTAACAGGTGCTTAACAGGATGATTTCCTCTTGATTGAGAGTATTAAGCTTAAGTAAAATTTTAATATGTATATTTGTACAAGAACAAGGACTGTGGATTTTGTCACTCAAGACTTTTATCAAAAATGCTCTAGGAAGGGAGCCCTTCACTGACAATTTGGAAAAAAATAATCATCAAGTAACTAAATATTGTTTGTAGCTACACTTGAAATGTGAAACCTGTCCTTTAACCAAAGTTAAAAGCTAACCTGTCAAGAAAATAAAGAACAATTGAGAAACGTTGCTGTTGCCAGTAATTGATAAATGATTTTGTTAAGAAATGTATTTATTACCATCAACAAAGTATGAAATATCTTTTAAGTCTGTGGTTAAAGTGCATGATAGTTACAAATATATAAAGTAGGTATGGTTTTATGGTTGAGGACAGTGGACAGATACGTCACAATCCAGCTACGAAGTTACGTAGTGCTGATCTTCACTGTCTTAAACACTTCAAGCAACTCTACACAGCAAAGACTGGACACCTGCAGTCATCACCATGTGTTTTCTCTGCTCTTTGTGACTTTCTTTGCTCCATCATGTTCTTTGTGACTTTCTTTGTTCCATCAATATGACACTTATCCCTGAAAAATGAATAAAGTGGCATCATTTAGGGACCTTGCAAATTACACTACATTTCTGCTCACCGTCGACTGAGTCCCGCAGGTTTTATATGACCAACCTCGACAGCTAAATCATCCTCTCTCGAACACAGCCTGCCATCAACCGTATCCTGATGGCACATTCACAGACTATAGATTAATTCACTTTCTCATATAACAATGTTTAATTACACAGCCTTCAGAGCAGCACCATCACAGGCGGAGATTTATGTGTGTTTGTCTGCAGATATGAAGTCTATATAACAGTACGCTGTCATATTCATCATCCCAATAGATGAAACTGGGTTTAATTCCCCCCTCTGTTGGGATGTAATTACAGAGGTTTACTGAGATGGAGAAGAATTCTGACAGAAATACACACACGCACACTCAGAAATACACATGCTACACGTACAAACACACATCAGACATTCACACAGATGAGAATTTTGCTCTCTGTCGAGCTGTATGCTTGCACCTTTTTCTGCCAAAATGTGTGCCCGAAATAAGCCCCTACCTGTCTTACGCATCCACACAGGAATACATTTTTATAATTGTGATTCAGGAGGCAGAGATTTGTATCTGGCTAATCCTATTTACATCACTGCAAGTCTTTATTTTTGCCTATTTTGAGCACAAGTATCAGATTAGAGCAAATAAACAGCTAATATTGATGGAAATGGTTCTGAAAGTCTCTTACAAGCACTTTTGGAAGAAATAATTAATCCAGTTATTATTTCTCCTGCTGATGCCAATCTTTAATGGCCATCCGAACCCTTAGTGGTGTTTGAGCACACTCTCCTGCAGCTCCTGCCTCTTTCTAAGGCTTGACTAATTGCTCTGAGTGTGGCTATTGATTGCAGATGAGAGGCTGGTGTTTATATCAAGACAGAAAGGAAAAGCTGGTCCATTGTAACTGGGTAGGCCAAAGGGAGTGGAGAAGGGAGACTGAGGGCTGCTGAAGAGGGAAGGAAAAGTCTGTCTGGATTTGTGTGTGTGCGTGAGGTTGTGTGAATGGGTCAGCTGGGAGGTAAGTGAATAGATAGTCATGCTGTACTTCTGACGTATTGTCAAGCGAACAGCTACATCTCCACACACACATTCCAGCACCAACACCGAGCTGTCACAGTTATCAGTTACATTTTTTATGCCTATCAATCACTGGTACTCCCCATGCCAATCACTCTGCACCTGTCTCTGAATGTCTGTCACTCCATCACTGTTTTTCCCCCCATTATTTTCCCATGGTCTTTTTTTCCCTCCTAAATCCTACGGTGGGTCACTGTCCATCCTCATAATGTCCCATCTCTTTCCTATAAACACAGACACGAACAAACAAACACATCAGTGCCTATTTGTAATAGTCTGCCGATGTTTCAGCAAGAGTCTGTCATCACATTAAAAATGCATGAGCTGAAAGCTTTAGGCTGAAAATTGTGAAAAAAGGGAGAAACGTTATTCCGTATGTCTCTAAAACATGAGCCATTCTGTTCAACTATGTTACAGAGTTGATGAGAGGTTTTTTCAGGACAAATGTATTTAATGTAAACTTGTTTCTTTCTCTACTGGTTCTCTGGGTTGACTTGAAGCGACAAGGTAGATGCAATAATCAACCTCGAGATGTGATCATTCAAATATTGTACATGTGTACAATATTTTAATGTTACACATTGTTAAACCATGCAGATTGTAAAATGATTAAATAATGTTATTAAGTGTTAAAAATATTTTGGGAAGCTATAGTCAGGTGGTAGGGTGGGTTTAGCAAAAGACATGGTGGCTCAGACAATAACATTAACGTATCTTGTAGCTTTATTACATTATACATTAATAATTAATACAATTTTTAATATATATTTATATTAAGATTAAAATTGAATGTAACTTGTACTTTGACTAATTATTAAATCAGGTACTTTATTATTATTATTATTATCAGGTAATTTATTTGAGTGGGATTCTCAAACAGTAATATTCCCTGTAATGGTAATTTTCCCTTTTGATTAAAGAGAGTAAATGTACTTTTACTTGAGTATAGATTTTCAGTACTCTACCCGCCACTGCCAATAGGTTGATTGACTTTGACAGGTGTGGTTAACCATCCTGCCCTGCCAGATAATAGACATCTCAAATCAACAACTTA
>JAQLOL010000006.1:13370632-13382139 GCA_029783665.1 Naso thynnoides
TATGTGCTCACATGCGCGCACCCCCCCCACCCCCCCCCCACACACACACACTTGGAGTTTGTGAATTCAACCACTTACAGACAAGCCAACAAGGATCAGTGCACTAGATATTTGTTTTCACTGAGACAAATAGTCTAAGCAATTTATTGTTTACATTTATTTTTTAAGCATATTTGTAGCCCACAATTAAAGACCTCTTAACAGTAATGACTAGATTATGTGCATGTCTGTGTGCACTTGTATGTTTTTGTGTCTAGGACTGAACTAATGGATACAAAGTATTTTTAAGACATGATGCAAAGGGTCTAAAATACTCATCTTGTTCATGGTATGAAAATAAATAAATAAAAATATAACATATTTTGCTCTATCCGTTCATATGCCTTTGATTTTCTTTAAGAAACAACTTAATAAGCTGAGTTAACACCATTAGAAATATACTGTCAACTAGAAATAGGATTTAGAAAGAGTTTATATGAAAATGAATCAAGATAAGTTCAAGCAGGTTGAGAAGTGGATAGAAATCTGATTCAAATTCAACTACTGCAAAAGACTACAAAAGCGAAACCTGAAAAGATGTGGCTGGTATAGACGAATGTCAAGTGGAAGACAAAAATTCAAAGGTCACAAAAGACTAAAGTCAGGAGGTTCTGGGTTACAGTAAAAAATAATGAGGAGAGAGCAGAAGAGAAGTGGGCAAGAGGAGAACCTTGACGGGAAACAAGAGAATCTGGACATTGAATGATGAAGAGTGCCAGCAGGTCAACAATGGATAAAGTTGTGCTTTTGTTGGAATCCCAGAAAATAAGGAGCTTCTGTTCCCACAGTTGAAGGTGATAACCTGCAGTGTAGTAAATCATAATTTAGTATGCACTGTGTATATATTGTCAGCTGGTATGCACATATGCATGGTTGGGAAGTTATGCATAAGTTAGTAACACATTACAGTAATTTTATCACTTTTGCTAGTAACTAGTGAAGTAAGGGATTACAATTGCCAAAACAGTAATTATATTACAATTACTGATCCAAGTAATGTTGCATTATTGGGTTACTAGAAAAAGATGTGATTTTTGTCCTCATATATCATATAATGATGAGGTATATGTGCATTTGTTAAAATCTATTTTTCTACAAGAAGCTTACTTTGATTTGAGCAATCACTCATGTTGAAGTTCTAATAAGTTAGTGATGGTGTTGCCATGCTTAAGCATGTCTTTAAATTAGTAGCCATCAAAACAAAGTTGTTGTTCCAGTAAAGTGTAATAAGTTTTGGGAGCTAAACGCTCATTTCTTTAGGAAGTTGGTTGGGCTGCAAAAGTAATATAGATGCAAAGTAAGTAAATATTTTACTTTTGTAAGTAGTAATAAGTAATTTATTACTGTTTCTGAGTAACTTGCCTAACACCATTCTTTTCTGGTGGAGTTAAAATTACATAAAGAGTTAAAATTACATAAAGAAATTATAAAAATAAAACATGTAGCACTAGATTGTTTTTAATCTGTGACCAGCAGCCCTGTTCGTCGGTTGTTGGTCGGTGGATCCACAAAAATTCTCCACTCTTTGGCGGCCACAGTTTTTGCCCTAGAAGGCTGGAGGTCAAATATGTGTGTGTGCATGCACCCAAAGGTGTGTGTTTGTGTTCATGCCAGCTGACTAAAAGGGGGTGTGGCAGTGGCAGTGACCTACTGCAAAAAGGTGCGTAACTTCCACATAGATTCACAGACTTGCATAAGATTTAGTGGAAAGGCTGGTCATGAGCCAAAGGTGTGAAACAGCTGGTCTTTGCTTGTATTGGCTGATGATCCAGCCTCTCCTCTGACAAACCCATACACGGCACCTGTAAATTATGGATACAGTACTTTTATTAATTTTATCAATTACAGATACAGTACTTATATCAATTATATCAGCTGCAAAAATGGCCTCATCAAGATTTCCTGCAACACATTTTAAATATGAAATACCTTCATCCTAGGCTTGACTGAATTCTTTATGGTTACTAAAGTATTTCAGCCTTGTAACCAATGGTGGAATTTAACTGTCTGTATTTATGACAAGCACTGTAGTTAAGTAAAAAACTGAGTAACTTGTACTTTACTTGAGTATTTCCATTTGACTCAACTTTGGGCTTAGTGGGCTTCTTTAACTTAAGCAGCTAAAAATTTTTCCACCTGAATAAAACTCCACTGATAGATTAAATTGTCTTAAAGAGAAAATGCTTTGTCTGCTAATAAGAATACTTAATACTAACTGATACCAATTTACTGAAGGATACAGACTGCATTGGTTTTGTTTCGTCAAACTAAATATTGTATAAGGGTTTCTTTGTTTCATATCTTTACTATGTGCTGTTATGCATGACAGAACTGAGATATAAATCAGCGAACTTTCCCTGCTGAGTATTTTCCTCTTTCTTCCTTACTTTCTCCTTCTCTATTGACCAGTTAAATAAACAAATCAGAAAACAAAGAGTCTCAATTTTGCATCACATATTTTATTTTATTTTTTCTAAAAGCACAACTTGACTGTGCAGCATTTTGTATTTTTGACCTTTTGATTAAATCTAATAAGTTCATTAAATATCACATAGCAGACCATTACAAATATATTCAGAAAAACAAGCTGGGCTAATTCGAAATCTTTGACTTTCTGTAAGGGGACATTTCTGTTTCGCTTTGCTTTGAGATGGTTTGCAGAATCTTAATGAAAATCAGATGCATTGTTCTTCAGTCAGTGCTCAAGGACAAGGTCGTTTGATGCACAAAATGTGTGTACATGGACATGAATAGTTTGTGAGTTTGAAATCCCTGTTTCTGGCTTAACAGCTCGAGCTTCCTGCTCATTGAGCTTGCTTCATAAGAACATTGGTATGTAGACTTCTGGATCAATGGGACTGTGTGGTCTGAAATGCTAGGAATTCTGCGTCAAGGTGGACTTCTTCTTTAAAATTGAATTATTTTGATCAACGCCAAAGCTTGTCTTCATTGGAATATTTTTTAGCGCCTACTTTGAGAACAAAGATATCTTTCACTTGAGGTGAAAGGGAGAAGGAGAAAGATATATAAAGGAACTGACACAGAGACAGCTTTCAACCCTGTGTCTGTGTGTGTTTGTGTGTATCTATGTCTGTGAGTTTAGTGCCCACTTGTAGTGTTGTCAGGTTGATGCCCCAGGCGAGTTATTAAGCAGCTATCCTGGTGCCTGAGGCCACAGTAAGACCTAATGCAACCAGGGACTGTTTGTGTGTGTGTGCAGATATGTGTACATGTTAGCAGTGGCACCTGTGTGTCATTTTGTTTTTATATGTCTGGTATACTGAGGAATGTTCACATAATAAGACACGCTACATGAAGGTACATGAAGATGGGATACAAAGAGGAAAGGAGGAAGCTGTGGATAAAGAAATTTGTGGCTGTGGTTACACAAACGAAGGATTCTCTGGAGATAACAAACTCTTTGCTCTCAGCGTGTTTGTCCTTATCAGGTGGGGAATACTTCATTTTTTTCCCTCCACCTCACTTCAGAGTTTGCTTAGATTTGTGCATCATTTTAGGCAGGAAGCGATAAGTCTCCTCTATCAGAATATTTCAGCAACGTGTCCATTGTGTGCCAGACTGCTGCTGGCATCAAACCTATTCTGGGACCTCTCAAGTTATGTTAACAAGTTTGTGGCACGACTAAAAGTGAATGTGCTAGATGGATCTTCATGCATCTGCATTGACGGGGAGGCACATCCCTGTGTGTGTTTGTGTGTGTGTGTGTGTGTGTGTGTGTGTGTGTGTGTGTGTGTGTCTATGTATTATCCCCTGACCTGCAGTAAATGCTGTGAAATTGTGCAGGTCAGAAATATTTACTAGACTGCCATAAATGTGTGTGTATGTGTGTGTGTGCTGCTCTCCGCACATCCACGTTCCAGCTAAATATTATTGCTCGAGTCAGAGATTACACTCTTTATATCCCTATTACCAGCTGCTCTCTCCCTTTCGCTGCCTCTCCCTCCACCTCATATTCATTTTCGTCTCTCCATCCACTGTCTGCTTTCATATGTCTTCGTCTTTCACTAGTATCGCTCTCCCTTTTTAATTCTCCGCTTCTCTTGGGAAGCACTGGAGTCGGGGAAGGGCTTAAACATCAGGGTAAACGGGGTGATATTGCATTTTGACACGCCTCATAATATTTCCCCTTCAATTTCACTGCCTGGCGAGGAATGGGACTTTCTTCCTCGCTGCATCTCCTCTTCTCACCCTGTCTCCTTATCTTCCTGTCATAATGTGGTGCAGGTGGAAAGGCATAGTGGGTGAAGAGATTGCACTATACCTTCCAATTCCCTTATTTTTTTTCTATTCATTTATTGACTGCTCTCTGTACAACACAAGTGAGCTACGACATCATGAGGGGATGGGGAGGGAAAGAAAAGGGGACAAGGAGACAGTGGGAGATTACTCATGACAAACTGACGCTGCACTACACAGCCAGCGAGGGTCAAGCAATCTCATTTTCCAAGTTAAACTTTAGCTCGATCCTGCGTTGGCCCCTGCTTCAAATGAATTTACTCACTATTGATCATTTTGCTTCCCCCATGCTGAGAAAGACATGCGCACTCAAACATGTGCAATTACACTGAAATTTCGAAAACTAGAGAGGCCCACTGTGTGATGTGATTCTGGATTTCCAACAACAGTTATTTTTGCATGATTTTAATCTTTCAACACACAAAGCATCCTCTGTTAAGCCTCTCTGTGTTTTTCTTTCATTAACTTTGGTTACCCTGCTGAGAAGCAGCCAAAGTTTGACTAGGCTGAAAATTTACTTAGAAATGAAGTCAGGTTCATTCATTTGTGTGAAACCATGGAATTTTCATTATTTTTTTTTATAGGCTGCATAAAGATATTCAGCTTACTAACATTAAGATCCTTGCACTATCCTGAAGAATTGACCGAACAGTTTCGACAGATTTAAAATCCAAGCTTCACAACTCCTCCCTACCTCCTTCCTCCTCAGGTCCCTACCCCCTTCATGTAGCCCCTCCCTCGATTCACCTCTCTCTTGATTTCCTGCTTTTCTTTTGTGTTTGTTTTCATTTTTTGGCAGTATATGCAGTTGTTGGCAACAAAGAAATTGGAAGTGAAGGAGTCAGTCAGTCTAGAAGCTGCCGGAGTTTCAATGTCTGCCATCGTTTCAAATTCCTTGTGAACGCTGATGAAGCAACAAGATTGACCAAAATGTGGACAGCCCTACCAATCAAAGCAGAGAGGCCAATGAGTGCCTTTTTGTTGGTCACAGCTAATGTGATAATTTGCATTTTTAGTAGGCCTACATGTTTTTGTTTGTACATTTGCATGTTTATTTTATTACTATTTATTTTACCATGAGCAATGAACTGAAGGCTTCTTAAAAGTCACTTGTTTTATATCCTTGTATTTATTATATTAATTTTGGGGTAGGATTGCATTGGGTTTGGGATGTTGAGGGTTGGCCACTCTAATCCAGACCTTTTTCACTGCTCAGTGTTGGCAGGTATGCTTGAAACATGTACTGCATCTCATACCAAAGACATTGCCATCATTGGAATTTACTAACACTTTCAGCAGGACAGATGTTTGCTTTTTATTGGGTACATAACTCTTTACACCGGCGCCACATTTATTCATGCGTCTGTAGTACATCAAATACATGATGTATGTGATGTTGCTATTACAGCACACGTAAATACATCTAAAAAAAAAAAAAATTTGCAAATGGATCACAGTGCAAAACTGACATTAAATTGGAGTTACGGCAGAAACAAGCTGTTTATCTGGTTAGAAACTTTAATATAGCGGGTAAAATGGTTTAATCCTGCTAAACCTAATGGGAAAGTAAACGCTCTGAACAAAAGTCACCCAGTTCACCCAAAGCATTGATAAGAAAAAACATTTTGTTGCAAACTAATCTCCTCTAGGGTCAGGTTTAGGCTCTCTGTGCCTGCTGCAGCCTGCATGTCCAAAGATCCACTCTAAGAGCAGCATTTGAATTCAGTTGGTAGTTCTGCAACAAAATGAGTAAGATTATCAGTATTGTAACAGCCAATCAGAATGTGTCATTGCAGAGAAATACTGTGTTGGTGGAGTAACTTCAAACAACACTGGTATTTAAACAAGATGTACCCAAGTCGTTTGCTTTTTGTATAATGATGCCCTGCAGTTATCTTTCGCAGGATCATTAATGTAAATCCATTGATTTCTGGAAAAACATTCTGAATAAACTGTAATCTGTAGATATATTTTGGAGTTTTTGAGGGTCTTTCAATAAAAACACACACCGTATTTTATCACCAATAAGATGTAAGCGAATTAGCAACTTTTAACATCACATCTAATAACTGTTGGCTCCAAAGCACCACAGCATATCAGTCAAAGTTACAAAAGCCTCCCTTTGCATTGATTAGATCCCTACAAACTCAGTAGTCATCAAATTGCAGATTTAAAAGTTTTTGTTTCAAAGATTAAGTTTTACAGTTTAAAGCTTTTCTTTTAAATCTAAATCAGTAAATTTACTTTTACCGACTTTTATTTTTATAGCAACTATTGTGTTTTGTAACATTTTAGTCCTTTTCAGCATATTACTAAAGCTCAGAAGAAAAAGTCCTGATAAACTGTGTGAGAATGTCATAAAAGTCAAGGTCAAGTTTGTTTATATGGCAAATTTTAAAAACAACTGTTGTTGACCAAAGTGCTGTGCCATTTAAAAAAGCACTAAAACACCAAAAATACAATAACAGAAATAGAATGATACAATATTAATGCACACAATATTCTAAAATATTAAAGTGCAAAAATACTAAAAATAGAAAATTACAAAACAAAATGCATAATCATCACTCAAACAGTCTGGATACAAAGAATGTACGGCTCAACATGAGTCAAAAGCCAACGAAAAGAGATGGGTCTTCACTGTTGAATCGGCGCATGCTCTGCTGCGACGCTGTCAACTGCTGCTGTCGGTTCTGTGTAGTAAGTGTCTGTTGTGCCTTGCATGTATGAACTATCACAGGACATGGGGGTGTTTATGGGTCTCACTGGGGTAAATGTCATGTGGGGAGGGTGATAAGTGTTGAGGGAAGTTTGGATGCTCTGTGTAATTTATGTGGAAGTATGACACTGTACTGGCTGCGAAAAAGAATTTCCATATGGACAATAAAGCTTCTAATCTAATGTACAGTATGTTGTATGTGCTTTGCTGCACATACACTTGCATATACAGTAAGCACACAGTCATCCACATGCAGCTTTTCCTTGCCCTGTCCTTCACATCATGGCTTAGGAGTACTTTAATAATAATTCACTTAATAACATCTCTTCAGAATAACACTGATAATGGTGAGCGCGCGCACGCGCGCGCACGTGTGTGTGTGTGTGTGTGTGTGTGTTGCGAAAGACTATTTCTATTTCTGTGGAAAACTCTGATAAGCTTTTGCTCAGTTTCCTCACCTGCAACCCACCACTCCCCACACTGCACAACCTTCCCCCTACTTTTCTAATAAAATGCATTTTAATTCTCTCCAGGGCTCACCAGACGACATGAGGGCAAGCAGTCGGAACAGCCGACAATAAAAACCTCTTTTATTCTCTTTCTGCTACATTTGTTTTTAATCTGTCTTGACTAGTTGGTTTCTTTATCCTTGTTGCACTATGACTCTTATTCTATCAGTTTTATTCAGATTTTTAGACTGCGCAATTTTTACTTTTAATTCTGCATTGCATATTAAACTTAAATGAAGTGCTCGATGTTTGTGGAAGAATGTGTTTTTTTCTGTGTTGTTTGTTTTGTTTGACAGAAAGGCCGAATGTGTTCTGTATGTGCATTTTAAATGTTAAGAACTTTTCTTTCTCATTGATATACAACCAATCTGAGTGGGGCATTCTCTAGCCTTTGCTGTACAGTAGGTGTTCGGTAAAATTTATTATTTTGTGTCTGAGTCTGGTGTTTCAGCTGTGCTTGGAAGAACCATCCTGTCTAACTCATAGTCGTGACGTTGCACCTTTTGTGCCCTTAGAGATCTGATGTGGACTCATGCAGCATCCACGCGTCTGTTCCATTCCGCTTTATTACCTCCCACAGTCTCTGCCTGTCCAATAATCAGTCTGCTCACAGGGCAGTGTCTCACCAACAATTGGAATTTGATCAAATTTTGGAGACTGATGTGTCTCACTGCTGCATTCTGGCACCCTCAAAATTGAAGTGATTAGGCAAAACAGTGACATAAACACAAGTCAAAACAGGATGCATCATGCAGATATGATGAATTGCCTTTCATGAGTTCTCTGATGCCCTGTCTGTCATCAGTTTGTGACTCAAGTTGGTTTTCAAAAAGTCCATGGGGAAGATTTTATTGTGAAAAGAAGAATTTAAGAAATAAACAAAATAGGAGAAAAGTTACGTTTTTTCTAACTTTATTCACTTTCACGTTTTAAGCATTTGACAAATACACAAAGGACAGACTAAAATGTTGTATCACCGTAACTATAAGCATCTTTTCACCAATGCAAAGACAGCAGATTATAAAAGCTAAAGCAAAAAAGCTGCAGAAAAATTAAGTAAAGAAACTTTTTAAGTACTTTGTAACATTTATATAACATTAAAAAGCAAGTGGTAAACTAGGGCTAAAGAACAACATGTAAAAAATATTAGGGCTGTCCAACAATTGTCTCTTTTGTGATTTATCTCTAAATTTGAGAGTTTCTTGATTGAGAATCAAATAAACACAAAGAGTAAATTTCTTCCCGAAGCAGCTCTCTGTAAAGAATATGTGCAGAGCATTTTTTTAAATTTGAGATGAATCTAAAGGGTATCCATCAAACTGTATGTATAGAACAAGCCTTTAAGGAAGTGAGACACTGAAACGGCAGAGGCAGAGAATCAGCTTAATTTTCAAAGTAAAACACCTTATAATAATAGATTAGATTTATATAGCGCCTTTCAAGAAACCCAAGGCGCTTCACATTAGTGATCCATTATTCATTCGCTCACACAATCACGCTCTGGTGGTGGTAAACTATGTTTGTAGCCACAGCTGCCCTGGGGCAGGCTGACAGAAGTGTGGCTGCCAGTGTGCGCCTATGGCCCCTCCGACCACCACCAAACATTCACTCGCATTCATACACCAGTGGGCACACTGGAGGCAACAGCACATGACTAGGACAGAGCGGGATTTGAACCGCCAACCTTTCGGTTATTGGACAACCCTCTACCTCCTGAGCCACGGCTGCTCCTACCTTGTGCAGATTGTGTTTCTAGTCCAAAAAAGTTTGTAATGTTTCCATTTAAACTTAAGTCTTAGGTTTCTTATAATCAGAAAAAATATGCTGGTATTTTCCTTGACATGTTTTGACTGTCTTTCATGGATTTAGAAAAGGCCAAAATCATCTGGATGGAAAATAACAAACACCAGCGCTGGATAAGAGAGACGATCGAGATCAAGAAACAAGCCCAAAGGACAGTGAACCGAGACGAGGGGGCATACATACTATCACACATCTGGGATGTCATCCTCAAAGAGCAACCAGATGTCTACGTTACAACAGCTGATAAGACATGTCACAACAGCATTAGGTGACACGTCTGAGGAAGACTGCAGAACGACAGTTGAAATATGTCAAGGTAAATGCCAGCATATTTTGTCTGATTATAAGAAACATAAGACTTAAGTTTAAATAGAGACATTACAAACCTTTTGAAATTTCTGACTTTAATCACAATTCAATTAATCATTAAAACTGACAGCCCTTTAAAATATGATAATTAGAAACATACAAATAAGCATCTTTGTACAGCATATTGTCGTTTTCTATCAGTTCAACAGCAAGTTACTTTAAAAGTTGAACCTAACTTTGTTTACCAGTGAGGATTTGGGTACAACCTGGTTCCACTTCACTGAAGAAAATATGACACACTGGTTAATTTAGTATATATGGCCTCAATAAAGTTTGTACAACCACACACAAATTTCCCCTGTCAATTAAAAAACGAAACCAAAGAGAAAAATAAATAATCTTTGTGTATTTTCACTGGCCTCATGAATAAGATAAACAAATGTTTCCTGTAAGAGCACCAGCAGAGAGTGTGTTTATTCCACCCTGCTGTGAGAGCCCTACAAAATATTGTAACGACCGACTTATTGAGTGATTTTAATCTTCTATTCATGCTTATCAGAATTCTTCTGACTGTGCTGACAGGAAAATTTGCTGGTTTAAAGATCACAGCCGATAGATATCTCACTCTTTCTCTGCATGAGTCAATAATTTCCTCGATGATGATTCTAATAGTTTGTACATATTTTCACTCAGCTCTAGGCTACTGACATTTCACATCAACAGCCACTCACACAGTGAGGACTTTGAATATATTCAAGCTCAATAAACGAGGAGTATGTATGGAAATACAAAATTTCTCAAGGATATTGAAGATCTACTTATTTCTATCTAAGGAACTTAACCGAAGACTCATTTTTATTAATACATTATCATATAGCTTGGAGAAATTTGCAGAGGGATGGCGCTTATGAATAAGAGTGTCAAAGGGTCACTTAGCTTCAGGCCATCGCCCAGCTTTTCACACCAGCAACACTCCACTGAAACAGGAGCTTTAGCAAAGTCCTTTTTGAGGACAAATTTTTGGTGTTTAAATCCAACTGGCATTAGTTGCCCCCAAGTTCCCCTGACAGGTAGAACCAAGTCTCTTCTGCACCACCATGGTTTGTTTAAGAAAAACTTCAACTGTTGAATTATAAACTATATAAGCTATATCAGAGTCCCTGCTGAATAAAACAACAGGAAGTAACATTTAAAATTTATATTTAGTGTTAGATCAGTGCTTCTAATATCTTTGACTTGTGACCATAAAAAAATGATGAGTTTCTTACCAAATCATATGTGAACAAGTTGTGAACAATTTGAGTAATTTTACCTTGTCACAATTTTTTTCTGAGGAACCTGAAGATGCAAATTCAAAATCTTACTCAGTTAAGGTTGGAACCATCCCTTGTCCATGTGGACAAGGGATAGGCAATGATTTTTGAATATTCAGTTGGTTATTAACCTAAAAAAAATCTGAAAAGTTCATGCGGCTATAATTTTGTCTTTAAAAAAAGAAAAAGAAAAAACTACAGTTGAGTTTCTTCTCTTGTTTTACCACAATCTGGAAATAATGCTTTAACGGCAAATATCGAATTATTACGTATAAGTAGTCTCGTGTTATGACCAGCCTCCAGTAAATGTGTGTAGCAGCAGGATGTTTTCCACGCGAAGTCAATACAGTGTTAACAGTTACTACAGTGCTATGAGAATCAGTACATGTTTCAAATCATAACAGCAGAAACCTGCAGAGATTTCTTCAACCACCAAAAAGTTCTATGTGGAACTCCTTTGAGAAAATAAATGAAAATAAGGTGCAGTGCACACTCTGTCAGGTTAAGCTAACGTTAGCATGACTGGCGAAACTGTATGACGTTAACGCATGTGCGCAG
>JAQLOL010000006.1:13382239-13393425 GCA_029783665.1 Naso thynnoides
TAATTTATGTGGGAGTATGACGCTGTACTGGCTGCGAAAAAGAATTTCCATATGGACAATAAAGCTTCTAATCTAATTCAGCAATGATTTAAATACCTCAAGACACTGAGCAGATCTAACATATAATGGTGAGCTGCTCCACAATCTAGGGGCAGCCACCGTAAAGGCCTTTAGTTCGCCTTTAGTTTTGAGCCTAGATGTAGGAACATCTAAAAGCAACTCGCTTGATGGCCTCTGTGCTCTAGCTGATATGTGAACTTGGAGAAGTTCTGATTAGTACTGAGGGCCCAGATCATTCAAAATCTTAAAAACAAACATCAAAATCTTAAACTCAATCCTCAAGCGAACAGGAAGCCAGTGCGCAATGCAGAGAGGTCAGAACCGTTTTTTTTGTGCCAGTCAAAAGGCGAGCAGCAGCATTTTGCACTAGCTGCAGATGGCGCAGAGGACGTTTGTCTAAGCCCACATACAGAGAGTTGCAGTAATCAAGCTTCGACATAACAAACATCAAAGAGTGTCAAATCAGTGGCTGTGGCACAGAGGAGGCTGTTGCATGTTGTTCATCTGTCATTCTGCAGCTGCAGGATGCACCACCTGGCCAGCATGCAAAGTAACCCAAATCACATCTACTCACCAACACATTAAAGTTTTTGCGTGACCAACAGGTGCATGCTGGGTTTGGCTAAATGCAAAAATGTTCACTGGTGTGTGAGGCCTTTTTGCTGTTTTAGACAATTTTTATCACTGCTGTTTGGCTCAAAATCTTTTACATTTTCTAAGAGCACATTGGGACAGAGAGGTGAGCTGGTAACACAACTCTCCCCTGAGTGCAGTATCCTACTCCTGTTTACACTTCTGTATACAGCTCACCAACATGTTGGCTCATACTTGCTACGTCCCCTGGATAAAAAGATGGAACAGTGTTGGTCTTTGTTATAAGTTTTGTGGCGAGACCCCATCTGCCTTGGTATAAAATTCTGCTGCAAACCCTATTTTGTTCTGTGTCAGATCAAAATAGTAAAACTTAAAAAATATGCAGCTGCTCCTGGCTTCTCCAGTGATTCTCCTCAGAAAGCTGCGCCCCACAAGTTGACAGGATTGGTTCGTTAAATATATGATGTATTAAGCCCCGGCTTTCTAAATCCATGCTAAGACTGCTAATTTTGTTGATGATATGGATCACCATTGACATTTCAACAAGGTTCAAAACCTGATTTTCATTGGAGGGTTGCTTTCATGATTGAATTTTAGAGATCTGACAGCATCGAACTCAGATAACTAACGCTGAGAGGTGTTGGTGGGCAAACCATTTGGATCAGTTTTTGACCACTCTACCTTGCCTGCCTCGCTCTCTCCACTGTTCTATCTACCTGCCTCCCTTGACTGTCTGACAGGCAGATGTTTGGGCTGTGAGGTGAGGAGGTGACTCCACTGGGAGCCCTCTCCCCAGTAATTGGCTGTCACACACAGCTTCCCAAAGTTGGCAAATCGGATTTCTTGGCATCCGTGAACATGGGGGGTAAGGCCAGGGATAATATGGCAAGGTGAAGACTTTAACCGCAGGTGTAAGTGTGTGTGCTTAACCTCTCACCAGCACCTCTTTTCCTCTCACTTATCTACCTCTTTGCCTGTCTTTCTTTCACTATATAACCTTCTCTGGGTTTAGAGTGAAAGGTCTGTCACTAAGGTCTTTGCTCAGTCTCTGTTTTTCTTGCAGTGGTCACTTCAGACTTGTCTACTGTTAGCCTACAAATGTTGCTCCTTGCCTTTTCTTTCATATTTTCCCAGCACTTTCTCTTGTCATTTCCCACATGATAAGGGGTCAGTAGTTTTTGTTTTGTTTTTTTACTTTGTCATAAGTGGAGGTGCATGGGCAACAGATGTGGTCAAAAAAGTGTTTTTACAATGTTTTTTCTTTTGCTACACCTTAAATGATCAGTTGGCGCAAGGCTGAAAGAGGGGTGGAGATTATTAAGGGTAACTAACTATATAGGCTTTGCTTATACTGTATATGTGATGTAAATATAAGAAACCATATGGCCTTTATGCCTCGGCTCTTAGCCTGTATACTTTCTTAGGATATCCAGAAAATAGGATGTGCATCAGAAAAAAAAAAATTTCTCCACAAAATGTTAAATTTTTCAAGCCAGCCACTGTCAGCCTATCAACCGGTGATTGCCGATGTAATCAGGCAGGTGTTCGCACTGGAACATTCGGTGGATGAAGGAGTCTCTTCCTCACACATCGTTTTCAGCATATGCAATATTGGAAGAGCTCGTTGCGGAGAAGAGGACAAGATCACCTTTTTAGGATTGTTTTGGATTTAAATCAGGCACAACCACTAGGCCAAATTAATTTGTCTTAGCAACAGAGAGGATTTCATGTCTCTGCTGAGTTACCTTGAGCTGCCGTTATGCTGTCAAGAGATCAAACTGAATACAGTAAATACTGAACAACATATAAATGCTTAGCTAGATCATCTTGTTATAACTAAAACATCTGAAAAAAATAATTGTACCATTGATAAATTTAAGTAACATACTACATCCACAAACTGCGTGTTTGTTAAACTGATAGGGCTGTGTGTCTGCTCAACTGCAGAGCTGCTGTGAAGATTTCTAATAACTTCAGGGCAACCTTTAAGTCCAAAACTCAAAATAAATTGAAAAAGATCAGTGTAATCATTTCATCATTCATGGCAGTATCTAACCAAATGTTCTGATTCCATCTTTATTTGTTGGGGTTCAGACTTCCAGTTGCAATCAAACAGTTTAAGCATTGTGATTTTGCAATTGTAGCACTGGTTAGAAATAAATGTTTTGGTAAGACAAAAAAAGGAAAAAAAAAACAACCTCTACATATGATTTTTGTTCTGCCATCCGCCCTTTTTGGGTGGCACAGACACACTCTGGCACACCCGTGGCTACGCCATTGACGCCTTGTTCCTAAAACTACAAAATTCCAGGACAACATTTTAAGGGAAATAAACATCAGAAAAAACACATTTTTGAGTTGAAAGTATCTTTGATAACACTCAATAAAGAAGAGCAAATGCAGGAAGAATTATAGGAAAGATATAAAAAGAGACAACCAAAGCAAAAGCAACCTCACCTTCTAGAAAATGACAAATATGATACAGTTTGGTTTCCACCTTGATGATCACCTCCACTGGTAGGATTTACTCAGTCTCCCTTGATTCACTGTCAGATACTTTTACTGATGGGGAAAGTTGTACCTCAGAGTGGAAGATATACATTCTTGCTGTGTGAACCAGGGGTAAGTGTCACAGCGAGGTGGCAAGTAAGAAGAGGTGGAAGTGGTATTAAAGGAGAAAGGGTTGCAATAGCCCTGGCAAATATACTGTAAGTATGATGAGGCAGTCTACATGCAGACCTGAACATACAACACTGCAGCTGGCCTGACCCTGGCTTAAATTACTTATGTGTGACACTGTGTCGGGTAATAAGTAGCTTAATTCTTTACTGCCAGTCTTTTTTCCAACTTCTTTTAATCCCCTCTGAAAATGTCCTCTTCTGACCTTCTTACTGAGGGGTAAATATCTGCAATTTCACACCAACTGTACAACTCTAATTTGTCATAGGCTCAACCATTCTCTAAGAGGGAGTAGAAAGCTCACAGTTTCTACCTAAATCCTCTTTGTTAAAAATACCTGAAAAGATTCAGCTGAGCACATCACAATAATGCAGTTCAGGTTCATATCCCATTTATTTGTATAGCTATGCCTAAATGCAGTTTAGTTTGGATTTGTTTATAGAATATAAATTGGAATATGTACAGGTGAATCTATATATGTCAATATATGTCAGTGTCACATAGATGTATCACATGTTTAAGGCATGCACTCAAGTCTAAATCTGTTACTTGGCACAGCTCAAATAATGCTATGGAAACAAATATTTCTTTTACCCAAAGTTTTATGCTATCATTTGAGGAAAAAATAAATTTAAAAAATCAGCTCAATGATTGACATGTCTGTGCATTAGTTGCTAAGACAAAAAACATTGTGGATGGGGGGGAGGGTATGTTGTCTTTTTCTGGCTAATTGCAGTAAGGCTTTACAGAGGAAGGCAGATGGATATTTAACATTTATAATCAGTGGTATACACAGCTGCAAAGTCTGCTTATTGTAAAAGGATTTTTGTTTTTTTGTTGTTGTTTTTTGGACATCAGGGCTCAGTGGCATGTTGTTCTTCCACTGTTTTCTTAAATTACAATTCAGTGCAACTGTAGTCTTCCATATTGGAGAACCAGTGAGTGTGAGTGTGTGTGTGTGTGAAAGAGAGATAGAGAGATAGAGAGAGAGAGAGAGAGAGAGAGAGTAAGCAACGAGGTTGTGAAATGTCAGAACTCAATATATGTCGATATAAAATCAATATGATGCTCTGATGCTCTGTAGGTGCAAATAATTTATTGTGTTTAACACCACACCCACCTCTGGCTTTTTATCCAAACACAGATACAGAAAATGACATCTCTGTGCACCTCTAATACATTGCATACTTGCATTATCAAAAAAAAAAAGGAAAACAATGCAGGTGTGACATGCAAAAAGGTAAACAAACCCATAATTAAGACATGAAGGCCAGAGAGAGAAGAGCAGTTATCAGCTCACCTAAATCTGTGCACTGTTTAGAGAATTACCTTATGACACAAAGTCTGTTACATTTGAAGGGATTCTGTAAGTAAGAAAGTCCTGCTGAGGCTGAGAAATGATGCTGAAAAGAATCAAAAATCATCCTCAAGTCCCAATCCTGTGTGGTTCTCCCCAAAGACAGAGAATCTTAATAAGTTCATATTGCTTGCCCGAGGCTTAGCACCAACAACAATGATCTGTTTCATAATTATTGAGTTGCAGAAAATTACAGGACGTCCAGTTTTTGATGCCGTTAATTAGATATCAAGCAGGGCTTAAACTACCAGGGGACAAGAATATCTATAGTCAAGTATCATCAACATAATTATGGTATTGTGGCAGTAGATTGGCATATCCACTTTAGAACCACTGAGTGTAGCGCATAAATTTGAAAGCTTTACTTCGTTTGGCACAAGACTGTCATTATATAGAAACATTTTAGTCCCTATGGGAGTAATGGGAGCTCTTCATAATGCAGCTCAAACATGTCATATCTGAATAAAACAACAGGTTGTTATCTCATTTTCTAAAACAACTTGTACAGCAATTTTGCAGTGGGCACACGTATGACTAAATGCACAAAATCTAATTTATGACACAAGATGTTTCTCAATCCAAACAACAAAAAATATGTAGCTTGAGTATGGGAAGTAGTGTGGGATCATGGAATTTGTTTATTTTAATTGTTAAACAGCCATCAATGCAGATAAAAATTCATCTGTCGGACTCAGCAAAACCCTTCAAAAACAAGGTGATGAATAAAAGTTTTATTGATGTTACACTTAAGGCTGTTGTGCGATATTATCAGTCTCATAAGTTTAGGGAAACCACACTGTTGATGTTGATCTAATAAACGTGGGTATGATGAGGAATTTGATGTATGCAGACTGCAATGATAACACCTGCTGAATCTCAAGTCCTTGAAACAGCAAATTTATGTGTGTGGAATAAGCTACAAAAAAGAGGAAGAGGAGTGTGTGGACACAGTCATGGTGAGTTCAACAGAAGCCAATCTGGGATGCCAGTTTTATAAAGAGAGCTTGAGGTAAGCATTTGTTAGCATGCTAGCTCTCTATTTGTTTGGGCTAGGCAGGGGTATCACGTGGACCAGTGCGGCGTTTTACTGGTTGTTTGGTAGACATGGGTCATAACTGCTGAACACTATGAGATGGCCCTATTACATTCTGACACTGTCAAAATTTTGTTTCAGGCTGTCTTTGTCCAATGGCCATCTGTGACCTTCTCTTCATGCGTGGTGTATGCCAACAGTTTTGGAGCCACCACCAAAGATATCGCTATAGGCGCATTCACATTATGCAATATGTACCGTGCCTCAACATGTTCGACCTCTAAAGTCCAGTTTAAGGCCGGATCAAACTACACAAATTCAGCCAGATTTTAGCTTGTTTGCATTGCCGCCGACCATCGTGCAGCATCAGGCCCGATAACGTTGTGAATGACCAACACTCTTGTAGTGTGACATAATCCATGATTCATCGCAAATGCCCCACAACCCCAATTGCAACAAGACTAGCATCTTAGAATTTTTTTTTCTCATTCATTTTCAGTCTGTCACCCTGACCGACATCAATGACATATATTGGTGTACTGGTTAGTGATTGTGACATTAAAATGATATTAACACATTGTTTGTATCTTTACCATAACCGCATCTTCTTTTTTTCAAGGGGACTTTCTGTTTACACATAATGGAATAAATAACGTTATTTAGCAAGGCTAATTAGGGTAATATTCATGAAATGTCATCACATTCTTACCTCAAGTTCTCTGTGAAGGACAGATAGCCCGTATTGTCCTCCTTGAGACGCATAGAGACAGGTCCACAGTTGTTTTTTCCTTCTTTTCTTCTTCTTTTCCAAGCACAAGACTGCTAGCATCACACACAGTGCTTCTGCTGTAGCCATGATTGACACTCCTTGACCTGCCTCCCAAACCATCTACGAACTCACACATAGTCACAACAGCTGCAGATGACATCATGACGACAACATATGATAAGTGGTCGGGATCACACGTGTAGTGTTGCCAGTCTGTCAGCAAAGACAGACCAAGACTTTTTTGCTGACATCTAAAGGACAAAAGAAAATAGTGTAGTCTAATCCGGCCTTAATTTGATTAGTGTGAGTGCTTCATACCATTGCCCAAGCTCGGCATGCTCAGCCTTGGAATAGGTGCTTCAGCACAGTACGAACGCACAGGCACGAGCACAGGCACAGAGCACTGACAATGCTGTGATTGTTTGTCACCTGAAATTCAGGCAGAGTGGAATCATAAAGAGCAGTTGACTGTCTTTTTGATTGCTGATGAAAGAGAACAAATACTGAACAATGTCATTACAAGATGAAAAAAATGACAGGTCAATATTTAAAAATAGGGTCACGCTCCATAGATGTGGTAACTCCATAGCTCAGGCCCAGTTAGACTGGAGCAATGTGACTGCAGGGCTGCGGGGGAGAGGGGAGGGGGGACAATCGTGCTCCGGCACGGTCTGGGACAACTGGGCCCAGTTTGAGTGTGCCCTTTGAGAACTTTAATCTCAGATGACCGAAAATTGCACAACGTGTGGGGGGCTTTATCGCGTTGCCATTTTACTCCCACACTCTCAGACTGGTGTTACCCATTGAAGCTAGCTTAAGGCGACAAAATGAAACGCACTGTTACCTGAATATTGTCTGGCAAGGAATAAAATATAAAGCAATGATACTTCTTTTTGCCAATTATTTTTTACTACAACTGCAGGCAAAAGGTTGCTCACTAGGGAAATGTTAAAAGTTTATGTTTGAGATACGAGAGGAGCCTAATTATATCTTATTTCCATGAGGAAATTAAGAAGCAAATGCTTCCTGGATTAAATTTGTGGCAAACTGTCAAAAATAAACTTCTGTGCTGATAATACGTGTTAATGTCTACCTTAAACCCTTTTTGTGTCTTACAGATTCTTTGTAGCTCCACAAGAGTTCTGGGACTTTCATAGGCAACATGAAGCCAGCTGCCATCGTGATTGGATTTCATGCAGCTCTGCTCATTTTGTTGTGTTGAATTTTCTCTTAGACACACAGACACACATACATGCTCTCTTTGGTGTCCAGACAGGATGAGAGCGAAATCTCTTTTGATTTTCACACAGCTCCTGTGTCCAGACTGGCAGGCTGTCTGCTGCTTCAGGGCAGCAGAAATAACGTTTCATGGATAAATACTAAAGATGATTAAAGGTTGTGTCAATGGGATGGTGTGACAAAAATCTGAAATGGTGTGAAATACGGTATGCCTCAGTAGCTTTCTCAAGCTCTTCACTTCACAAGGACGAACACAAAGGGACTTGATGTTACATTTAACCTTTATTTACTCGACTAGGTAACTAATTTTTTTATCAAGGGCAGCATGGCAAGAGTATTTTAGACAGACTTATCAAAACATACTGTAAATAATAGAAATGTACACAAACATGCATACACAATAACAAGACATATATTCCACAATTCATAGCAACTGGTTGGTGATTTCAACTTCTTTTATCATTCAATTGTTAAAGCTGCAGTAGGTAGGAATTATTAACTATTATTCAGTCATATTTGCTGGAACTGTCACTATATTCTGATAGTAGGACATCAAATGGGTAATTTAGGACAAAATCCAACTCCTCTGGCTCCGCCTACAGCCTGTAATCGTACTTGCCAAAATCCAACCGGTCTGAATGCTCTCCACCAATCAGGTAGAGGGAGCAGGAGGAGCAGCCAATCGCAGCTGGTACATGTCCTCGAAACGGAAACTAAAGTCCGCGACTTGGTCGGGAATTTCAATGATGATACACCGTCAGGTTGCTCTTTTCACCTCTGTCAACCCCCCTCCATCCCTCCACACATGCAGACACACACACATCTGGTGAGAAAGACGGGATATTGTTTTGGAGTCTCCGGTTGCTACGGATACAGTACATCTTCTGTGGCTGCTTTGTGTGTGTGTGTGCGCCTGCGCGTTTGTGTGTTTGTGTGTGTATGTGCATGTGTCTGTGTGTGTGTGGGATGCTTGGCAGAGGTTCATAAAGGGATTTGGTGGTGTATTGTGTTGAAATCTCGGATCAAGTTGCAAGTTTACTTGCACTTTCGCAAAGTTACCTACTGGGCCTTTAAGGAGCACTATACCGGTGTTTGTGAAAATAAAAACAAGCACAAATAATAAAACAAAACCAGAACACAGGAGACCTACTTAATCTCGAGCCAGTAAAATAAACCAGGCTGTTTCAAAGAGGATGAACTGGCAACTTTAAAAAAAACTACTCTCTGTGTAGAGGCTTCAGATAGACAGATCCGTTCCCCTGGGAAAGGTGATTGTAAAACGACCACCAGAGGTTGTGGGTGTATATTCTCATTGAGAGTAGAGAGCTCTAAACATCATTTGAGGAGAAAAAGTCAACATTTGCCTGCAGTTGCCAAGATTTAAGTGGTCAGAGTTAATGTTTCTAGTCTTAAAATGTTTGTTTTCCAAGATGTTTTTCCAAGACTAATTAGACTAGTTAATTGAAAAGCCCCATAATTACACCAGCAAACTATTTAAGTGTGCATTTACATCAAATTTGGCTGAATTGAATACCAGTGGAGCTTTAATTACTGTTGTGTCCAGATTGCTGCTTGCTACATTTGATGCGGCATCTTTATATTTGTCTCTGACATTGAGCTGCATTCTTCTCTGAGCACGGCAGCAAGAACACATTTATCTCTGTGATCAAGCAAAGACTCTCTCGGCTAGATGAAAGGATGGAATTTGAACTGGTTTGATAACACCAAAGGAGCCATCAGCAGACTGCGTCAGTGTGGGAATCCTTTTGCCCGAGGCTGTTCTGGAAACATGAATGCGCCCAAGTGGCAGCGCAGCGTTGGAGTGTGAGATAACCTGATGCAACTCAGCCCACTGCGCTCCGCCTCAGGTGCCCACGTCTTTTCACGTCCTCGGGTTTTTATAGCTCCCAGAAATTAGTGAAGTGATTTGTGTTAAGTGAGTGTACAAATCATGTTTACTAGTCTGAGATAAAGAAATGCTCAGAGGAGAGAGCAACCAGCACAGGTGTGGCTGCGGAGTGAGACTGAGGGAGGATGAATGAGAGAAAATAAGAGGAATGGAAAAAAAGTGTGAGAGGAATTTTTTAAAAAGTATGAGTATGTAAGATCCGAGGATGCTGTCTTGGTATGGGCTGATATAGCAAATGCAGACATCTTTAACAATGTTAAAATGAAATGCATTTAGACAAAGACAGTCATGCACCAAACATTTATTGGCCTTTATTGGCCTTGTGGTCAGAGTATCTGCTCTGAGATTGGGAGGTTGGGGTTTGATCCCTGGCTGAGTCATACCAGAGACTATAAAAATGATAGCTAAAGCCTCTCTGCTTGGCACTCAGCATTAAAGATTAAACTGGGGGTAAGACCCTGCGACATACTGGTGTCATGTCCAGAGGATGTACTCGTACACCAAGCTGCTTCACGCTATTGAAACAGGAGACAGGCTCCTGCCCTATGGGCCTTCATGGCTCTCAAAGGCTACTTACTTTACTTATTTACACTTTTCCCTGCACACTTTCCCACAGGCTGCATGTGTGCAGTTTACCAATATGTGAATTCATGCACAGAGGAGATTTGACTTTACATCCTCCATCTCTGAAACTTGCGTAAATCTTAAAATGCAAAAGGTTCACAGGTTAATAATTCATAAGAGGCATGTGAATGTGGCAGCGTTTGTGAATCTTACTGTGAGTGCGAGGAGTGCAAAGAGACTTCGACTACATGCTGCTGCTAACGTGGAACTGTCAGCTGACAAGCTCCAAGGAATTGTGCCTCTGCCAGAGCCGGATAGAAACTCTCCCCTTCCTGTCGTCTTTCAGCAAAAGAACATCATCCCCAGCAGTTGTTCTGGATGTGCATGCAGGGTGTCGGGAGAGCTGATCTCATCCGAGAGAAAGTGAAATTCTACAATATGCTTTCAGTTGTTTCCAATGAAAACAGAGATAAGAAAAGAAGTTTTAGTGTTTCAACAACTTTAATAATCTTTGATTATGATTGTGATTCTACTTAACGCGCTCTTCTGTACCAGAAAGTCAAACTCCTCTCATTCGTCTTTTCTCTGACTGTACAACTTCATTGAATTAAGTGGAAAAAATAAAAGCGGCAGTACTCCCCTAATTCACCTGTTGGCATGTGAATCAGGAGTAATAGTAATAGTCAACGTCTGAATTTCTGCAGTGAATAAAAAATACTAAAATATAATACTGATTTTCACAAAAAGAATTTATTCAACAAATTACTTTTAGTTTTCTCCCTCGGTATTTGACTGTATATTCGATTGTCGGAGAGCTGTTTGATCAGAGTCAGAATCAGTTCCAGTTCATATTTTCTTTGTGCCCTTCTGGAGCCATGGCAAAAAAGTCAAAGATGCAAGGAGTTTGATCTATCTATCTATCTATCTATCTATCTATCTATCTATCTATCTATCTATCTATCTATCTATCTATCTATCTATC
>JAQLOL010000006.1:13414669-13430071 GCA_029783665.1 Naso thynnoides
AATTTTACAGACAAAAATGTTTTGGTATGATATCAGAGATGTCATGTTTTTTCTTTATCAGCTTTCACACTTGTTTGTGATACTGTTTTCCCACATACAGTGAACCCAAAAAGTATAAGAGAAATATAATAGAAGAAATCACACACAATAAAAAGTTTTACCTATTTAAGGGCAAGAACTAATTCAATTCCACCAATCTTAAAAAATAGTAACCTAAAAAAAACAAACAAAACAATATAAATAAGGAACCTTTCGAGTTCGAGTGAAGCTTTTACAGTCAGCAGGACCTACAACACACCATACACTGTTACACTGCAATGCCTTGTTTAAAAGGCCCACAGCAGCTAAAAGTAACAAAATAATTCACATTGGCTTGTTGGACTAAAGAACATTTTTCTGCTCTTTGACTACACTTTGCAGCCTGTTGCTGTAATTTAGGTGAAATGAGCCAGACCAGCTGATGAACAAAAAATCAGGACAAATTTAATAAAACAAGCAAAAGACTTTCATAAAAGTTTTGCCCATATTAAAACCACAAAGCTTCTGACACAAATCACCTGCTGTTTTTTTTTTCCACACTGCATCGGCTTAATTTTTAAAGGTCAACTTGTCATCAAGTAGAGTACAACATATTTGTACTGCTAGACTGTATTAGACAGTGAATAACAGGTTAAAATTCTTGCAACAGTAATTGTGTGAGTCACGAATCAAGAGTTTCAAACGAGCGACTCTTGAGTGACTGAGCTGAAACTTCCGGTCTCTTATTTCCTGGTTCACGTTGACAGTCCTTCCTCACAAGGCCTGTTTTTGTTTTATGTCCTGTTTGAAGTAGTTTAAAGTTACCTGTGTGTTTAGTCCAGATATGTGACCTCGTTCAGGTGCAGCTGTGCTCCTGCACACTCAGTGTACGACTGTAAAAGTAAACTAGAAAATTTCTCTCAGAAGTTTTGAGTGTGCCTGATGCTCTGTACTGGATAGCCAAACCAATGTCACCATTGCTCAGTAAATATTATGAAATGACAGTGTACCGATAGGAAAGCAGACAGAGAGAGACGGAGAGAGACAAAGCTCCACAAACTGTTCAACAGCTGAGTAGGATGAAGACGAGATGGGGATGAAGGATAAGGAAGAAGAGAGTAGCAAAAGTATTAAGTAACAGAGTTCAAATCTCAGAAACCTTCGGCTGTATTCGCCGTCTGACTTCCGACAGACAGCGAATGCAGCCTCTGGGATCAAACCCCATTATTCTTGGCCTTCTGCTGGAGGAGGCGAATTTCCATTTCCGACCTCCACGTGCTGCTCGCTGTTTACAGTCCGACTGTTTACAGTCCAACGCGAGAATAGAGTTGGAATTGAGAGGCCACATCTACCAGCAGATCTTTTCACAAGTAGCCAGTTTACTTCCCGTTAACAGTTAACAGTCCACCATTAATAACGTGGGCTACAAATGACTACAACCAGAAACCAGGGCTTTTCCTGTACCAAGATCGCCCGACCTCGCCAACAGACTCGACACTCAGTGAATGTAGAGTCTGTTTATAGATACTACAGTGATACAACTACTATTACTACAGGAGTGATAGTAGTTGTACTGAGGCTAGGTAGGTTGAGCGGGTCGTCTACCAATCAGAGGGTCGGTTGTTCAATCCCTGGCTCCTCTGGTCTACATGTTGAAGTGTCCTTGTGCAAGATTCTGAACCCCAAATTGATCCCAGTGACTGTGGCTGTTGGTGTGTGAATGTGTGTGTTTGAGTTCCTGATGAGCAGCTCTTTGTAGAGAAGTCACTAACCCTAACTATATCATCAGTGTGACTTTAGCTGTATCTCAATTCAGCAGCTGCATCCTCTGAAGAGTGTATTTGTAGACCGATTCGCGTCACAGCGGCATGATAAAGACTATCCCAACTCGTCAGCTCCCTGTGGCCAACAAATCCCCTGGTGTGAAGGATCCAATCTTGTCTTTTTTTTCAAGCTAACATAAAAGACAAAACAGCAGCAGTAAGAGGATATGCAAATATAAGTGTTAAAACAGCAAACCTCAAACTTCCTGGCTTTTCTTTACACGCTCATAAGTTAACTGCCATCCCATGGTTGCTAAGTGACAGTAGAAGTGTACTGTGATGTCAGGAGCAGTTGGTGACAAAAACAGGGCATGCTCTTTAGGCTAGACCGTCTCATTTAACAGAAGTTTTGGTTCGGCTGTCGCGGCCGATGGAGCGTGAAGGAGGAGCCTTCGTCGGCTGCGGTATTCGAAGGATGCGGCCCCTGAGTTGACACAGCACTTTGGTGACCTTCAGTCCCTACAGAGACTGAAGAATCTGTTTTTCATTCAGATCAGTGTCCCCATAAAGATATATAAGCAAGGAAGTGTGTGTGTGTGTGTGTGTGTGTGTGTGTGTGCTTAGTTAGCCAGCCAACGTCAGCTGTGTTTAACTGTTACTTGACACCTTAATATTGGATCTAACTTACAGAGACAAAGTAATCGCCTCATTTGCACATCTCGAACAAGTGGGTATTTTGGCAAAACCGTGAGTCACATTGACGAAACTACTGGATGTAGAGCGCCACAAGGACTTGCTGAACGAGGTTATATAACTTCTGTGTGGATAACTTTACAAATCTGGCAGCCTGAGCGAGAGAGACACGGTGGTCCCACCTGCCTCCTTTCCTTTCAAGCATCAGTTATAATGGCTGCTTATGGGAGAAACTGGTGTTGAACTGAGGATAGTGTAGGGTGACCAGACATCCTCGATTTCCAGGAACAGTCCCTGTTTTGGGTGATCCATGGCTAGAGTTGTCCCCGGAAATACCCCCAATTTTAAGTGTGCCTTAAAAAAAGACAAAGTAAAATAGACGCTGCAGCTGTAAATCTTGCTGCGCGCAGACTAATGCAGTACCACCTTTGACCACAGTGTTGGTTGTAATGGCAGAGTGGCGCTGTTCATATTTTCACTTGTTTACTCACGGAGAGAGGAAGAAGCAATGGTTATTTATGGGGCTATGTTGTGCAGGATTTTAAAGACCAAACAGATGTTCCTGTGTTTTATTGCATCTTTGCAGCTCAGAAGTTCATGGTTGTTTAAGATGGTGCAATGATGTAGAGGGTTGCTATGGCTTCAGTGTCGAGCTGTTGGTTTGGCCCCAACTTGTGAGGCAGTATGTTAGCTGTGACATGATCATGGCATTCGTATATAATTTGGCAGCATTAAAAGTCATTGTGTGTCTTATATACTTAAAATTTGTCAACAGAAAACATAAGACTGCACTGCTGAACAGAGATGGAGGTTAAAAGGATCCAATGTCTCCATAAATGAGCACCTAACTAAAAACAACACCGACATAGCCAGAAGAACACGCTACCTGAAAAAACAGAGAAAAAATACACAGAACTCTTGGACTTCAACTGTAAAATATTCATCAAAATAAACGGAAAAACGGAGCACCCGAGGAAGCTAAAGTGCTGGTTGTCAGCAACATCACGGACCAATGATCATCAAGAACTGGACAGTAAAGTAACAATCAATGACACATGCAGCATGGTGCACACTGAAACTCAGTCTACATCTGGAGACAATAGACACGTGACTCGGGGAAAAGGTGAACATGACCAACCTGCACTGAAAACATGTGATCATAATTACAGGATTTGGAAAATGATGTAGACCCGGACAATAACTTCTTCACCATCAGCAACAGTTACTACTACTAGACTGAGGAACACGTTACATCGAAGGACAAATGATCAATTATCTGCTTCAGCAGCAGAAGCCTGCGTGCAAACCACAATAACATTAAGGAATACTTACATACATTTTCACATCCCATCAACATAAGGACAATATCTGAAACCTGGATCAACATGGAAAAAGACATGAACTTTGAGCTGAGGATCGGAATGGGGTCCGATATGGGCCAAAATGGCCGCATCGGATATCGGGAATTTTTTTTAGAAAATGTCTGATAGGCTCCATAAGCCCAAACTATCTAACAATAGCCCGACATGCCGTGAACACAGCCGAGCCGCTGCCATAGGCCACGTGCCTGTGTTTTGGTCATGTGATCAGTGCATGGAGAGAAACCTGCAGCAACAGCCAGTCTGTCTGCTGTGTGGAGTTATTTTACCATCAGACAGGAGGGAAGTAAAACAGCCCACTGCAACATTTGCAAAGCCAGTGTCTCAAGGGGCGGCAGCTCCGACGGATGCTTCAACACCACGAACTTCATCAAGCATCTCCAGAAGCATCACGGGAAGGAATGTGAGGACTTTTTACAGTGGAGTGCAAAGAAAAAAAGCAAGCTGCGACAACAATCGCTGCACGAAACACTTCAGAAGCTGCAGAACTCGCTCCAGAGAGCCCTGAAGCAAAAATGATAACGGGCAAAATAGTCAAATTCACTCTGCTGGACGACCAAGCGCTTTGTGTTGTGGAAAATGTGGGTTTCCAACGTTTGGTGGAACATTTGGAGCCGCGCTGTCAGCTGCCAAACCGGCATGCAATCTCTGATACTGTAATGTATTGTTTTGGAGTTCTGAAGTCCAAGTGACCGTTGGCCTCGTCATTGTGTCTGTACACACAACACGCCAAGTGAGTACATAACATGGTGTCAGAAGTCTGTCAAGAACAGTACATGTGGCCATGAATACGCAGTTTGAACACCCCAGGATCGACTGGGATGCCGCCGACTTGTATAAGGAATTGGAAAGATTCCACTCTCACGTGAGTTTTGTCTTCGACGGGCCGCTCTCGGCGCTAGAAGCTAAACAGAAAGCCGGCTGGCTAGGAACGTGGATCGGCGAGCAGGGCAGAGAAATCTACAAGACGTTACCATGGGCAGACGGCGAAAAAGGAGACCCGGTCAAAGTCTTGGATAAGTTTGCCAACTACATACGGCCAAGAAAGAATAAAAGGATAGCCAGACATCATTTCAAGCAGAGGAAACAAGGTGCTACTGAGAGCTTTGACCACTTTCTTAGGGATCTGAGGCTATTGCTAATGGACTGTGAGTATGCTGACTCAGACGACATGTTGATGGACGCTATAATAGCGTGAGTGAGAGAAAAACGAGTACAGGAAAGACTGCTGGATAAAGGTGAGGATCTGACATTGGCCAAAGCCATTGAAATTCCCCAGCAATACGAAATGTCACAACATCAAATCAGAATTGTTAGAGAGGAAGACTCACAAGTGTTATCAGTGGCCACAAGAACAAAACATACAGCCTATGCTAATAAGAAACCACACTCCAATGTTCAGACAAAGCCCTTTCAAAGACAGTCAGGAAACAAAATCAAAAGCTGCTCAAAGTGTGGGAAACACCCACAACATACGTGCAATCAAGGAAAATGCCCAGCTAAAGGGTCTGTGTGTTCACACTGTCACAAGCCTAACCACTGGGCAGCTGTTTGCCACAACCACAGCATGAGTTCAGTGAGTGTGGAGCCAGGGAACTCACCTGAGGATGAAATGCTGGACATAAACTTCACAGTAGAGGATGCTCCGGTATTAATTGTTGCAGATGATAAGTTGATTGTAGACATCAGTGTTCTGTCCCGGGAAGTGCAATTCAGGATAGACACAGGTGCAAAATGTAACACACTGACTCTGGACTGTTATCAGTCATTGATGCACACAGGTGAACTGAAACGCTCCAACAAGGTGCTGCGCTCCTATTCAAACCACAAGGTGAATCCAGTTGCTGCAGTCGACCTTCCCCTGAAGTACAAAGGCCGAGAAGCAAATGTTGAGCTGGAAATTGTGGACATTGTTCAAGAGAACGTGCTCAGCGGCACAACAGCTGAGGCACTGGGGCTGATTGTGTGGCTGGATTCTCTACAAGATGGTGCCAACAGAAACAAGCTGAGCACTGACACCACAGCCACTCCAAGCCTAAACACACACACACCAGTTGGATTGGAGGATTTTCCTGAACTGACACGCACCACAGGCACCCTGCCAGGCAAATACAGCATAAAGATTGATCCAAATGCAAAGGGCGTTGTGCATCCAGTGCGCCAATAGCTCTCAGGGCCAAGATAATTGAGAAGCTGAATGAGATGGTCAAGGATGGACATATCGTTAAAGTCAACCAACCAACAGAGTGGGTCAGCTCTATGGTCGTTGTCACACGCAAAGACAAGATTAGAATCTGCATAGATCCAAGTGATTTGAACAAGGCCATAAAGAGAGAACATTATCCTATGCGCACCATTGAAGAGGTCATATCCACCATGTCTGGTGCAAAAGTGTTCTCAGTCCTGGATGCTAAATCAGGCTTCCTTCAGATAGAACTAGACGAAGCGTCGTCCCTCCTCACAACCTTCAACACACCGCTAGGCAGGTTCAGATGGTTGAGGCTGCCATTTGGTATAAAATGCGATTTGGAGATTTTTCAACGTATTATGGACGGAATGCTCGAGGGTATCAGCGGAGCCACAGGTGTGATGGATGACATTCTCATAGCAGCACCCACAATGAAGGAACATTATGCAACACTGCGCAAAGTCGTTGAGAGAGCCACAAGCTACAATCTGAAGCTTAACTTCAACAAGTGTCACGTCCGCCAGTCAGCTGTGCCATATGTAGGGTCACCTGTTTACAGCTGATGGGTTGAAACCAGACCCAGCAAAGACTGAAGCGGTAAGGAGCATGCCTCCACCAACAGACAAAGAAGGTGTCCGTCGCTTCTTGGGGTTCGTGACATACTTGTCAAAGTTCATTCCTAACCTGAGTGAGGTGGACGCTCCACTGCGGCAGCTTGTGAAGAGTGACGTTGAGTTTGTGTGGCTGCCAGCGCAACAACAGGCTTGACAAACTCAAGCAACTATGCACACCCCCCCCACTACTCAAGTTCTATGATCCAGCCAGGCCTGTGGAGATATACTGTGACGCCAGCAGCATGGGCCTAGGAGCCGTGTTACTACAAGACGACCAGCCTGTCGCCTTCTCCTCCAGATCCCTGACGGATGCTGAGACGCACTATGCGCAAATTGAAAAGGAGATGCTCTCCATCGTCCACGCGTGCATCAAGTTTCACCATTACATATTTGGTAGACATGTCACAATATACAACGACCACAAGCCACTGGAAGATATCTACAAAAAGCCGCTGCTGTCCACTCCCATGTGCATCCAGAGAATGCGCCTGCGCTTACAGTGGTATGACATCACGGTGAGCTACAGAAGAGGAAAAGACATGGAGCTGCCAGACACTCTTTCCAGAGCACAGCTACCAGACAACACGCCAGAGACAGCTGGCCTGGAGTGTGTCTCCATGCTCAACTTTGTATCGGTGAGTGATCAGAAATATGCTGAACTGCAGGAACGCTCACAAAAGGACTTAAGTCTTCTCCAGGGAACAATTCAGCAAGGCTGGCCAGATAACAGACGAGAAGTGCCTGCTCCTCTTCAACCCTACTGGGACTCAATAAGCCAGTTAGCTGTGTCTGATGGCATAGTGTACAAGGGACTGCGCATCGTTTGTTGTAAATCAGCAATACTTTTACCAATAGATGGTGCTACTGTTCTATCACCATGTTATCTCTGCTTGTATGTGTCCAGTGAAGAACGTACTTCCTGTATTGTGTGGTGTTGATTGGGCACGTTGTGTTTACTGCCGTAATAAAGCATGTTCTAAAAACAATATTATCAACTACCTGGCACAAGTAGCACCCGCACAAAGTAGTACTAAAAAGTGCTGAAAAATAAAAAAGGTCTTCCAATAACAATTTGTGGCAGATGTACTTTGCAGATAAGTTGGAATCTTTTTTTACAGCTTTGATCTTCATTTCTTTACTCCATTGTGGTGTTAATTCTAGCAAAAAGAGGTTCAGACAAAAATACTTAAGCAGACTAAAGAAAAGTTTGTGTAACATATGGCCAGTAAAGGAGAATATATCCTTTTTAGACTCTGCATAAATGGAGGAGTTACATTTCTTGGTTGAGCCTTTGCATGAAGGAAACGGTTTCAACACTTCTCTGAAGCTCTAGCACCTAAACATGCATTTACACAGAAAGTGATGAACGGCATTAGATTACATAGGTGATGAGACACAAGTTAAATTCCAGCTTGGCAAATTTTGGGATAGAGATGATGCAAATCACACAATGTAATGTCGCTCATTGAACTTTTATGGCAATGTAGTGTGATTCTCCCAACATCCCTGACATCCTGACAGCACAAATGTTGCTTGAATTCGTCGAACGGACATTGAATCAGACATTGCTGTCGAAAAAGCTGTCACTGTGTGTACATACCATGGAGCTCCTACAACATGACTTTATACACCATGGGACTATGAATGCAGACCCAATGTTGTTAAGTTTTCCAACCTTTCTAAGACTTCCACAACTGATACTATGCAGGAATGATGATTATAACAGCTGTAGTTAATGACTGAAAAAATGGCAAGCCCCTCTTCCTCCTGACACTACTAGCTAATGCTAACTGTGACTGACAGGCAGCTGTGCGACACAACTTAACAGGTTCCTGATGATGTTAATCAACACAGACACTATGTTGTTAGGTTTTCTAACCTAAGACCTCCACAACTGATATAGTGCAGCAAAAATGATTATCTTGGCCGCAGATAATGGAAGATAGTGCTGAACTAGCTCATATGCGTGCTGCGCAATTGAAGCGATGAGCCAGTATGATCAAGCAACATGACTGCCTCCTGGCATTTCTTGCGTCAGCATGGGGATCATCACTTTCTGTCTTAACACAGCTTTACACTTTTTATGTGACATACACACAGACCTGACTGACAGGTTTTATTAATTCACTGTGGTGCATGGTGATATATAAGCACACTGATGATGAACAATTTAGATTCTTAACAACTGTGAGAGAACTTTGCATCACATATTCAATAAATAATTTACACATTACAGTCATGGGGGATCAGCAGTGTTCCTATTTTTATTATCCACAGGCTACAAGATCACAATCAGGATTTCTATTTTCAATTTTCCATCATAAAGTTACATTTTTTTGGTTGAGATAAGTTTTTTTTGTTTGTTTGTTTGCTTGTTTTACATGTTCCCACAATTTCTGGAGTTCAACTTGAATCATTAACAGTCCTCAACACAAACATGGTGGACAAAAGAGAGGTCCTTTTTACACTGGCTGCATTGTTAGTCATTCCTTCAACCTCAGACAGTCCAGTAAATCATCCATGAACATGAACAGCTTTGTCACAAAAGCTAAGAGAGGACCAAAAACAGAAGAGTCTAATCTGTAATGTCATATCAAAGCACAGCCTTGAGCAGCTCTGTTGAAAATGAACATGGCACTAACTTTGTGGACACTCAATATACTATCTAAACTTCCCTCCATGTCTTCCTGTGTCGTTCGTCTGTTTTCTCTGTGGTTGTAGTTTTCTTTTCCTTTCCTGTTTCACCTCAGTGCTTAATACACCACTTTCTAACTAGTTTTCTGTATGTTGCCTATGAATGACATTTCCAACATGGAAAGTGAAAGTGAAAAAAATGCAATAGTTATATCCGGGTCCACTTCTAGACTACTTTAAATGCGGTTCAGTAAGAGAAGTTGGTTGGTCACCAACAACTCTTGTTAAAAAAAAAAAAAAAAAGCATTTGCAGCTGGAGGCCCCACTTCTAATAAAAGTAAAACTCTATTTATGTCAAATTGTATCTAATTGTATAAATATTCTAACAGTGGATGGAAACAGTTTTTACAATAACTGGCCACCTGTCTTTATCCACTTTATTTTTCCAGTCTACGTATAGTGCTCTTTTCAATTCACATGTAAAACTGAATTACAGTCTTCTCATTATTTTCTTACTAATTTTAGACCCATCTCCACCCCGACCCCTTATGGGAGGGCAACAAATTCTCTTTTCATTATAATTCAGTGTCTAATCTTGACAAGAACAAAGTAAAATAAGGTAAAAATGGGGTAAAGGGAGGAAACCTGGTGTTAGTTTGGTGTTAGACCGAGCATTTGGTGGGACATTGACCTCCCGCCCCTACCCCCCACCCCCACTCTGTGATAACATATTAATTTATCCTGTTATCACAAGATAACAAGCCGTTATTCCATGATAATGAGATGATTATTTTGTGATCTCAAGATAACAGAATGAAAAAAGGTAGTAGCCACAATGGCCGCTCTTGGCCTCAGTAGATAAGAAGCACTTTGTTCTGTATTTTCTTCAACAACTGACAGCGATTTCGTAGCTGCTCTTTCTTCCTCTCTCTCCCTCCCCCTCTCTTTGACAGTTTCAGTCAGAATGTCCTATTCATGAGAGGCGTAGAAGTGTCACCACACTATGCCTTTGCCTTTTTCTATGGAGCTAAGGAGGTGACATAGATGTGTGTGTTTTTTTTAACCCATACACAATTTGTATTTCATGAACATGTTTTATGAATCACACGTGTTTCATAAATTGAATACTTTTTATGTATTTCAAGCGAAAGGGGGATAACAGCGTGGGAGATTTATAAAATGTGCATGCAAAATACAAAACATGGACATTTAAATACAGCGGGCACTTTATATTTTTCGAAATATGCATAATCACTTAACATCTCAATCTCCATAAATCTTGATTTAAATACTACCAAACGTGACAAAGTTATTCTTTCAATGCTACATGTTTACTGTATCAAATTGTGTTCAGATATGTCAAAAGATGAGTCTCTGCTCTGGTGACACTGAATGCTTTACTGTAAATACTGCTGTATGCACTTTTTTTTTTTTATTTTGCCAAGCGTTTGTTCAAACTTCACAGAAATCATATTATTATAAAGTTGTGTGATATTTTTTCTTTTTTTTCAGAATTTTCTATTATACAGTTAAATTGTTGTGAATTTTTGAAGTTTAAATTGGAGCAGTCAAGCCTGAAAATGATAGACTGCTCTTCCACTGCAAAGTGAATTGTGATAATGGCTGACACCTGTGGAGTGTGACTGACAGAGAGGGCAGACAGAGGAAAGCGCCATGACTACTAAGAAAGTGTTTGAGCCAAATCTGAATTACATGACAGTTCAAATCCATTTAAAAATCTCACCAGCATTTTGACTGTTGTCAGCATTTTAAGTATAAGTAGACAAACAGCCCCAGCAAATCACATTACAAGAAGTTGTGTTGAGATGTGAAGAAAAGTCACCTCTCCTTAGTGGTGAAGAGAGTAGGACACCTGTCCAAGAGTATGAAGGTCGCTGGCTTAGTTCCCAATGTGTGCAGTTTACATATATTAACCATGTGGAAATTCACACGTGTGGCGTGCATTCAAATTTTCTGAAGGTTATATTAACTCGAAGATTGCCTGTTTTGTTAAATCTGGCTGAGATGACATCAGTTATGTATTCACTCTCATTCAACACAATTTTTGCATTCAAACTCTAAGCAAGTCAAGTCCAGCCTTAGCTCAGTGGTTAGTCTGCTGCTTTAACAGCAATGAGTTCAAACCTCACCAATGCCATTCGCATAACTCCTTCTGAAGGTCATTAAAAGTCATAACATGCTGTTTCTGCATAATCTGCAATTTGCAGAAGATGCCCAATTTTAAAATAATACTTTATAATATTTTGATGCAGACTGAAATGTGGCTGTTTGACAGCTGACATGGTGTTGTTTTTTCACAGCTCACTGTCAGTGAATACTGTACAGTAAGTGACTATAGAACAATTACAAGTCTGCAAAGGTCGAAGTAAAGACTGAAATGGTTCCAATTCGAAAGGTGTGTTTTTGATTATGGTATGTTTTGGACTTCTTTATCAAGTATCTTATGTATTTTGAAATAGTGCAAAATATAAATGCAGAGGTACACATAATAAGCTGCAGCATCTAATTTATTAACAACAGCTGTAGCAAGAGTTAAATCCCATGTTTAAGTATTCTGAGCTTTTCGTTAGTTGCCACCCTTCAGCCTGACATGAAAGCTAAACCACAGAACTGTTTATCAACCAACAGCACCAAATACCAAAACCTAACCTGGGATTCATGCAAATGTGATGGTCACTCATTTAGATATGCAAATGTTGATGCAAACATGGTCTCTGAAACCGGCAGCCCACAACAATAAGCCACAAATAATGGAGATGTGTTCAAAGCCCTGTCGATATGTGTTGATAGATTTAATTTGCTATTCCTGTTCTGATTTATTAATTGCTGCATTCGTTGTACGTGGGGGCTTTGTTTTTGTTGTTGTCCTTTGGCTGTTTGTCTGGACCAATTATGGTTTGATCCTCCTGGGAGTAGACTGGACTCTTCAGATGTCTGCTCATAATCTATTGATTCCTTTCATCTCTGGTTTCTGTTGCTGGTGCGTGTGTCTGCGTGTGTGCGTATGCTAGTGTGTGCATCATTGAGTGTTTGTGAATACAGATGGGGGTAGGTGGTTGTGTTTATGTGTTGGAAATGAGTCGATCTCATTTACAATGGTCTATTCACCCAACAGGGGAGGGAGGGCGCCTCGTGCGTTTGTTGTCTCTGTTTCCTTTCTCTTTCTTTTGCTCTGTTGTCTCACATATGCTCGTAGCATTTTGTTGTTATCGTTCTTTGTCTCATTGGTCTGAAACTCTTACATCTTCTTTGCCTTTCTTTGTATTATAATCCTCTATTCAGTATGTCGATCTTTGGCTGTCTATCCATTTAATTTCCATGTATATCTTTGACTGTTTTTCTGTCTACTTTTTTTCAAACTAAAATTCATTCAGAATACATTTTAATGTCTTATTCATCTCTCTGTCCAAATGTCCTTTTATCTGGCTCCATCTCCATCACTTCTTGTCTCTCTATCAGTCAGTATTTATTCAAGATCTTGCCAAAACAGCAAGATGTGAAAAAAAGGATACTGTGCAACACATTTTGTGTAACAGAGTGGCTAATTGTTGTTTAAATACTTCAAATTCAATACAGATATTTAATTACTTTGACAATCATGGCTATGTCTAATTGGTAGCTGTTTGAATCTTTCAATCAACAGAGCAGTTCTGGTAAGAATTAATCCGCTGAAAATGCAAATTACCTTCAAAAGCTTTTACAACCATCATTGCTATGGCTTTGTTGATTTGTCTCAATGAAGGCCATCAGCAAAACAGCTTATGAGTTATGCTGTAGAATGTTTAGATTGGCCTAAATAAGCAATGGGAATATAACCATTTTAAAGGATACTGACCTTCAAGCATAGACTGTCTGCGTGTAAATGGTTTAATAGAGTTTCAAAATTCCCTCAGCTTTGAATAAATTGGGATATGTATCTGCTCGGTACTCAAAACTGTTAAGTAATTAAAGCTGGGGTTGGCAGTTTATCCTTGGTGTCAAGATGCAAAAACTCCATAATGATTTTACAACATATTTTAATTCAGGTGATCTAAAGGAACACCAGACAACTGCACCTCTCTTTGTCTCTGTACTCAGGCTTTAGAAAATGAAGTCTGTGACGAGCAATTTTTGGCCAGTAAGAGATTATTTCAGAGAGCGCATGCTTCTATTGGCCCCTATGATGTGCTTCTTGGCAACAGGTGAAGTCGCTACAAGCTGATTAGCTGTTGAAACAAGTGACGTGCCTTACATTCTAAAACTGGTCTCTTTCAACTTGACAAGCTGAGTTGCAGGCCACAGAGTCAGCTGCTTGAGTCGAGCTGAGACGGACCAGTTTACACTGCTGCAACTCAGTGGTCTCGTCACAAATCTTTGGTGTAAAAGACTGGCCTTAAAAGAGAGAATGACCACAAATGAAATAAAACATGAGGGAGAGCCAAAACGGCGAGGGGGAGGGACGGCAGCAGAGTTGCTTCCTTAGGTGTCTTCTGCTACAATTAGCTTGATTTCCAGATGTTGCATACACCAGCTTTTAAATATTTTATCAGCTATGTAAGCTAAAACAAATCCAACAAGTGTTGAATCTAAGGCAATTGGACTTTGTTGTAGATACTTAGAAATATCTCCTCTCATCCAAGGGGCTCCTTCCAGTATAACTTGTGCTACACTGTGAGCAGTAACCTACAATGATAAATACTCAGGATGTTAGCCTATGTACGAGTGCCATCTACATCTGCTGTTATTTACTGTGAATGTCAAAAATAACTTCAGAATAAACAAAAAGTATGACACAATGACTGTGATATAAAACAAAGTGTTAATGTACACAGTCAGACACAAAGGTAAGCTAAAGTTATGCGTGTCATTATGTTAGATAATGCTAGATTAATAATGCATAATTTACTAACGTTTTGTTAGCATTATGTTACCTAATAGATGCATTGATAAATTTTTTGTTGACATTTGTCTTTTAAACATTTCAGATGACAGATGACCAGTGACAGGAAAAGATATTGCCAGCTACTGTAACTACTCATGCTGTTCTCTAAAAATGCACCCCAGAATGCTCCACAGTTGCTATTCTCCAGGCTTTAAGTCTTATTTGTGCCCAATCATCCTGCCTTAGACTGACAAAAACAAAGCCACATTTATGGCTGAGGCGCAATAATGATACAACCAATCATAGAAACTTTCTGTTTGTCAAAAGAAAGTGATTCTACTGTTCTTTTGCATGCAATGCATTAAACAGTATGTCTTTGAAGTTCTAATTGCACTGTTGCATAGGGCTGCAATAACACCACAGACACAGTCTTTTCGCAAACACAGATGTCACTGGAAGACCACAATGTTTACTGTTCATGTTAACTTTTTACATACTGCACAGTAAGAGACAGTGTTGTTGTGTCTTGATCATCAAGAAAGATATTAATTAACTGCTGTAGCCAAAATAGTTCTCCACATAAACATATGCAGATTGTACAATTGTCCCTCTCTTTGTCGGTTGTCAGTAGTTGTGATGTGAGTGGAGCGATTTTGCAGCTACGGTAGATAACCTGAGGTCATAAGCTCCCAGAGTGGAAAATCTGGTCTCTTTACCATGATCATGATCCCATTGGCTCACACTCATTATACAATTTAGAACAGCCATTTCGATCAATCACCACCCATTGTAGCATCACTGTAGCAACCTTGAGCTTTTTTACAGCCTTGGGCTTTCTAAATAACTGCTTTAGAGAGAGTGAATAGGACCACAATGATACTGTGTGTCAAACATTTTCTGTCTGCACTTGCACTTTTCTGTTTCTCTATTTTTTTTTCTTTTTATCTGGTTCCTCAGACAAAGACACACATGTATTTGTGTACATTAAAATAAAATATGTGGTACTTGCATGTGCGTTTATTTGTGTTTAAGTGCCTTTTGTAAGTGTAAGACTTGGTGTCTTTTTGTGCAGCTAACACAGATTATTATACTTTTAACAGTTAAGGCCCTTTCACACCAGGGACGTGACGAATAAACGACACGAATTTGCGAAATATTCGGCGGTGAATATTTCGCATCAAAACCATTCACACTGGCGGCGACGCGAATGTGCGACAGAAGTGACAATTAT
>JAQLOL010000006.1:13430171-13447135 GCA_029783665.1 Naso thynnoides
TTTTTAACAGGTTGGGCACATTGGCCAGTGATGTTTACTGACAGTTACTTATATCTTGTCTTCTCACTTTATTAAGATCAGATTCTGCAGGTAAAAACAATACTAATACAATACAGTACTAAGGTGACTTGACTTGGACTTAACTTGACCTATTACAGAACTTGACTTGACTTGACTTGCCCAAGAAAAAAATACTTGGGACTTACTTGAGACTTCAAGGTTAAGACTTGAGACTTACTTGAGACTTGCACATGTGTGACTTGGTCCCATCTCTGGTAGGTGGCCATAAAACATATCACCTCAATGTGGACTGAACGCATATCAATGGTAAGTGATTTCTATTTCAGCTTATTGTCAACAAATTACTGCATCATTTAGATTATTTGAGGAACATTTCTTTACGTTTATCTTTATACTTATATAATATGTAACCATATTCCTCTTGTACCTTTAAACCTTACAGAATTGTATATGTTTTATTTTTGTGTGTCCCTACTTGACAAAACAAGCTCCCTGACAGGGCCAAACTTTCTACCCACAGTAGTCCCACATTGGCCTAAAGAGGTCTCAAAAGATTCTGTAAGTGTTTATGCCTGTTTGAGGTATATATGCAGATAAGACATCACTTTTACAAGTGATTACATCCCAAAACTAATGACTACTCATAATGACCACTGCCCACTGGCTCTCACCCAAAAACTACTGAAAGAAAGAATTTTGTTTTTGCATTGCAAAAGTGACTATGCATTTTTCTTAAATCTTGAAACAAGAAAATTCCTGAAGAAATTTTGTTTTGTTTACCTGATCCTACATTTATAATAAGTATAAGTAATGGCTGTAAACTTGAATTTATTACCTGCGTTACTTAAATGAAAAGCAGTTGAAGGATTATGCCAGGGTCACACATCCTGAGTGTACCTCAGCAACATAAAATAAGTAATTTTATCATAAATTAAATTCATTTTGAATTTTGACAGAAAAGCGCACTAAATTGTATTACTAAAAATAAAATAAATGAGTAAATAAGACTTGAAATTGACTTGAAAAACTGTTTAGATTGTCTGTGTCAAACCATTTTATTAAATCAGTTGTTGTGTGTGCGTGTGTGTGTGTGTGTGTTGCTATGGTGATGGCAGTATGTGCTGTGTAACTTTAGGTTCAGACAGAGGGATTTTAGTTGCGGTTCAGTTTCCAAACTCCTGCCCCTAAAACTATAAATCCTATTGACTAAATTACAATAATTTACAATATTTTGAGTCATGACAACTTGCTAAACAAACAGTGGGAATTTTGTGTGTGTAGTGTATAGATTGTAATCACAGGAGCGGTTTCAAAAACTGGTTGTCTCTGCGTTACTCCAAACTTTAGAGTAAAGTTGAGGAAATGTAAAGTTGGAGGAAGTGTGGAAGTTGGCCGGTGCACCTGTCACCTCTAAGCTCAGGGATTCATCATAGTGTAAGCCGTTTAGTGTGACTAATCCGCACAGAAATTTATTTTAAAAAATAAATTGATTAATAAATAATAAATCATGTGCTGTAATTGAAGCTTGCACACCAGGGGGAGTTTCCAAAGACAAAAAAAAAGTTGAGAACCTCTTTGTCATCCACTATATTACATCTATGACACTACATGCTTGACCAGTAAAATCGTTTGTTTTGTATTGTATTTGAGTTGAGTTGCTCCATTAAAGTAATGATTTCATCAACTGATTTTGATATGTGAAAGATGGGTTTAAAGCCTAAATCACAGTCAGATAAGCTCAGATGATGATGAATAGCTTAATAGTATAATAATGAATAGACTGCCAACGAAACAAAACATTATACTTGTTATAAGTTTACCAGTAATTGAACTATTTGATTAAAATAAAAGTAGGCTATATATCATCACAAAAGTAGGATATGGGATACCATCAGTAGTAATAACTGATAATGTATTAGACAATGGGGCAGTGGTTTTTATATATGAAATAGGAAAAATTTATTTAATAGTTTAAGGGAGTGTAGCATTTTAATACCCCACAAAACACCAATCGACCAATTTGCATTAATAGCACAGGTTGTAGGAATATCTTTCACCTTGTTTTCATTCATGAAACTCAAAAATCAGTTGATAGATGTATAAAAATTTACCAGAACTCTTTGTGATATTTCTATAGTTTTCACAAAATACCCAGAAACATTAGTGACTGTGACAAATTTATTAGATGGATGCTGCAAAGCCGGAAGATGGGTGAATTGCTGCACTCAACCACAGTTGGGGATGCGTGTGGATGGAAAAATAATCAGAACTGAGAATAGTGACACTGAGAAACTTAAGGCCCTTTCACACTGGGGACATGACGAATAAACAACACGAATTTGCGAAATATTCGGTGGTGAATATTTCGCATCAAAACTATTCACACTGGCGGTGACGCGAATGTGCGACAGAAACAACAGTTCTAAACCAAAGTTTTGCTTTGCGACGGGTGGTTCTTTGCCTCCATGTCGTCGTGTCTCAAATCCAAGCACAGCTGCTCATTAATTATCCCTCCTGTATTCAACACCCACTGCTTGTGCCACTGTCGTCTTACCAACATTACAACACAGACAGCAGCAGCAGCAACAGCTCACTGTCTGATCAATATCTGATCACTCACTGTCTGATAAATATCCGATCACTGTCCTTCATTTCGTTGTCTTTGTAGAGTTTGTGTCCCTTGTCAAACAAGACGCTGGTGGTGAGCATATAAAAAGAGTGAGAAGGTGGGGAGAGCACTCGTCTTTGGTGAGTGACACATGTTATTTACATTGTTGTCATGGTAATGTGATGTGAGGGTTGCGACATATACCTCCTTTTCATGCTACACGATTGGTGGATGCGTTTATCAGCCGGGCGAAAGCTCAGAAAAATCGATCACGGTGCGAAAAAAAAAATGTCGCATTTTCGGCGCGACACATTCACGGGCGGTGTGAAAGGACTCGTGATGAAAACCAGGGTTCTAAAAAAAATAATGAAGCGTGAATTATTCGCACGAATAATACGTCCCCGGTGTGAAAGGGCCTTTAGTGGTCATTGATATTTTATGGCAGCAAGAGAAAGGAGCCTATGTAACCAAATACTTTACAGATTTACTCTTATTTCTGTGTACTTGGCCCTTCTCCTTTTATTTTGAATTTAGCAGTCTGACTTTCTACTTTACTTCTAATTTGTCCCTGTTTAGTCAAGAAGTTAAAGATTGCAAGGAAGCTGCCAGCTTTGGTTTGGTCTTCCACAGATTCACTTTGAGATAAGGTGTTTTTATTGTTGAATACAAAGTTGCATTAGAAGTAATTGCATTTTGTCCACAGAGCTGCCTTTAAAACAACAGTTTTGTACAATTGCTTTGTTTTATTGCGTATTAAACAAAAGCTTAAAACCACCTTGGGGCAGAAGGTTGCCTCTTCAGTAATAACACTTAAAAAGCTTTGTGGTAAAGCAAGGCACCATTATTAGAGTGCAATTAGAGAGACTTTAATCAATTTTGACTTTTCACATAACTGGTAGAAAAGCACACCTGACAACATGTATTTTACTCTTCCCTTTGTCTTTTTTGCATGGGCACCTGCAAGCACATGCATGTATGCACACTGCGTACACAGTGTTTGTGTGTGTCGTGTGTCCTTGTACTATGCTGAGCTTAAGAATGAGTAGCAAAAGGATGGTAGAATTTTAATTTCAACTTTTCCCTGTGGCAGGCTACTTTAATTACAGAATTTGGGAAAAAAGAAAGAGCACAGGAGAGGAAATGTATGGAAGCTGAGCATGGCCATAGTCGCTACTACCTTTTTTCATTATGTTGCCTCAAGATCATGAAAAAAAATCATCAGGTTATTATGGGAAAATGGCTCGTTTTCCCACGATAGCGACATAATAGAAGCTGTTGTTTCATTGTTTCCTCTTTTTTAGTAGTTTTTGTCAGAGATCTGGAGTGCGACCAGCACCGGCCTGTAGATGGCTCTTGACACATGTAAGTAGGCTTGCTGAAAATGTCACATAATGGAGCATCTACTGATCAAATCATCAGACTGAACTTCAATCAAGGTCTAACACAGGCAAAAATTGCATTGTATCTTTCTGTTAGAGCTAACATTCAGATCAGCACTCGTCACTTAAGGAGAAGATGAGCCCTGCTGAAGCTTTACAGACAATCACACTTCAGTGATGCCGCTGGCAGTGATCTTGACAGGCCAAATCTTTGTGATCATGAACCACACAATTGCTTTGGACCAAGTGATTAAAGCATGCCTGATAAGTTATTCTGTTACCATAGGAAAACAAGCCTTGTTTTCCCATAATAACATATTAATTTATTCAGTTATCACAGGAAAAAGAGCCGTTATCCTGTGATAACAAAATCATTTTTTGGGGATCGTGAGATGACAGAATGAAAACAGATAGTAGCGACCATGGCCGCTCCTGCTTCCATAGAAATGACACCCAAACGAGGATGATGAGGATATGAGGTATATTGTGACAGCGCAACCATGAATAAATGAAGCTTGAACATTATTTCAAGCAAAACCAATGATAAATGTAAGCAACAATGAGGAAAAAGAGTCTCTATACATCAGACAGTATGCAGCCTTGTGACTGAGCTCCTTTCTCTCTGCAACTTTACTTGAGCTTCTCTAGTGCTTCATCTAACAACAGCCAAATCTTTGCCCATGAGGTGTAGGAGGTGGGGGAAAAGCAGAAGTGAGCAGTGGAGAAGTGGAAAAGAAGTTTTCTGACATAATCAAAGTTGTTGCAGATGTATCAAGCTATTGTGGATTTTGAGGAGAAGATGCCCCCTGGGAGTTCCTTGTAGCTTTACCAGAGGTCAGGTTCACTCCTGATTACATTCTCTACATGCCCTGCTGTGCAGCAGTCTCCCTCAGCAGGGGGATACACAGTGGTGGCCCAACACTGGATAGGGACAAAGTCACTTATTTGGATGAGTCGGTCTCTCCTGTGGGTCTATCTGGGCAGTCACTTGAAGCCACTGACACAAAATCTGAGCCGAGGAAGGATAATAAGTCCTACATAGCATCATTCCGAGAGAGGTGTTAAAGTCCAAGCAGCCTGTGGGTGCCTATAAGCCTGTCACCCCACTAGCACACCATATGAGGTTGGCTCCATTTGTGAGTTTGGGCTCCCTGCCTGTTCGCCAGCACCCCAACCAGTCGATCAGCACAACAGTTGGCATGGAGCAAGGGTCCCAGCTGCTGTCGAAGATGGAGTGTCTTTAACTGATGACCCACTTGTCCTGAATTGTTTTTTGTTTTTATTAAACTGCATGGCACTAAAAAGCAGTTGCATACCTGTCAGAGGAGAGGTGTTTGCAGAGGTGCATTAAGAACCCACTGACTGCAGCTCTTCATCCAATATCACACTTAATTAAATGGCTTTGTTGAATACTTGATTCTGATTGGTCAATCACGGCATTCTAAGGTTTGTTATTTCAGTATAGCAGACCGTTGCTATGAATAACAGACAGTTGTTAGGGACGCCACTCTGATTTAGCTCATCCATGGGCTCCAGAGGTTCACGTCCTGTCATAGTCCGGTGTCCGTGTGTCTATCTCTTGTTCTGTACTTTGTGAAAAGGTGAAGCGACAGGCTGAGAAGCAAAGAGGGACAATAAACTTTGAGGACAGAGTTTGTAGCCGACTGTTTCAAGAGTAGCGTGGCTCCTTTAGGGTGCAGCAAAGCATCAGTGAGGCAGTGGTAAATTTGTATGTGTGGAGCTATTGGAAGAGAGCAGGCAGTTAGCAGTAAGTTTAGCAGTTGTTTTCATGAGCTGTGTCGACTTAAGTTGTTAGTCTACAAAGGCCACAGCTTCTCAAGACCAGTGTGGAGTCTCCTGTGTCATATTTGACTCCTGCTGGTAAAGTGAAGCACAAATGACTTCGGCTGTCTTTCCCAAGTGTGGTCCAGACATAAAACAGGAAACAGATAACATTAACACCATGTTGCTTTGCAAGCAGTTCCAACAGTTTTTTAGAAATACAATTATTTTCAAATAAATAAAATAATACTTACATAAAAATTTTGTGTTATATTCGCTGGAAATCCCAGAGTGCGGCCATAATGACCCTTCCACCACAAGGCCAGTTTGGCTCCTGATTTGAACTGGCCAGTGTGCCCTAAAAAGTTATTTTTAAAAAAGTTCACATAATGTTAAAAAGTAACAAATCAATCAGACAGCAAAGTCAAGTTTTCAGCTTACAGTTTAAAAAAAACTTAAGTGTTGTTTTTTAATATACAAATACATCATTTGAAAAAAGACATTATTCCAGGCTCGTAAGTTCTGCTAATTTAAGCTTAAAAAAAGCTCTTTTTAAAATTTGTTCCTTTTTTTACTACCATACAGCTGAATGCAAACATGATGAAACCGTAAAATAAAGTTTCCTCTCATGAGGAACAACACCATGTGGTAGCCTAGTAGATGAAGCAAGGTTCCTCTTTGTCTTGTTAGAGGGGACATCTGAACATGTTTTTACTTCTCTGCTATGTAGACTGATATTATGGCCTAGGCCTAAATAGTTTGTGCAAGTTTTATTTTATTGTCAATGACATGTGGAGGATATCAATTGTTTCTTACCTGTTTCTCCTCTGCGGTATCGGTGCTGCTTTGTTTAGACACAGAACTGCCAAAATCATGTGAAGATGGTCCTCTGGGTTATATTAGGTGTTCCTGGGGGGAATGTACCAAGTATGCTGGAGCTGGAGGGAGTGGTGAGTTGCTTGATAAAAGTAAATGCTATTTTAATTTTTGTTTGAATAGAAAAATTACCCATAAAAATTCTAGTGTGTTTGCAAATTCAGCTGCAATGTTTTGAATATTGTTTAAACCCCTTGTTAATCTCATGTTGGATGTTTGACTATTAAATCTAATCAATGTCTCTTTGTAGTACCCAGCTTACTTAAAGGAGGTGGCTGAAGATTTTTGTTTGTTTTTGTTTTTTTGTTTTTTGTTTTGTTTTGCAATAATTGTTATTCTTGAATTATCTTTATCTGTCCGTCTGGTTTCCACTGGTGTCGCTGTCAGTTTTAGTGCCTTAAACATGTAGTCAACTTTACATGGTGCCTCTTCAATCTACACAAACACTTCAATAGAAAATGTTTGGGTATTGAGAAGCAACAAGACAACCTCTGCAAGGCTATAGCCCCACTTGCTGCCTTTAACATCGGTACTTAGTGCTTCAGTTTCACATGATGTAATATTTGTCGTTTATTTTATTTATTTATTCATGTGTTTTAAGTGAGATGTGTATGATGACCACATGAATCTCCTCCTATGGGATAAAAAAGTTTATCTTGATCATGACCTTGACCTGAATGAGGTGCAATCAAAACGTGCACATCTGTTCCTGTTGAACAGTGCTGCACAGTAATGTGAATTAAGCAGATGCAAGTTATATCTTTAATGAGTAAGTTTCTAAATTTTAGCGCTTCACCATAACCAGCGCCCGAATTACACTGAACCTTGATCCTTTGCTACTTAAAGTAATGATACTGCGTCTTTTGTTTTCATTATTTGGTGGAGAGGTATCTAACAGTAGGAATGTCTTATTGTGCATTCAATTGTAAAGTGAACGCTCAGAGGGGAAATGTAAATTTTAACAACATGTTGGTATTTTATCTAGCAAACAGAACATTTTCCTTTGATGCTTTACCCTCAAGCACCATCATTTTTTTGTCACATCCATCATATCACATTCATAACACTCATCACCACTTGTGTCACCTCACATTACAAATTCTGTTTCTTTTTTACAAAATGCAGAAAGGGTGTGTAATAGAAACACATCTCCCCTGCAGAGGAAAAATGTTTCTGAGCCCTTTGTTGCATAAAATTGCATATTTATGTGAGAAAAAAAAATCTAAATATATTACTGTCAATAATTTTGTCAAAATGAGTGTATTTATCTACGCATAATATGTGCATTTGCTATGTAGCACTAATTTGTCGTTGTTAATAATATAATTGAGATGGTTGAACATGTCAGTGTGATTACAGTTAAGCCGCTTCGGTGCATGTTTTAAATTTGTGCACATTGACACGGCGCTACTTCCATCACTGCCTCCTCTCTCATTCCCCACACCCTTTACTTCTTACTCCTTTTTTTCCCCCTTGTTGTTGTCTTTGGTGCGTCTTCCTCTCTGTGACTCTGTTGCTCTCTCAGTCTTTCCTCCCTCTTAAGACAGCTCGGACTGAGTGGAACTCTGGTTTGGGATAACTTCATTACAAAACAACCAGGAAAATCAAGGGAGGTTGAAAGAGGGAGGGGGAGAGAAAGATGGGAGACATAGGGACGTTGTACAGCCATATTTAATGTATTTGTATTTATGCCTTTCATCTCAGTTCTCCTCTCTTGTCCTGTTCTAATAGAGAGATAGTTTGACGTTAAATGATGATACACTCCGCCATCTCTAGGAACCACAATAACAGATATCTCTGTGAGTGATGTACAAATGTGAAAATATTTTGAGTAAATTGTTGATGATTTGCTTTGTTTTTGTCAGCATATGCAGCTAGGAGAGGATGCAAATGAGACTGAGTTGATGTCTTTTTTACAGCTCAGCACCACAAGCTATTTTGTCATGCTGCATTATCACAGTAAGTGTGTGTAAGAGACAAAGGCAAGGTGTAAATGTGCAAGTATGCACATTCTTGTTTGATATTTTGCCCTTTTCGCACTTATTTTTGCATTGACGGCACCTCAATTCGCCTCAAGGAAGCTCGAGTTGCTTATGATGCAACCAACAATCAAGTGCTCGCTCGTTTTTGTTCTAGTTAATTATCTTCTCCAGCGTTCATCTTCAGCATGTATGCCTTCTACCCTAAGCTCTCTCTGTTTCCGTTGTTCCTTTGTGTCACCTAGACCCCTCTCTCAAGGCAATGTGTTTCTGTAATGAAATATAGTGGGGAAGAAGAAGAGATGTTTTAAAGCTCAGCCCATTAGACTATGAAACAGTCATCCCAGTGTCATTTAAAGTTTTTTAATTGATTCCCAACAGGCAGAAGCAAATGTATGAAGGCAGCATTTGGTCCCTCCCCCCTCTCTCCCTTCCCTGTGTGCGTGTGTCTGTGTGTGAGGGCATTTATGTGTCTGTGGGCAAGCATGTCAATGTTTTTATCTTGTAGCTGCAGTGTAATATCCTTCTCTGTTTGAAAGCTATTTCTCTCACAAAAAGATTTAGTAAACAAGAGGAACTTGGCGACACTTTGCCCCAAGGCAGCATCTCACTCACGCTCACATTCGTCTTTTGAGGTTCGCAGCTTCAGAGATGACAGAGATGGGACGGTACAATGCAGTGAGATCAGCCCTAAACATGGAGAGGGTGTATTCAATTAAAATTAACACTCTTGTTAAATTGCCTTCTCGCTGTGTCACAGTAAAATTATTACTACAGATTTTATCTGCATAGAACCGAGTGGTCTAAAACTGTTAATTCCGATTATACCATGCATGAATTAAAAGCAAGATTAAGCAGTGAATAGTGCTCCTCAGCTCCTAGATTTCTACAGTTGATTCATACTTAATTGAGAGAATCACTGGTAATGATTTCACATACTTGGAAATTATTACAATCGGGAAATACATTTTACACTTCATTGTGCAATTTGGCAATAAGGCAAAGTCACATCCTCCAACTTCTGAGGGAGCTTAAAACAAGCAAAGCAATCATATTTTGGTAATTCTAGTGAGAAAATACTGTTGTGCAGGTTCACATAGGTAAGCTTTAACTTCAGGTCACGCAGATTAAAATGAACTTGATCAGGCTCATAGTTCTCAGTTTTAAATTTAAAACAAAATGTCTTGTCCTAAAAAAAATAAACAAATTCACTTTTACTTCTTCAAGTTTGTTGGAAAATTTGGCTAGCGTTCAGACTTGTATTGTTTCCAACCTGCCTGAATGTCATTCTCTGAGTCTTGTGATCATTTTCGGTACTTATTCTAACTAGTCTACTGACCGTATCTTCACTGTCCCAGTGTAATCAGTCCTCTGAGCCTGTCTCTCTTTGCTCCTCAAAAGTTTCAAATATTTTGAGCTGAAAGAAGCTGAATCCCCGCTGCAACACAATTGTCAGAGGGGTCAGAGAGGCCTCACACATCTTATTGAAGGAGAAAGTTTGTAATTATCACCAGACCAGCATGTGCCTGTTGATCACAACATTGTGGGTGTGTTAGACTTGTGCCAGGTGTCGCATTAAATCAGTGAATGATTAAGTTGGATACAACGTCTTTGTATTCTTAACAGTGATTGTGATGTTTAGCGGTGTTATTTCAGCTTGCTTTCATATCTTGTCTCAGAGCGTAAGCATCACTAACTCTGGTGGCAGTTCACGATGTTCATATTCATTAGTTGAAAACAGATACGTTCAGTCCACCATTCTCCAAAAACACTTTGCGTGTTTACACACAACTCTGTTTGTGTTTGTGCTTCCCATCTCAAAGTAACCATCCTGCTACTACTTAGCTCAAACAAAACAAGTTAATCTGTTTGTTGACACATTATGTCAGTGTGGTTTTGAGGCACACAGCCAATACGAAGGCACAATTAAAACCAGAATGCCTCCTAAGCTCATCATCTCAAAGGGACGAACTGCACAAGTACGCTCTGAGCAAGACTGAGTTTGAAAAATTTCATCGGGTCCTTGGGATCCTATCCCAAAAGGACTAAAACATTTTTAGATGCTCTTACAGTTTTCATAATGACACCTGTCTTCTGAAAATGGTCACAAAACGACTTACCACCAAGGTAAGTTGGCAATGCTGGCTGGTTTGTGCAATTCGGCAACAATATGCTCTTTATATGTATAATACTTGCGTAGTTCACAATTTATTTTATTTGTCGTTCTGCAGGTTTAATGCCACTGATCTTCTTCAATAAAATCAGACCTTGTGGGTGGTAATGGTCCAGTGTTTAGCTCAAGGACACAATAGCAGAGTGGATTCTACCTGACAAAGTGTAAAGGTAACGTGTTTCCTTTCTGTCTTCGCCTTTCTTCTTTTCACTTAGAGACGTGCTTCCTCATGTCAAACCTGCGATGGCGTTCCGAAGCGCATTGTTACGATGGCTTCACATATGAAAGGGTCACCTCCACGCTGAATTGTGAATGCATAGGTAGCTGACAAAGGTTCAGGGCAGTATTTGGTTGTAATTCTTTGTGGATGTGCGCATACATGTGTGTGCCGCACTGCCAGACACTGTCACAGGAAAGAAAGCAAACAATAGAGAGAATGTTGGTGGCAATGTGTGAGAGACCTTGAGAGCTTTAATGAAACACAAAATTTAAATTGGGATTGCAAACATTTCATCAAACCAACCAAAATCACATTTTTAGCCTCTGCTCATCTTAGTCAAGCAAATAGGCAAAGTCTCAATAAAGCAGTTTTAAGGGAAATAAAAACTGTGGTGTTCACAGCAGAATTACTGTTATTTCTTTTGCACATTCGTACTCTCCCTCCTCTTTTTGTCCCTCGCTGTGACTGTGGGAAGGAGAAAGAAGCAGCATGAGAGAGGTGGTAATTACATGCAAGTAATAATGAATAAATGAGGTCTTGTAGCAGAGGTCTGCAAAGTTCCACTGCTTTTCTCATTTATCTTCTAAAGTTCTCACAATCAACCTAACACTCTCACCTCTAAAAGAACGACACCTTTTCCCTGTCAACCTTTCAGAAGAAAAGCCTCATCTCATCCATTACAGCTATTTTTTCTCTTTATGAGGCAAAGTTCAGCATCATTTCTCTCATTTTTAAACCTCTCACCAACACTTTTCACCTGTCTTATATCGCCTCTTTCACCTTTATTTCATTAGAGTTCGCTCAGTCCTTTGCTGGAGGATAAATGGAAATATAAACCAGAAATAACAGAAATATTCTGCACTGTTTTTTTCCCTCTGTCTTTGCTTTGATTTAGATTTTTTTTTCCCTCTCTCTCTCTATTTTTGATTGACATGCCAGGACTGTGTAAGCTCATCAGAATTGGAGGAATTTTGACTCCCAATGTGTGTGCATTTGCATCAAAGAACCACCAATATCAGAAGACAACTGCCTTCTCTTGCAAAACACGGTTGTGATTTCCTATGTTCAGACCCTATTCAAAGAAAAACTGAACAGAAAATTCCACTTATGTCTTTTTTTATTACCCCATCTATTTCCACCAATTTCCCATATCCCATTTAATGCAATCTAAATACATTATTTTGTCAGATTAGGTAGGTACAATTGAGAATCAAGGCTTCTTTGTTATGCTTTAAAATCTCTACCCAGAATGCCTGTTCAGTTGGAGGGTTTAAGTGCTGCTCTCCTTCTGTGGCCATGTAGACACTGTTGAAAGGCGCTGGCACTTGAAAACAGACAGGGCCATTAAGGTGCTTTCATCGTCTCCACAACCAGTATTTGCCCGATGCATATTCAGCCACAGAACAGCGATGACTGGGCTAATTCACTTAGGATAATTAAGTGAAGTGGATTTTGTTGTGTCATTTCAGCCATCCCCTGTCTTCTCCATCCCACGTTTTTTCTTTTTTCTTTTCGTGGTAACCTTCCAGAGGAGCAATTAGGCCGGCAATCCACTGAACAATACAGACAGCATCCGCCCCCTCCCCTCCTTGCCTCTTCATTGGTAGAAATATATGGTTTAGAAGCTTTTTTAAATGTTGGAAGAAAACTTAGGAGGTTACCATGGAGATAAAAGCTGCATTTATAGCATCCATATGTCCTCAGAACATGGCAGTGTGTAACAGAATCCCATGTGACATTACCACCTTGCTTAAAAACACCTTATTACTTTTTTTTTTTTTTTCCCGCCCATCCCCTTTCAGTTCCCTCAAATTCTTTTTCTGGACTAATTCTGCCCCCTACTGGGTCTAGTTGTTTTTTAGTTTTTTTTATTTATTTATTCAGTGTTTTCCTAATTTTTCACTTTACAGCACAATAAGCAGCTGTTGAGTGTAGCTTCCAATATGCAACCTTGTCTTTAACACGATTTCATGTCCTCATTCAGGGGAGCGTAGCTGCACAATGTGCTGCTCACGTTCATGGTGTCTTTCCAGTGTCACATTCAGTGAGGACGTAGCAGTAGTAGCCATCTGTTGTGACTTCACATGCGATGTGATTTCACAGGCTGCTTTTACTGCCTGAAAACTATCCTGGTCTCCTCAGCCTGTCTTTATGAGACACATCAAGGACGACTAGCTAGTAAAGTGTGTTTGTGAATATGTGTATGCGCTCATGTGCATGAGAAAGTGGGGGAGAGGGAAGAGAGGCCACCATCTATTGCTCTGTAACAAAGGCTGCTCCTGTGAAATCACCCGGCTGTTTCCGCGTAAACACTGAAATGCATCATTTGCAGAGGTACGCAGAGACATGCCACCATTTCTCTGTTCCAGCCACTTGACTGTATATTTCAAATGTTTGTCCTCTAAATATTTTCACTGCTTGTTGCTTGTTCTTATTCAAGTAGGCTATATATTGAAGTAAACTGGCCTGAAATGCCTGTTTTTCTGCTATTATATTCATTTGAGTTGAAAGTTATTCCAGGTTAAACATTCCAAAGTTTTTGCACACTTCGAATTTTAAGTGAGAAGGACCACAGAAATACCAAACTTTCTGTCACTTTTACTTGCTTGAACTAAAATAACTATGACATGTTTTGTCAGTAGGCCTATGTCACATAATGTTCTTGTTTCAGGTAAGCTCTACCGAAAACAGATTTGCATTAATTGAAACTTGTAAGTGACAAAAGTTAAAGCAGAAATTGGATTGGGACGCCGTTTATAAATGTCAGACGTTTCACTTTGCATATTATGATGCAAGAGGATATGTTGTTTCTTTTTTAACCCCAGGGAAAGACTAAAATGGCATCCGTAATTTACAGAGGTATGTCACTGCTAGAGAATTCTGAAGCACATTACAGCCTAAAAATCCCATTAGGAAATGAATTGAATAGAACTGAAGGGACCTGGCAGAAGTTTAGCCTCTCCACTGACAACCTCACTCTGATGTTCATACCGCGTTCACGTCATATCAAATTTTCCATAAATATGAGCAGTCAGCTGGGAAAAAATGGGCCTGTCAGCCTCCTAGTGCTAATTACAAGTAGAATGTGTGGGAATTTTTGTTGGCTTCAATATCTCCCACTTGGCATTACAAACTGCAAAAAGCTTCTCAGCTGGCAAACACAGCAATAAACCCACTGATGTCAGCAGTCCAAGGTAAGGCTGATTAAAATATTCACTTACAATCACACTAATATAATCAACTCAAAAAGCAGTAATGTAAGTTTATTTGTGTTGGACTTAAATTCAGATATAAACTGTGTTTAACTTAGTCAGCCCAAAGAGGTCCCTGCAATAAGACATTAGCAAACAGAAACACAGAGAAAAAACTAATCGTCTGCCAGAATTAAAGAAATGTGGCAGATGTATCTTGGGTATTAGCTATTGATTTGGGTTGAGTTTACTGCTTGGGGAAATCTTGTTCCTTAATTGTTCCCAATACAAAAGGGCTCCCTTCTTGCTGCCTATATCAAACTAGTGAAAATCAACACAAACTTTGCATCCAGGCAGTTGAAGTGAATTAAATGTTGTTTTTACCCCAACATCACCCAAACACCTGACAGCAGAAACCTTTCAGATGCATTGTGACACTCATACACTAACACTGAGACACTAGACACTCCGTCTGTCTATTTAAAGTCAAAGAGGGATACACCTTGTGCCTCTTCCTGTCATGTATATGTAAAACAAACAAAACAGCATAATAAAGTAAAACTTACCTGCGTCTTGCAGATCACGCAGTATGTTAGCAGATCAACTCTGACATACTTACTTCATCAAGCAGACTTTTAACTTCACTGTAAACCCGTACAGGGCAACATGAGACACTCATCCCATCACGAAACTTCCTCCTAAGAAAACGAGATCATGTCCCGTGTAAAACCAAAAATTTAAATTACAAGGACAGGCAAAATTCTGCAATATTTTCCTAAACGTAATAGTTTTGGGTGCCTAAATCTAACCAAGTAGCTTTTTTGTGTCTCAACCTTACCAAGTAGTTTAGCTGTTTGTATCGCCTAACCAAGTGCCTTGAAACTAAGTAGTTTCATTGACGAAAATAACACAGTTTGGGAGTTTTAATGCCTAAACCCAATCAAAAACTTTTTATACCTAAACCCAACTGACCAAACTATAACACAATGATGTCTCACACTGTTGACCAAGGGTTAAAAACAGCATCCGTCCCGTAACATTGAAAAGTAGTTTACACTATAATGGTGATGTATGTCATTTTCACATTTACATGTCATATAACTTTGTTGAATGAAACAAATTAAGGAAATGTCTGCATTTTCATTCAGAACGTTGTTTGTACAAATTGCACCAGAGGCAATGAAAATATGATCATTTCCTTATATTTCGACCACAGGCGGTCACAATGACCACACAGATTTTGCTGTGGTTAAAGTGATACATTTTCACACAGAGGAAGCTGCATCTTGGTTGCTTGGCAACTCTCATTGTCTCTGTCAAAAATAAAACCTCAAGAGCGGCTGTAATTTCCATTAATAGAGGAAATTTTTGTTCCTCAAGGCAGCACAGCACACGGCAGCACAGTGGAGCAGAGCTCACCTGCATCAGCTGGGAGCAGATCCAGATGATCTGTCTCCAATGAAAGAGGGCGTCTTCTCCTCCTCTTTGATGCTGTTTCATTTTTAAAACAAGATATCCTAAAACAATAAATGCCTTACTCTCTTGATTTGGTATTTATCAAGATTGATAAAAGAATCTGGAATCAGGCGGTCAAAATGACCGCTCACGGCCTTTCTAGTTGGTGTTTAATTCTGGCCCTTCTTAAAGCAGTAAGTGTTAACAAGGTAACAACATGTTCGAAATGCTTTCTGACAGCACGATTTTGCTTGGAGCACTCAGTTCCTGAAGAGTTCCCCGGTGTGCTAAAAAGTGACACCAAGAGGTCTTGACCCAGTGTCCATGTGTGACGAGTTACAAGTGTGAAAGTGTTTGCCTCGTGACTTTAAATGTCAGCTGCATCTCTTGCAGTTCTTCATCCATGGCAGATCGAGAATCAGGCTCTTGGATAGTTGTTAAGACAGTTTTTTGTTCTGACAACATCCTGTTTGAGTTGATGTTTGCATCGAACCATTTAAACCTTTTGTATTCCCGAGTTTTATTAATCATTTATAATTCATGTAAATGTATTTACCCTAAAAATTGTGTCTTAGGGGCTAGGGTACGTTTCTTACGATGTAATTGCAGGTTTCTGCTAATTCTGTCTTTTTCATATACATCATTACGTGTCTTAAACTTTTCACTCCGCCTTGTGTGTGTCTGACTTCTCTTGACTCCGCAGGGACTCAGTTTTCACATTTCCGCATCCTCATGTGACTCCAGAGGCAACCTACTTCATCACCAGACTGTTTTCATCCCAGAAGACGAAGATGCTCAACGAAAGAAAGAAGAGGAAGAAACAGAAATTTGCAGAAGAAGAAATGAATCTAAATGAGTGGGGAGATATCTTTCTCTTCTTTTATCTGATGTGTTTTAATTATCCTCTTCATGAAGAGTGTATGTGTCTCCAGACAAAATACCAGATGTAGATTCAGTCTTACTCATTTTTGCCTATCAAATCCGAATTTATTTAAGAAAATTGTCTGCTGATTGTTTTGTTAGGGAATAGATTAGGCAGTTCATTCAAATCCTCAAATCTATTTATTTCATACCATTAACAGCCTGTGCATAAATTGTATAAGAACACTGTAAGAGCCGGGGCCAGCACCTTCTGGGGTCATTGAACACACACACACAAACACACACACACAAAAAAAAAACAACAACAACAACAAATCACCAACCCACCTTTCACATGCTGTTTGTATTGCTTCACAAATCTTGGGCTGATATACAATCAGTGGCATTGTGTCAAAAAG
>JAQLOL010000006.1:13465292-13477019 GCA_029783665.1 Naso thynnoides
GATGTAACTTTTTATAAAACTTATTGATCAGAAGTAAACTATCTACAAACTATCTGTCACTGCACAGTTATTTGATATAAAAAACAAAGATGTTTTACAGTGCCACTTCTTTATTCTCATTCATTCCATTATTTTTCACCTTAAGCTGCAAACCAGCTAAATCTGAGAACACATTTTTTTTACTCTGTTTTGGCCTTGCAGTGTCACTGAGCCATGCCCAGAAACAGAGCTTTTCAAAAATACTGAATGCTGCCTTACTTTGTGTGAGACAACAATGTGCTGTCACTGATTTCAGCCTTGCCGATGACACTGTTTCGTTTTTTTTGTTTGTTTGTTTGTTTTTTTTTAAATAAATCTGACCTCTTAAAAGCCTTTAAGATTCAAGTGTTAATAAGAAAGACGCAGATGTCTCAATTGGTGAAAGCAGTTGCTCAAGCCAGTGGTGTCCGTTTCTCATTTTAAAAAATTCTGCCAGGATCCTTTTGGGAAGTTTGAAACAATCAATAACCTGTCAGATAGGCTCTCTTTACAATTTTTTTGGCCTGTCCACCCGCTGCTGCTCAACTCAACCTAACTCAATCCAGCTCTCTCATTGTTTCCAGCCTTTCTCTCAAGCTCGTTTTATTACCTTGACTCTATTGAGAGGGTCTGTCGGCTCAAAGAAACATTGTCCCCTCTTACACTGCTCAGGCTCTTAATAAAAGAAGGGTCACGGTGTCAGAGATGCTCAGCGAATTGGGTGGTGGAAAAACCTCACATTACAGAGTATGAAGTTAGTCCTGTAAAACCAAACCTCCACTCGGCCTCTCTCAAGTGTGCCGCTTCCTACCAACATTTGACGCACTGCTGGCTTTTGATTCTTTGGACTGAAGAGATTTTGTTACTTCAAAATTGATTGCCTGGGCTTTAAAAAGACTTAGAGTGTTTACAGTAAATCAAAGCTACAAAGGTTTTCTTTTTCTTGACAATTTACGGGTGTTTGCTGAAAATTTGAGTCATTTTTAAAGATTTAACATCTTACCATTTAGTAAATGTTTCATACATGTGAATAATGCTACAGTAAAGGATCACCATGTCATGGAAAAGAAATATTTTAATGTATGAGTAAAACAAAAAAAAATTCAGTTTTTTTTTTCTCACTACTGTACAAACATTGTGCAAACTCATTTATGTAAAAAAAACAATATATACATTAAAAGCAGCACCTCATGTGCCCTTTTCACAGCATTCTTGCCTATATCCTATATAGATGGATTTGTTTTATCACAATAAGGAACTTGAAAATTCGAAGATTGTTATGCTGCTATTCCATGCTCATCAGGAGTTAGTATTTAACAAGATGATCTAAAGGGGGAAAAAGGTACAAAGTTATTGTTCGTAAATGTCCTAATCTGACAACCTGGGATGGAAATGTGTTGCTATTCAAGGGTGATAGGCACAGTTGTTCATTTTTGATGACTGATTTTGACTCATTTGTTGTAAATTTATTTTCCTCAAGTCATCTTGCAATCAGAACCAACGAGGCAAAAGCCCCAGAGATATTCACCCCCAGGACCAGACACACCCCTCACCTCAGGTAATCATCAGTTGTCAATCATCCATCACTCGGAGCCTGTCAGCACATGCTCAGGGCATCACATCATTTAGAAGATTGATGACCAGTTGGGTTAAAAAATAGCAGTCTTACAATCTTCTAACAAATTCTTTAGATTTCCACATGGACGTTCATGCACACTCACACACAAATCCTCCTATTACACACCACTGTGACAAATAACCATCCAACCATTTATTTACATCAGAAGACGGAAGGATAAGGACAAAAATATTGTTTGGGGAACGATTAGGTGTAGAAAAGGGTTCTGTCTTTCATCAGCAAAGAGAAGAAGGACAGTCGACAAAGACTGAGAAATTTTTCAGTAGAATTAAATTTGTGTTTTCAGTAAAAACTCAGCTCTTCTTTCATCTTAATTTCTTTTTTCAAACAAAATATCATTAACCCTAACATTAACTTTGCCTGATTTTTAAGCAAAGCAACGGCAACATTCATGGAATAAACCAAGTTAGGTCTCCAGGTTAATGTGTGCTAACTACACTAAGGACAGCTCGGAAAAGTGCAACATGTTTTCCTGACACTCGGTATTAAACAATAGCCAGAGATCATATTGTATTAAGTTGCTGTGAGCTCGCCTTGAGCCTCAGCCTGTCTTCATTACATTAGAATTCTCCCTTTATTCACAATACTCTCTCAGCTTCTCTCTACTTGTCTTTGTGAGTTCATAATGACCCTGTACGGCTCTGTGTCCAATACGGCTTAAATTGCAGTCAGATTGTGCATCTGATAGAAAAACAGTGTCTTTTTAATGTTTGTAACTGACACATTGCAAAGCATGTTAGATCACTCAAAGCAAAGCAGTACAGTATAATGTAAGTGACTGTCTGATGACTTTGCACAGCAGAGACAGCAAATGTAGTCCTTAAGCTGCTTAAACACCTGTTCTGGAAATCAGACTGACAAGGAAAGTGGTTATTTTGCAGCCATTGCTGGCTTCAATTCAGTTAAAATGCTTTTAAAAGATCAGTCACCGAGAGTTATGCTGACTAATGGTGACATCTGTAAATTGTGTTTCCCGGAAAAAGCTCCGTAATTATTGAGTACGCACGCACTGGTGCTGTAACAAACTTAGCAGGATGTAAAATTTGATCAGTTGGAACTAAATGAAGTGTAATGAAGATTTAATTCAGTCCAAATGCAATATTTTTGTTAAGCCAAAAATTGCAACACACATTGAGTTTATATATTACAACACAATGCTGCCACTAAGAATGCACTGCTGAAGGAGGAAAATATGCAGAACCTGATCTCATTTTGGTTGCTGTCCATTCCATCTATTTATTTTAATGTCTAAGATTTTATCCTCACATTTTGAGAGAAAAAAAAGGAAAGGTTATCAATGTGATTTAGCACATTTTATACAGACAATATATTTCCATGTTTTCTACAAATACAATATGACTGGGACATTTATACTATTAACTACAAACTTGCTCTCTTTAGACAGAAAAGTACACAGAAATGATTTGTACTTGGATGACTTACATAAAATTCTCCAATTGGTCAGCATCCACTTACAATGTGTAAGCAATGTACAATATGTAAACAAAACAAACTAGTGTTAATAGAAATTAAATTTGTTTCAAAAGAGATAAATAGCAGGCTAAATACCCTACACCACTAGACAACACAAATGTGTTGCATGCAAATTTGCATAGCTTGATTTTGCTTATTTTAACTCCCTAGATTATCCAAAAGAAGACGTTGCAACCAGTAATTTTGTCTACAAAAGGTTTCTAAGCTCCATTTCCCAGAAAATGGAGAGGATAACAACATACATTGTTTTCAATCTTACTGTAGTTTCTCAGTTATAAATATAATAGTAATAACTGAGTGAGTCACTGTCAGAGATGAACAGTGTAGATCAGTTTAGGCTAATAGGTTGCACAGATATTTGTACTGTGTTTGTAGAGGGTTTTTTCTTCACCCATTTATATGACAGAAGGAATGCCAACACAGTCAATGGGCCAAAGCCAACCTCGATGCTGTTGCTTTTTGAGCGGCTGCCACTGCGCTCAATACAGCTCAGTAGCGAGGTCAACTGATTTTAAAAAGGGTCAATCTTCAGCACATGGCAAAGTCAGATGCCCGGTGGCTTCACTGTACCATCATTAGGTTGATTTTTTAGATCTGTGAGTCATAATTCACGGTACAGTCGGCTAAATTGCACCAAGAAGGATTCATTTTAAATTCTGTCATTTTAAACTTAGATTAAATTTAATTCTAATGCAACAGAACTTCAAAGTCCAATTTAAATGTAATCCAATATTAAATTTAATCTTACACTTGCAGGGGTTTATCTAAACAGCTCGGTAGTTTCTTTTTATCTTATTGTTCTGTTGTTATTCTGTTTTTTAATCCTCATTATTTGACCATATTTCTCCATTACAGAGGCCAACAAATTTTTATTGAAGGAGGAGGAAGCTGAACCTTTTCATCGAGCCATTAACATTTTACCTGGCCAGCAAACAATGTAACATTTTGGAAGGAATACAGAGCAGACAGAAGTTCACCGTGTTCTTTTTTTGTACTTGCTTGGTCCCTACAGCATGCAAAATTATTTGTTTATTTTAATTTGGGTTAAAAAAAAATATCCATATTAATTAAACTTGGTTTAATCCTGGTTTATATCTTTAAACTTGGATTAATTAAACAGAAATTAGTTTTTAATTGTGCATCAGAGCTCAGCTTATTTTTATGTCTGACTTAACTCATTTTAAGACAAGTTTTGCAAAGCTCACATTTGCACTGACCTTAGACTAGATTAATCTTGGCTGATGCAAACCAAAGGCCTGACCTCACTGCCGCATTTTCAACATGACATGCATTTATAAAATCCTGTCAATGGACTTCATATAGAAGCATCTAATATATCATATAAACATACACACACATATCCCTATAAAATGTGAGTGTTGAGCCAGGCACGCTCCGTCATCGACCCACGCAAAATGCCTGAAAGCACATTGACCGTGGTAACCCAGTGGGACTGCAGAGTCAATATAAACCAACAGGAGCGATGATTGATTGATCCCCTGCTACCCGGCTCTCATTCTCTCCTCCGCCTCATCATGCCCTGTTTCCATGCCCCACCTTCGCTCTCCCCGCAGCCTCTGTGGGCTTGTTTAGACCTCGCAACTTTACTGCAAATGTATCCAAATTGGATTAAGATCCAGGAGAGTATAGAGTATAGATTGCAGCTCACACCTGGAATTAGAATGCATTTCAGCTGCAAACCAGCTAAAACTGAACACATCTTTTTTTACTCTGTTTCGGCCTTGCAGTGTCACTGAGCCACGCCCAGAAACAGAGCTTTTCAAAAATACTGAATGCTGCCTTACTTTCTGTGAGGCAACAATGTGCTGTCTCTGATTTCAGCCTTGTCGATGATACTGTTTTTTTTTTTTTTTTTTAAATAAATCTGACCTCACAATTATAAAACAATGATCTGATTTTTCAGTGCAACACAAAGCTGGACAAGAGAAACCACAATAAACATAAGTGGCAGCAACTACACTGATTGTTAATCTGCACTGAAACAATACATGTGATTATGGAGTGAAATGGCGACTTCTGTCCCATTGCTGTGATGGAAAATTTGTCTGCATTCTCAGGTAGGATTACAGTAAATAAGAGGGATTTAGCTGCTCTCCTTTTGTTTTGACAAGTCAGTCTGAATAAACATCATTACTAAAACAACAACCACAAATATAAGCTAGTTTGAACACATTTTTACACAAAAAGAAGTTTTAGCCAATTTTAGGAAATTAAAAACTCACTTTTGGCACCACTTTTAGATTTTACTCTCCTGTTTAAAATCGATTTGAGGAAAACACATTTGCGTCTGGCTGTGCAATTATTTGGGGAAAAAGATGCACTGGTTTCTTTCCTTGGAAATCAACTTTAAAAAATGTGTCATGGAGTTTGGCAGGTTTGGCATATGCATCATGCAAAATTCACTAGAAAGTCTTTTAATGTGGTAAATATTAATTGGGTAGTCAAAGCCCAGTGCAGTTTGCACTAAGAGTCACTTAGGATAACATCACCCAAGATGATTTTTTATTGCCGGATTTGTACAAGGCCTGCTTAAGATCAAAGTTCATAGTATGCAGGTTCCTTCGATATTAAAAATTAGCAACAACTTCAATTGTATCTAATTTCTAGACAATGTGCTGCTGGAGCAAGCCAAAGGGACATTCTGTCACTTCTTTTTCTGCTCAGTGAGGAAAACAAATTTTTGCAGTTTGCATAATCCAGTTGAAATTTATAGGTGCTTGACAATCCAATCATCAGTGGTGTGAATGTAATGCAAGAGAAGCGATTTAAACAAAGAGAATGATCAAAGTTGTCATAATGGTAATAAGTTGTGTTCATTGATTCAACCTGTTAACTCGTGCACCGAGTAACATACAAGAAAACATCCACCTGCACAGCTGCGGGTAGCTTTCTGCAGCCCTTGAGCAGCTCTGTGAATTTTATTTTCTCCAGTCTATAGCTGGTCTATAGCTAGCAAATATTGACTACAGTAGTGAGGAGGAAAAGGCAGCAAAACATCATTTTATCTCCTGATGGTTTCTTTATTTGTACTTTTGCAGAGAACCATTTCAAAGCCAGCCTGTTGAACTTGGCCAGCTTTCATTGCATCCACAATGCCTGCAGGAAATGAAATCCTGCTACGTTTTTATATCCTGGCCTGTTAGATGAGCTTGATCTCTGCCTGCACTGCAACTTCACTTTCAAATGGATGTTACATAATCTTTGAAAAGAGCCACAACTTACTGATTTGCGTGCATCATGGTTTTACTCTGATATGCAAACAAATAGCTTTTCATTCCTCTTCTTAGAGTTCTGATGAATTGTTGATTACAATGGGTGTGCATTGTTAAAAGTCTGCCATTTAAGTACCAGTGACTAATTACAGTTCAAACTTGGTTTTAATTTATTTTGGGGGACAAAAATGAGGTGTATGTTTGACAGAAAATGAGGCAGGAATTGTAGTTCGGTGTGAACTCCCGTCTCAACCCTTTATCGGGGTATTACATATTTTAACAAGCAAAACAGGAAGCGAGGTCAGCTTTAAACACAGTGATTAGCAGTTCAAAGAGAACAACCAGGGTTTCATCTGCCTCTCCTACTCCTGGTCGTCCCTCCCCTCACACTCAGTTTCTCTCATCTTCAAACGACCCGCGTGGAGGGTGAAGGGTGAGGGATGGCCTCTCCTGGGTCGACCTACAGGGAGCATTGATGGCAGGAGGATGGAAGGCTGGAGGACAGCTTTGTTGCCTGCTTGGCCTCTCCCCTTGCTGGGTTATGATTAAATCAAGGCCCTAGTGTGAGGCCTTCTGCTGGGGCAGCAGTGGGCTTCTGTCCCCCAGTGAGCTTGGATGTATTCTTCTAAAGAGAGGCTGCAAAGTGCCTGTCATTTGTTTTGTGAATTTGTTGGAAATCTACAGTAGTTCTCTATAGTTTCCTACCATGGGACAAATACATCACTCACAGACGTCCCATTACTGCACAGAATCTCAAGTTGGTGATATTAACTTGCTGGATATCAAACAAGAGATCAGTTGGATTTTGATGCTCATCACTGATGTACTTCACAAAGCCCTTGGGCAAGAGCAAAGGACATTCTGTAAGGGTGACAAGAATCACAAAAAAGTATCCTAAGTCAAAGGGTGGGTGTGAAAGCTCTTCGATTAATATTCTTTTGCTGTACACACAAGCACGTACCAGATTTTATTAATAAATTTTTAGTTTTAACCTCATTTTTTAAAGAATACAGAACCTTGGAAATTACTGAAACTGCCCTGAAGCTTAGAAAAATGTACTTTTAGTGCAAGACTTGAGGATTGAAACAGGTGAGAAAATCTGGGTCAGGTGTAAATGAGCTGTCCCTCAGCTATTATTGAAGTACCGATGAGCAATCCCCAGTTGCTCTACTGGAGCTGCTCAGTGGCAAAAAACAGAATGCAGTTGCCCGTGGCAACTCCCTGGTGGGAATCTATAAAACTTATGAATGTGACACAGTATGGTGCTGTAAAATAGCATGTGTGATCAACCAAAGTCCCTTAATAAATAAAGATTCGAAAAGTTAAAGGCGAAGGGAAAAGAATTTAATGTGTAAACATTTTAAAGACTGTAAGTCCCTCCTGCAGAGCACCAGTGAGTGAGTGCTCTGCCCAGGGTCCTGTTCCTGTCAGCTTGACAGAAAGGAGGAGGAATGTATTTAAGGAGAGTTAGTCCAGAACACTCTCATTTCCACGTCATCAAACACAGGTACTTTGTCACAACCCTCAGCCTCCCACTTGCACAAGGTACCTTTTATCATCTGTATGTGATGCCGGGGCTTTCAAATAACTCCAATGTAAATACATCCACAGCAGTATTAGACACTCAGAGCAAGGTGAGGTCTTAGTATGAAAGCTGAGGCGATAACAGGTTTAACACAAGACTTTTGTGTTATATCTTGTGTTTAAAAACTCTAGCATCTAGCAGTGTCAGACTCTATGTATGTCAAGTAACTCTAGACTGGTGCAGCACAGGATCTCAAGTAGGCTTTACCCTCTTAGTTGTATTTTTTGCATTAAGTCTTATGTATCAATAGAAAAAATGGCAAAACCAACAAAATTATTGGCCCAGATACATGTGACTCACTTACTTACTGTTTCAGGACCATGGCTACTGCTAATGTTGTGAGCAGGGATTTTAAAGCACTGGCCTCATTTTGTTGTTTCATCGCCTTTCTAAGGATGTTAAAAATAAAAATATGTTTACATATGTGAATGAAAATAAGCCGGGCCCAGTTCCAGGATGAAGTAAAGTGCTCAAAGTTTTTTGTAAAATATAGTTTTGGATTTTAAGGGATTGTTCACCCAAAAATGACAATTCAGTCATTATCTATGCTGATGGATGGTCAGGGGAAGTGACCAATGCATTGGCAGTCATCTCCCAAACAGTAGGTAGGTGTATGTAGGTGTATGGTGACCAGTTTTTCAAATGAAAAAAGATTAGGGAGATTATGCCTTTTCATTTTATTTTGTTTTATTTTAACCCAAACCATGATGGTTTTCTAAACCCTCCAGTTTTGGATGTCTAAACGCCAGCTTGCAGCTTTAAAAACATTTCAGGAAGGCCTTCTTGCAAGCGTCTCATTCAGACGCTCAAGGATACATTGTGCACCTTTTGAGACAACAAGAGGAATGGCAAACATCACATCAGTATTTGACAGACACTGAAAGAGAACAAATTGGTTATTCTCATGTAACTACTCTCAAATCAAGGAAAAAGTCTCTTTGTCTTTGCATGTAAACTTTTAGCAGATTCTAACTCCCTCCAGCAGAGAAGCAGCGAATGATTGCTGTGCCCCAGGTCCTGTTCCTGATGGGATGACAGAAAGAGTGGAGAAATCCATTCAGGGAGAGTCATCATTTATCCCTTTGTAATTACTCTGAAATCAAGGTGCTGAAATATCGGTACTCAGGCTGACGGAAGAGAAAAGCCCCTGAAGGACCGTCTGAAACGTACGCTGCCTGGGAAACCAAGAGACGAGGAGAAGGAGGCAAATCGGAGAAGGAAAAGTGAAATGAAGAGATGAGAGGGGATAAAAGTCAATACAAGGTCAAGCAGTTTTAAAAGAGATGGTCTAATGAGCAGTCAGATACAATGATTAATCAGCAGGCGGTGATGTAGAGTGGAATGGAGAAGTGTACTTGCGTATGCTGTGTGAGCTATTATGGTCAAACAGTTATTTTAAACTGCATGGAAATGAGTCAGACCTTCTGCATCAGGAAAATGCATCTTATTTCAGATATGGATTGTCAGTCACAGAACAATGATATAAACTGGACTTAAATGCATCATGTGTAATGATCAAACGGCACTTATTGCATTAATTAATGCTCTGTTTGGCCAGTGTAGAGCAGGAACATCTGCTGCTGAAAGTGTGTACATTTCTGAATGTGTGCAATTGGGTACAATAATGTACTTATTACATTAGTTTATACTAAAATGTTGTTGCAATTCCTCTCTGAATTAGCTCCTCTTTCATCTTCTAAACATCCACATTGAAAATTCTCTCTTTTCATTTTTTCCTGCAGTAATTCTCTCAAACAGGGCTCTTCTCAACACACACACACACACACACACACACATACATGCATGCACACTTTCGTCCAAATGAGAAGTTTAGTTAACACATCCAGCACTAATCTCAGGACCATTATGAGCAATGCAGGGATGAAAGAATGTAAGGGAATGGATGAAAAGCAGGGAGGGCTTTTGCTTCTTTTCGGCTGTGCTGTCCACTGATGAGGGAGTTTTGAGGATGTTTGAGCAGATCATTAAGAAGAAAAAAATCCTTAATTCTCTCTCTTCTCTTCTTAAAAAAGACAGCAGTTTGTGAGCAACATCTCTACATCAACATGCATCTTTAACACACACTCACACACACTCTCGCTTATGAGCTGTGCATGCACTCAAGTGTGTGTGTGACGATGACAGGAAATGAATATTTAAGCTTTGAGCCGCAGGTGTAGGAGAAGCAGCCATTTCTCGAGTCTTCTTGAGCACATCATTTATTTACCAGTTTGTGGCTTCAAAGTGGGTTTAAATATCATAATTTTATCTCTGTGTTCTCTTTAATCAGGCACATCATCTCCTCCGCTCCCCTTGCTTTAGCCATCTGCTTTGCTCGCAGGTTCCCGTGGGGAGGATCTCGATGGAGTCTCTGAAAGCCTGTTTCTGCTTCTTTTTTGTCAGGGGTCACAGATCGGAGTGTGCAAGTTTTCTGAAGTCGTCAACACAAGTCTGACGCCTCCTCCCAAATAAACCCGGGAGAGGAGAAGTTGTCAGAGGAGGGACGGTCTTTAAAATACATGTATGCAAAAGGTGTGGGGATGTGTGTGTGTGTGTGTGAGAAAAAGAGAAAGAGAAAAAACCCCGATGGAGTTTCCTCGCCAGGACAGGATGTGCAACTATGTCTCCCAGTGATTAGGCTTTGATGTTACCTTGAGTGATAGATGAGAGCAGAGGAGGAGGGTTGGAGGAGAGGACAGGTGATGTTGCTGACACAGAATTTTGAGTCAACTTTCTCCTCCGTACTTTCTATCCGCACTCCTAAAAAACAACCGCCTCACTTAAAAGACGAGGAGGAGCATAAACTGGAAATTGGGGCAGCAGGGTGGCAGCCGCAGGGAAGGGGGATTTGAAAAGGAGCGTGAAACAGGTTGTGTCAATTTTTATTCTAATGCATGAAGGAGGCAGTTGGAGGTCACTGCGGTATGCACAAGTGTGGATTAACACCTGAGACGAACACATAAACGGCTCCGATCTTCGCCACATAATGTAAACTCTGGCAGAGGAGAAGGCAGAGGACAAATAAGGAGATCCTCTCATTGATACACACACTCTAAACAAATTAACCAGCAAATGAGAATGGATAGCACCATTTTCTCCTGTATAAAAAAAACTTGAGTCATGCAGCGTGCACATGCACATGTGGAATACATGCTGTTCGTCAGAGCTTCTGGGTACATTGGTGTTTAAATAGCTTGTGTCCCTGGTAACAGAGGCTGCTGGTTACTTGATTTCATCTTCTCTGGTGATTGATTGTGGGAATGGCACATGCTCTTGTTATTCCTTCTCTGCTGCAGGAGGAATAACGCACTCTACTTGCACAAAATACACAGAGAGTCTAAACAGAAATTACCTCAGTGAATCCTGATCCCCTGTTAGAGATAAGTACATAATTAGTTATCCACAGCAGTCATTTCTTTACAGCTTTCTACGTGTGTGCTGGTGTCACAACATTAATCTTGTGTCTTCAAAGGATGCTATTACCTGAGAGCACTGGGACAGATGAAGAGCTAAATCCAAAATTAGATTTCTGTCTTTAGAGAAAACAGACTCCCTTTTTTCATAAAAAAAACATGAAAGCAGAGTCATACAGAGCCTTTCTAGACAGATGAAATGTTTGTTTAAAAACTGATGAATTCTCAAAAAACTAAATTTTGTCTTTAAAAACATTCGCAGCCTTCGTCAGTAAGAGGTGGTGGCTGTAGATCCTCTTGTCTTTTCATTACAGCTCTTTTTTTTCTACGCTCATTCCATCTTCA
>JAQLOL010000006.1:13480915-13521874 GCA_029783665.1 Naso thynnoides
ATAACCCACTTTAAAACCGGATTTACTCAAAAGTAGAATTTTGCACAAAGTTTGAGTTACATCATCTGATAGATGAGGGATTGCACTAATTTTAAGACCTATAGTGGAATGAAATTGTTTTTTCATTTCTGTATGTCTTTAAGATCCATGTATACCAGTGCTCTTGGGAGCATTTGATTTTGAATGGGCCAGTGCTGTAATACAAAGTATAATATCCATCCGTCAACCTGTACCATCAACTGAATGGCTATCAGAAATTATATTAAAGTCTGTCAGATCTACTATTGTCTTTGCTCATGTTTTATTTCTACATTTCATATTCCCAGACGCTCCACCTCATCCTGCAGTTGCCGTCAAAGAGGAAGTTACTAGCAGAGCTGGCAGCGAACAAGGGGAGGAAGAAATGGAGGTGGACAGTGCTGATGAGCAGGAGGAGGAGACGAGGAGTCAAAGTGGTCAGATAGACAGTCAAGCCTCTAAGAGCAACAACACAGGAGCGACATTCAACACGCTTTCCTCCCTTGGAAATCTGAGACCAGGTATTACAAATACACACTCATAATTGATTTAAATTCTTGCTCAAAGTTTTGACTATCCTCACGAGCACAGCCAGTCTTAAGGCATGTTCAGACCAAAAGCAATGAACGCCACAAGAATATTTACAAAATCAATGTAACAACGCGATTACATGCGATGAGAATCACGCGACGAGGCATCCATCGCCCCATCGTTTCAAGTTGAAAAAATGAACTTTTTGGGCGACATCGCAGGACGTTGTGCCACGGCAGCCAATCAGTGTTGAGTTTCTCCCGATGTCAATGAAATCACTACGGCGCAAATGTTGCTGGAATTTACCAAACAGACTTTGAATCAAACACAGCGGTCAAAACAACTGTTGCTATGTGTTTGTACCGTGGAGCTCCGACAACACAACTTTATACACCACAGGATTATCTTATGAACACAGACACGCCGTCGTTATGTTTTCCAACATTTCTGGGACTTCCACGACTGATGCTGTGCAAAAAGGATGATTACATCGACCATAGTTAAGGATAGAAAATGAAAAGGCCTCCTTCCTCCCGAGGCTACTAGCTAATGCTACCTGCGGCTGAAACAGAGCTTTGCACCATAACTAAACAGGCCCTGGATGATTTTATCACCCAGACCCGACATTGTTAAGTTTCCCAACCTCCACTGTAGGACCTCCACAACTGATACAGCGCAGAAATGATGAGTAAATCGGCCATAATTAAGGACAGAAAGTGGCCAGTCCCCCCCACCCCCGAACGAGCTAATAAGCAGACTGTGTACATCATGCGAATGACGCAATTTAAGCAATGATCCAATTATGACCAAGCGGCGCAACACTGGCGTTTCTTGTGATTAAATCACAGTAATCGCTCTCAGTCTGAACACACCTTTAGACTAAAGAGCCAACTCCTGTTTGAAAGTGTGAAAGTTTTATGTAACAGTAAATATCTGTAAGTTTGGTTTCCACAATAGTTTTTCAATTGAATTCTTCCATTGATCTTAGAATGAACTCTGTACAACTCTTTCATTTTTTGGTCCTCTAATAATTAATTGAATCTCCCTTGGAAGTGCTTTCATCTCAATGAGTACAACACTTTGCCTCTAAACCTCAAAGACCTTTTGGCATCTCTATGCAAAATTACACTTTAGTAAGTACAGTTTAGTTAAGTACTTAAATCAAGACCTTTATTTTCTAACTCTAGGGGAGATCCCTGATGCAGCATTCATCCATGCTGCCAGAAAGCGCCGGCAACTGGCTAGAGAGCTGGGAGGGGACGCACCTCTAGTAGAGACAGAGGCTCCCAAGAAACGCCTGGTAGGAGAAGACCAAGATGCAAGTGACGACGAAGACGAGGAAGAGAAGAGGATCCGTTTCAGCGGTGTCAAGAACAAAAGCCAGAGACAGAAGATAGCTGAGGAGATAGGTAATAAGAAAATGGTGCATGACAGGAAACTGTCCCCCTGTTTTTAGTCAGTATTCTTTATGGCATGAATGTCCTCTCTGCATGTTACAGGTATTGAGGGTAGTGATGACGAGGCTCTGGATACCGGTCACGATGAGGAGGTGAGCCGCTGGGAGCAAGAGCAGATCAGAAAAGGAATCAGCATACCACAGGTAAGCTAAACAGCTGCACAATATGATGGTTTCTGTGTTCTGACAGTGAATGATGTATTTTTTCTCCAGTTTTCAAAGTGTGGCATATGGGCGATAGGAGGAATATATCGCCATTCAGCGATTGGATGAGCCACTGACGATGTCTTGTTTTCACTGGCTGATATTTTGCGTTAATATTGTTTTATATATATTTTTGTATGTTTATTTTACAGTTGTAATGGCATTACTCTTCAAGAATTAGACTTTGCAAATAGCTTAATTAATAATCATATGTAATAATAAGCATATGCGATGTAATGATCTGTCAGGGCTTAACGTTACTCCAGAGAGGGGCTCAGCACGTTAATTACAGCGCTGTTTGCATAAATGTTTAACATTACTCTCATTACAAACGATGTGAGCTTCCCTTCGGACTGTCACGTGGTCTCGTAAATCATCCTTGTTGTACAGTGACATATTTTACAATGCCTGCTGCCAGAGTACCTCCAGGAGATTCTCTTAAGAGGGGCTAACATGGGCAGCAGCTCTCCTAAGCACTCACAACTCTTGGTGTCCTTGTGTAATTCCTTGTCAACTGCCTGCAACAAATCGGTGTCAGACGCTCGTATAACTCTAATATTGCGTCTCGGTAAACATTCCGTCATTTTATCCAGTGTCCGTGTAATGTAAGTGTTACTTCATTAGCGGGTAAGCTAGCTGCAGCTGTCAGTTACAGCATGTCGGGTGATGTGGATGCGGGTTTCATCCCAGAGTTCTTTGCATGTGTTCATTTATGTTGAATCCAATGTGTTCTGATTGATTTAGAGTTCAAAATGTGATTAGCTAAGTTCATGTGTTCTTTTTAGTTTACAGTAATTACAGTTGGATTAAAGTAATTTTATGTCCTAAATGATTAATCCCAAAAATGATAAATTAATTCATTATTAAATTCTTCTCAAATGAACTGATAGTAGACAGTAACATCAGTCGTCATAGTGAAATCATTGTGTTTTCCTTCTTTCCCGTCATTAGGTCCAAAGTAACCAGCCAGAAGACAACACAGTCTATTACCAGAACAGCTATGAGACCCAACCATATGGCTCCTCCTACAGCATGCCATTCACCTACAGCACCGTGACCCCACAGACGGGCAAGCCAGCTGGCCGAGCAGACAACGGCTCTGTTCACTACGGGGCTCCTATCAGTGATCTAACCCCGGTATCCATTGATCTGGTAAAGAAACGCCTTCAGGATAGGTAGGTTCAGTGGAAACTGTAGCAACGTCTAATGTCAGCCTTCAGCTCGGCTGCTGCCCTTTCTGTGTGCTGTGGTCCTGAAGACCCAGCAAGGCTCCCCACAGATCTAAGGGCCAGAGAGGCACTGTGGTGGTCTGGACAGGGAGTTGCATTAGTCCACCCACTTAGAACTCCTGTTTTAACCAGGACTGCATTATTTAACTAAGTGTCTTCTGTTAATCAGCTTCCATGATGTCTCTGTGTTTATTTGATGGGTGCACTTTCAAGTAGGGCCCGACCGATATATCGGTTTGGAGATATTATTGGCTGATATTGGCCTATTGCAGATAAATTGGCATGGGCGTATATGTTCTTCAGTAAGTGCCGACAACTGTTTATTAAAGCTTGAAAAAAAATCATTGGACTAGTAACTTTAAATGGTGTAACCTTGTAGTTTGTCCAGCAGAGGGCAGGCCATTATTTAATTGGTATTTTGTGAAGTGTTAACTGTTCAGTGCACTGATGTTTGGAATAAAGTTTGTTAGATATCCTGCCTCCATTACATATCTTTGTCACACGTATTTGATAACCACATTCAAAATATTATATTTAGAATATCAGTCGATGTATCGGAAATCAGAATTTCTTACTTTCCAAAATTGATATCAGCATCAGCCTCCAAAATCCCGCATGGGTCGGGCCCTACTCTCAAGCAGTTTCTGCAAGATTTCACCAGCTTTGTTTGTCTTAACCCCCATCTGAGTGACTCTTACGGTCTTCCCCTGTATGTCATTTGTCTGTAGGCTCAGCCATATGCATGCAGGCCACAAGGCAAACGCCAAGCGCTACAAACAGATCGAAGAAGACCTAGCTGCCTCCGAGAGCACCATACAGCAGCTGGAGGGCTCGTCCAATGACAATGCAGATCAATATAAATTCTTGCAAGAGATGCGAGGGTATGTTGGAGACTTGCTTGAGTGTTTCAGTGAAAAGGTAAGGGAGAAATTATCTGCTGTCTGATTTGCTGTTTTCTGTTTTGTATCTGTTTGACCTCTGACCACTTAATGTGGATTTGAGTTATCAAAATTTCATATTGCCTTCTTCCATTGTTTTGTTAAGATTCTGTCATTAATGCTAGTTAACTGCTCACAAGCCAATGTGACTGCAAATAGTCATTTGTAGCACACTAGATTTTTCCCAGTTGCTTTACAACTGCTTTCATTTCAATGATGAGTACAACTGTGATTTGCTATGTCAGTGACAGACTTCTGCAGTGTCTTCTGTATAGAAATAAAATGCTGACTTTGTAATAAATCAGATTGTTTATCATTTTCAGCTACTGTTAACACAAGTAATTTATACCGGTTATTACTCAGAAGTAAATAAAGTTATTGTAAGATAAGCTGGAGCTGGAAGAGAAGCCAACACAGTGGCGTGTCCAAGTAAATATAGAAGTCCAATTAAAAAAGAAGAGGTGGTTTGTTAAAACTTGTTGAAATTATGTCACCGACACAAACTTTATGTCTATAGCTACGTTCTAAATGCATGTCTAAGCGGAATAATTTACCTCTATCCAGCAGCAGCAGAGCAGCAACTACGTGGAACACAGAGAGAAGCAGCCTTCCTGCTGCCAGCATGTGTGTCTTCCTCCACACTAATGTCTGTTTTCACCCTCGTAGGCAACTCTCAGTGCATAGAATATTGTGATGGAACCGGGACAGTAGCCATTAAGTGTTTGACTTAGTATGGAGTGAATAAACACATCAACACTGGAACTGAATAATGTCAATGTTGGGTTAAAACTTGGTGCTTTCATCACGTTTACCTCACAAAGCATTTGAGTCAAACTTAGTTTGTCAGTGTTTTCATCTCAAACCATTTGCTGAAATGAGATCATAGTGTTCAAGCTTCCCTTCATAGAAATCTGACATTTTAGGGATATTAAGTTTTCATCCGACACTTGTGATATTATGGTTCCAGTATTGTATTGTCCGTCATGCTCCTCTTGCCCCTCCAGCAAGCCCTCCCTGTGACTCGGAGCCCCACTTTTGTTTGGGTCAGAGGTCACAGAAGGCATCATATCTTTCAGGTGCCTGCTGTCCTGGAGCTGGAGGCTGCCATGCACCAGTTACTAAGGCAACGGGCCATGCGACTTGTCCAGAGAAGACAGGATGATATTAAAGATGAATCGTCGGAGTTTGCAAGCCTTTCAAGTCAGTCCATCTTGAAGGTTTTTATGATTTATTTGAACAGACCTCGTTAGTTCTCTGTATGTGAGTGCAAATGTGTGCGGGTGCGTGCTGTTCACATACTTGTCTCCCTGTACCCCCTTCATGTTGCCCTCATGAGTGTGATAAGGTTGTTTGAGGTGTGATTTTGATTGAGCATGTATGTATGTGGGAAATGTTTATTGGAGGAGTTGTTGCAGCTCCTCTTTAATGGCTGAGGCTCAGACAGCTGGGTGGTTATAACTCAGCACACGCAATGAGTCACTGAGTAAAGATAAAATCTGTTAGTGACTTGTCATCTGTCACTTTCATTGTGACATGTAGGAGGTTGCAGCCAGGTAAGTGTCTAGAAAGTGAATGACACCATAATGATTGTAAAAAAAATATGTTGTGTTATTGCTGTTGTACAGATCTGAAAGTTTAGCTCAATATTTAAACATATTATTTAAATCAGTCATCACGCCTGTCATTTGCTAATCTCATCTTAATTTTTTTTTTAAACATTTCTGATTTTTCTTAATGTGAGTACTCTTTAAGTTGAGTGCCCAGAAAAAGAGTGAGGTTATGGGTTATCTCAGCTTGTCATCACTGGTTCTAACATGGCTCCTGTCTCTTGCAGATAAAGCTGTCATGGCTCCTAATCTAGACTCATTTGGTCGAGACCGCGCAGCGTACCAAGAGCATAATCGTCAAAGGAGGATAGCAGAAAGAGAAGCACGACGGTAGGAAGCTCGCTTGTAGTTAAAGACATGCTGCCAGGATTTGTAGCTGAATTTCTGTGACAGGTTTCTAGGCTTACATTTGTCCCCAAAAGCTGTGTTTGTGAAATGCCAAAAACTTGCACCATAAAGGGATAGTTCAGTATTTTTGAAGTGGGCTTGTATGAGGTACATATGCATAGTCAGTCTGTTACCTTCTGTAGATGGCCTTCAGCAGTGTCACTTGTAGAAGAAGGGAGGAGAAATCACTGCTGCTGAAGTCAGGATTGTACTGTTGCAGGCGGTATTTAGCCACATACATAAATGCTTGTCTTAAAAATTAATATCCGTTCAACGGTACGCTGAATTTAGCTTTTTTTCTCTGCTTTAGTGTTCCGCCAGACAGCCGTTTATTCTGTCTCTGTCTGAGCCAAACAGCTAATTTGAGTTTGGTGCGTGGCAGAAGCTAGCGCAAGTAGGCGTAGTGATGTGCAGAGGGACTACGGCCAAAATGAACAGCTGTCTGGAGGCAAACTAAAGTGGTGGGGGAAAAAAAATCCTAAATTCAGCGTACAATTGAACAGATACAGATTTTTTTAAGGTAAGCATTTATGTGTGTGGCTAAATACCGTTTTCCTGCCGATCCTGTTTGCAACAGTGCAACGCTGACTTTAGCTGCAGCGATTTCTCCTCCCTTCTCCTAAAAGTGTCACTGCTGATCGCCATCTGCAGAAGGTTATAGACAGACAAGCATAAGTACCTCATACAAGCCTACTTCAAAAATATTGAACTATCTCTTTAACGTGGCTTTCTGCACTGTTACTACCAAAAATACAGCTCTGATTGTTGCTCAGTTTGTTAAGCACAGCTTTGTCACGCAAGAGATCCTAAGTTTTGACTCTGTGAGAGTCATTTTAGTATCAAGATGGATGTAGTTGAACACAAATTTTGTCCCTGATTTTTATTGTCCTCCTTTTTGTTCTTGTCTGTTGGCGCAGAACTCGGCGGCGTCAAGCTAGAGAACAGAACGGAAAGAGGGCTGAACATAAAGAAGGCTTGTCGTCTGATGATGAGGAAACCTCTACTGACATCACCAGCTTCAACATGGAGAGAGGTATGTCATTAAACTGCTGCAAAGTGAGTGTGTTGGTTACATGTGATTTAACACAGACGTTTCTCACATGAGACATCATGGAGTGTAGCCTCACTGAAGCTTTCTGTTTCACTCAGATCGTATCAGCAAGGAAAGTAAAAAAGTCTTTGAGGATGTGGTGGAGGACTTCCATTCTATCGACTGCATCAAATCCCATTTTGAAGGGTGGAGGAGAGACTACGCCGACTGCTACAGAGACGCTTACATCGGCCTCTGTCTGCCCAAACTGTTTAACCCTTTAGTCCGCCTGCAGCTGATAACATGGAACCCCCTCGAGGTAAGATGTATGCACTAGGGATTAGGGCTCGGCGATATGGCCTAAAAATAAAATTCCCAATTTTTTCCTACCGTATTCGATATTTGATTTTAATCGGGTTTACTTCTTTGTTCGTTTTGTTTTTTTCTTTTTTGTTTAAACAACAAAAGACAAAGGAATTATTTCAAATACAATGTTTTTATTTCAAATATGAGTTTTCCCATTGGGAAGACAGTGCAAACCTAGCTTAAACCAAACTAAACCTTTTTTTTTTTTTAAATAAAGGTTTGATTAAACAAGGATGAATCCCCCAATTTGAGATTAAGTGCCAACCCAGCTTTCACCAAACTTCACTTAAAAAAAGACACCAGAGCTGAGAAAGAGCCATAGGCTACCGTATTTACCCTATTTAAACAGAAAGTCGATTTTCACAATTTTCATATTTTAACATCTCCAAACAAATTAATTTAGATTTTGATTTAAAATCAGTTTATTGCCCAGCCCTACTAGGGATGCAGGCGACTAGTCTGTTAAACGTTGAAAAGCCCTCTCCCTCACGAGTCGGCACCAGAGATACTAGTAGTATTTGGTTAGTAATTATTCAATTAACAGCATAGAATGCTACGTCTCAATGTTATGCAGTCAGTTCCCACTGCAGGCAATGGCCCCTCCCCACTCCAGCACTCCCCAGCAGGTGGAAAAGTGAAACTTAAATGGGACATAGAGAGATGGCGGCTCAAAGGAAAATCAAAGCAGTCTGATAGTATTTTAATGAAAAAGAGAGTGAAAACAAGGTCGTGTGTCGGCTGTGTAAGTAAAAGTTCACCGATATAAGGATTTAAACCTTTAAACGGTGAGCAAGCCACTAATGTTACCAGCAACTATCGGCAGACAAGTATTTCAACATTTGTCACTCCAACCCACAGACTCTGTGATGCCAACCAGTCAGAGAAGATAACACAACTCATCACTGAAGTGACTGCCCATGATATGCAGCCACTATGTTTTTTGAAGGCAGAGGCTTCCGCAAGTTAATGCCCTATATTGAGCCTGAATACACGGTGCCGAGTCGCTCAACAGTAATGTCCTGATGGAGCTCAGCCTTATGATTTCTAAAGTGTACAATCCTAATTATAAAAGGTGCAATGTCTTGTACATTGCAACATTGTTTAAAGTAATGGCTTGGTAACATAAATTGTTTTGAAAAATGTTTTGGTTAAATGGCTCCCAATTATGTGCAAAACTTATGTTTAAATGTTTTTACTTTATACATTAAATTGTGTTCATTTTAGATGGTTTTCTGGGTGTTTTCTTGCTAATGGACTAGTCTACTTGTTACAGTTAAAATTACTGTTAAACTGTCTGGAAAATTAGTCGCCACCTGCATTCCTAGTATGCACATTTTTATTGTTGCTTTTTTGAAACTGGATGGATGACCTCTGAAATCCACGTGTTTTTTATTCCTTGTCCAGGGACAGTGTGCAAACTTCGAGTACATGCTCTGGTTTGAGTCACTGTTGTTTTACGGCTTTGAAGAGAACAGCACTTTGCAGAAAGGAGATGGAGATATCAGCTTGCTGCCTGCTATTGTGGAGAAGGTCATCGTCTCCAAACTGACAGGTAGAGAGCCAAAAACACAGCTGGACCCAGAATGCTAAAGTATTATTTTGCAATAATACAGGCAGTAGAAATGTGTTATTATATTGATGTGTGTGTGTGTGTGTGTGTGTGTTTCAGTGTTGGCAGAGCAGGTGTGGGACCCGCTGTCTAGCAGTCAGACAGCCAATCTGGTGGGCTTCATCCGCAGACTAATGAAAAGTTACCCCACTGTGCTGCATGGGGACAACAGATACACACAGGTATGAACACAATGTCCTTTATCTTTAAAAAAGAAATTACTTTTGTATTTGTGGTACAATTATTGTCATCTTAATTTCCTTTTTCTTTTATCAGGAGCTTTTGAGAACTGTTGTGTTTCGAACCAGGCGGACTCTGGATGAAGATGTCTTCCTTCCCCTCTACCCCAAAAGGTATTTTACTCAATTTTTAAAATCGGAGATTGTCTGCGTATGACTTCAGTCTGTATGGTGAAAATTTATATCTGATGAAAATTGTCTCTCCTATATGCATGTGTTCAGTGTGTTGGAGAACAAGAACAGCAGTCCCTACTTATTCTACCAGAGGCAGTTCTGGTCCTGTGTGAAGGTTTGTGCAAAAGCAGAGCAAGAACAGCCTGTTTTTTGTTGTTTTTTTTGTTTTTTTTTTTAAGATTAATTAATTTCAATAATTGCACCAACATTTTCTTTAAAATAAAGTTTTCAAATGATGTTTGTGTGCCAAACCACATATAAACAGAATGTGAATCGAATGTTTTAAATGTTTATGCTTGCCAAGCTGCATAAAAGCAAAAATACAGAGAGTACAAAACTGTTGCCTTTCCTCTTCTCTTGACAATGCCGCTAACTTGTTCTACATACTTGGCATCTCTAACAGTGTCTGTCCTTGTTATAGTTTGTACACCAATAATTGATGGTAGCTATGTAACTACTCGGATATTGATGCTGTTTTGTTGCTGTCCTGGTGAATGTGAGTACAGTCAAACTGTGTCGTTCCCTCTTTGCACAGCTGCTGGGAAACATCCTGCAGTGGGAAGGTATCCTGTCGAACTCCTGTCTGAGGGATCTGGCTTTGGACAGCACTGTGAATAGATACATCCTGTCTGCACTGCAGACCACGGATACTGCAGAGGACAATGTTCCAAAGTGCCAGAAGGTAAGAGACACTCACGCAAATTGCTTTGTTGTTTCAGGCATAATAAACACAGTAGAGCTCATATAGTCAAGAGTTGTTTTGGATTAGAGTCAGTACACCTAAGTGTCTAGACTTCTCATTCTGCTATTTAAATAAAATCAATTTGTCATATTTCATCCCCTGTAAAAAGAGATGATTTGATCTTGTTGTGTTATCCAAGCATTATCAACAAAACTTCATGGCAAATTTACATCCTGTGAGATACTATTTATTCATAAAATCTGGCACATTAATCTTCATTTCAAATGTAGCAGGCCAGGTTATATTAAGATCATGTAATTAGATAAGAGAGGTATTTCCATCTTGCATTTTCATATGTCAGTGTTACCTCTGTATTCGTGCACCAGAGCAGAATTGTGTGCAGCTGCCAACATTTCTCACCATCAGTAAAATCTTCCGCCTTTGTGTTTTACTGTGGGCGAGGGGGAATACATTTTATGGAAAACAGTAAGGACAAAGTGACATCTTTGATCTTTGCTGGTCTAATTCAGCAAAAACAAAGTCTGTCAGCACATTAACATGTTGTTCTCAACTGAGCCAGGTTATGAGACACAGACAGCGTTATCTTTACCTAACATGTCTCTCTTTGGCTCTGCTTCATGCACACACACTGTCAGGAAAACAGTTGCAGAGGATAAAACTTTGTCGATATTGTTAGTGAACAACACACAGATGTTGCATTTTTGTGTGTTTGAGCTGAGCTGGACCGGAAAATATTCGGTTGAACCAATCGGTGATGCTGTGAAGTTTGTTTGAAGTGATGTGATGTAGCTGTGTTTCATGTGAAGTAAGCACTTTGCTACTTTGCTTAAAAAAAAAAAAAAAAAAAAAAATCTCAATGCAGCCTTGCTTGCTAACAGCTAGTCATTTGATAATGTGTTTTAATTAGGCATGTGGGTAACACACCAGTCAGAGTTAAGTTTGAATAAAAACTCAGCTCTTAGCTTTGGCTCCTGGTGTTCCTCACTGTGCTGTAAGGAAGTTACAGGAGTTTCATGCAAACCAGCTTTAACAGTCGTGATTTACGTTACATTAAACTGTAATCAAACACATCTTGTCTTCCTTGCACATGCTTTTTGTAATTGTTCATGATTACTGTGGACAAATCATTTTTAGGTGCTAAAAAAGGGGGAAAAAATATGTCTTTTGAAGGAAAGTGCTGTGTGGATCAAATTAATGCCGATGCAGTGAGTGGTTCATATGGATTTAGAAAAGTAAGAGAGAAGTAACTGAGTATTCTTCAGGGTTTGGTACTAGGTTAAAAATGGGATTAGAGCAAAATATTTGCAGTAGAACTTTACTTTTTATAGGCAAGGACTTTAAACACTTCTGAGTTTCACATTTGTTGCGAAGACATCTTGCTGTATTATATAGAACATGATGTGCCAACTGTATCTAAAAATAAGGTGGGTTTTGGGGGTTTTTTGTTTTTTTAAGTCAGCTGAGTGGTGGAAAGTGGCTCCTCTCCAACTGGCTCTGAAAATTTTAGAGTGGTGCTCATGTTTTCTTATACAAACATCTGAGGCCACGTCAGTGTGTTTCACTGCTAAGCAGCCACACTTGAAAAAAACACGTCGACTCAGTTGATTAAGCCACCGCAGCGCACTAAACTAGGTTACTTCAGCAGGGGTTTAGCTCCTCCTTGTCCTTTCTCGTATCTTTCTTCAGGTGGTGGAGTGTTTGCCAGCACAGTGGTTCTCCGGGCTGAAGGGGCAGCAGACGTTGCCTCAGTTGGAGCCGTTCTGTCGCTACCTCGCCCACCTGGCCAGCTCGTTGCACCGCTCCAGTTTGGGCACATCTGATGTGGAACGGCGAACTGCCAAGTAAGAGATTTTACTAGGCTGTGCATGTACAACTGCAAAACAGTTTATTTGTCCAGAATGGAGAAATTGCAGCATCAAGTTTGATATTATAGGAAGTCTTTTAAGGATAAATTTTCATGGTTTGATTGTCAAATTATATTAGATTGGGTCACTAACAAGTCTTCTAAACTGACTTAAATTAATCATAACTGTCATGTTTTGTCCTGATGGTCCTTCCTGCCTCTTTTATTTAATCCAGGGACCAAGTCAGAGATGTTGTTAAGATGCTGGGCCAAGTGAACTCCGTGGATCACATCATCTCCATGGCAGCAGAGCTCGGCATTAAAGACATCAAGTCACTTTTGGAAGCCACGACATAAAGGAGGACATGAAAACAGCAATTCCTCTTTCATCCTTTGTTACTTTTGGAATCACTGAATTGGATTCCTGGAAGAGAGAATAAGTGTGCATAAATAAAATTCATCAGTTGTTACTTTTTTGAAAAGAGAGGGTTTGAAAAAAAACTTGTAAATATTGTGAATAATGTAAAGAAAGGTGTGCACATACACCCATCAACACAGGACTGATGCTGAAATGAGGCCTTGTTTTGTCAGCTCTAATCAAACAGATGTGCTACATGCTGGCAGTATTTTAAAAATATAATTTATTAACAGCCAGCAGTTGTTGACATGGACAACTGGCATCTGCTTGGACAACATCTGCTCTCTAAACACTTTCCATCCAGGATATCTGTAAAAACCGCTTCACCGTCTTTATTTCTCCCACACTCCTTTTTTCTGTCTGTGCCAAAAGAACTTTGCAACTGCAAAGACTTAAAACCAACTTGTCCACCAGTTCTCCCCGAGACGGCCGTCGTGGTTGTTCCTTGATCCACACTTGATCCCACAGCACCACCCTCTGTCACTCATGGATCCCACCAGAGATGAAAGCTTTGTATCCACATTTGTAAAACTGTTTTGTTTTAGTATTTTATTTGCCTGGGAATAAAATGTCTGTTTGAATGTTTGCTGTCTTGTTTCAGATAAGTGAAAAATGGATAATGAGAGGATTTTTCTTACAGTCTGGCACAATCCAAATTTTTTTTTGTTCTATGGTTATCAGTAGTTTTTTGTTTTTGTTTTTTTTAAGTGATTTCTGACTGTTTTACAGGCTGCTTTATGAGTAGAAAAATGAGCATCAGTGGAAGTTTTACTTCTCCAAAATTGCTGGTAGGCTGTCTTGTTTTAATAGTCTTTAGACAAATCTGTCCATGTTGAATACTCCAGAATTTATTGTTAATTTCAGACAGTTGCAGCCTGTGACAGCTCACTGCGTCTTATAGGATGACTATGAGTGGGCGGGCGGGGCTGCTGCTCTGCCTCTGGATCCCCTCCTCCATCTGAACACGCTTAACTGCGTGACCTGAACCTTAAATGCCTCTTTTTCACCTGCAAAGACAGACTTTCAGCTTTGCCCACCACCGTGTGTCGACACAGCTCTGGTTTATTTAACTTCCAGTTTTTACCATTCTCAAAGAAAGTGCCATTTATCCCGGGTCACTGCTTCATGCGCTCCGGCAAGAAATTCAAGGTAAAAACTTATGATGCAACGCTGCAGTATGCGCAGACTCGTATGCATGCGAATAGTAATTGTGTGTTATAAGTTACTTTCAAGCGATTGTGTTGTAGAAAATGTAGCAAAATTAACTGTAAGCGTAAAGTGAGACTCAGCAGAGCGCTGGAGCGAAACGCATTTCCGTGCGTAAAGTTGAATGGTAGCGCGAACTAAAAGCGCCTACAGTATCAACCACATGTTTGTTTCCTTCAAACCCCATTTTGCTTGCCTTATTGTAAGTGCCACTGTTTTCTGTTGCATGGTGTGGTGGAAGAAACACCGCAAGTGAATTGCGCAATTTCCTTCTACTGCAATTCGCACCAAAGCACTCAACCACTCGAGTAGGAGACCGTGAACTTGTTTGAGTGACCCAAATGCCTGGAATATGTTTAGAACAGCTTTGCTGCAGTGGATTGTCTGTATAAGTGGATGATGATGATGAGATGAGGAATTTGTTGTTGTCTGGACTGGAGTGAAAGCACCAAGTGGTCACACAGAGAAGACATGCAAAAAAGCAGCATCCTGTGAAGGGAAAGTGTGAAAACCCCCTTTAAGGTTTGAATAACTGATGAACCTCTTAACCTTAAGACAGTAAAATTGTAAAATCAGACTATTCAACGTTTAGAGAACCAAAGTTTCGCAGGTGAAACCCTCACATAAAAATGAAAATCATTTAAATGGTTTTATAAAGCCTGTAAATTCAGTTTGATGGAGGTTTGACTCAAACTGGCTCGTCAGAGTTTGGCTTTTGATAAAGCAACCGGACATACAGCAGATGTGTAAATAAAAGTGTGAACATTGTTCAAGTAGAGTTGTTTTTGTTTTTTTTTTCAAGTGTGACCAAAAAAAGGAGAACAAAAATCCAAATTTAACAACATTCCTAAATAGAACCACATGTTGAGAATGCAGCTTGAGCTGACCTTTTAGATCCAGGTTGAAACAGTTCAAACCAGTCTGAGTCAGTCTAACTTTAGCCTTTCCAGTGTGGGTCACTCATGGGCAGCTGTGGACTACAGGGCTGCATGTCTATACAAAATCCACCGACAAGTCCCTGTGTGTGTGTTTGTGTGTGTGTGTGTGTGTGTGTGTTTGGAGAAGGAAGCTTTCTAGGTTCACTGAGGTTTTGGAGATGGCATCAACAAGCTTGGGCTTCATATTTCCTCTTATTGCACATCAAGGTTGACTGTTTTGTTGCCTGTGGCCTATTCTTAGTACCAGAACACAGCTTGTACACTTTGTTTATGTTCACACCCACAGCTCAGGTTGAAAAAGAAAAAAAAAAAGCCACAGTTGGTGGTTTTTGACTTTGACTTGTCAAAACAATATGCAAAATGTAAGTTAACTGTAGCTGCACTAAACAGATTGCAGTGTGTAGGAAACATGGATCAGAGGTTAATCACCATGTCGGGCAGTGGTAATACACATGCACTGCGTTCTCATGCTCACGGAAGTGATTCGCTGCTGCAACAGAAACAGACTGAAATTCAGAGAATGAACTTTGTGTGCACATGGTTGTGATGCCTCAGGAAAGCTGTCACAGTAAAATGGATACATAGAATTAAATGTAAATATTCTAAGTCTTAATTTTTAAGGTTTCAATAATACTATGTAAAATGGGTTAAAAATTTTGAAAATTTTATAACCTACGTTTTCCGACAGGCATATTTGCTTCAGGTGCGGCATGTCTTGGATGCTTCAGATGATGGTCAGTTACTGATTGTGAATCCACTCAAATTAACATAAATAATGAGCAAAAATACTTTCTTCTTTTTCTTCTTTACTTTATTTTCTTTTTATTCAGAAACAGTTTATGAGGATCGGTCCCCTGACTGTTTCTTTAGTAGTGAATATTTTGTTTCCCAGTTTATGTGATTATCTCTCTGGTCTGTGTCTGAGAATTAGGATTTTTGTCTATTGACAGGTTTCCAGTGTCCTTCAATGTCATCATCACATACCTAGTAATGTTAAAATATGTTTTGGAGTAAAACTTTCTTTTATGGTTGAAACTCATTGTTCAGGAAATATGACCTGCATTTTAAATTAAGAGTCATTGTCAGTATGGCTGCAATGATAATATTCGATCGATAGAAAATTAATCGCCAACTATTTTTATAATCAACTAATTATTTTAGTCATTTTTCAAGAAAAAAGTAAAAATAATTGCTGGTTTAGTTTCTTAAATGTGAGGATTTGCTGCTTTTCTGTGTCATTTTTAAAAATAAATGAGTAGTCTTTGTGTTTTGGCCTGTTGTTTGGATAAAAGAAGCAAACTGAAGACGTCACAAATGGCTCTGGGAAACTGAGATGAGCATTTTTAGCACTTTTCTGACATTTAATGGAATAAACGATTAATTGTTTAATCGGAAAAAATAATTGTCAGATGAATTGATAATGAGAATAATCTTTAGCTGCTCGTGGAATACACATATTTGTTCGTTTTCCATGGACATGGTGTTGAAATCTTCATGAATGACAAGTTCAGGGTGACCCAGTTGTGCACGCTTCACACTGCCACTATCATGATCAGTGAAACCCTTTGCTTACATGTGCAGACCATGACATAGGCTCGTAAACTGTGTGTAAGTTGGCTGTTATTAAGACCGCACCAGGACATCATTACAAACATTACAAGTAATCAGATATCGGTAACGTTGATCAGTTTTTCATCTGGGAATCGTACTTTTATTAAAGGGGTGTCAGGTGACATCACGTGTACAGTGACGTATGGAAAAAGACGAGAACAGTCAACACATAGCACTCAACGCTCCACTGTTGCATGCTGGTCTTTATCCTCGGTGAATCCACCCGCAGGAGTGAATCCAGTCAATTAGCTGGACTACCATAGTGAATGTGTGCATGCGGGGTTGAGCTGTGACTTGTTTTGAAAGTTATGTAACATGCATTTTAAGGAAAAGGTGCACAGGTCAAGCTCATCTATGGAAATGAGCTATGCAAGCATCTCTTTCAGGCTTTGCAGATGCAGCGCAAGCTGATTTAACAGACCAGCTTTGCTATGTATCTTTGCATATATAAATATAAAGAAGACAAAAAAAAACTGTCAGGAAAGTAAATGAATGAAAGGATGTTTTGCTGCATTTTCAGCCCTATATTTTAGTTTTTTGTATCTTAATGCAGTACAAGTCAATGACAGAGGAACAGCAAGGGAGACTTGTGTGCACCCTGATGTATGAGCATGTGCACCTATGTACCTAAACAGTGGCAACAGTGGTAGGTGTTTTATTAAGCTTCCACATGTTGCTGAATGTACAGGAGAATAAAATCTCTGCTGGACCTCGGAAAAGCACTCAGTGTTCAATTTATTCTGTTTATAGGAGATAAATCCAGTGGATTTGTAATATTATTGAGAGGGGCTCCCAGCCTTTCTAAATGTCAAGCAATGTCCCATTTACGGTCTCCTTTCATTGGTTCTGAAGGATCACACCCCTCTTTCCTGGTCCTGCTCTCCCTCTCACCAACTGGCTGTGCCTTTGAATTCTCCACATCTTTTCTGCCAAATCATTTTCTAACTGTACGCGTGTCTGTGTGTGTACACTGAGATTAGAAGAGAACAAGCTTTCTAAAGCCTGGATTTTGCAAGGTTTTGTAGCTGTCATGCCCACCTACACAGCTGAACCTTCTGAAACAAATAACAATTTCATCACAGTGAATTCAAACAGAGCATGCACATATGAATGCATTTTCTTTTTATGCTAGATAATACACCTGCTCAACTATATCACAAGGGCAAATATTATGCATTTTATTAAACTACATTTGTCCGACAGCTTAAGTACGTTACTTCTCAGATTACAATTTTTTTCATAACCTTCCGCTCCAGCAAAATCCACACGTCCAAATATGGTGATTTTGATTTTTTCTGGTAAACTGAAAGATCAAGTTCCTTTATTTTTTTTAAAAAGATATCTACTTGAGCTTAATACAAAGAAACTCGTGTTGTATCAACAGGAAATGCATTGTCACAAAGCTCAAAACATGGTGTGAATAGTTTTACTTAATATTTAACTTATACTGGTAATACTAACTGACTTTAAGTAAGGTATTGAATACAAGATTTTTACTTGTAGTTGAGTATTTTCATGGTGTCATAAAGAGCCCAACTGATATATTGGTTTGCCAATGCTGGCCTACCACAGATATATCAGTATTGGCATGTATGTTCTTTGGTATTAACCGAAAATAAAACTTTTTTAAGGCAGGAAAATGCGTGGACTAGCAATTTAAAATAGTGTAATTACATAGTTTGTCCAGTAGTTTGTTGTTCAATAAATAGTAAGTGAGGTGTTTACTCCTCAGTGCACTGATGTTTGTAAAAAAAAGTTTGTTAAAATGTAAGCTATCCTGCCTCCTTCGCATATCTTTGTCACAAGTTTTTTTGCCAACCACATTCAGCTTATCTATCGGCCCATACTGGAAATCAGAATTTTCTTGCTCCTTAATATCGGTGTCGGCATCAACTCCAAAAATCCCAGGTCGTGCCCTGCCGTGTTACATGTAGATAATAAGGGCTCTGAAGACCTCTTGCCCCTTTGCATGCATGCATGACTCACACCGATGCAAAGGCTTCTCTGAGTTACCACCTCTTGTTGCTAAAGTTGCTAAGCAGTTGCTTGTGTAGTTTAGCTGCATTAGTGCAACTGTTTGTCTATGCAACCGCAGTGCTATAATTATATAAGAGCTTATAGGCATACAGAGTTATAGCAGTAAAAATACATTAAGGTCTCACGGTCAGCCAACGACTGCTACATTCTGACAGTGCGTGTGTGTGCGTGCAGCTTGGAATAGCCAGGCCATGTGATTCCTCCAGATTCTATTTCAGAACGGCGGCCGTCTAACACTCCGCACTCTTCACAGCAGCTTGCAGAATAGTTAACAAATCCGTGGTTTTAATCCCTGTATCTGTCGAAATTCTGCTCAGATTTACAATTGAAGCGTAGACTGTGCGTGGTTTCAAGTAAGGACTCCGTGCATGTTCTTATTCTGCCATGTGGGGACAAGTTTTTGCCATTTTTGATTTGCTGCATTGACATGTGTTTTATTGTAGCCTACTTCCTGTTTCAAATGAATGAGGTTGTTTGAATTTCCAGATTTCATTCCGTTTCTGGTGTCAGTGTTTGCTTGGATGTATTTGTATTGACAGAGGTTTTGACTCAGCAGTTGAATGAATCCTCATGTTCGTGTGGGGTCATGTGGTTCATACAGGCCACGTTCTCCTCTGTTTGCATGCATGTGTGTGTTCACGCCTGTAAGTGCCTCAAGATTATCTCCAGGTATCTCAATAATATTTCAATATTTAATAATGAACTTTTACAGTAACGTGACACACAAGCCATCAAATAATTTCGGTACTTATTGATCCTGTAATCTGATGCGTTATCTTTTTTTTTTAATTATAAATGAATTTAACTTTTTAAAAAAAATTTACTCATAATTTCCAGTATGTTTGCATGGCTGTGTGCAGTTAAATTGGTAAACAATTATTTTCATTATTAACTAATGCATAATGTTTTTTTGTGTTTGATTAAATGTTTTGGTCTAAAAAATGGCAGAAAATTGCAAGAAGAGATCATCACACTTTTCCCAAAGCCAAACATGGCAGCTTCAGATGTGTTGTTCAGTTTAGTGAAGTTTGGTTTAGTTTAGTTGTTTACACATTTTAAAAAGAAAAGTCTGAAGGAGAAAAAGTAAATGAAAATAAATCTCATGTGTAGGTGAGGTAGAAACCCACCCCAGGCTAATCTAAAAACCTCACCTAAAGAGAGAAAATATGTAATTAAAAATAATAACAATGTGTTGTTTTGTTATGTCATTTGGTCAGCTTTTTCAAGTTGGAAAATTGCATTTGAGCCTGAATGTTTTCTTGATCGAAAAACAAGGTGAAAGTCCTCATGTTGACTCACCCTTATGTGGAATTTTCCGTGAGATGTGACATGACTGTTGTACTGTGGACATGACCTTTCTAGGTTTATGTACTCATGTCAGTGGGTTCTAAAGAGATTCCAATATTTGGAAATGGGTCACGCTGTTACGCGTCTGCATGTCACTCCTCGGTCTCTCCTCTGTGGAACATACCACTGGGCCTCAGCCAGACCAACACAACTTAACTTTGCTGCAGTGCAATGTTTATATCCCCTCCCCTCTTTTTTTTCCCCTTTCCATTTTTCCGTCTGCCCTTGGTATGTTTTTCTCTCTGTATCAAGTATTACCTTTCAGTGTGTGAGCTCAGCTGTGGGGAATGTGCATTCATGTTGGACAGGCTACTGACCCACAGAATCTTGTTTGTGTCCACTGAGGACAGAAGTCTTGCAGCTGTGATTGACCTCCAGAGGGCACAGATAGTTTCAGAATGCACTGCCTTCTCATTCCCTTTTATGTACGTTTTTTTTAAATAACGACATCTTCTCCCTTTGAATATGAGCGTGTGTATTTGGGGTTAAGTACAAAAGAATCATTAATATAAATGGTGACTCCTCTGATTTGACACGTGAAGTTCTGTTTACCCACCACAAGCAGCTCTGCTCTTCTGTGTAAACAGTTGTAAAACCGGTGTAGTCTCTCTTGTGGCTCAAGATGAGCTTCCATGAATATGGGAAAATAACCTTAGTAAGTTTTAGTTCTAGTAAGTTTTAGTAAAATCTCTGTGGGATTAATTGAAAGACACTATTGAGTTGCATTTCGGGAACTGTAGGAGTGTTGGATTTTAAAGCGTTGTTCACACTTGAACCTAAAAGTCAGACTACCTGGGCTTCTGCTGCATCAGCTTTGACCCTTCTTCTTCCTCTGAGCCCCTTAAGCTGTACAGAAGTTGCTTGGAGATTTTTAAATTGCTTTTAATTATTCCAGAAAAATGTTATAAAAAAAATATTACATTCAAAATGAGTGCTTGTCTCTGTGGAGATTCTTTTTCCATCCACTTTGGCACATTACTTATTTTATTTTCTTGAATTTCTGTCACTTCAAGCTCAGAGATAATGGCGGATTGTTTGTGCTTGTATTGTCTGACCTTAAGCGAAGAGAAACAATGACAAAACAGTCGTGGTATGTTTTGTTTTTTTCGGTGTGTATAAGGATAACACAATGTGATGAGTCTCCACTGCATATTTTAAGAAAGTGTTTCACTGTCATGAGCTATGATTCTCCTTGTGCTGAACAGTCTGTTCAAGAGCTCTGCCCCCTCTCCTCCTCCTCCTCTCCTGTGAGTTGTGCTGTGTTATGTAACGTATGTCTACAACGTATCCAGCAATAAGATGGATTATCCCTATACGCCTTGGGTTTTTTGGACAGAAGTCACACAATGTGGATTTGGGTTGCGTTACGTAACTCCCCAGGAAACAGTGTTCTACTTAAAACAAGTTTATCAAGTACAAGTGAACTCCATTAACTCCGATGTGTGACACTCAACCACTGTGTTTAACACTGAAGTGATGCACTACTGGAGCAGTGGATCGAGCAAAGATACTGGCTACTTTTGTTGCAGATTTTTTTGTCAAAAAAACAATTTCTTCTAGTGACGTTCATTTAGGAACCTTGTTGTTACCGAAGTTGTTACATCTTTACAAAGAGAGAGTGAAGGCTGATTGTCTTGAAACATTCTTTCAGCTCTAGTAATGCCAAGACTCAGATTAATAAGTTTTGCACTAATTTTAAGCACTTGAATCAACCAGTAATGTTACGATCATTTAATCATCGATGTATTTTTATACTCGATTTTTTGAATTTGAAAAAATACATGTATACTCTATATGTTCACTTACTTGGAGTGATTTTGGTTTATTTTATCTTAGATCTGCAGCCACACCTGCTTCATGATACACAGCAACACCACGTAACTTTGACCATGACTTATGGCTTTGAAACACAAAACTAAATGACGTTAATATACAGCAATATAATATACAGCAGTTTTAGTAAAATTGGGTCATATTTAATGGAGAAAATGTCCAATGGTTTTCCCTCTGATGTCTCACGATTTCTCTGCCTCAACTCTGTGATTCACAGAGGTTCCTGAAAGCAACATGTGGGCTGCCTGCAGACTGAAGCCGCAGCTGCAGGAGCGGGTCGTTGTTGGGGACAGCTTTGCTAAATGAAAGGCTGCAGACAAAGAGAGCAGTCGTAGTTATCAGAAGGAAAACCAGAGGATGTTTTCTCTATAAGATATGAGGCAGTTTTATTAAATCTGCAGCTTTGTGTGACATATTAACATGCATTGTTCAGTTTTGTTTTTTCAAAGCCACAGGTCGCGGTTAGGGTTAGGATTAGGGTTACAGGTTACATAGTGTTGATTTTAGGTTAGGTCAAATTTCAAGGATGTGTGTTGTAAGACTGCAAGACTACGGTTTTTTGGCAGTTGGCAAACATCCTGTTTTATAATGGTTTGCTATGTCATCTTGCACTCTGTTTCTTTAATGTCATGTGTAAATGCAGACTATACCTCCACCTTCAAATAAAACAATGCTGTGTTCCGCCTAGTGTGTTCGTTTCAGACTAGTTATGGAAACACACCATATTTGCATTTACTTACTTTTTTTGCTTCAAACTTGCTTGACAGTTGAATAGAATCATGACTATTATCCCTTATCTTTTCTCTCCTTCGTCTCCCTTCAGGTTGTGTGTGTGATCGCTCCCCCTCTCCCCTGTGACCTCTGAGCCCCTGTCAACTTTTTACCCCTCCCCTCCCTCCCTGAGGCTAGACGGTAATCCATGGCGCTTATGAAGCTTCTGGGTTTTGGGAAGCAGTTGCTGAGGGTGAAGGTGGTGAACTGTAACTCGGAGGAATCCCGTCTGTCCCGATGCCTCAACACGTTTGACCTGGTGGCTCTGGGCGTGGGCAGCACGCTGGGTGCTGGCGTCTATGTGCTTGCCGGTGCTGTTGCACGAGAGAATTCAGGTAAGTTGAGGTGACTGTAAACAACTGAAAGATGTCGTGCAAGAGGAACCTTAAAGCCTCTAATCATGTCATATCACTGTCCCCTGTAGGTCCTGCTATTGTGCTGTCTTTCCTGATAGCAGCATTAGCCTCTGTGATGGCTGGTCTGTGTTATGCTGAGTTTGGAGCCCGTGTTCCCAAGACAGGCTCGGCTTATCTTTACTCCTATGTGACTGTGGGGGAACTCTGGGCCTTCATCACTGGATGGAACCTCATCCTCTCCTACATCATCGGTAAAATGTTTAAAGGAATACACGTCATTGCCGTTTGTCAACATTGTGGTTGTTTATGTCTTTTCCTTATTGTTGCAGAAAGTACCTAAAAATATGTGATACAGTTAGTTAAAAAATTCTTCTTCATGCTAATTTTTAGGCTAGGAAGGCAGCACTTGTATGGAACTATTTTCCTAGGCGTCATAACTTTCAACTCCACAGCTCCCAGCTCCTGTCTCTCACTCAGCGATTTTTGACCAAATAAACATCTATTTAGAAGGCTGAATTACCTATACCTAGCAACTTTCACATGTCTTATAGTGTTTCTGTACCCTGTTTCAAGATGCATGGTAGCAAATGGGGTTTAAAAATGCAGTTTGCATCAAATAAAGTACACACATGGCTGGCTCCACAGATTTTAACAGTAACATTTGTAGAAGATAGACCCAATCTTTGCTAGAAGAGACAAGTCAAAAACAGACTGGTATGGTCTCTTAACTACCATGTTGTTTCCCATTTGAGAGACTGCGACAACAGAATAAAAGTTTAAGGGCCAAAGTGGAGAAGACACCATGAAATCTACCTCAACTGGTCTTTCTCCATCTCAGGTACTTCCAGTGTGGCCCGTGCATGGAGCGCGACCTTCGACGAGTTGGTAGGGAAGCGTATAGAGATGTTCTGTAGAGAGTACATGTCCATGAATGCGCCAGGTGTATTGGCAGAGTACCCTGACATGTTTGCAGTTCTCATCATACTCATCCTCACAGGTAAAAGACTGCTTTGTTCTGTGACTCTCCCTCATATTATTGCTTTTTTTTCACACAGAGCATTCTTTATCTCTGCCATCTTTGTGTCTCGCCCTTCAATTTTTAACACTTGTAACAGTTGACACTGCTGGAGTGGCAGTTGTTTTGAAGTACAGATAAGTACAATTCAGTACATTGTTCAGTTTTTCATGGTCTTCTCTCTGTATTTTCCATTTGAAAGGTCTGCTGGCATTTGGGGTCAAAGAGTCAGCAATGGTGAACAAGGTCTTTACCTGCGTCAACATCCTAGTCTTGTTGTTCATGGTGGTTTCTGGTCTGGTGAAAGGTACTTTAAAGAACTGGCAGCTAGACCCTGAAGAGATCCTACATGCCAATTACACCAGTAACTCCAGCCTCAAGTAAGAACATGGACAAACACTCTGAATTCTTTCATATATATGAGGTACAGTCAAAAGCTTTAGTGACTGTTTCCATTGTGCACAAGTGTTGCACAGTGCACATGTCCAGGTAGCAGGTGCAAGCAATAACTTTTTTCAAAAAGTCTCCAAGTTTCATCGTTTGATCATCATCAGCACTTGAGTTATGTTCGTTTTTCTGACAAGTGGTGCGTACGCATTGGCGATTTGGACCCGAAACTTAGGACCGCCGCTATGAAGCAAAGGCCAAACTTAATTTTGGAAACCAGCAAGAGGCCAGAGGGAACCAAATCCAGTCAGTGGGAAGGGTTGGGGAGCAACGGCTGTTGTTGTGGGCCAAGAAACAAGCTTGTTTTTTAATGGACCCTGAGCGAGAGATTGTCATGCTGGAGAACACAGGTGCCATCCTTCCACAGTTAAGGATGTTTACACTGAGTGTTTTCCCTCAGACACCTTAGAATGTCACAGTACTACTAGTGCTTTAAAGTCTGATCCTGTGAGGGCATGGCAACAGGAATTCACGATGCATATCAGCAGGAATGCCAAAGAAAACCACCAGCATGCTCTTGGTTGCGCTCCTGACGGAGACTGCGAGCTTTTCCACCACAAGGACTGCTGTTTAGTCTCTGGATCTTAACTGTAGACACAGTTCTTCACTGATGATATCTTCAACATGAATTCTGGGTCATTCTTTGTATGTTGACAGACATCTCCTAAAATCCACTCAGCATTGCTTGAGAGTCACAAAATTGCAAAAGCACACACAGCACTGGTCATAAAACTGTGCTAACTCACGTGCTGATAATGACCAAGCACTCAATTTCACTGTAAGAAAAGAGGAGAAACACTTGAAGATTTGAGTTATTCCCTTCTTCACTGTTCACAGTTTGACAGACGTCCTGCCATCCGCAGAGAGATTAGGAGTGGGCGGCTTCATGCCATTTGGTCTCACAGGCGTCCTGTCGGGAGCTGCTACCTGCTTCTATGCATTTGTCGGATTTGACTGCATCGCCACTACAGGTCAGTCCTGAAAAAAAAAATAAAAAAGACTTTGACTCTTTCGGGCCTGTTCTTCTCTTGTTCCACTTCTTTTTTCTTTTTTACTGCCTTACGGGTGTGTTTCACCTTTTGGGGGGGGAGGGGCTGGGGGCTGCTGTAACTGGACCCTTGCGTTGGGACCATTTCAATTCCAAGCCTGTCTAAACATCTAGGAGTGTTACATAAGAGGGGCAGGGCGTAGTGTAAAGATACAGTTGAGTGTGTTTGGCCTAATTTTGCTCTTGGCAGAATGCCATACACTGTGATGCAGGTTTGGAGTGAGAAGATGTTCCCCGAGTTTTTTCACATCTACACCTGCGAATTTGTGTGTGTGGTCATGTAGTTCTGTTTAATCTATTGAAAGCCTCTGGGTTGTAATAAAAGGAGAGGTTTCTTCCTTCAAGCTTGACTGCTCCATGGCCTCCTGCCTTTTTCCCACCTCTCTTTTTTCTGAGTTCTAATTGGCTAGAGCGAAGGTAACCATGAATGAGCGCTTGAGTTTAGCTTGTAGGGGCATGTCAGCCAGCCCCAAGCCATTATATCATCTGTGTGTGTGTGTGTGTGTGTGCTTGTGTGTGTATGTATGTTCTAATATAGCTAGAGTAAACTTGGCATGAAGCCATTATCCCTTCCCCCTATACACACACACAAATGAAGCTATAAGCACACCCACATCCTGCTACAACTGCTACGCTTAAGATTACAAATATTCCAAAAATCTGGGCCAATAAGGAACTGTCACCTGTCATGAATAGTACCGTGGAAGAAAGGTTCCAGGCGGTGCTTGACACACTCCATCATCATGATGTGATCTAACTGCGGAACAAGATGTGAGTGTTCGCCTGAGGAGCTCTGTTGTGTAATCACCTGCAGCTGAATGGTCGGGTGTTTTTATTCTCATAGGTGCAGAGGAAAAATAAGCTCCTTGCTCAGTTTGTGGCAAAAACCCTCAAAATGTTATTCAGTACTTATTTGTATGATTTTAAACATTTACTGGACTTTAGTTCAGTCACTTTTAATAAAATAACAGTGATCCAACTTATCAAAATAACATCAGTCAATCTTACAATTGAAAGGGAGATTGAACTTTTGAACTACGTCAGTTACAGTCCTGACTGCGTATTCCACAGTGACCTAAAAATGTCACTACAAAACTTATTTATTGTCTTTTTCTGGCCTGGACAAACACTTCATGTCTCACCTGAAAATCTGCATCATATCAGTCTGCTTTCTGCGTACCTCTTTTGTCTCCACTGTATCTATTTACTAAAACCTGTTCACACACTCATTCACGCACATGCACACAAAGTAAGCTATCTTCTTTTGTTTCTTTTGTTTTGATTGAGTGCTGCCTCCACGGTCCACATTAAACACAGAAATGTATAAGCTGTATTGAATATCAATGGATGACATTTGGGGAGGTCAAAGATCCCTCGTTTGTACATCGGGGAGACGTGTCCCCGAGTCCCCCATGACATTTATATGCTTGTATACAGTTACCTACAGTATCAGCACCCTGCAATGTTCCATATACATGTCTCATTTTAAAGAGTTAAACTCCTTATTTCCAGCTGTCCAATGGAATACACTCATTTGAAAGGTCTACTTCCTGATTCATTTGTTGAAGAATGCCTTAAAAGTACTTTTTTTATTTGCAGTAAGTAGTTCTGCATTTTTGAAGTCTGACAGAAGTAAATTTTATTTTGTAATATTCTGCATTGTCTTCCATCCAATAGCACATATTTAAAGTCCTGCCTCTCATTACACACGCCTTGAAATACCAATAGGAATTTAAAGATTCAAATACAAGTCAAAAAGTTCTTAATGACGTGATCGTCGGCACCTGCTGAAGTAATACTTTTTAACTGTGCTTGTTTATTTTCTGTGCCCTAGGTGAAGAGGTGAAGAATCCTCAGAGAGCCATCCCCATCGGCATCGTGGCCTCACTGCTCATCTGTTTCGTAGCGTACTTTGGTGTTTCTGCCGCCCTCACCCTCATGATGCCATATTACCTGCTAGACAGCAAGAGCCCGCTGCCTGTAGCTTTTAGATATGTTGGCTGGGAAGGAGCCAAATACGCTGTAGCCGTAGGCTCTCTTTGTGCTCTGTCTACAAGGTAAGCATTTACACACACCTGCATTGGTCTGTTATTAGTTATAAGTACACGCTCGTGCTCTCTCAGATGAACGTGCTCATGCATACACACACCAATGGCCATTGCTGTGCATGTGAAACTGAGTGTATATTTAACTTGAGAAGGCATTTGATCCCTTAACTAAACATAAAGTGCAGCCAAGAATAAATTTTAGCGTCAGTGTAAGTACTTGATTATGTAACAATGACATATGTCATGAAAGGCCACCAGCTGCATTATTAATTAATATTCAGTTTTTGATCATTTTGAGTAAACATTCTTTTTTGGGGACATATTTTAAATTACTAATGCTTTGATAGGTGATTCTTGTTACTGACAAATAAAATTATAAACATTTTGAATTAAAAAATGCACATTACGTCTTACAAGTCTGGGTAATGAGTGTGATCAGATACTTGCTTTAACATGTTCCTGCATGCTACTGATATTTTGAATATATACACTATGAAGAATAAAGTGTATGTTATGCTGTTGAAATGTACTGTATGTGTACTGTGCCATGTTTCTTGTGAGCTGCTGTCTCCGGTAATTCATGTGTCATGGCATTCTTGTGGGTGTAAGTGTGGATGCTATATATCCTGGTCTTCCCCCCTGGTAGCCTGCTGGGTGCTATGTTCCCTATGCCGCGTGTGATCTGGGCTATGGCCGACGATGGGCTGCTTTTCAAGTTCATGGCCGAGATCAGCCCCCGCACCAAAACCCCGCTAACTGCAACCCTCACCTCTGGCATAGGGGCAGGTGAGACACTAACACGCATGTTTCCAAACAGCATCCACGTTCACCGAGGCTTGTTTTCATACTGCTGGGCTCAACTGTTGCTCTGCATTCCTGTTTAATTCTGTTATTAAAAAACAAGCAAGAAGTCAGTATTGTAGCATGAATAGGCTTTACTAACTGTCTCTAATTGGTCTTACTTGGATGGTTCTGTTTTGTTTTTGGCCGAGGCAGTCCAGGTTATACTTTTGTGTTCTTCTAACATGGGTCAGTGACTGAATAATTTAATGAGCTGAGGGAGACTTAACCAAAATGTTCTGCCTGCATCTTGGAGGTGATGAATGAATAATACAACCGCAAGCTGAAATAACCAAATGGGTTTTTTTTTTACATTGCAATGGAGAGTAACAGCACCACATTTTTGCCTGCTGGTACTAGACTGTCATTGGTCCAGCATCGTGCTCCTGCTGCTCCACACTGCAGCCAGTCTTGTGTCCTGTTGCACATTCCCGCCCCACATCTGCTATTCCTGTCTTGCCAACCATATTTGCTTCCTTTTGCTAATCCTTCCCCTTTTTGACCTACTGACCTCTTTCAATTCTTCCTTTCCTCTTATTCCTCCACCCTACACATACTTCTGTCATCCCAAACGTCCCTCCTCCTCCCAGTCTGTTGGGTTCCATGTTCCCCCTACCCCGTGTCATCTTTGCCATGGCTCGGGATGGCCTGCTCTTCTCCTACTTGGCCCGCATCAGCGAGAGGAAATCCCCCATAATGTCCACTGTGACCGCCGGGGTTGTGTCTGGTAAGATAAATAGGGAATGTCAAATGAGGAGGGAGGAGGGATGGGGAATATTGAGGCCAGCGTTTGAGGAGAGGGAAGGAATGAAGGGAATTTAGAAGGCATGTAGTGAAGAGGGAATATGTGTGACGACGTGAGAGTCGAATAATAAAAATTAATTCCAAATCAAACAAAAGAGGAATAAAATCTGCATGCCCAGCCTTTACTTCTTTCAGCACTCATTTTGGGTGCTAATAAGGTGATTAAGAGAAGAGTATCTTAATCATGACTTGTGATCATTTCCTTTTTAAATTCATTTGTGATTGTATTTTGTTCTTGTGTTGTGTTGTAACAAAGATAGTAACTGCTTTCTTTATGTGCCTGCCCTGCTGTGAGATGCACTATTTAATCCATATGTATGAAGTAGTGAAGGGATGACGTATTTTTGTCAGCCAACCAGGAAGTTAGCATCACACTGGTTCCCTTGGAAAAAAAAAACTTATGGGACTTTGGATTATCACAGAAAATAAGATCTGTGACCAACACAAGTTTATGATACTTAACACGTTTTGTTCATCTTGATAATCTTCACAGATGACCACCACGGTTGTGGGGTTTTTTTAAGTGTAAATTTAATCAAAAGATGCAAAAAGTCATTGTTAGGCTATAAATGGACGACATGGTGGTTGCATGACGTCACTACCCCGAAGTGCTCAACTTCTGATTTGATTTAACACACTTTCTCAAAACTCTCTCATCTTAGAACAACCTGATTAAGGTAGTGATCATGGCTGTGCCACTTACAAGATATTATATATTTCAAACCCTTAAAACGTGATGACATGTTACATCACCAACAAAAACTGTCTCCTCGTGTAGCCACTTGTTAGCAGTCGCCTTATTGAAGCGATGTAAAGCCATAAAAGTTCAGAAAACTTGGTTTATACTGCTGTATTTTATGTCCCAGAACACAACATCTAAATATCTTTAGTGTGTATTAACCACAGACCTTATGTCAGGCATCTAACCGAATGCTAACTGACTTTCGCATTTTAGGATTCACCACTTCACCACCCTTGATTTTTCATGACAAAAATGTTTGTTTACAGCCATACAGCTCTATGAGGCTGTATAGCAGCTCATTAAGCTAAATGCTAATGTCAGCATGAAAACTTTTCTCATTATGACAGTGTCAACATGCTGATGTTTAGCAGATATAATGTTTATAATGTTAATTAATATAAAGTGTTCTTTAGCCAAAGTAGCTTAAAACAGTTGCATAAAACCTAGAAATGTGCATGTTCATGAAAAAACGTCCTCTAATTTTCCAAAATGTATATTTTGAATATCTTGGACACATTATGGTCTACATAACTACTTTCTAGAATAGGTAATTTTTTTCTCATTGGTCTGATTTTATCCTTCTTTCTCTTTGAAGCCATCATGGCTTTTCTGTTTGACCTGAAGGATCTGGTGGATTTGATGTCAATAGGGACGCTGCTGGCTTACACGTTAGTGGCTGCCTGTGTCCTGGTCCTCAGGTCAGTATAAAATACTCAACTATAGAGTTTAACCTGAGACACTAGTTTGCAACTGTTTGTACTTCATGAGTTGTCCGCACAAAGCTGAAACACTAAACACTAGATTATCACACCAGTGAAGATTACTTGTAATGGGTTAAGTAAATGTACAGGAAGACGTAATAACCTGACGGGCATTGCTGCCAGTCGCACCTCCTCCGGTGCCCATGGGTCAGCTGCAGGGTCATCAGCCAGGAACCACCATTCACCAGTGTTTCGCTCCTTTAATCCTGGAACGTCTCCTGGTGGCGGAGCAGTGACAGGGACGTCTCCCTGTCACCCCCTGCAGCTGATAGGTGTTATCCCCTGCGGCTGTTGTCTGGGGTTAGGTGTTCTTTCCCCAGCACTTGTCCTTCCTCCTCAGCCAAAGCCAAAAGCTGCCCTTCTCAGCCTCCTCTGCCAGTTCTTTTGTTGCTCTCTTCAGCTTTCCTCCAGTCACTCCTGCGCCCCTCAAAATGTGGTTGACAACCCCACAAACCCTCGGCCTCAATCCCCTCCTCCAGTGGTACTGTGAGCTCGACAAGGTGCACAGATTTTGCCTTGGTTGACCACACAACTATGTCAGGACGGAGAGATGTGGTGGTGATCTCAGTGGGGAATGGGAGCTGCCTGTTGAGGTCAACCTTCATGTTCCCCTCCTGGTCGGGGGAGAAGGGCCTTGGTGTTTCTCTTGGCCTGGTGTTTCTTCTTTCCCCTCCTTCCGTGACAAAGCTGATGTGGTCCTCTGCTGATGGTAGTTCTTTGTTGGCCTGACACCCCTCCAAACTAGTTAAATTTTCAAGCTTTATGTGACCAAACATAATTAATTTAAATTCCTGTAGGTTTCCTCATTGACATTGAGCATTTCAATATTGACAACATTTTCACAACTGGTAAACAAGCTTTATATTATACAGTCATGTTAAAACTGTTTTTGTTTTTATAAGAAAAATACCAGAATTACTAGACCGTAGTGGATGTGGACATGGTCAGCTGGTAACAAGCACGGCAGACTCAAGATACCTAGAGATACGTCCTTTTCTTTTTGTAAACCTTTATTCATTCAGGGGAGGTTCTGCTTAGAATGAGCTCTCTTTTCTAGGGACACCCTGATCACATTCACACCTAGAAGCTGCACAGTACAACTACCGTCCTAGTAGCAGCCACTGAGCAGCTCCACTGGAGGAAGGTTAAAGACCTTGCCCAAGAGGTGGAATACAGGCGAGGCAAGCAGTTCCCAGTTACCACCTAGATTAATCCTGCCAGTCGGGGGATTTAAACTGGCGAGCAACTGGTCACAAGCTTGCTTCTCTTACCATCAGGGCTGGGCAATAAATCAATTTTAAATTGAAATTCAAATTATTTTGTTTTAAAGATGTTAAAAAATGAAAATCGTAAAAATACATTTTCCCGTGAACTAGGTTAAATACGGGGGCCTATGGCTCTCTCTCAGCTCTGGTCTCTCTTATTTTTTATAAGTGAAATTTGGTAAAAGTTATACACTTTATTTATTTATTAGACACTTTATTAAACCCAAATTGGGAGATTAATCTTTGTTTGATCAAAGTGTTATTTAATAAAAGGTTTTATTTTGGTTAAAGCTAGGTTTGCACTATATTCCCAACAGGGAATTTCATTTTTGTTAGAAATAAAAACAATGTATTTGAAATAATTCCTTTTTCTTTTGTAGTTTAAAAAAAAAAACGATTAAAATCGAAAATCAAATATGGAATGAAAGAATTTGTGATTTTATTTTTAGGCTGTATCTCCCATGCCCTATTTACCGTTAGGCCAAACAAAAGAACAGATTAAAGACAATGCTTAAGATTGAACTCATGCTGCCTAAAAAAATAAAGCCTGTCTTGACGTAAAAAAACATCCTCTTCTAAACCATTCTGTCCTCCATGTTGTAGCACTCAAATCTGTCCCAAAATCTTAAGCCGACCAGTGTGTCCACAAATGTGCCAAAAGAAACCATTCCTGCAAAGCACTGAGATGCAAAGCAACAGAGTGAATTTTTTATTATGAACATCTACTTAGAGTAACATTTTGTCTCTGATTTAATTACATAACTCCATTACATGTAACTTGTGGCTCCCCAACACTGATTACCACCTTCCTATTGCCACATGTTATATTTTTGTTGGCCATGAAACTTGGCCCTGCGTTCATGTTGAAGCACTTTCACACTGTTAATTTTATTTTCCAGACAAATTTGAGTTTTGGCTCACTTAAACTTTTGACTTACCTTGACTCACACATTTAAATTACTTGAATTGCATTTGCTTTAAGCTACGTGAATATGGAGTAAAGTTGCGATGGTAAAACAGATCAGGGCATGTGTTTGATTGTCAGGTACCAACCCGAGCAGCCAAATCAGGTGTATCACATGGCGAATACCCAGGAAGAGATGGATCTTAGCGATGGCATCAGTGTCCCCAGTATGGACATCCTGCCTGGTGTGGAGGAGAGGTTCAGCTTCCAGTCCCTCCTGTTCCCTGAAAACTCTGATCCATCCACTCTGTCTGGCTTCACTGTCAACATCTGTGCTTCTCTCTTGGGTAGGTGATCATACCAAGCCTGTTTGATACAGCAATGTTATAAAAAAGAAGCTAACAAAAGATTCATTTGCTTAAATCCAGACGAACATTTAGTGGATTCATTTAGGGCGCTCTCACACTAATAGCCCTATTGTCCCCTCTCCCCCGCTGGCCCGCACTCATATCGCTCCAGTCTATCTGTGCCTAAGCATGCTAGAGCTACCAAATCTACAGAGTGCGATCCATATTTTTACCCACATTTTTCTCATCTTTTAATAACATTTTAAATTGTTCTCTGGTTCCTGCGATCTACAAGGCCGTCGCAGATTTTTCCGCTGCTCTTCATCCGGACATTGTATGCTGCTGTCTGCCTGAACTGGAGGTGAATCCTCCGCAAGCAGTCACAGCGCTGTCGGCGCTCTGTGTTTTTGCTCGTGCACGTGCATCTGCACTGTACTGAAGTCCACCTCTTCCAACTGTGCCAGGGCCGACAAAGCGTGCCGTGCTTGAGTAAGGAGCGAAGCGCTCCCACTAGTTAAACAAACTGGGTTTTGGGAGTCAAACGTGCTCAGACACGGTACGGATTGCCCAGTGTGAGTGCGCCCTTAAAATGCTTTTACTCAGTCCTGGGTGTTCAGTGTAATAATTCACAAAAACATGTTCTTCTGCAGGAATATTGATCCTGGTATTCAGCATAATGGCGGTGCAGGGGGGCACAGCCACGTGGAACATCATAGCCCTCACTGTCATCTTCATGGTGTGTCTCCTCATCACCTTTATCGTCTGGAGACAGCCTGAGAGCAAAACAAAACTTTCCTTCAAGGTTTGTTTCCTAAAACTCACTCACTCAGTCAGTGTGGGACAGAATGGATTAAAATAATTTATTTTTGGATCCTTTTAAAAACTACTTCTGGCCTTTACACACCATGCTGCTGTTAGCACAAGCCACCATGTCTCCTTTCTATGCTGCTTGATTCTTTAGGTTCCACTGCTGCCCTTCATTCCAGTGATCAGCATGTTTGTCAATGTTTACCTGATGATGCAACTGGACCGAGGCACTTGGATACGGTTTTCTATCTGGATGGCTATAGGTAGGTAGTCTCCATTTCCATCATTATAAAAGTTTAGGTCCATTGTTGAAGCTGACTTACTGGTTGCACAAATTACATTGATCCCTTAAAGAGAAAAAGTCCTGTGACTGGACATCTTTACTTGAAGAGCATGATGCAGGTTGGAGATCCCAGTCACTCAATGTGTAAGTGACTTCTGGGGTAATTTTTTGTTTTTTTGCTTTTATTTTGTAATCTTGGAGCCAAAGCTGTGAAGCAGAGAAACGGAGTCGCTCAAAAGATGGACATCTGACAATATGGAGGCTAACACTAGTTTTGAGGAGAAAGAGGTTGTAAATGATGCAAATGCGAATTATGTAAATTATGATAACCGCTGCACATTATAAGCCCAAATAACCCAAATTAACCATAAAGTAGTCTTACCTTATGTAATGCAGTTCCTCAACTTTGACTTATGCCAAATTAGCCACGGTATGTATTTTTCAGTTTAGTTCAGGCATGAGAAAAAGTCTCTTTGCTCACGTTAGTCCTCAGTTCATTTTTTAATCCTGCTCCAGTGTCGTTGTAGAAGAGACTCAGGCAGTGCACCACTTAACGAGTCAGATAAGCAGCACAGATGCTCCAGACAGTCAGACTCCAGGACTACTCTCACCTAAACAGATCAGTAAAGTTTGTTAAAGCCAAAGTTCGTCTCCGTGTCCTTACACGGCACGCCCACAGTGGTGAAAACTGCCTATCCTGCTAAGCCTCCGGCACAGTCGTGCTAGAAAATGATCATCCGTATTGCCCAGTATACAGTTTCGTACCACCACCACCACCCGTATGCAACATTAACAAGTTAGCCACACAGTAACTAACTAACTAACCACTATTACCGAGTAACAGCTACTCACTATGACTGACTATACTGACTAATGTGAATATATACTGATTAACCAACTAACTGACCAACTGACTACTGAAACTACCGATCTGATGAACTACCAACCTACTCTGCACAGTGCACTGCAGAGGGGAGGAAGTTGGTTGGTATCCCTTTAGTGACGTGTCGTGCATTCGTCAACAAAATAAAAGTCTCTTATTTTTTCTTAAAGAAGAAAATGTTTTTCCTTTGCATTTTTAGCCCATGTGTTTTTAAAAACAACAAATCCTGCATTAACTTTCCTGATGGTCATACGGACAAGGTTAAGTATAAACTTCATAAAAAAATTAACCCGCACCATGCTCTTTAAGAATCTCCAGCTAAATGATGATTGATATTTCTACTCACACACTTAATTTCAGAAGCTCTCAGACTAATTTTATACAGCTGACTCTTGCTTTAGTAGCTTGACATGTCACATGGTTCAGTCAGCAGAAGAGAACCTTCAAAACCGTCTCGGCTTTTAGTTTGCATGACTTCAGAACTTATGAGTTTGACCCCCCCCAAAAAAGCCAATACATAGCTCAGCTCATGCTCGCTTCAGGTGTCTGAGGTTTATTTTGAAAGCTTTTTTTTTCCATCTTAAAAGAATTCAGTTTTAGAGAGTCTACTACACAAATAGTAATGTTGTGTCTTGTTCTGCTCTTTCAGGTTTATTGATCTATTTCTGCTATGGCATTCATCACAGTACTGAGGCTGCCATAGCTCGCTCAACTTCAGACACAGAGATGAAAGGCTTCGAATGTGACCAAGAATCAGAAGCCATAGCACCAGAAAAGGAGGCCTTCCTACAATACGGGATGGATGAGAGGGAAGAAGACGAGGGAGATTTGTAGCAAGCACGAGAAAGTACAATATACGATTTAACGTGCCCCGATGCCAGTGTATCTGTGTAAGAGTATTTCTGACCGAACATCTCCCAGATCATTGATGCAGTGCTGTTTGCTGAGCAAAGTGATGCTAAAAACCTTTGACCTTAAATTTACAAAGCTGTGACGTTCCCTCTTGGCTGCTTAGTAGAACAACTGGATTTCTAACGTCATAGTTGACATGTTACCACCTTTTGTTTGGCCTTGAGGTTAAACTGCTTATTATTACTTAGCTGTTGAGGGGTGAGGACTGATGCTGAAGTTACAAAACATGTTAGTGTTTCAGGGAGGTACAGATAATCTGGGAGACAAAAATATTGGTTGCTTGTCAAGATGGGTCATAGTTACCTCTTTGGAGAGTGTCAGGGTCACATTCCCTACACCAGGACTTCCTACATATCATAACAGCTTTCATCAATATGCCAAAAAGTCCACATCAGTAAATCTTTTGTCTTTTTTTCTGTTTACACATAACACAGTAATATAAAAATTAACTATGAATGTGATAAAAATCATAGTTTTGTAGTTATTTAAATGATGCCTATGTATTGTGTTGCAGAGATGTCAGCCAAAGCTAGCATGCTAGCCAGCTAGCGTCAGTGTTGTGCGGTCCGTTGCTCTCTCATCCGTCTCGTGAGATCACTGTACCTCAAGAGGCAACAGGGAGCCACTGTAGCATCCTGTCTGTCCTCGGTCCAACATGAGCAGATGAGGAAACAGCGCTGCACCAACCACATAGTCTTATCCACCCTCTCACAGAGAGAAAAGGAGAAAGCAAACAAGAAGCAAGACAAGAGTTAACATTGTCATTGCTTAGAACCATGCAAGATAACTATTGGAGAGAAAAGGGACAAGGTTTGTTGGTAGCCTTGCAACTTTTCTTCTAAACTGGTCAGTAAACAGTTGTCAATGATAACATTGGCTTCTCAGCAATATCTTGTGAAGGTAGCTAACCGTATAAGCTCACTGACAGTATAAATATGTTTGCGAAACCAGCTGTTTGATGAAAGACAGAAAGACCAGTGATGGTTATCCCAACTTTCTGGTGATATGCTGGAGTATGACTTCCGCAGATGGACAGTTCTTACATACTGTGCCTTCAGCTGACACTGACGTGCTGCTCAAACAGTTCTCACTGACAAGTGAGAGCTTGCACAACAAACACATGGCTTGTCAATGACATAATTACCCCTGTTGACCTGCAGAGAAGGTTGGTTGGGCCAATGGCTCCACGTGTAAGTGGGCCAGCAGGGAGCTCCAGCTTACAATGTCTGAGGCCAATCTAGAATCTAAAGGATTGCATTCGTGCTATGTGAGGTACCAGGCTTTGTCTTGCAAAACAGCATGGTTGTACAGTATAGTTTTTATAAAGACATGCTTTTTAGCACAATGCAGACATGAACCAATGACAAGCAATAGATCTGACTGCAAATTATGATGCAAAAACTGCTGTAAAAATATCTAACAGCCTTTTGGAGGGTTCTTCACTCTAATTCACAGAGATTAAGAGGGAGTCATTTTATATAAAGCCTTCCAAGGACAATTTAAGATGTCAAACAGTGTAATTAGTAAGATTTTATTAACAGATAACAGACTCTTTACACTAACAGTTGTTGAAATTTACTCTGTTTTGAGGATTTAAATACATAGAGATAAAAAAATCTGATAATGTGAATTTTAATACATGCTGAATATCAAGTGAAGACATTGACAGTTGCTGAAAGTCTTTTAATGCCATGTACCATTAGATAATTTTGAGTTTTCACAGTGCTGGCTGCTGTGTCTTTTTGCATCTGTAGCTTGTAACATTTAGTTTCTGTTTTCAAAAAATTAATTCAGGCATTTTTTTTTCATCTAAAAATGTTCATTTTTCAATGAAAATGTAATTATTGATGTGCCTTTCAAATTACAAATCTTGCAACGACATTATTCCCGATGCAGCTCGACCATCACAGTTCAGTCGAAGAGTCGGGTGTGTTATGCTGGTAGCAACTAATGCTAACTGAATTTGCTAACGTAATTATGAGAAGTTACCTACAAAGGTCAACTAAGCAAACTTCTTGTAAAGCCACACCGATAGATTTTTTTTTTTTTTTCTTTTCGGACTTGCAGTCTTCTGCTGACTCAAATGACGTCACAAGTGATGTTGCTTGCATCAATTTATCGGACTCCCTCTTGGACAACTTCGTACAACTTTTTCATGCAGTGATACTCACTCAAACCTGTAAACAGACTAATGTTTAATTCGGTGTATTTTCCCTTTTATGAAAGATTAATTCATCGCTTGAATGTAGATCTGTCCATCAACACTTACCTATGCATATGTGTGTATATTACATCATGTTTAAGTGCTTTCACTGTGGTTTTGGGAGTCCTTTACAACAAAGCAGCTGTCTATAAGTAGAAGTGTGCATAATCAAGATTGTGTATATAAGATATTGTTTATATTTCTGTGCATAAATTATTTGTAAATTGGTGGAAAAGGCTTATTTTATGTTGCCTTGTTTGTGTCTAACATTGTGCTCTTTTTATTGTGTTTACATGATCAGTGCAAGTGAAACTTTATCCTCAGGGTTGCCACAATCGGTGCCTTCACCTTACTTTACCCACTAATGCCTTATTAACAACAAGGTGCAGTTATATAACTTGAAATATACTTCTAGTTGCATAACTGCCAATATCCCAAGTACAGGATATTGTCATGACCGTGGCAGAAAAAAGTTTCATGGGGTCACAGTGGGCTGCCTGTAATGCAGCCATTAACCATAGAAGTGTATTAATGATCTGTGACATTGCGCTACTACATCAAGTATCACTTTTGTCAACCATGCATGACTGACTGTTCCAGGAGTTTTGGTCATTTGTGATTTAACACAATGAACATATCCTGTTGAGCTGTTACAGTGAGCAGTGATCAATAAGTTAATCCTGAATTTAGCAAAAATTAAATTTTTTACAATTCTCAAATCACAAAATTGCAGTTTTACAGAAAGTCAAAAGAAAACTCAAATTTAAACTTGTGATTTGTTTCAAAATCAAATGTAGATTTGGTTTTATGTTGAATCATACAAAGGGATTCATATGTTTTTACAAATCTTTTGGCATTATAAGTACTTGTTTCATCAGTGTTTACTTCTGAAATAAATATCTTGTATATACACATAATACATGAATATGTTCATTTAAAAAAGGGGCTCCTTTGTTCCCTTTGATTCTACTTTAAAATACTGACCTTAGCTTTCCCTTTATATAATGTGTGTAACATTATCAGGCTTTTGATGTTTTAAATCCTTCACCAGGACTGACAACCAGCTGCCTCATGTCGATTTTGCTGAGATTATCTCGCTCTCTCAAACTTTTACTCTTTGCAGCCTTTTTGTTCTTACCTTTTTCTTGGTGTTTTGTTTGTTTGTTTGTTTGTTTGTTTTGTTTTTTTGCTTTTAATGTTTTTTGAACTATGTTTAAATGCTGAAAAAGCACCAAATTTGTCTCCTCATCAAAGGTTTCTCTTTTTGTAAATTTGTTATTGTACTACTTTCATTCTTCTTGCTGCATTGACGCACAAAACTGCCTCTTTTCTCAGTCACAGTGTCATGTCTTCATGGTTGGTAACTAAGAGTGCGTTTTGGTGAACATTAAAGTTTATTCTTGCTTTTGCAAAAAAACTCGAGGTCTGGTTACTTGTTTTTTTAGATTTCAACCACAGTTCATACTTCTTTAGCATTCACAGTTGGTTCGGTTGTAAAAGTGGATTAGAAAGTGGACAAAAGTACCATTTTTACTGTAGTGCAAGTGATGACAACAGATCTTTGTGACAATGGAATGAATTTTATCTGCTGAGGTTGACAGACAAACAGACAGCTTGGGAAAAATCAAGCAAGTGGACCTTTAGTTGTGATTTTTTTTATTTTATTATTTTATTTTATTTTATAATTTCCCCCAAACACATAAACTCTTTGAACATTAACTTAATCAAACGTTTAATCAAAATTCCAAACATTAGACATTTGTTCCTGAATGTCAAAAATGTCTGACTTGCTCTTGCTTTTATTTTATCCTTAAAAAAATAAATAAATAAAGTCTGTCTGTGTTTCATGCATCATTCCTGCTAATAAATGAAGCTTTTCAAAATCCGGACTCTTTCTTCGGGTGGCTGTTTAAGCAATTTGCGTAGGCTCACTTTCCATCATGAGTTCTGAGAAGATCCAGCAGAGAGCGCACACGTGTTGAGAGAGAAAAGCCTGGACGCCTGAGAACAGGGATGCTCTGCCAGGTGTCGGCTGCAGCATCAGCACCGCTCCTCCTCCTCCTCCTCCCTCCTCCTGTCCGCAGCATCTCTCTTTCGCTTTTTTACTGCCTCTGCCCGTCAGACAGAGAGAGTGGAGACACGCTGTTGTTTCCTTTTGTAACTCCTGCATTAGACCGACATCCTTGAACAAATCAACGCCACAAAAACCCGGAGGTAAGTCGCGCAGCTGAAAACACCCCGCGGGTATGTTTGCAGTGGTGCCTCGCAGGCCAGCATCGGTTTCTTGAAGAAGTGTCGCATGTTTATTTGTGTTTGTGGGATCTGGTGCTGTCTCGGTTCGCTCATGGCTAAATACAGATCTGCTAATTTTATTTTCGCATGTCGGGTGAGGCGCAGTTTGTGAGGGAATTTGTGAAATTTCACGTCCCTGTTTTAAAGAAATTAAAGGACTCTGACATGGAAGTTGACCCGCAGATTGTGCTGCAAGTGAAGCAGCGGGCTGAAAGAAAGCATAGCGCGGTCGGAGAAATGGGAGGTCAGACAGGGAAGCGCAGGTTGGTGTGATGGATGGAGCAGGTCAAGTCTCTGTGGGTGATGCTAATGATCTGACATAGATTATCCAGGCTTAAGACCTGACTGCGGCTATGATCCACTGTACTGAGCGGTGACAACCATGCTGCTTTTAAGGAATTATAAGAAAGACTATCAAGCTATAAAAAATAAAATAAAATAAAATAAAATGAAATAAAATAAAATTATATATATATATATATATATATATATATATATATCAGTTTT